>CAWUFW010002576.1:0-745000 GCA_963921515.1 Calotriton arnoldi
AGCAACAAACTACCATCACACCTACACAAGCACAAATCAATCAGCATGGCCAGTAAGCCAAGGCCAACATGGAGGCAGGGGACTAGCCGGGCAACAACTCTCATCTGCACACACTCAAGACCACACCCCTCGACCTCCAACAATGTGCAGCAGTGAAGTACACATGCACTGGTGACATTGCACATGCACCCATGACTATTCCAGGGTGGTGGGTGGGAACCAAGGTGTAGAAACACATCACACATGGACACTCAACAAGACTCCTGAATGTCTGACACACTGCACACTACGCTGTACATGGACATGACGGCAATACCACACCGACCAATGGGATCCCAGCCACAGTCACACACCAATGAAGAAGCCAAGGTCACCCACAAAGAACACACATAGACAACAACCAACATTGCAGCCCGGACCCTAAGGAGTGCCAGCAGTCACACACACAACGTGTCACAATCACTGAAAGATAACACAAACTGGAAATCACATGACAGGGGCAAACAACAAGTGCCAAAGGGAAACCTGACTGTGACCCATCTGCGTCTGCACACAAACTCTGCCCTGACAGCAAACACACCTATGGGTGACACCCTGATGACCAGTAATGTGCCATGCACCCACATCACAGAGAACACAGGGAGAAGACTTTGGGGGAACATAGCTCAAGTCAGCAAGCATCACAAACAGGTACAACACTAGGGATCACAGCACGCGCAGATGAATGGAAGTGAACACACAGACATGCACATACAACACACACCTTGGGCGCAGGCAATGTCACACGTGTACACACTGCCATGAGGGGACTCCACTCCTGTGTGAGGAAAGCTGTGCCATATGTTGCCTCAGTAGGGCCCCATCATGTCAGCTGAGCACTTGGTCACACAAGCACCAAATGAGGGCTCCCATCACATCAGCCTGGTCATGGATGTGCCAACGGAATCATCAGCACAGATCCAACACACTTGTATAGCAATGTTGCACTGACTACACGGATGAGTCCCTCCCCATTGATGCCCAAACCTGCATGTCCACTGGAGATGGCAACACGGTCAGGGAAGTAGACAAAAGCAACGATGGCAGGCACAACAGATGTGCAGGGGTGGAAGCCACAGATATGAAATTGCCAATGTAAGTAGGAAACCCATTGCCAAATACTGAACACATGACACCCTCAGATGCTGCTATTGATGACATGGATACACCACATGATAGGACACATTCCCCTGTACCACATGGGTTCCTGCACAGTAACACTTCATAATCATGAGACCAGATATCACCATCACTGCAGCAAGGGCATGGTTAGCTGCACCAACAACATGTACATCTGAAGCATGAGCACTAGAGAAAAGAAAGTTGCTTTATTCAGCATATGTGTTGTTTGATAACGACGTCCAGAAGAAATTAGAGCAAAGGCCAATGGCCAGTCCATTGTCAAAGTTCAAACAGGGTGACACTGGCAGATGTCACCCTACGCATGCCTGCACAATACCAGGGACAATCCACTAGGAGGGGCAACCGGGGGCAGGCCAGGCACCGCAGGGACAGGATCAGGGCTCACCAGGGGGAGTCAGGGAAGGGGTGGTGGGTGCTGGAGAGCCACTGACAACTGCAGTGGAGGTGTCTGACATGGTGTGTGCCGGCACAACTGGGGGCATGACTCAGATGTCGTGGGTGCCGGCACAACTGCAGTGGACCCTGCAGATGGGGTGGACAGGTCCGCCACTGCAGTGCCCAAGTCAGACAGGGCGGTAGTGGACTCCACTGCAGTGCCTACCTCCAGGGGAGGAGAATGGGGAACAGGCAAGGTGGGTTGGACAGAGGGGGAGGACACCCTCACCACATCAGTGGCACAGACAAGCGCAGCGGGGGTGTGGTGCTGGGAGAGCAAGTGGCAGGGGAGAAGGCCGGATCCTCTTGGGGATGGTATATCTGTGGGTGGGGGAACCTGGGGCAGGGTGTGGTGGGGGCACCTGTGCAGTGGGGGCCTGAGGGATGGAGGACGGAGACCTTGTGCCTGAGCTGCAGGGCGGTGGCGGGGTCTTGCTCTTACCACTCCGGGGGACTTGCGGGTGGGGGCCTCAGTCCGTCTGCGCCTGGGGGAGGGTGTCCGGGGGCGAGGGGCACTCTGCTCCGTGTGGGTGGGCTTCCTCTTCCCCCGGGATGCTGGAGCAGCTTCATCGGTGGGGAAGAGGCCGAGGTCACAGAGGAAGAGCTGCTGTGACTTTGGGGTTGCAGGTGAGGCAAGGGAGGGTGCTTTGGAGGGAGAGGGAACTGAGGACTGCGCAGTGCATGTGGATGCGTGTGTGTGTTCCAGGGCCCCATCCCCTGTGAGTCTGGCTTCAGTCCCCTGAATGTGCGTGCGTGTGCGTTTTGTCATTGGCGTGTGTGTCAGTGTGCTGGATGTGTGTGTGCTGGTGTGTGCCTGTGCCGGTGTGTGTGTGCCTGGGATGGGTAAGGTGCTGGGGAGTGTGGATGGAGCAGAGGCAGGAGGGGTGAGGGACCGTTTGAGGAGGGACACTGCTGCCGTCAGGGAGGAGTCCATGGACCTATTGCCCCTCTGTAGGTCAGACATGCCCGATGAGATGCCCTCCATGAACGACACCAGCTGAGTCAACAGCGCGGTGTGCGCATGGAGGACACTCAGCATGGCTGTCTGCCCTACATGGAGCTGGCGAAGGAGGTACACAGACTCCTCACTCAGGGCAGCAGGGGACACAGGGGCAGGGGGTGCGGTGCCTGGCCCAAAGGAGACACGCTCCCGGTCATGGGAGCCTCCACGGACCTGGGGAATGGGAGCCGATGGGAGGGCGGTGGTGGTGCTGGTGGTGGCGGGGACAGCAACACTAGCTGGGGTGTGGTGGCTGCTGACACCCGCCTCCACAAGGGAGTCATCCTCCGAGTTGCTCTGGTCCTCAGCTGAGGTGGATGCTGCTGAGGACTCCTCGGTGTGGCTCCCCTCGCCCTCCGTGCCACTGGGTCCCTCCGACCACTCCTCGGCTGCTGACCCAGTCTGGCTCTCCGGCTCCTCCTGGTCCGTGGAGCTGTCCCCTTCCGTGGCCGTGGATGTATCTGCAAACAATGGGGAAACAGACAGACATCAGTCACCTGCACATAACGCACACACCACTGTGAGCACAGCACATCACAGAGCAAGCCCTGGCATCATTAGTTGTACATTGCTAAAAGTGCACTAATTGAACAGGAGAAGTCAATTGTCAGTCTGATGCCAAGCATGGCACTCACATCCCACATGGCCTTGCACCCATCTGTCTGGTGTCTGTTGGATTGCAACACCCCAGTGTTGACACATGCACCAAGTACACAGTAGTTGGACAGTGCAGAGGACACGGTGTGGACACATCACAGCTCTTGCCACTGAGTCAGTACAGGTTTCCGGATGTAAGGGATGGCCAGAGTCAAATAGGAAATGCATGTGATGCATACCAGCGACAGACACCATGATGCACCCATGTCCTGATAGCCAGCGCCACTATGGTGTGCATGTAGCACATGTCACTCCCCTGCAGGCTCACCAATCAGTAGACACATGCCATGGCGGAGGCATGACTGCAAAGTCATACATCACTGGCTCAGTGATGTATGACTTTGCAGCCAGACAACAACACTCTGCACTGTGTCACAATAGTAGGTCATGGGGAATGCAAGTCCTGGAGCTGCACAAGTGCACATGTACATCCCCCCACAACACATCCTCTTAACCCTCATCTGTCCAGGTCATACCTATTGGACATATGGGAGACCTGTGACACTACCCTCTGAACCTGAGCCCCTCACACTCTGCTGTGCATGGGGAACAGCTGCCTGAACTTCACATTTACATGCCCCAGTCTGCATGGGCAGCTGATCAGACACCTATGTGTCACACAAGTATCGTCTCCTATGGTCACATCTCCAGTGGCATGCTGAGCCCCTACCAAGAAACTCCACAGCAGTCCTGGCGACTAATCCACAGCACACTGACACAGAGGCAGACACCTGAGGGGTCAAATTACTGTGCACAATGTGTCCGCTGATACACGGGAGTGGGAGTACAGAGTGTATTGTATGGCCTGGAGTAGGCATGACTGTCCAGCCCCACATGAATGAGGGATGAGCCCTGGACTGTAGGCAGCTGGCTAAGTATGTGTGACACACGTCATATACATACTCCTGGGGCCCAAACATTGTTCCCACCCGCAGCATGGGTGTGTGCCAGGTACCCCAGCCACATGTGGTGGATCAGCTCAGCAATTGGACCACAGATCAAAGTAACACGCTGAATACATGTCAGAATACAGGCATTGTGTAAGCAATGGACCCACCCATGATGCCCACCACAGAGTCAGGGAAACAGATGCTGTCTCCCACCTTGAGTCAAGCAAACTGCAAGGACACAGTCCTAAGTGACAGAATTCCCTGCATGTAAGGGCCACACCTGGGTATCAGATGAGGAGTGGGCAGTGCACAATAGAGGGACATGGCTCCTGGACAACATGACTGCTGTACTGTGGCAGTTTAACCAGGCCCGAGGAGGGCACATAGCATGTTAGACAGAGTACACAGTGCAGTCTTTGACTCACCCCTCCTTGCTGCTCTCTGGCCTTCAGCTGCCCATCCAGGTCTGGAAAGACCACCGCCAGGATCCTGAGCATGTGGGGGTCAGGGTCCGTGTTCCGCCCCTCCTGCGAGGAGGCGACAGCTTCAGCTGGACCCGTGCAATCCTCCGGGTCCAGCCCCGAAGGTCCTGCCACCTCTTTTGGCAGTTGCGGATCCGGCGCTTGTAGACCCCCACGGACCGGACAGCCCGGACGATGTCCTTCCATATCTCATGCTTCCGATGGGCAGAAGCCTGTCAGGATGACAAAGTGATAAGGCCTTTACTACACATGCAACATATCCGTGCATGACACAGTTGCATATACATGTCGCTATCACAGGGGCACATGGTGTACCCAGGCAGTGCACGGCTGCCCATGGACAGTTTTCCAGAAGTCACTACATGGTATCATTGCATGGGGAGTAAAACCCTGTTCAGAAGCACTGTCACTGCACCATACCTGTCCAGTGCAAGTCACTACACACTATGGGGGTGACAACTACTCAGTGAGCCTGCTAGCCAGTGGTGTGCTGATTCTCAGCCTTGCTAGTCAGACAAAATGCACATTCAGAAAGGCAGTGCACAGAACACTCACCTGCTCCCCTGGTGTCCCATACAGCTTGCTGTACTGTGGAAGTAGGCTGTCCAGCAGGGCCTGGTTCTCCTCAAGGCTGAAGGCTGGGGCTCTCTCCACAGTACGTGCCATTGCAGGGTCCAGAGGGGCAGAGACAGCAGCAGTGCAGTGGCAGATGTCGTCCTGGAGCATGTAGTGCAGGCAAGTGGGCTCTCAGGGGAACAGGCAGCAATATATATGTGCTGGAGAGGCAGATACTGTCCCTTGTGTCCAAAGTGATAGGTCCAAGTCGTTTGCATCTTCTGAATCTGGCCAATCCATGGAATAGCAGCACCAAAACACGCCCACAGCATCCTTCAAAACTTCAACTTCATGACATACATGATTTTGCAACATTGTTGTGGGTGACCAACTGATTTTCCAGCAACCGACTCGCTCGAAATTCGAAAACGCGTCCGTTGCCAGGCAAGCCCATTGTCAATGGGTGCGCACCGATCGGTCCATTGAGGTACAACGCGCACAGGGGTACAACGCGTACCCGCACACATTGAAAGCAATGGGCCGGCCGGAGGCACCGATCGGTCCATTGCTGTTCAACGCGCACAGGGGTACAACGCGTACCCGCACACATTGAAAGCAATGGGCCGGCCGGAGGCACCGATCGGTCCATTGCAGTTCAACGCGCACAGGGGTACAATGCGTACCCGCACACATTGAAAGCAATGGGCCGGCCGGAGGCACCGATCGGTCCATTGCAGTTCAACGCGCACAGGGGTACAACGCGTACCCGCACACATTGAAAGCAATGGGCCGGCCGGAGGCACCGATCGGTCCATTGCAGTTCAACGCGCACAGGGGTACAACGCGTACCCGCACACATTGAAAGCAATGGGCCGGCCGGAGGCACCGATCGGTCCATTGCAGTTCAACGCGCACAGGGGTACAACGCGTACCCGCACACATTGAAAGCAATGGGCCGGCCGGAGGCACCGATCGGTCCATTGCAGTTCAACGCGCACAGGGGTACAACGCGCACCCGCACACATTGAAAGCAATGGGCCGGCCGGAGGCACCGATCGGTCCATTGCTGTTCAACGCGCACAGGGGTACAACGCGTACCCGCGACACATTGAAAGCAATGGGCCGGCCGGAGGCACCGATCGGACCATTGCAGTACAACGCGCACAGGGGTACAACGCGTACCCGCACACATTGAAAGCAATGGGCCGGCCGGAGGCACCGATCGGTCCATTGCAGTTCAACGCGCACAGGGGTACAACGCGTACCCGCACACATTGAAAGCAATGGGCCGGCCGGAGGCACCGATCGGTCCATTGCAGTTCAACGCGCACAGGGGTACAACGCGTACCCGCACACATTGAAAGCAATGGGCCGGCCGGAGGCACCGATCGGTCCATTGCAGTTCAACGCGCACAGGGGTACAACGCGTACCCGCACACATTGAAAGCAATGGGCCGGCCGGAGGCACCGATCGGTCCATTGCAGTTCAACGCGCACAGGGGTACAACGCGTACCCGCACACATTGAAAGCAATGGGCCGGCCGGAGGCACCGATCGGTCCATTGCTGTTCAACGCATCACTGTATATGTGACTGGCATAGGTCAGCATGCCTGTCTCAGATGGACATATGCCAGCCACAGATAGCTCCCAGGGAGTGAGGGGCACACCTACATCACGACAGCCTGTCCAAACCTTATCATAAGGCATGTAAGGCTGCATTTCCTATTGTGTGTATGTTGGTGTACATGTTGTCCTGTGGGTGTCACCTGTGGGCAGCCACCCCCAGGCTGTGCACGTGTTCATGGGGACAGGATCCTGGGTGTTACGTGTACGTGACCACTGTGATGTGCAACTGTTCATATCTGTGCATGTGTCATGGTCACATTTCACAGTGGTGTTTGTGTATGTCATGTCACATACCCCGTGAGTCCCATGTGGGACGGTATGTTTGAGCCAGGGTGTCCCAGTGGCACAATAGTGATGGCCCTCCACAGTCTTTGTGCATGTAGTGTTTACAATGTCTCTGATTTCATGTGCACAATGGGAGACAGTCTCCACATCCACGTTGTGTGTGCATGGACTCTGATGTTGTGCGTGTGTGTCACAGACGTCCATGGCTCTCCTGCCATGGCAAGTGTGGCCACTACCTGTGGGGGTCATGTTTGTTTTGCTGTGGTGTACACATGATACTCCAGGTGATGCCAGTGTCCATGTGGCATTACAGGGTCCCTGGGAATGTGCCTGTCGTTGAGCTGTGGTGCCTGGGGCACATCTGTCCTCACATGTCACTGGGGGTGACTTTGACACAGCATCATGATATCCAATGGGCCAACCTGGGACAAATTGATGCCACCTGTAGGACCGTGTTGACAGATGTTGGCCATGTATGTACCATACATGTCGTTCCGGTACTGCACACTTCATGTAGTTGTGCCTCATGATGATGTATGTTGGGAACTTGAGTGTGTTCAATGCCGCATATGTGGGGTGACTGACGATCTTGCTTACTTCTCCTCTGCACTGCAGGGCTCCTGCTGTCCATCGGCCATTCCCAGACCTGGCAACGATGGTGGAACGGGACAGCATCCGACGGTACCGCTTCACCAGGCAGCTGATTGAGGATTTGGCAGTGCAGTTGGCCCCACATTTGCAGCCTGGCCGGCCGTATCCTACAGCGCTGACCCCCAAGGTGAAGGTGATGGCAGCCCTACACTTCTTTGCCACCGGTACCTTCCAACATACTGTGGCGTCTGCTGGTGGGATGTCACAGACCATGTTCAGCCGTGTGCTCCGCGATTTCTTGGCGGCAATGTTGCTCTTCCTGAACCGGTACATATATTTCCCTAGACTGCGACGACTCACTGACGTGAAGAGTGACTTTTATGCCCTGGGGAGGATGCCGCATGTCATTGGCTCCATTGATGGGACACATGTGGCTTTGGTACCACCACAGGCCCAGGAGCAGGCCTACAGGAACCGCAAGCACTACCACTCGGTCAATGCACTGGTGGTGTGTCTTGCAGACATGACCATCACACACGTGTGTGCCCGTTTCCCTGGTTCAGCACACGATGCCTTTGTGATGAGGAGTAGTCGCATCCCCAGGTTGATGGCACAGATGCAGAACCAGCGTGCCTGGCTTGTCGGTGTGTACTGACTTTGTGCCATTGTGTGTGATCTGATCTGTAGTATTCCGCCCACTTTTCCAAGTCAGCTGATGTGCACGTGTCTGTCCGTAGGTGACTCGGGATACCCCAACATGCCGTGGTTGCTGACACCCCTCAGGAACCCTGTGACACCTGCCCAGATGCGCTACAATGAGGCACATGGTCGGACCAGGAGAGTGATTGAGCGGACCTTTGGTCTCCTGAAGAGCCGCTTCCGCTGCCTGGACAAGACCGGAGGGTCCCTCCCATATGCCCCTGCGAAAGTGTGCAAGATTATCATCGTCTGCTGCATGCTCCACAACCTGGCAGTGCGGAAGGAGTTGCCTCTCATCCAGGATGACGATGACCAACATCCGCCACCTGTGGAGGATCCTGGCCTGGACCACGATGCCAGTGACGATGGAGATGATGATGATGATGGTGATGGTGATGTCCGCACACAGCTCATCACCAACTTCTTTAGCTGAATGTGAGTATCCTGAGGTGTCATGTGAATGATGTGAGTTGGCATGATGTGTGGGTGGTGCTCTGGTGCTGTTGGAGTGTGTCCATGGGCTACTTGACAGGATGTGTGTTGCGATGTGTGGTGACAGGTGGGCTGTACTCCCCAACAGTGTTGACATGCTAACTTGGTTCTGGGTGGGTATCTTGTAACATGTATTGTGCATGAGTTTTGCTGATCTGTCCTGCACTGCATTGCTTTTGACTGTGTGTCATTTCTGTCCTTCACAGGGTACTTTCAGATTCGTTTGGTCAACTGTGTCCACCGACGACGTGATTGCACATCCAGGCTGGTAGCTGTTGTGTCCCTACAGGTGATGTGCGCCACACCCATGGACTTCCTTCCGTCTACAGTTGTTGACTGTGTGCCCGCTACCAGGTGGGGTTACCTTGCATCTGTAGTGGTTACGGCATGTTGCTACTGTGTAATAAACCTGTGCTTCACTTTGTGATGTGCGTTGTCTGTGGTCACACATTTGACTGCCATTTGCTTACTGCACCTGTGGGCTACTTGACTACAACTGGGAATGGGTGTGGTGTCTGTGCATTGCACCGTCTTCCCTGGCAACATCAGTGTAGGCAATGAGTCAGATGGCCTAGGTGTGTATGTGTTGTGTAGCCCTGGTGGTGTGTCTCCCTCATATGTGTCACGTTGCCTGTACTCACATGCCTGTGTTGTCCTTGCTGTTGCAGTTCGCATACACAGTGTAATTTTGCAGTTCATCATCCCCATAACAGCACCCACGTTGGAATCACGACAGAGGCAAGTATGGTGTATTAGTGTGTTTATTGTGATACATCTGTGTTAATAGTGCATAGGATGGATTGTGCTGTACATGAATCTTGCAATCCCAAGTTCCTAGGTGAATTGAAAGTCCAGGTAGACAGGATCCCCAGTATCGGGGCCACAGTTGTCTGACACATTGTTCCAACTTGTACTCCCCATGCAATGTGTGGGAGTAGTGTTGCCATCAACAGGGTGAACAGTCTGTGCACAAAGGCGAAAATCCAGAACAGGTTCAGGCTTCCTGGGAGTTGCGCTTGGCCATCAGCCTCTCACTTTCCCCTCCTCGGACGACCCCTCTTCTTGGGGGGGCCCTCAAGTGCAGGCTGCTGCGGTGCAGGGGACTCTCCGCCAGAGTCCTCCTCCCTCCCTGTGGCAGTTGCAGTTTGTTCGGTACCAGATGTTGTTGGCACACAGGAAGGTGTGGACTGGTTGCTGTTCATCTGGCGGAGGCATTGTAAAATGTCCCTGTGCACCGCCGTCATCTCATGTAGTACATCCCACTTGGACTCCACGCGGGACATGTGGGAGTCCACACGTGACATGTGTGACTCCACGTGGGACATGTGGGAGTCCAAGCGGGCATGATGGGCAGCCTGCTGCTGTTTGATGTCTCTGAGGAGCCCCACTACCTGGCTGAGCTCTCCGGTGCTGGACTGGTACGCATCAGCTATGCGTACCAGTTGTGGGTCTTCATGCACACCAGCAACGTCTGCAAGCAGCGACCTCTGTCTCCCACCCTCCCACCACCCCTGCTGACATGTGCAGTGTGTGCAGTTGCACGCACAGATAACCCTGGTCCACCTTGGGGGTGGTGGTGGTGGTGGTGTCCATGGCCCCAGGTTGGTCCAGGGTCACTGCGCTGGTGTTGTTCCTTATTCTGTCCATGTCGGCAGGGATGGTATTCGTGGTGACAGTCGTTGGAGGGGTGGCTGCAGGGGGTGCAGCTGGTGGACCTGCTGGTGCTGCAGCTGGTGGTCCTGCTGGTGCAGCAAGTTGACTTGCACCGGATGTGCCAGGTTGTTCATCGTCCGAGGAGGACAGAGGCTGTACGACGCCAGTGAGCTCGGCATCCTCTTGAGCCTGGGACTGGGACTCCTCAGCGTCTGCTGCTGTGTCCCTATCATCACCTGTTTTTGGGAGACACAAACAATGTATTTCATGTTTCTGCAGGCATCAGTGGTTGACACACCTGACAGTTGTGACTGTGCCTCGGGGTGCGGGCCTGTACATTGTATTGTCCTAAGTCGTCACAGTCAGGGGTTGATATTGGTGTGGCACATTGTCCTGCATTATTTGGGCATTTCTATGTATTCTCTGGGGTGTGAACATGGTCTGCATTGATTGTGTTTGGTTGACAGCCAGACCTCCTTCCCACCCACCCACCCACCCAGTCAGTTATCCCACCATGGAACGTGCTTGCATTGCAGGGAGTGGAAGTTGTCTCTCAGGATGTCAGTCAGTGGTGTCCTGCTGTTTGTTGGTGCACAGTTGCCAGCAGGGCCTTGTGCTCCCCACAGCAGTAGCCAGTGTCAGCCATCTTGTGAGTCCTTCTCCACTCCCTGTGATGTGAGCATGGTTCAGGGTGGTGTTGATGGGCCAGTTGTGGGGGTGACCAATGTCTGTGACTACGACTCCCATCATGCTATTGCCTCCACCCCCTTCCCAGCATGCCCATGCTTCCTTCCTTTTGACTCTGCTTCCCTGTGGGGTGGGCTGGCTGTGCTGACAGGATGGCTGGGAGTGTTGTCCTGGCAGTTGTTTGGCTAAGAGTCCCAAGAGTGTCCCTGTGCTTCACACAACATAACCCAGGGTGGTGGTGCTTTGTGGGATCTTGTGTTAGGATGGAGGGCATTGCATTCTACCAGGTGGGTACTGTGGAGTTTGTGTTGGGGGGTGAGGGGAGGTGCTGGTGACTATAGTCAGTGCTGCAAGTCCCCCTTCCCAGCCAGCCAGCCAGATATCCCACCATGGAACGTGCTTGCATTGCAGGGAGTGGAAGTTGTCTCTCAGGATGTCAGTCAGTGGTGTCCTGCTGTTTGTTGGTGCACAGTTGCCAGCAGGGCCTTGTGCTCCCCACAGCAGTAGCCAGTGTCAGCCATCTTGTGAGTCCTTCTCCACTCCCTGTGATGTGAGCATGGTTCAGGGTGGTGTTGATGGGCCAGTTGTGGGGGTGACCAATGTCTGTGACTACGACTCCCATCATGCTATTGCCTCCACCCCCTTCCCAGCATGCCCATGCTTCCTTCCTTTTGACTCTGCTTCCCTGTGGGGTGGGCTGGCTGTGCTGACAGGATGGCTGGGAGTGTTGTCCTGGCAGTTGTTTGGCTAAGAGTCCCAAGAGTGTCCCTGTGCTTCACACAACATAACCCAGGGTGGTGGTGCTTTGTGGGATCTTGTGTTAGGATGGAGGGCATTGCATTCTACCAGGTGGGTACTGTGGAGTTTGTGTTGGGGGGGTGAGGGGAGGTGCTGGTGACTATAGTCAGTGCTGCAAGTCCCCCTTCCCAGCCAGCCAGCCAGATATCCCACCATGGAACGTGCTTGCATTGCAGGGAGTGGAAGTTGTCTCTCAGGATGTCAGTCAGTGGTGTCCTGCTGTTTGTTGGTGCACAGTTGCCAGCAGGGCCTTGTGCTCCCCACAGCAGTAGCCAGTGTCAGCCATCTTGTGAGTCCTTCTCCACTCCCTGTGATGTGAGCATGGTTCAGGGTGGTGTTGATGGGCCAGTTGTGGGGGTGACCAATGTCTGTGACTACGACTCCCATCATGCTATTGCCTCCACCCCCTTCCCAGCATGCCCATGCTTCCTTCCTTTTGACTCTGCTTCCCTGTGGGGTGGGCTGGCTGTGCTGACAGGATGGCTGGGAGTGTTGTCCTGGCAGTTGTTTGGCTAAGAGTCCCAAGAGTGTCCCTGTGCTTCACACAACATAACCCAGGGTGGTGGTGCTTTGTGGGATCTTGTGTTAGGATGGAGGGCATTGCATTCTACCAGGTGGGTACTGTGGAGTTTGTGTTGGGGGGGTGAGGGGAGGTGCTGGTGACTATAGTCAGTGCTGCAAGTCCCCCTTCCCACCCAGCCAGCCAGATATCCCACCATGGAACGTGCTTGCATTGCAGGGAGTGGAAGTTGTCTCTCAGGATGTCAGTCAGTGGTGTCCTGCTGTTTGTTGGTGCACAGTTGCCAGCAGGGCCTTGTGCTCCCCACAGCAGTAGCCAGTGTCAGCCATCTTGTGAGTCCTTCTCCACTCCCTGTGATGTGAGCATGGTTCAGGGTGGTGTTGATGGGCCAGTTGTGGGGGTGACCAATGTCTGTGACTACGACTCCCATCATGCTATTGCCTCCACCCCCTTCCCAGCATGCCCATGCTTCCTTCCTTTTGACTCTGCTTCCCTGTGGGGTGGGCTGGCTGTGCTGACAGGATGGCTGGGAGTGTTGTCCTGGCAGTTGTTTGGCTAAGAGTCCCAAGAGTGTCCCTGTGCTTCACACAACATAACCCAGGGTGGTGGTGCTTTGTGGGATCTTGTGTTAGGATGGAGGGCATTGCATTCTACCAGGTGGGTACTGTGGAGTTTGTGTTGGGGGGGGTGAGGGGAGGTGCTGGTGACTATAGTCAGTGCTGCAAGGTCCCCTTCCCACCCAGCCAGCCAGATATCCCACCATGGAACGTGCTTGCATTGCAGGGAGTGGAAGTTGTCTCTCAGGATGTCAGTCAGTGGTGTCCTGCTGTTTGTTGGTGCACAGTTGCCAGCAGGGCCTTGTGCTCCCCACAGCAGTAGCCAGTGTCAGCCATCTTGTGAGTCCTTCTCCACTCCCTGTGATGTGAGCATGGTTCAGGGTGGTGTTGATGGGCCAGTTGTGGGGGTGACCAATGTCTGTGACTACGACTCCCATCATGCTATTGCCTCCACCCCCTTCCCAGCATGCCCATGCTTCCTTCCTTTTGACTCTGCTTCCCTGTGGGGTGGGCTGGCTGTGCTGACAGGATGGCTGGGAGTGTTGTCCTGGCAGTTGTTTGGCTAAGAGTCCCAAGAGTGTCCCTGTGCTTCACACAACATAACCCAGGGTGGTGGTGCTTTGTGGGATCTTGTGTTAGGATGGAGGGCATTGCATTCTACCAGGTGGGTACTGTGGAGTTTGTGTTGGGGGGGTGAGGGGAGGTGCTGGTGACTATAGTCAGTGCTGCAAGTCCCCCTTCCCACCCAGCCAGCCAGATATCCCACCATGGAACGTGCTTGCATTGCAGGGAGTGGAAGTTGTCTCTCAGGATGTCAGTCAGTGGTGTCCTGCTGTTTGTTGGTGCACAGTTGCCAGCAGGGCCTTGTGCTCCCCACAGCAGTAGCCAGTGTCAGCCATCTTGTGAGTCCTTCTCCACTCCCTGTGATGTGAGCATGGTTCAGGGTGGTGTTGATGGGCCAGTTGTGGGGGTGACCAATGTCTGTGACTACGACTCCCATCATGCTATTGCCTCCACCCCCTTCCCAGCATGCCCATGCTTCCTTCCTTTTGACTCTGCTTCCCTGTGGGGTGGGCTGGCTGTGCTGACAGGATGGCTGGGAGTGTTGTCCTGGCAGTTGTTTGGCTAAGAGTCCCAAGAGTGTCCCTGTGCTTCACACAACATAACCCAGGGTGGTGGTGCTTTGTGGGATCTTGTGTTAGGATGGAGGGCATTGCATTCTACCAGGTGGGTACTGTGGAGTTTGTGTTGGGGGAGTGAGGGGAGGTGCTGGTGACTATAGTCAGTGCTGCAAGTCCCCCTTCCCACCCAGCCAGCCAGATATCCCACCATGGAACGTGCTTGCATTGCAGGGAGTGGAAGTTGTCTCTCAGGATGTCAGTCAGTGGTGTCCTGCTGTTTGTTGGTGCACAGTTGCCAGCAGGGCCTTGTGCTCCCCACAGCAGTAGCCAGTGTCAGACATCTTGTGAGTCCTTCTCCACTCCCTGTGATGTGAGCATGGTTCAGGGTGGTGTTGATGGGCCAGTTGTGGGGGTGACCAATGTCTGTGACTACGACTCCCATCATGCTATTGCCTCCACCCCCTTCCCAGCATGCCCATGCTTCCTTCCTTTTGACTCTGCTTCCCTGTGGGGTGGGCTGGCTGTGCTGACAGGATGGCTGGGAGTGTTGTCCTGGCAGTTGTTTGGCTAAGAGTCCCAAGAGTGTCCCTGTGCTTCACACAACATAACCCAGGGTGGTGGTGCTTTGTGGGATCTTGTGTTAGGATGGAGGGCATTGCATTCTACCAGGTGGGTACTGTGGAGTTTGTGTTGGGGGGTGAGGGGAGGTGCTGGTGACTATAGTCAGTGCTGCAAGTCCCCCTTCCCACCCAGCCAGCCAGATATCCCACCATGGAACGTGCTTGCATTGCAGGGAGTGGAAGTTGTCTCTCAGGATGTCAGTCAGTGGTGTCCTGCTGTTTGTTGGTGCACAGTTGCCAGCAGGGCCTTGTGCTCCCCACAGCAGTAGCCAGTGTCAGCCATCTTGTGAGTCCTTCTCCACTCCCTGTGATGTGAGCATGGTTCAGGGTGGTGTTGATGGGACAGTTGTGGGGGGCAATATGTGTGACTGCGACTCCCATGATGCTATTGGCTACACTGACTTGGCCAGCATACACAGAATTCCTTCCTTTGAGTGGTCTTCACTGTGTGTTGGTGTTGTTGTGGTGGCTACATGTGTGGATGTGTGTGTTAGTTCTATTTGTGCCACTGCCTAGCTGTAGTTGTGGTTGTGTTTGTACATGTGTTGGCACAGTTGGATGTGACTTTTTTGATGGCATGTGTTGTGTTTATCTGACTGACATACACATTTTGGGATGATTCTGTTCTAGTTGCTGTGTAATTGCTATGAGTGCATGGTTTGACTCTCCCCTTGACAGTGATGTGTGTGTTTTGTGGCAGTTTATTGTGTACATTTGTTGTGTACTCACCAGGCTCTGGGATGTTCTCTAGTCCATATACGCTCACTGGCAGAAGGATGGCCCGCACCTTCTCCTCCCAGGGCCTGAGGTATATTGGCTTGGCAGGAGGGCCACTGCCGGTGTGTTGGCTGTTGATGTAGTCTATCTTCAGCAGGTCCCGTACCCTGCTGCGCACGTCATACCACCTGTTCTGGATGTCCGTCTTTGTGCGCCGACATGGTGATTGGGCGTTCACCCTGTTGATGATCCTCTCCCACATCTTGGTTTTCTGCGACATGGGGGTCTGTTGGACCAGAGTGCCAAACAGCTGTGGCTCCACCCTGAGGATCTCGTCTACCATGACTTCCAATTCACTATCTAGGAACTTGGGATTCTTCTTGGGGGCATGGTGATGGGTGGTGATGGTGGGTGATGTGTGTGTTGGTGTGCAGGTGAGGGTGTGTGGGTGTGTGTTGTGCTGGGTGTATGTGAGGTAGGTATTTGTTGGTGTGCTGATGGTGTGTGGCTTGTGCGAGGGATGAGCTGTGGGTGTGTGGTTGCTTTCTCTTGGGTGCTGGCAGTGGAATGGCATTTGCAAAGGCTCATGGTAGTGATTTGTGTCCTTTATATAGGTGGAGTTGTGGGTGTGTCTTTGTTCTCTGTCCCCACCCCCAGTATTTATTGGCTTGGTAATTGCTTGTTTGGCCTTTTTTGGTTGATTTTTCCTTTGTGCTGTTTGTGTATGTTGGAAACGTTCTTGTGACCGAGTCGGACCCTGCATTGGTCTCGTACGGTGTTTTCCGTTTCGTTCACGCTGTGTTTGTGCAGTTTTGTATGCTGCGTACGCGTCGGTCGCGGTGTATTGTGTTGCTTCGGCTCGGTTTTGTATGCGTGTCGGTCGTACGGCTTGTCCTCCGTCCGACTCGGTCGTGTTTTTCGCGCCTTGCATCGTACTTTGCGGTTTGGAGTTGGCGGGTACGATTCGGTCGGATTTGTTCCGGGTGCGTGTCGGTCGGTTGGATTCGCGTGTTTTTCCGGCCGGATTGCTATTTTCCGAGCGGCTCGGTCGGTCGGCTTGGTTTCCTAACGTGTCGGTCGGATTTATCGCGGCTTGCATCGTACTTGGCGTGTCGGACGCCACTGGTACGTGTCGGTCGGTAATTTTTCCGGCTCCGAGTCGGTCGGTGCTTTTTCCGGCCCGAATCGGAATTGACCCCTTAGTGTCTAAAGTGTCTCTCACTTCTATTTCAGCTATGTTAGGGGGTGGTTATGTTCCTTAACATGTATTACAGTCATTTCTTTTGTTGTAGCCCTCCCATAACATGCATTTGAATAATATTTGCTGCATTTCCAATTAACTTTGTCGCCTGTCTGCTTCTCCTGGGTGTAGACATATCCCATATAACATAATAAAACTTTTCCTTTTTGGGAAGTTATGAATTTGGCACCTTCAGTCATTCTGATGTTTCAAATGCTATGAGAAATGTATATAAAATATATTAAATGTATTGTAATTGTTTTAATTTTAATACAGGTTTGTATATACAACATTATACTTACATGTTTGAATATGTTGAACTTTTTTTGACGCTGAGGTGTTTCTGTTGATGCTTGCCTTTAGTGTTTCTTTTGATTTCCTGCAGAAGAAAAATGTAAATTTTAATAAATGTGTTTAACAGCATTTATTTCATTTTGGGTTTTTGTGGTTAGTGGGTGAATTGGGTTGGGAATTGTATTTCTTTAAATAGTTTAATTGAGATTTATACTTACTTTTTTGGCAAGGTGGTTTTTTGATGATGTTTGAAGGTAGTGGAGTAGTTGTTGAAGTTTCTGTATAGGAGATATAATTAAAAAAATATACATTAATTATTTAGTTATTATAAAAAGTGCTTTACAATTATTTCATGCAGTTGTAACATTAAATAGATATTTTACTTACTTTTTGAAGTTGTATTTAGAGCTTTCAATGATGAAGTCCAGTGTTGTACAAGCAATCCGGCAGAGATTCCCCTTATTCTTGGTTTTGTTGTTGGAGCATAAAATAATGTTAAATTTTCTTTTGTTTTATATAGTGTTTGTTTGATTGTGTTTTAATTCTTATTGGGTTATTTTAGTTGTAGGGATTTTCCATTGGTTGTTACTAATGTTTTCAATTAATTTGGCAGTTTTTTCCTTATATGACAAATGCTAATTAATGTTCAGTTGAACTCTTTTTTTGTTCTTACTTTATTTAAAAGTGTAATAGTATATTATTTGTATTTTATTTTGCATTGCATGTATATTAAAAAATATTTATTTTAAATATACTGTTTGTAAGTGTAATACATTTGGTGAGTTTAAATATGTTAAAGTTATTTTATTTAATTATATTGTATTTAATGTTAAATTTATTTATTTAATATGTTGCGTGTGTTTGTGATATTGTTTATATTATTTTTGTGATGTATTGTGTTATTATAAATATTTTTAAGGTGTTGATATTTTTTGGGGGGCGATAATATTGTGATCTATATTTTTGTTATCGATATTTGTGTTATTTTGTATGTTTATTTAATGTTTTCGATATTTATGACGATATTTTTTTGATCGATATTAGTGATATCGATAATGTTTTTCGATAATTTTGTGTCGATATTTGTGTCTTTTTTTCAATAAGTATAGAGTATCGATATTTATGTTATCGATATTTGTGTGTCGATAATTTTGTAGGTCGATATTTTGAGTGTCGATGTTATGTCAGTGATCCCATCCCTGCACCCGGTGGCAGGCACTCAAGGTGCCTGCCACCGGGTGCAGGGATCAACAGGGGCACCATAGGTGCCCCTAGGCCGCCTGCTCGCACTCCATGGAGGCCCTGCTGGGGCCCCCAAAGACAGTTTACCACTGCCTTTTTGCGCCAGAAAGACTGGCACAAAAAGGCAGTGGGAAACTGCCATCATACTCCCTCAGCCGGAAAGAGCCGGCCGGGGGAGTACGGAAGGGCTTCCGGATGGCGGACGGGCTCTCCAAGCCCATCGTAAGCCATCTGGAAAACTGAGTCGGATTCCTTTCCGACCGAGCCCATCAGAATGGCTTGGTCAGAAAGGAATCCGAACGGCACATTCCGATGCGGGCAGGAGGACTCTGACCGACGGTTGGAGCCCTTCCTGCCCCCATCAGAATCGGCCCCTTAGTCTTTATCTTGACACAATCCACTTACTGGATTTCAGAATCCTCTAATTACTCTCCTTTGTTGGTAGAGTTGGAGAAATATTTTCTCTCTCCTTTTACCTTTCGCGAATTTCTGGCATTCTCCAGGAAAACTCAGACTTTCTCCTCACCTATTTTTAAACATCTTTGTACATTGTTGGAACCTTTTTTGTCTTATAAACCCACTGACAGTACCTCAGTTCTACTATTTGGCACAACACTTCATTATTATATAATAAGAAACCTTTTTATTGGAAAGCTTGGAGGAAAATAGGTTTAACTTTAGTTAATCAACTTTTTATTAGTGACTCTTTTCTGACTTATACACAGTCTCAAAACCTTTTTAATCTTCCACCTTCCTTTCAAAAGAAATCCTGCGCTTTACAGCCTTCTACACCAATTTCTACATTAGGTACTCTTCTACGTAAAACTCCTACAGCTTCTGCTATTTACTGTCTTTTACAGCAACCTCTGCCAATAGACATAAAGCAGTCAATGAATTAGCCTGGGAGTGTGACTTGGGAGTAACTTGGCCCATTTCCACTCGGAGACAAATTTGGGCAAAATTGTGCAAAACTTCTCGTGCTGCTAACACTACCCAAACACTATTTTATATCTATAATAGACATCTTTTTTTCCTATTTCCACTCTTCACCACATGTACCCAGATCTTTCTGACAGCTGCTGCTCATGTCATTCACAATCCGCAGATGTAAAACACCAAGGGCCCGATTCCGATCTCGCTCGGAAAGCCCTACGACCGACTCTGTCCCGTAGAGCTTTCCGACCGACTCGTGCTCCGGGGCTCCGAGCGACAGAGTATGATGCGCTGCAGCGCTGACGGACTCGGGTCGCTCGGAGCCCCTTTGAAGTCAATGGGAGCCTGTTGTACGTCGCGTACATAGGCTTCCATCGTAAAGAATGTACGTCTTGGAAAAGGGCGCCCCCGGTCGCGTGTTTGCGTCGGTGCCCCCCTCAACGTACATGCATGGGTGAGAGGGACCCCTGGGTCCCCCCGCTGTCCGAGTCGTAGGGCCCAGGGTGAAGGGGGGTCTGGCCCGGACCCCCGAAGTACGCTTCTTGGAGCTTTTTCGAGCCGGAGGCTCCCACTCGCACTGGCTGCTCGCAACGCGCATCGTACTTGGCCGGCCGGAAACGTACGCATTGCATTGTTCGCGTCGGACAGATTTGAGTCGCTCGGGAGGCATCGCTGACGGGTACGAGTCGGTCGTAGCGCGAGGCTTGTAGCGCATTGTACTCGCTCGCCCGTACAGCTGTACGAGTCACACGGAAATCATTCGTACGACTTGGACTCGCTACTGACGGATGCCGCTAGGAGCCCTTCCGAGCGAGATCGGAATCGGGCCCCTATTATTCACCTGTCCTCCAGCACATACTTTCCGGACATAAATTTCGATAATTTTGTGTCGATATTTGTGTCTTTTTTTCAATAACTATAGAGTATCAATATTAATGTTATCGATATTTGTGTGTCGATAATTTTGTAGGTCGATATTTTGAGTGTCGATGTTATGTCAGTGATCCCATCCCTGCACCTGGTGGCAGGCACCTCAAGGTGCCTGCCACCGGGTGCAGGGATCAACAGGGGGGCACCATAGGTGCCCCCTAGACCGCCTGCTCGCACCCATGGAGGCCCTGCTGGGGGCCCCCAAAGACAGTTTACCACTGCCTTTTTGCGCCAGAAAGACTGGCACAAAAAGGCAGTGGGAAACTACCATCGTACTCCCTCAGCCGGAAAGAGCCGGCCGGGGGAGTACGGAAGGGTTTCTGGATGGCGGACGGGCTCTCCAAGCCCGTCGTAAGCCATCTGGAAAACTGAGTCGGATTCCTTTCCGACCGAGCCCATCAGAATGGCTTGGTCATGAAGGAATCCGAACGGCACATTCCGATGCGGGCAGGAGGACTCTGACCGACGGTCGGAGCCCTTCCTGCCCCCATCAGAATCGGCCCCTTAGTCTTTATCTTGACACAATCCACTTACTGGATTTCAGAATCCTCTAATTACTCTCCTTTGTTGGTAGAGTTGGAGAAATATTTTCTCTCTCCTTTTACCTTTCGCGAATTTCTGACATTCTCCAGGAAAACTCTGACTTTCTCCTCACCTATTTTTAAACATCTTTGTACATTGTTGGAACCTTTGTTGTCTTATAAACCCACTGACAGTACCTCAGTTCTACTATTTGGCACAACACTTCATTATTATATAATAAGAAACCTTTTTATTGGAAAGCTTGGAGGAAAATAGGTTTAACTTTAGTTAATCAACTTTTTATTAGTGACTCTTTTCTGACTTTTACACAGTCTCAAAACCTTTTTAATCTTCCATCTTCCTTTCAAAAGAAATCCTGCGCTTTACAGCCTTATACACCAATTTCTACATTAGGTACTCTTCTACGTACAACTCCTACAGCTTCTGCTATTTACTGTCTTTTACAGCAACCTCTGCCAATAGACATAAAGCAGTCAATGAATTAGCCTGGGAGTGTGACTTGGGAGTAACTTGGCCCATTTCCACTCGGAGACAAATTTGGGCAAAATTGTGCAAAACTTCTCGTGCTGCTAACACTACCCAAACACTATTTTATATCTATAATAGACATCTTTTTTTTCTATTTTCACTCTTCACCACAAGTACCCAGATCTTTCTGACAGCTGCTGCTCATGTCATTCACAATCCGCAGATGTAAAACACCAAGGGCCCGATTCCGATCTCGCTCGGAAAGCCCTACGACCGACTCTGTCCCGTAGAGCTTTCCGACCGACTCGTGCTCCGGGGCTCCGAGCGACAGAGTATGATGCGCTGCAGCGCTGACGGACTCGGGTCGCTCGGAGCCCCTTTGAAGTCAATGGGAGCCTGTTGTACGTCGCGTACATAGGCTTCCATCGTGAAGAATGTACGTCTTGGAAAAGGGCGCCCCGGTCGCGTGTTCAGCGTCGGTGCCCCCTCAACGTACATGCATGGGTGAGGGGACCCCTGGGTCCCCCGCTGTCCGAGTCGTAGGGCCCAGGGTGAAGGGGGTCCGGCCCGGACCCCCGAGCTACGCTTCCTGGAGCTTTTTCGAGCCGGAGGCTCCCACTCGCACTGGCTGCTCGCAACACGCATCGTACTTGGCCGGCCGGAAACCGTATGCATTGCACTGTTCATGTCGGACAGATTTGAGTCGCTCGGGAGGCATCGCTGACGGGTACGAGTCGGTCGTACCGCGAGGCTTGTAGCGCATCGTACTCGCTCGCCCGTACAGCTGTACGAGTCACACGGAAATCATTCGTACGACTCGGACTCGCTACTGACGGATGCCGCTAGGAGCCCTTCCGAGCAAGATCGGAATCGGGCCCCTATTATTCACCTGTCCTCCAGCACATACTTTCCGGACATAAATTTGGAATCAAATCATTTCTATTTTCAATGCATCAGTACCCTTTTGCATTATTCAAATTGTTTTAGTTAGTTTATCCAATGACTAGAAAGATATTTCACCACATATAAAAATGATAGATCTCCTTTTGGAAGTTGCATTACAACAATTAACAATGAACTGGGAGGTCTTTTCCCAGTTATTTTTTCAAGCCTGCTGGTATGCAGTTTGTTAAATAACAGACTTGATACAGCATAGATTCATCCTCTCGCTCTTGTTTTCAACCATTCTATTTGATGGTTTCCTGTCACAAATGTTTTTGACAAACATGCCAAATCTTCTTTTTAACATCAACCTAACACAGAAGAGGTTCTTAAGCCTCCTTGACCTCACTTTTTCTTATATAGATGATTAATTTATATTTTTTAAGTGTTTAAATGCTTAAGAATTGTCTTTTATCTTTATCAGATTGTTTTTATTTTTGATCAGGTATATTTTTCTTGCTACATTGTTCCTATTTTCTGTCCCCTCTCTTTCCCCCCCGCCTCAGTTGTAACTCCTATAACAGTTTGAATGTATTACCATGCTGCATTTGTTTAACTCCAATAAACTTATTTTAAACATAAAAAAGAGGGCTATCTCTAATCCACTGTAGGAGATATTCGAGGATAGTGCAAAGAGCAGAGGTGATAAAAGACACCACTGGAGCATACCTCTCTGTATCACAATGCTTCCTGAAAGTTGCCTATTCACCCTAATATGCTCTATTAGACATAATTGGGCTGTATCCA
Organism: Calotriton arnoldi; assembly: GCA_963921515.1. NCBI lineage: Eukaryota > Metazoa > Chordata > Amphibia > Caudata > Salamandridae > Calotriton > Calotriton arnoldi. The sequence continues at coordinate 22,908 of CAWUFW010002576.1, forward strand.
ACTTGAAAAACATGATCCAAAGCCCACAGATTTCAATATAGAACTCATGGACTCCATAATTCACTCTCTCGAAAGTCTTTACCACTTCTATGGAAAGAAGCACAACCTCTCTCCCCTCTATCTGGCTATGTCAATGTTATGTGAGTCTTTCTTTATATTTTCATCCGTATTATGGTCTTCAATAAAACCCAGCTGATCAGCATGTATCGGAGATAAGATGACATCTAACTTATTAAATTGTTTAATGAGTATTTGAATTTTATTCAGTGCTTAATACCCCTGACGAGGCATTGAAGCGCTTTACGGTGAGTAGCACGCTAACCAGGAGCCCAAAGTTAGTGGTCAGTCCATTAGTTATTGGAGTTAGTTTTGCATGCTCATTCCATGCATTCACTCCAGTTTCTTTGTGATTTGATTTGATTGTGAAATTTATTTAGCGCACGAATGGCCAAGGGCGTCTAGGCGTTGTGCGGTGGTATCTGCCGGAATTTCAGTGGATGAAGGTGCAAGTTACTTGGAGAATAGCCACGTTTTTAATGCTTTTCTAAATGAAAGCAACGTTGAGCTGTTTTTGATGTTTATCGGAACCGTGTTCCATAATTTCACTGTGCTCAGGACAAAACTTCTGCATCCCCAACGGGCTTTCTTAAATTTGGGTATCTGGAGGAGTTTGCTCTGAGATGAACGTAGGGTTCTGGGAGGATGATACCAGGTGTTTTTTCAGGAACGCGGGTCCGGTTCCATGTATAGCTTTGTACGCTAGACATAGAGATTTAAAATCCATCCTTTTTTTCATTGTGTACATTGTTGACATAGGTGTGATCGTTAGAAGGGGCTATGTGAGAAGCAACTGCTTGCTGGAATTAATAGATATTGTTATGGTTTTCAAAAGAGCTTAAGACAGGCTTGAGATTAAGAGTAGAGTAATTTATATACAGAAAAAGCAGGCAGAAAATAGAAGGAAGCAGAGGTGGATTTAAAAAAATAGGGGTTAGATGTAATTAAAAGTATAATTCCTTCCTGGCCCTTGCTCCAGACTAACTACAGGGGATATGCAGCCCTTTGTGTGGAGGAAGGACACAGCCTATTTGAGTGTAAGTGGGGCTTGGTCCAGCTCCCCCCTCCCATCCTGCCAGTGATGGCCCATCCAATCACACCTAACCTCCCTATTGTGTGTAGCTGTCTAGGAGGAATACACAAAGCCCAACTGTCAACTACACCCAGTCAGGTGACCCAGCGAAAGGCTGCAGACACCGAATGGCAAAGGCTGAAAAATGACAACTTTCTAAAAATGTCATTTTCAAAATTGTAATTTAAAATCTGACTTCACAATAAGTTAGGATTTTTCATTACAATTCCAAAGACAACAAAAATTAACTAGTTACCTGTTCCCATTTGGAAATTACACTTATAAAATGTAATAAGGTAACTCCAATGTTTACTACCAGGACATGTAAAATGTAAAAGTATATGTCCAACTTTTTAAATACACAGCACCCTGTCCTCTGGCTGTCCAGGGCCTAACCTAGGGGCCTGGATTTTTTTTTTATTTTGCCAGGTCGAAATGGCATTTTAAACTGTGTACACAGGCTGCAATGGCAGGCCTAAAAAATGTTTAAAGTGCTATTTAAGTAGGTGGCACAATCAGTACTGCAGGCCCACTAGTAGTATTTAATTTGCAGGCCCTGGACACAGGTTGTGGCACTTTACGAGGGGCTTACAAGTAAATAAAATATGCCATTTGGGCGTAAGCCAATTCTACCATGTTTTTTAGGAGAGAGCACAAGCACTTTAGCACTGGTTAGCAGTGGTAAAAGTGTGCAGAGTCCTAGACGCAACAAAAACAAATTCAGCAAAAAGTGGAGGGCAAAGGCAAAATGTTTGGGAATTATCCTGCAGAAAGGGCCAAGTCTAGCACACCCCATCTATCTATCCATTTATTTGTCACTCTATGCTCGCTATTCTTTCTTTATTTCATTCCAATCTCATTATCCCAAAATTTTATAGGAAGAGGGAGGGCATTCCAAAGCTTAGTTGCAATGAACAAAAAATCTCAGCCTCCCAAGCAAGACTAGGAGTTTTGAAAAGTAGGAATGAAATGTTTAAGAAGGTGTGGTGAAATAAGGTGTACTATATGGTGTGGTTGTGCGACCTCACCATTTAATACACTTACCAACCCCTTTAGGACCAGTAGGTTTCGTTTGTCAAACCTTTAGCTCAATTCTTGGTAGCTGTGGCTCTGAGAAGTCAGGCTTACACAAAGGAACAAGTGTAAAGCATTTAAACAGCACCAAAATAATTGAAGACGAAATACATGAGACACTCAAGAAATTCAACACCAATTTATAAATATAGACTTTCTTTTTACATATTTCAAGGCATTAAAATGAAAAAGATCCACCAGAGGGTTCTGGAGATACATAATTTACAGTAAATATACACTTTTACTTAACTGCGAACAAGCAATGGCAAATTCAATTAATCTGACACAGAAACTTTTTCAAGAAAAACTCAGTTAATTATCAATGCGGTTACTTCCAGTTACTTTAAGGGATCAACTCCGGCAGGGAGCCAGTCAGTGGACCAGCGAAGTCCTCAGACAACGTTACTTTGGCGGAAGAAGCAGTCTTCAGTCAGTTCCAGGCACTTTTATCCTCTTGCTAAAGGTTCCTATGGAAGTGGTCCTCATACAAGGGTTACAGGATGCTGAAGATGCTCAAGGATGCGATGTGATCGAAGGGGGTCTTTCTGTGGTCACTCCTTGGTCCATGAACAGGGTGAGGCAGTTCTGGCCACAGGGGTCGATGTCCCTCGAAATCCCCTCAGTCCTGCCAGAAGTCCAGTCGCCAGTGGGCTACCAGTCTCCCGGTATCGCAGTTTCTGCCAGATCCTCTCCTGGGTGATAACCCCTCTACTAGGTGACCAAGCGGCACTCTGATGACTCTCCCGGGTCCAGCTGACTTGGGCGCAACTTTGTGCATCGGGTCCTGTCTCTGGTGCTGCATGGTGGCGTGTGGCAGCGATTCGAAGATCTGGGATACCAACATGCTGCAGCAGGCTACTTCAGGTGTGGTGGTCCTATGCTGTGAAAAGGTGGTCAGCCAACTGACCCTTGTAGTCTCTTGCTTCAGCTGGGCTCGGGAAACAACTTCTCCACGAGCAGGACACAGCAGGAACAGTCCCTTCTCCATTGTTAGCCACCAGATTCAGCAGGTCCAGTCCACGTCTGTGCAGCCTCTCTTCGCCGGATCCTTGGTGCAGTAGAGCAGTCCTGCTTCGGTCCTCTTCTCAAGTCCAACATGATCTGAGTTCTGTGTGCCATGGGTGCCCTTTTTATGCTCAGAAAATGCTCTCAGGGTAGGATGCAGTTGCTGGCCAATGAGCTACTATGTTTCCTCCCTCATGATGATCACTTCCTGCAAAGTGTGGTATCGGGCTATCCCAGGAAGCACCATTCTGCCCACTCTCAAGATTGCAGGATACCTCTCTCGGCGTCCCTAGCCCAACCCAGAGGTGTGGCTACCAAGGGGGCTACACACCCCTAGAAAATGGGTTTGGCAACTGGTTTCCCCTGCCCTGTCCCTTTCGTCAACCTGTCTACCTAGGCAATAACGCAGCTCCTCATTAGCCATTTACCCTTCAAAGGCGGCTTCTCCTTTGAAGCCCTCCTCTTGGGCTAACATCTGTGTAGCTTCCTGCAAGAGAGAGGTAACACCTCTCTCCTATGCAGGCTTTTATTGTTTCCTTTCCTGTGAGTCATTTGCACGCCTCCCCAGGAGGGCAAAAAGCTGTCTCTGCGACAAACCCTGAGTGCAGTCATTAAGGGCACAAGAGACTAAAGGCAACAAAGTGGCAACTTTGTAGAAGTTACACACTATAACAAGTTATATTAATTTCAACTTGAGCATCAAGTCAGGCTTAATGTAACAAGTTATTTGACACCATGGAGTATCAACTTTGGCCGCACCATTCAGGAGTTAGCACAGCTGAAGGGTCAGCTTGTAGCCCTGTGCTCGCCAATGAAGGAAGCAAATCTTTCCAAAATAAAAACAAAAATCTGGCGTTTTTTACTGCAAGGACATGAAAATACATGTTCTGCTTTTAAAATATATTACACCTTGCCTTGGGGCTTGTTAGACCTGCCATAGGGGTGGCTTACACTTATTAAAAAGGGAAGTTTGAGCTTTGCCATTCTTTTAAATGGTGAAGTTAGGCTAGCAGTGACACACTGCTCTTTCAGACAGCAGTGACAGACTGGGAGACATGTATTACCTTTGTCATACCCAGGTTGGCACAACCAGTGCTGCAGTCCCTGGGGTGACTCTTTAACTTACAGGCCCTAGGTAACCTGGGTTAGTTTATGCCAATTGGGTATAAGCCAATTCGACAGACACATTTCAAGGTCAGGGCACTGGCACTGAGGTCTGATTAGAAGGCCTCAGTGCACTCTTAGAATCGGAAAACCAGCAGCATCAGTCCAAAAACTTGGGGTTGACCATACAAAAAGAGGCCTTTCCTTAAAAGAGGGTAATAAGAGTGAAGCTTGTTTTTTAGATAGATAGGGTTAGAAATATAGACAGTTCTATAGGGTGCATAGAAAGACTATCGAGGTAAATATATCGAATTGCACAAATATCGTGGTAAAAATATCGTGAGTCAGGAATATCGACAGTAAAATCCACATGGTCAAGAATATCGATTTTAGGTAAGTAATATCGATTTAAAAAATATTGAAGTGTTTAATATCGCTTTAAAAAAATACTTGTTAAAAATATCGATTTATTTATTTTTAATAATGTTATGTATTTTAGTATATATTTTATATGTGTGTGATGGTTTTTTTTTATAAGAATTGTTTGTATTTTTATTATATGTGTTAAAATTTTAGTAGTTAATAATTTTTTTTTTTATTGAATTTTGCGTTTTTAGTTCCGTAGCGGGTTGTGGGTTTATAGGGGAATAGGGTGGGAAGTAATTTAAGTATATAAATTGTATTGATTATTTATAGTAGTTAATAATTATTTTTAATTGAATTTTGTGTTTTTAGTACCATAGCAGGTTGTGGGTTTATAGGGAATAGGGTGGGAAGTAATTTAATTATATAAATTTTATTGATTTTTTTTATAGTAGTTATTAATTTCTTTTTATTTGAAATTTGCGTTTTTAGTTCCATAGCGGGTTGTGGGTTTATAGGGGAATAGGGTGGGAAGTAATTGAATTATATAAAATGTATTGAATAATTTTTATTTATTATTTGTTTAGTTGTGATGTTATAGTGTTAAATGTGTAAATTAATTTATTAATAATTGTTCAATAATTAGTGGTTAATTAATTTAAATTAATTAATTAGTAATTGTGAGAAGTTGGCCTGGCACATGCTGTCCACTAGTTATAGTGGGCACCTTGCACCAGTCCAAACGACCCTTATTGATGATAGGTTTAAAGACAACCTTTATTGAAAGCTATCCTAGTGATAGCTATGGAGAGCAGCCTTCAGGCTAAGTCTTGAAGGAGTGTAAAGCAGCTTGGTTTACCAGATTATACCCTCTTGAATAACTAAATGAAAGGAGAACCACACAAGATATATATAAAATATATGTATTTATTTCTAAACACTAACTACTAATCCCTTTATGAGATTAGAGTTCAAGATACACAGTATCACAGTATTAAAACGACAGTAAATAGCACAATACACAGTGGGCTCCAGGGGGAGACCAAACCATATACTAAGAAAGTGGTATAAGAACCACGACTTGACTAGACACAGTGCCTAGAGCACGTAGAATCGCTGGGACCCCAAGGAACCACCCAAGGTGGTGACACAGGAGACCCACGGGGGACGTGTGCAGTGTGAGAACACAGCCGCGAGCGCCGTTGGATTCAATGCGGAAAGTCGCGGTTGGAATTTTAAAGATAAAGGACACTTAGGAGAGGACTTTGAGCAAACCCCTTTAGACTTAAGGGGTTCTAGGGCCAACACCCATGAGAGCACCGGAGTACTCGAGTTACCTCACCCAGGGAAGCCGGGTGCATAGGTGTCAAAGGGTGTCGGGAATCGTCATCGTTTTCAATGGCGATCTGCTGCAAAGTGCTGCTGCCGTGAAGGAGAAAAGTGTCCGGTGTGATCCAAGCCTGGATCGAAGATGTGAAGAACCTGAAAGCAGAGGGGACAGAGTCTGGGTCACTAGCCAGTGACCAGGAGCGGAGCAATCGAATGCCCACCGATGTCGGGTGCTTCAGGTGCGAAGAGGTGAAGCTTTACTCTGCAGCCACGGGGACCCAGAGACGTCGACGATGACCAGGAGCTGGATTCGAGCTGTCCCACAAAGGATGTCGAGTGCTGGGGTGTCGGTGATCAGATTTACCACAACAAGCCTTGGCAACAGCAACCCACGCAGGAAGAGAAAAGATGCTTCTGTGCGGACCAGCAAGGGTCTGGGGACTCCCCAAGCAATGGAGAGTCAGGGCACGTCTGGAGCAACAAGGGAAGCCCAATAAGAGTTAGAGTTGCCTTCTTGGGGACCCACAGGTCAACGAACCAGGGATCGCGAAGGGACCTCGAGAGGAATCACAAAATGGCGGCCCACGGAACACTGGTTGAGTATAGGCCTGCAATCTTTGGTGCAATTACTGCTCGGGGTCAGGGCTACAAGTAACCCAAAGCTCAGCCTCAGGGGTTGCCGGAAAGCTGATGCTTCTGCAAATGGTCGCGGTGTCCAGGAGTTCGGGTTGCACGGTCTCCACAAGGAATACGGGCCTCAGACTTGCTGTGGGTACAGATCGACCTCAGAGACCTGGGAAAACCCTCCTCCTGTGTGACAATATTCTTCGGAGTCCGTCAGAGCTTGGAGATGCCAACCGGTCAGTTGCATTAAAGGTGCCTGCCTTGCAGGGGAGTAACTCCTGTACTCCAAGGGAGATTCTTCAGTCATCCAGCGTAGTGTAGATCGTCGAAGTACTTGGTTTCTGGTATCAGAGTTTATTCCAGGTGTAATCTAAAGTCCTGTAGTCAGGGGTTCCTACTTTATACCCAAGGAAGGGGTTGGACAAACTCTGGGGACCCACCCCTGGGAGGGTCAGGAAAGAGGGGTGGCTACACCCATTTCCTTTGTCCAGTTTCGCGCCAGAGCAGGGACTGTGTGCCCCTGCAACCGGTTTGAGCTGGACTATGCACAGGGACACCAAATGTGCCCCCAGTGCAGACTTCAAAGCACTCTGAGAGTGCACCCACCCAGCCCCAATACACTAAAGCCTGTCTGGGAGGTGGTCACACCTCCCTGTGACAGGAAACCTATTGTCCAGGCCTCCCCTGCCGGAGTTTCGTCCAGCAGCAGGAGGGCAGACTCGTGTCTGTGGCTGCAGCATCCATTTTGTGATGCCAGGGCTCTGTTAGCTGGTACCGGGTATACCGGTGCTGTCATGTCTCTCCCTCTAGAAGGGTGGGATCATACTCCCACACCAGTTACTGGTGTGGGGGTATGATTCCAAAGTGTTTGACACCAAACACGATAGTTTTCCATGCAGCCATTCTCAAGTTAGCATTTACCGCGGGGTTATAATGCACTTAAGAGTATATGGTATGGCTGCATCACAAACAACCCCAGAATAAAGATTTCGAAAGCTGCAGAGGGGTTCTGCTCATGCATGGGCACCCTCTCACATGAAACCCAGCACCCTGCCTTCAGGATTGTTAAGGCCTGCCATGGGGTGACTGATAGGTTCACATGTGCAGTGATATGGAGAGATATAGGGAACCTATATCTCAGTAAGGGGTGGATACACCACCTTACACAGGCTGCTGTAACAGACCTGTTGTCATTTTAAAAGGCTTCCCAGGGGTGGCACAATACATGCTGCAGCCCCTGGTAGGCCTCTGGGGTACCTATGCCCTGGGTACATAGTATACCATATACTAGGGACTCACAAGGGTACCCCAGAATCCAATCTGGAGTGTACCTAAAGTACATACAATCAATTTAGAGTAGAAAGCAGGTAGACTGGGGTCCTGATTAGCAGGGCCTCAGTCTGTCTAAGTCGAAAAACAGTGAAACATCAGCAAAAAGTGGGGGTAACTATAAGAAGCAGATCCTACTCCTAAACAACCTCCCCCCCCAAATGTCAGGACATTAAACTAACCTTGACCAGTTGAGTCTTCATGTTCTAAGTGGAAATATCTGGAGAGTCCATCTGCATTGGCATGGTTACTCCCAGGTCCATGTTCCACTGTATAGTCCATCCCCTGTAGGGAAATGGACCACCTCAATAGTTTGGGGTTTTCACCCTTCATCCGTTTTAGCCATAAGAGGGGCTTGTGGTCTGTCTGAACAATGAAGTGAGTGCCAAACAAGTATGGCCTCAGCTTCTTCAAGGCCCAAACCACAGCAAAGGCCTCCCTCTCAATGGTTGACCAACGTTTCTCTCTGGGGGTCAACCTTCTGCTAATAAAAGCTACTGGCTGATCCTGACCTTCATCATTCAATTGTGATAACACAGCCCCTACCCCCAACTCAGATGCATCTGTTTGGACAATGAATTGCTTGGAGTAATCAGGACTTTGCAGAATGGGAGCAGTGCACATGGCCTGCTTCAGGTCATCAAATGCCTTTTGACAGCTAACTGTCCACTGAACTCTCTTTGGCATTCTTTTAGAAGTTAAGTCATTCAAGGGGGTCACTATGGATCCTTACCCTTTGACAAATCTTCTATAGTACCCAGTCAGGCCCAAGAAAGCTCTGACCTGAGTCTGGGTGTTTGGAGCAACCCAGTCCATGATGGTCTGGATTTTGCTCTGCAATTGTTGAACCTGGCCTCCACCCACAAGGTGGCCCAGGTACACAACCTGACTCTGCCCTATCTGGCACTTGGTGGCCTTGATAGTTAGGCCTGCTTTCTACAGGGTCTCTAAAACATTTCGCAGGTGGACCAGGTGATCCTCCCAGGCGGAGCTAAAGACAGCAATATCATCTAGATATGCTGCACTATAGGCTTCCAGGCCTGTAAGGACTTTGTTCACCAACCTTTGAAAAGTGGCAGGTGCATTTTTCAAACTAAAGGGCATCACCACAAATTGGTAGTGCCCACTAGGGGTAGAAAATGCTGTTTTGGCTTTTGCATCTTCAGCTAGTCTGATTTGCCAGTAGCCAGCTGTCAGGTCAAATGTGCTGAGAAACGTGGCTGAGGCCAAAGTGTCTATGTGCTCATCTGCCCTTGGTATGGGATGGGCATCAGTCCTAGTGACTGCATTGAGACCTCTGTAGTCTACACAAAACCTCATCTCTCTCTTATAACCCTGGGCATAATACTTTGCTACGCTCACGAAGCATGCAAAGTTTGTGCTACTACGCACTACGCAAATTGCACGTAGCAGAGTGAATAACTGTACTAATAAACGTAGCGTAGCAGGAGTATAATAAACTCCTTCAAATGCTTTGATAAAGCAATTTTTTATGCTAAAAAGCATATAACCAATTCACAAAAATGAATGTTGACAATAAAATATCAAGCAATGAGAGAGGTGATGATTTTGGAGTCCCCCTAACCTAGGGGAGGACCAAGCAGATGCCTTGAACACAAAAAGCATATCATGTGAACGATTCAATGGTGGTCCCTTCCTCCTAGGACCACCTCAAGCACAGTTATGGGCAAAAATACAATCCCAACCAAGGCCCTGCAAAGCATTATGGGACGAGATTAGCAGTGGGCAGTGAATATTATAGTGTCCAATATCAAAATAATTCTACAAAGAGCTGCAGTTCAACTAGTCGTCACTGGGTGTCGTCCTCAAGAGTGAAATGCAAAAGTATTGAAAACCTTTCATGAAGCTTTTGCATTTGACTCGTGAGGGACGACACCCAGTGACGACTAGTTGAACTGCAGCTCTTTGTAGAATTATTTTGATATTGGACACTATAATATTCACTGCCCACTGCTAATCTCGTCCCATAATGCTTTGCAGGGCCTTTGGTTGGGATTGTATTTTTGCCCATAACTGTGCTTGGGGTGGTCCTAAGAGGATGGGACCACCACCTAATCATTCAATAAGATGTGCTTTTTGTTTTCAAGACATCTGCTTGGTTCTCTCCCTAAGTTAGCGAGGATACCAAAATCATCACCTCTCTCACTGCTTTTTGTTTTCACTTTAGTGAAATGACTATATGCAATTTTAGCATATAAAGACAGAGATATTTATTTTATCTTAACTTGCACTGTACAAGTTTGCTTTTGGTAATTATTGTACAGTGCAGTGAGTCAAGCACACAGCTAGCACTACGCCCAGGCTTAATAATAATAACAAACTCCTTCAAATGCTTTGATAAAGCAATTTTTATGCTAAAAAGCATATAACCAATTCACAAAAATGAATTTTGACATATCAAGCAATGAGAGAGGTGATGATTTTGGAGTCCCCCTAACCTAGGGGAGGACCAAGCAGATGCCTTGAACACAAAAAGCATATCATGTGAACGATTCAATGGTGGTCCCTTCCTCCTAGGACCACCCCAAGCACAGTTATGGGCAAAAATACAATCCCAACCAAAGGCCCTGCAAAGCATTATGGGACGAGATTAGCAGTGGGCAGTGAATATTATAGTGTCCAATATCAAAATAATTCTACAAAGAGTTGCAGTTCAACTAGTCGTCACTGGGTGTCGTCCTCACGAGTCAAATGCAAAAGCTTCATGAAAGGTTTTCAATACTTTTGCATTTCACTCTTGAGGGACGACACCCAGTGACGACTAGTTGAACTGCAGCTCTTTGTAGAATTATTTTGATATTGACACTATAATATTCACTGCCCACTGCTAATCTCGTCCCATAATGCTTTGCAGGGCCTTTGGTTGGGATTGTATTTTTGCCCATAACTGTGCTTGGGGTGGTCCTAGGAGGAATCGTTCAATAAGATGTGCTTTTTGTTTTCAAGACATCTGCTTGGTTGTTGGTTCTCTCCCTAAGTTAGTGAGGATACCAAAATCATCACCTCTCTCACTGCTTGTTAACTTTTTGTTTTCACTTTAGTGAAATGACTATATGCATTTTTAGCATATAAAGACAGAGATATTTATTTTATCTTAACTTGCACTGTACAAGTTTGCTTTTGGTAATTATTGTACAGTGCAGTCAAGCACACAGCTACGCACTACGCAATTTGCATAGCTACGTGTAGTTGAAGCTGTACTTCACGTAGCTACGTGAAGTGCTACTACGCAAACTACGCCCGGGCTTACTCTCTTACCATGCTGGGTGTGAGGTTTAGGCACTAAGACTACTGGACTAGCCAAACGGCTATCTGAGGGTTCAATGACTCCCAAATCCAACATCTTTTGGACTTCAGTCCTGATGCAGTCCCTGACATGGTCAGGTTGCCTGTAAATCTTATTTTTAACAGGCAGACTGTCCCCAGTGTCCACTTCATGAGTGCACCAGGTAGTCTGACTTGGAGTCAGAGAGAACATATGTCTGAACTGATTGAGAACTCTTCTACAATCAGTTTGCTGCTGGTCAGTGAGGCTGCCTGCCAAGGCTACACCATCTACTGATCCATCATCAGGGTTCTGAGAGAGCAGGTCAGGGAGTGGATCACTCTCTTCCTCCTGTCCTCATCAGTAGCCATGAGCAAGCCCATGTCTGCCCTGTCAACATATGGTTTCAGTCTGTTGACATGGAGCACCCTATGGGGGCTCCTGGGAGTTCCAAGGTCCACCAGATAGGTAACCTCTCCCTTCTGTTCAACAATGGTATGGGGCCACTCCACTTATCTTGGAGGGCTGCTGGGGCCACAGGCTCCAACACCCATACTTTCTGTCCTGGCTGATAAACAGTCAACACAGCCTTTTGGTCATGCCAGGCCTTTTGTAATTCCTGGCTAGCCTCAAGGTTTTTAGTTGCCTTCTTCATGTACTCAACCATCCGGGAGCGGAGACCAAGTACATAGTCCACAATATCCTGTTTAGGGGGTTTGAGAGGTAACTCCCATCCCTCCTTCACTAGACACAATGGAACCCTAACTGGATGTCCAAACAGAAGCTCAAATGGGCTGTAACCAACCCCCTTCTGTGGAACCTCTCTGTAGGCAAAGAGAAGGCAGGGCAAAAGTATGTCCCATCTGCGCCTAAGCTTTTCTGGGAGACCTTTGTTCATGCCCTTCAAGGTTTTGTTGAACCTTTCAACTAAACCATTGCATTGTGGGTGATAAGGGGTGGTAAATTTATAATTTACTCCACACTCCTGCCACATAGCAGTCAAGTAACTAGACATGAAATTTGCATCTCTGTCTGATACTACCTCCTTAGGAAAACCCACCCTGGAAAAGATTCCCAGGAGGGCCCTTGCCACCACAGGAGCTGTGGTGGTCCTGAGGGGAATTGCTTCTGGGTACCTAGTGGCATGGTCCACCACCACCAGGATAAATCTGTGCCCAGATGCTGTTTGGGGGTCCAGGGGACCAACAATGTCAATCCCTACCCTCTCAAAGGGAACCCCCACCACAGGTAGTGGTATCAGGGGGCCTTTGTGGTGCTACCTGCCTTACCACTGGCTTGACAGGTAACACAGGAGCGACAAAACTCCTTGATGTCTTCAGACATATGAGGCCAATGAAAGTGAGGGACAATTCTGTCCCAAGTCTTGTTTTGGCCTAGGTGACCTGCCAATGGGATATCATGTGCTAGGGTCAATAGGAAGCTCCTAAACTTCAGAGGTATAACCAACCTCCTGGTGGCTCCAGGCTTGGGGTCTCTACACTCTGAGTAAAGGAGTCCATCATCCCAATAGATCCTATGGGTACCACTAGCACTTCCCAGCAGCCTCAGCAGCAGCTTGCTGTCTGAGGGGTTCAAGAGAGGGGCAGCTCAGTTGCTCCTGGCTCAGATCTGCCCTGGAAGGGCCCCTGTCCCCAAGAACTCAACCTGATCAGGCTCAAGCTCCTCTGGGACAGTTCCTTCTTCAGGACTGAGATCATCTCCCTCAAGAGACTGATCTGCATTCTGGAGGCAGGGGAAGACACTGCCTTAACCCTACTGCTCCTCCTCTTGGGAGGCACCTGGTCCATTATTCCAGAATCCAGGGCCTGCTCAGTTTTAGACATTTTTGCCTGTGACCTGGTCATAGCAAACACATCTGCAGGGATGCCCAACATTTCTGCATGGGTCCTGAGTTCAACTTCAGCCCAAGCTGAACTTTCCAAATCATTTCCAAGCAAGCACTCAACAGGGAGGTCTGCACTTACCACAACCTTCTTAGGGCCAGTTACCCCTCCCCAGGAGAAATTAACAACTGCCAGGGAATGGTCTGTCCTGACCTTGCTAGCATCGGTCACTTGGTACATTTCACCAAGTATGATCTGCTCAGGGGCTACAAGATCTTTTGTCACCATTGTGACACTTGCTCCTGTGTCCCTGTATGCCAAAGCCTCTCTTCCATTAATTAAGGGCTGCTGTCTGTTTTTGCCCAGATTACTGGGACTCACATAGGAGGACATATCTATGTCTCCATCACAGATCAGTACAGCCTGAGTTGGAACTCTGACTAGGCCAGAGTCCATCTCAGATCCCAGGGTCAACCCTACTACACCCTTATTAGGAACACCACCACTTGGAGCTGAACTAGGGGGAACAATTGCCTTAGGGGCAATGGTGGCTGGAGTTGAGTCTTTGGTCTTTGTACAATCACTAGTCCAATGGGTTTTCTGCTGACAGATTTTACACCATGGTTTCTTTTGGCCTTTTCCTTTGTTAGATTAGGACTCCCCACCAGATGCAGATTTTTGGGGCCCTTGAGAAGACGTCTGGTCTTTACCCTTCTCCCCACCCTTATCAGAGTTCTTAGAATCTTGCTTCTTAGAGTCACCACCTTGGTTCTGAACCTTCTGCCTCACCCTGGTTCTGACCCACTTGTCTGCCTTCTGACCCAATTCTTGGGGAGAGGTCAGATCAGAGTCCACCAGGTACTGATGCAACAGTTGATTTTGACAGTTGTTAAGGATCTGCTCTCTCATGATCAAATTATACAATCCTTTGAAATCACACACCTTACTGCCAAGTAACCAGCCTTCCAGAGCCTTAGTAGCACAATCAACGAAGTCAACCCAGTCCTGAGTCTGTGCCTTTTGGGTATCTCTGAACTTTAACCTGTATTTAACCGATTTTTTCTAACATCACCAGTATTAGCTGTTCCCCAGCTCTTCCCGTCCTTTGGTCCGACCATTTTTTGATCGGCTTCAGGGTCGGAATTGAATCATCCAATTTAATCGTTCCCATTCCGGGTAGTAAGTTTAACTTAAGAAACTGGGGGAAACTGGATATGAAATTTTTTAACAATTTCTTAGCTAATAATGCGCCCATCATTAACCAGGTCTCAATGACAGATTTGGACACCATAAAAACTGGATTTCCAGTTCTGTTGATTTCTGCCTTCCTATCTCTACTCAGAAGGTGAAAAACCATCGCTCTCCTGCCCCCTGGTTTTCTCCTACTTTAAAAAAAGAGAAAAGCAAGTGTAAGGCGCTGGAAAGGCGCTGGAGAAGGGACTACGCACCTGCATCTAAAATTACTTATTAACAGGCAATTAAAGAATACCACTCTCTTTGCAATACCGCTCGGGCAGAACATGTCAGTTCCACAATTTCTCATGCCAAAAACTGTCCTAAGATGCTTTTTAAATTGGTTAAGCAACTTTCTGGCGCGGCCACCCAAGCTCCGCCTCCGATGCTCTTGGAATCACAATGCGAAGCGCTGGCTATGTTTTTCCTTAATAAAGTGGAGCAAATTAATTTAACATTTAACACCTCCAAGATCATTACTTCACAGCTAACTACATCCGCATCTTCTTTATCTCACTCGGGACTTCAGTCGGAGGTACAGGGGGAGGTCTGCCTTAGTAAACTTGATCACTGGATCCCGTTAGATATCATCTCCTTCAGTCAGATCTTAAAAAGTCTCAAATCGGGTTCCCCTCTGGACCCTCTCCCAGTTACCACACTACAAAAAATTGAGACACCTGCTCCACAGTTGATCATGGAACTACTTAATGCATCCCTAAGGGAAGCCTTGGTTCCATCGGAGTGGAAACATGCTATGATTCTTCCTCTCCTGAAGAAGGCTAATGCTGAACCGGCTCAGATGTCCAATTTCCGCCCCATTTCTCTGCTCCCAGTTTTTTCCAAAATTTTGGAGAAACATGTGAATTTGCAATTAACTCGATATGTTAAGACCTATAAGTTTCTGCATCCCTCTCAATCGGGCTTTAGAGAAAGCGTCTCTACAGAAACCACACTTCTGGGAGTTACCGAAATGATGCGGAGCCGCTTGGACGCCGGCGACACTGTGGCGCTCATATTATTAGATTTGAGCGCCGCTTTTGACACGGTATCTCACACCGTGCTTCTGCAAGCCTTACAATCCATTGGCGTAACTGGACTCGCCCTGAAATAGCTGGCTAACTTCTTAATGGACCGTACGTTTCAGGTCTTTCCCCAGCGGCAGTATCTAAAATTCACGCCTCTCCCCATGGGGTACCCCAGGGCTCTATACTCAGCCCTCTGCTATTTAATATTTACGTCAAGCCTCTGGCTGATATCGCCGAGGAGGTGGGACTGTCAATTTTTTCCTATGCTGACGACACCCAAATAATCTTCTCCTGTCTGCTAAAGAAGCTGCGCAATCTTCTTCTCTCTTAACGGGGCTTCGCAATATCGCGCAGTGGATGCAGGCTAATTCATTGAAACTCAATGGGGAGAAGACTGAGGTGCTAATCTTAGGGAAGAATAAAGAACTTTGCGGTCCTCAGCACTGGCCCCCTGAATTGGGTGCCTTTCCCCAGCCTACCCACCAAGCTCGCAATCTGGGTGTCATCATCGATGATCAACTCTCGATGAAACATCATGCGGTAAAGGTGGCGGCGACCTGTTTTGGCATCCTTAAGTGGCTAAGAAAGATCTTGTGGATGTTGACAGATTCTACGCAAAGAACCGTAGTCCATGCCTTGATTACCTCTCGCCTGGCCTATGGCAACAGCCTCTTTTTGGGATCCAACAAGGATGTTATACGCAAGTTACAGGTAGTACAGAACGCCGCTGCCCGCCTTCTATGCCGTATCCCTAGAACTACGTCTGCCTCTGGTTCTTTGCGTTCACTCCACTGGCTTAAAGTGGAAAACCGCATCAAATTTAAAACTCTAACTATCATGTTCAAGATCAAAACTGGCAAGGCCCCGCAATACTTGAGCACTTTTGCTCAACCATATGTTCCTTCCCGCCCCCTTCGCTCAGCTAATCAAGCTAATTTTATGGTCCCTAGGCACAGATTGTCCCGGATGGGTGGTCGCTCTTTTTCCTGCTTGGGTCCCACTATGTGGAATTCCCTTCCTCTTGCACTTAGGACAGAGACCTGCTATACCCATTTTCGAATATCTCTGAAAACCTGGCTTTTTGATCAAAAGGCTTCCCCGTCCTCTTTTGGCAACCTGCTAGGCGGCGCCGGGAAACCTTTGGGTAGCTGTGCGGCTTATAAAACCTAAACAAATAAATAAATCATTATTGTTCAGTGGTTAGGCCAAACCCTTCAATCAGAGCACTCTTCAGGACTTTGTAATTGTCAGCATCCTCTTCTCTTACAGTGAGGAGCTTGTCTCTACCTTTGTCTGCAAAGGAGAGCCACAAGATTGCTGCCCACTGCTCCTGAGGGCCCCTCTGTACCTTACAGGCCCTTTCCAGTGCAGTTATCCATTTGTGGATGTCATCCCCACTCTGGTAGGGTGGGACAATCTTGTTCAGGTTCCTATGGTCATGAGTATGATCTCTACCTCTAGGGACACTGTTGCTGCCACCATGGGGCTCTAGCCCCAACTTTTGAGAAGCTTTCTGAAGCTCCAGGGATGCCCTGTCTAAGGCCAATTGTTCTCTCTTGATTCTGAGCTTAGCCTTCTCAAAATCAAGCAGTTGGCATTTCTTCTCATAAGAGGATGCCCTTTTATGAGAAGCAGAGGACCCTATAGAAGTACCAGAACGATTAGATTCCTGAGAAGGAGATCTTGATCTTCTTGGTAGACTATTAACCCTTCCTGGGGGAGTGAAGAGGGGGCCACTGAGGCCTTCCTCTCCTTCAGGAAGAATTGGATTTTCCAGGTGGGAATCATGTTGATCCCCCTGGCCAGCGTCCGAGTCTGGGTCATAGTAGTTTTCACTACCTGGCCTTTCCTCTTCTACTGCCCCACCCAACCTGCCTGCCTCATCAGACCCTGGTGTCTTTCTGAGGTCATCTAACAGCAAAGCCTCTATGAGGCATTGAGTGCTTGCATGTCTCCCTGTTTTCAGTCTCCTAGAGGTACACATATTTCTCAATTCCTGGAATGTGAGATGGTCATACCTAGTGGGTAAGGAGTCACTGACTTCAGGCCTAGCAGACATTCTAGTGTGGTGTGGTGTATGCACCTACCTACTCTAGTGGGAACAGAAACTCTCTTGAGTTGTAGAAAGGGTGTGCTAAGCCCTTGACACACAACTCTAAGTTCAGTAGAACTTACTGTATTCTAAACTTGATTTATATGTACCTATAGTGGTTTTCAGTTAGTCACTTCAAAGAGATTATCTGGTAAAGCAATAGCAAGCTTGAATCCAACCGCTGCACACCAATGTGAGAAGTTGGCCTGGCATATGCTGTCCACTAGTTATAGTGGGCACCTTGCACCAGTCCAAACGACCCTTATTGATGATAGGTTTAAAGACAACCTTTATTGAAAGCTATCCTAGTGGTAGCTATGGAGAGCAGCCTTCAGGCTAAGTCTTGAAGGAGTGTAAAGCAGCTTAGTTTACCAGATTATAACCTCTTGAATAACTAAATGAAAGGAGAACCACACAAGATATATATAAAATATATGTATTTATTTCTAAACACTAACTACTAATCCCTTTATGAGATTAGAGTTCAAGATACACAGTATCACAGTATTAAAACGACAGTAAATAGCACAATACACAGTGGGCTCCAGGGGGAGACCAAACCATATACTAAAAGTGGTATAAGAACCACGACTTGACTAGACACAGTGCCTAGAGCACGTAGAATCGCTGGGACCCCAAGGAACCACCCAAGGTAGTGACACAGGAGACCCACGGGGGACGTGTGCAGTGTGAGAACACAGCCGCGAGCGCCGTAGGATTCAATGCGGAAAGTCGCTGTTGGAATTTGAAAGATAAAGGACACTTAGGAGAGGACTTTGAGCAAACCCCTTTAGACTTAAGGGGCTCTAGGGCCAACACCCACGGGAGCTCCGGAGTACTCGAGTTACCTCACCCAGGGAAGCCGGGTGCATAGGTGTCAAAGGGTGTCGGGAATCGTCATCGTTTTCAATGGCGATCTGCTGCAAAGTGCTGCTGCCGTGAAGGAGAAAAGTGTCCGGTGTGATCCAAGCCTGGATCGAAGATGTGAAGAACCTGAAAGCAGAGGGGACAGAGTCTGGGTCACTAGCCAGTGACCAGGAGCGGAGCAATCGAATGCCCACCGATGTCGGGTGCTTCAGGTGCGAAGAGGTGAAGCTTGACTCTGCAGCCACGGGGTCCTGGAGACGTCGACAATGACCAGGAGCCGGATTCGAGCTGTCCCATGAAGGATGTCGAGTGCTGGGGTGTCGGTGATCGGATTGACCACAACAAGCCTTGGCAACAGCAACCCACGCAGGAAGAGAAAAGATGCTTCTGTGCGGACCAGCAAGGTCCTGGGGACTCCCCAAGCGATGGAGAGTCAGGGCACGTCTGGAGCAACCAGGGAAGCCCAATAAAAGTTAGAGTTGCCTTCTTGGGGACCCACAGGTCAACGGACCAGGGATCGTGAAGGGACCTCGAGAGGAATCGCAAAATGGCGGCCCACGGAACACTCGTTGAGTGTAGGCCTGCAATCTTCGGTGCAATTACTGCTCGGGTCAGGGCTACAAGGAACCCAAAGCTCAGCCTCAGGGGTTGCCGGAAAGCTGATGCTTCTGCAAATGGTCGCGGTGTCCAGGGGTTCGGGTTGCACGGTCTCCATGAGAGATACCTGCCTCAGACTTGCTGTGAACACAGATCAACCTCAGAGACCTCGGAAAACCCTCCTCCTGTGTGGCAATATTCTTCGGACTCCGTCTGAGATGCCAACCGGTCAGTTGCATTAAAGGTGCCTGCCTTGCAGGGGAGTAACTCCTTTACTCCAAGGGAAATTCTTCAGTCATCCAGCGTAGTGTAGATCGTCGAAGTACTTGGTTTCTGGTATCAGAGTTTTGTCCAGGTGTAATCTAAAGTCCTGTAGTCAGGGGTCCCTACTTTATACCCAAGGAAGGGGTTGGACAAACTCTGGGGACCCACCTATGGGAGGGTCAGGAAAGAGGGGTGGCTACACCCATTTCCTTTGTCCAGTTTCGCGCCAGAGCAGGGGCTGTGTGCCCCTGCAACCGGTTTGAGCTAGACTATGCACAGGGACACCAAATGTGCCCCCAGTGCAGACTTCAAAGCACTCTGAGAGTGCACCCACCCAACCCCAATACACTAAAACCTGTCTGGGAGGTGGTCACACCTCCCTGTGACGGGAAACCTATTGTCCAGGCCTCCCCTGCTGGAGTTTCGTCCAGCAGCAGGAGGGCAGACTCGTGTCTGTGGCTGCAGCATCCATTTTGTGATGCCAGGGCACTGTTAGCTGGTACCGGGTATACCGGTGCTGTCATGTCTCTCCCTCTAGAAGGGTGGGATCATACTCCCACACCAGTTACTGGTGTGGGGGTATGATTCCAAGGTGTTTGACACCAAACACGACAGTTTTCCATGCAGCCATTCTCAAGTTAGCATTTACCGCGGGGTTATAATGCACTTAAGAGTGTATGGTCTGGCTGCATCACAAACAACCCCGGAATAAAGATTCCGACAGCTGCAGAGGGGTTCTGCTCATGCATGGGCACCCTCTCACATGAAACCCAGCACCCTGCCTTCAGGATTGTTAGGGCCTGCCATAGGGTGACTGATAGGTTCACATGTGCAGTGATATGGAGAGATATAGGGAACCTATATCTCAGTAAGGGGTGGATACACCACCTTACACAGGCTGCTGTAGCAGATCTGTTGTCATTTTAAAAGGCTTCCCAGGGGTGGCACAATACATGCTGCAGCCCCTGGTAGGCCTCTGGGGTACCCATGCCCTGGGTACATAGTATACCATATACTAGGGACTCACAAGGGTACCCCAGAATCCAATCTGGAGTGTACCTAAAGTACATACAATCAATTTAGAGTAGAAAGCAGGTAGACTGGGGTCCTGATTAGCAGGGCCTCAGTCTGTCTAAGTTGAAAAACAGTGAAACATCAGCAAAAAGTGGGGGTAACTATAAGAAGCAGATCCTACTCTCCTACAGTAATTAATTATGGTAATTGTGTAATTAATTTTAGTTGTGTTTTGTGGTGTTTATAGGTGTAAATGGTGTGAAGAGTGGGAAGTATTTTATTTTTTATTGATGAATTATTAATTAGTTGTTAATTAATTTAAATTATTTAATTAGTAATTAATTATGATAATTGTGTAATTAATTTTAGGTGTGTGTTGTGGTGTTTATACGTGTAAATGGTGGGAAAGGTGGGAAGTAATTTTTTTTTTATTGATGAATTATTAATGATTTGTTAGTTAATTTAAATTAATTAATTAGTAATTAATAATGTAGTTGTGTAATTAATTTTAGGTGTGTTGTGGATATTATAGTGTTAAAAAATGTGTACTCAATGAATGTTTATTATCTTTTTTATTAATAATATATTTTAAATTCATTATTATGTTAATTGTGGAAATAAATTTCAATAAAAATGTTGGTCTTTTTTTATTGGTGTGGTGTTATATGGTAGGAAATAAAATAAATACATTTATTTATGTTTTAAATAATTTGTTTGTTTGTGAATATTTGTTCCTTTTAAATAAATATGGTTTATAAATGTATTTGTTTTATATCATATTTGTAGGTTTTTGTTATATGTAATTAACATTATAATATGTGTTCTTTTTATATGTTTAATATATTTAATTGTATATTTTTAAAATATTATTTATTTATTTTTAAGATTATTTAATTTTTTTGAATTGTTTAAATGTTATTAGTAATTTTTATTTTCTGCTATCCAATACTTTCCCTACTGTTGCACTCACTGGAGTGGGAATAGTAATTTTTACCCCTCTGCTATCCAGCACTTTCCCTACTGTTGCACTAACTGAAGTGGGAATAGTAATTTTTACCCCTTCGCTATCCAATACTTTCCCTACTGTTGCACTCACTGGAGTGTTAATAGTCAATTTTCCCCTCCGCTATCCAACATTTTCCCTACTGTTGCAATCACTGGAGTTGGAATTGTAAATTTAATTCCTCTACTGTCCAACATTTACCCTACTTTTGCAGTCAATGGAGTGGGAATACTAAATTTTACCCCTCCGCTATCCAACACTTTCCCTACTGTTGCACTCTTTGGAGTGGGAATAGTAATTTTTACCCCGCCACTATTCAACACTTTCCCTACTGTTGCACTTATTGCAGTTGGAATAGTTAATTTAATTGTTTCGCTATCCAACATTTTCCCTACTGTTGTATTTATTGTGTTGCGAAATGTACTTTTTAATTTTGTTTTAGTAGTTTAATGTTTTAATTAATTATAGAAAAGTTTTTTTATTTTAAATATTGATATATGTATATATTTGATTTTTATATAATTTAAAAGTTTAAAAATTAAATAAAGATAATAGTTGATAAATTATTTTAAAGTAAATATATGTATAAATTATTATGTTTGTGTGTTCATATTTTTTTTAAGTTTAATTTTTATATTTACTTAAAATGTATGTTAAATTTAATTTATTTTCTTAAAGATAATATTATTTTATATTTTTAATATATATTATTTTATTTTATATATATTTTTAAATCGATATTTTTACATCTATATTTTTAATTTCAATATTATTGATTCAATATTTTTGTACTTACCTGTTTGAGTATAGGGAGTCGATATTTTTACCATCTATATTTAAAAAAAATATTTTTACCATCAATGTTTTTACCATCGATATTCTATCAGTGAACTGTTCTATAGACCAAGCACAGAGCCTTGAAGTGACTCTTTTTTTACAGTCAACCAATGTAGGTCTCAAAGATTAGATCTGATTGGGGCCTTAGCAGGTATATTTTAAAATGAGCTTGGCTGATGAGTTTTGGATTAAATGAATGTAGCAAAAAATATATTCTGGCAGGCTGAATCAATATAGGATGTCATCAGTGAGTGAACAACTGTTTTGCGGGCAAAGGTGAGGAAATGGAACAATCTTTCTAAGCATTCCAAGTAGGTTGAAAAAGATCTTAGAAATGTGTTTTATCTGGAGGACAAAAGAAAGTTGTGGTCTATATGATCTCGAGTTTTTTTGCCAGTGGAACCAAGGCTGGAGGGACGCTGGTTCTGATTTTCACCATAAGGCAGACCAGAGTGAAGGTTTGTGACCAAACACTAAGACGCTTGTCTTGTCTCCATTTACCTTGAGACAATTGTGTTGCATCTTGGAGGTCACCGTACACTCATACAGGATTGAATGTTTGTCCGGACAAGTTCAGGATTACTGAAAATCGAAACGATAATTTGGGTATCCTTGGCAAAAAATGCTGTGTCCAACCCAGATGATTCAATTAGGCAGTCAAGGGAAGAAAGATAAACATGAAAAATGGTAAGCTTAGGGTAGACCTTTGGGAAATGTTGCAAATTAAAGACAAAGGGGCCGATTCCGATTCGGGCCGGAAATCTCCCCGACCGAGCCGGACCCGGAGAGATTTCCGACCGAATTGGACCCTAGCAGTCCGACCGAACGAGTACGATGCGCACGTATGCTATCGGACTCGATTCGGTCGGACTCCCATTGAAGTCAATGGGAGCCAGTGGTACGACGCGTACACGGGCTCCCATTGACTCAATGGGCACGACGCGAACAAGGGCGCCCTACAGCGTGATCGCGTCGATGCGGGTTGCACCGTACATGCACGTGTAGGGGGGACCCATGGGTCCCCCCTGTGTGCGACTCGCATGCCTACGCTTCCAGGGGGGTCCGACACGGACCCCCAAAGTGCGGCTCCGACAGCTCCTTGGAGCCGGGCTGCGCGAGTCGGTCGGAGCGGTCGAGGTGCGCATCGTACTTACCCGGCCGGGGAACATCTCCATTGCGAGGTGCGCGTCATCCCTGTGCGAGTCGGTCGGAGCGGTCGGGTCCTGCGAACGAGTCGGTCGGAGATTTCGCGAGCGCACGCATCGTACTCGCTCGCCCGGACGCACGTACGACTCGGTCGGGAAATAGGGCTCCGAATCGGATCCGGTTAAGCCGAATCCGATTCGGTGCCCTACCGGCCGAGATCGGAATCGGCCCCCTATTGTCAGAGCTGAAATTCTTAATCTGCAGTCTGATGCTATCCTGGTTGCGGGTGTGCTGAGATCCACCAGATATGGTATGAGGTCTATATGTAAAGAAAAAGCCAATTCAATTGAGGGCCTGATTGCAGATACTGTTCTTATGGGAAATATTGATTGATGATGAGTGGGACACAGTATCAATTGTGAAGGGGGATTTATTTGTGACCAACAATATGTGGCAATTAAAGCTATCATTTCAAGTACTATTTGCATATGATTTATTTTAATATCATATTCTAGTCCGCTGAACATCCAACAAGTCTTCTTTTCAGTTTTTTTCTGCACTGAGCGAAACAGGCAGGTTAGAAACTGAACTACACTTAAAATACTGTTGTTGCTACTTGCAAGACAAAACATTTAGATCCAAGTGAAAAAGCAATGGTTTTACCAACGTTCGTTGAAACTTTTGTTTCCTACTATTTGGCTGGTAGACACTAGGCAGCTTGAACTTTTTGTGCGCTCCAATTCCTACAAAGTCAATGTATGATTCAGCATCTGTCTTCCTGAGGGCTTGATTTAGCTATACATGGGTAATAAATTCAAAGTTACTCCAAACCGGGCTTCAAAATATTTTTTCCTCAGGGCCCCAAAAATTCCTAAGATGGCACTGCTGATTAGTTGACCTTGCCAGGCCTTTTGTGGGAGAGCACAGTCTTAAGCTTTTCCTGTCCCCCAATACCAATTAGGATGAGTATCTAACTGTCTTAGAGGCTCATTACAATGACGGACGGAAAAGCCCTCCGACCGCCATGGAATCGGGAAGAATCCCCCCGCATGACCCGCAGCATTTCCGTCGGACAAATTACGATGCAATGTACGCAGAATCAGTCCGCGGCGGAAGGATGCCACAAAAGACCGCCCACCACTTTCGGAAAAGCTGCAGATCCGAACGCGTCGGATGGGGAAAGCTGTGCAAAGGCTTGAAAAGGCCGCTCCTGCTGTGGCATGACCCCACAGCCAATTATGATAAGAATGCGGCGCTGGCGGACCGAGCACTGCGTCCGACCACCGCGCACGCACACAGGCCAAATGAATGGCGGACGGAATCAACTTCACAACAACGCCCGAAGTGTGCCTCTACCCCCTGCTGCCCACAACACACACGCCACAATGATACACCCCAACTTGCTCCTGGTAGGGAAAGCCATGCGCAGCATGGAAGAGACATCTGGAGGTCATCACCCATGTGGACACACCCACAGACCACAGTATAAAACCAACCCCATCCTGGACCAGCATCCTTTGCACACCACAAGCCGAGACAGAGAGACAGGACACCATTGACTCACACTGCACAACATCACACCCACCTATCCCCACACAACACCACTTCCACCCACACACCTCACACACTACACATATCTCCAACATCACCTTGCACCCTGCACCCCTCATTCATTTGCACCATGCCCCCCAAGAAAATGCCCAACTTCACCGACTCAGAGTTGAAAGTGATGGTAGACGAGACAATCAGGGCAGAACCACATTTGTACGGGCACCTGGTCCAACACACCCCACCTGCGCGCAAGAATCAGATGCGGGCAAGGATCCACAGCAAAGTCGATGCCTTAGGGACCACCCTACGCACTGTGCGTGACATCAGGAAGCGGTGGTGCAACCCCAAGGGCCGGCTCAAGCTACGGGCCCAGAGGAACCATGCGGCGGCACAGAAAACTGGTGTCGGCCCTCGCATCCCACCACCAACCTTCACTTAATGGGAGGAGAAGGTGCCTGCCATAATGCATCCAGAGAGCCTCACATGAATCGAGGGGGGACTGGAGGCTGGTAAGTACCAACAAACATGGACATGACGGAAGTTGTCACAGATCACATAGCGCAGACCAATGAAATCCTTAGCAGTGTGCCCACAAGAGCCAGCATCACACCACATCCTGTCATGTGGACGATGTGGACATTGTCGCATTAACACACTCAAGTACTGTTGCACAGGGATTTTCTGAATACACGTGCGATCTATGCAGGTTCAACCACATGAATACCAGTCCCTGACAACATGCACACACCAAATCTGGTTTCAAAACGCACTTCGCTGTTCCTTCATGAGTACAACAGCTGCGTGCACAGGCCAGGCATCGCATCACGTATATAGGATCTGTTGCACGACGTGTCCTTTTTGTGGCAATGTTCAGCTAACTACCCCATGAGTGATTGTGGATAGTCATTTGTGGCCTCACATTCACACAGCGAAAGCATACTTCAATAAGTGTGCATGCACAATGGGCCTCTGTTTAGACAAGTAGTCGCTCCCACACCAGACCGGAGACCTTCGAATTGCAGATGTCTTGACTGTCCCACGCTATTCAGTCACTGCTGAACACGGCTCTCACACTATTTTCGCGGTGAACTGACACACAAATTATTGATAGCGTCTGATGCTGAAGGCCGTTGCACACTTTTTATCAGACTTGTGGGCTCTGGCCTTGTCCCTTCCTTCCATGCTTTTCCAGGAGTACCACCGGGTGTGATTGCTCCAAATTTCAACACTGCATTTAGCGGTCTCAGTTCATTACTTTCGCTGTACAGCTGAGCGCTGGTTCTGAGATTGCTTCCATGCCATGTCTGACCGTCCTGTGGTCCAGGCCGAGCCAGGTCAGTTGCAACTGTACCGTGCCCGCCTGCAGCTTCTCTTTGGATGTGTCCCATTGGCTGTGCTGGGCATCAGTTATGGGCTAACGTTCCGCAATGCCTATTTCACCTGCGTGCAACCTGTCTTTTCCTGCAGGAGATGTCTGTCTGAGTGGGCCATGGATGTTTGCCTCTCAAACACATGCCTTGCCGATCTGGATCATGAGCTGTGGGTGACTCCTTTGTTGGTCCACGTGCAAGACTACTTCTGTGAGACACGTTTATGGGATGCCTTACAATGTGTCAGGCAGGTGGACAGCTGCGCCTGTGCGTTAGCGCAATGGCTCCTGTGCAATGCCTACATCGAACCTCTCCCAGGTTGCGATGGGATGCTCCTTTCAACCTCGTGGTGCGAGGAGCACATCTGTTCCTTCATACTGCTGTATTGGATGGCGGTCCTCTTCGCTGAAGAGGATTTGGATCGTCTTTTGGAACTGATTGCCTTCGAAGCTGCCTGTGCCTTCTTGGATTCGTAACTACTTAGCAGCAACAGGGACTGTTGGTGACTAATTCAATTTTCGTTTCCCTTTCTTCACGCCTCCTGACGGGAATTGTCATCCAGCTCTCTGACTTTAGCCCTGTCGACATTGGCTTGGACTATGCTGAGCTCTGCGGGCTGTCTCGCTTGGTACCACGGACCGGAGCAAGTGGAGTCTCTCATCTGACCGTCGTGGACATTGTCATCTGCCATGGGCCCAGCTTCCATTATGCAGATGTGGCACACGAAGATTACATGGCGTTGTTGTTTTGCAAGTACCCAGGGCTCGGGTCGGGTGTACACGCAGGTACAAGGCGTCCCCCCCTCTTTACACGGGGTGGACGCCGTTCCCCCTGCCAGGACGCTGGTCCCCACAGGAATATGCATAACTTGTCCCGGTGTACTCTCCAGTTACCGGGACACGTTCAGCAGCACCTGCACGTTGACTGCTCTCCATTCCCTGCAGCAACGTGCAGGCAGCGAGTGAGCCTTTTTTCACCTCCAGCCGTGCCGAAGTAAAGGGGCCATCCGGCCTCCTTTTGTTTGTACATGCTGACTGGGGGCCGCCCTGAACCTTACATTTGAATGTGGATGCCACAGAGGGAAACATAGGCACACAGCTTGCCTTCTGTTCACAGGGACTTAAGGGAGGCATGCTTTTGCCTGTGTTCTGTCCATGTGTATCAATGCAGACACTGTGAGACTGTCAGATGGGTTAGTCTGTCCCAGTATTTGCACAAATCATTTCTGTCGCACTATTTTACTTCTTTCTTAGCGCTACGTCGTAACGTTGTGAGGTCATTCGCATTTTGTCTTACTTGGTCAGTCCCCCCACTTCTTTTTTGGGGACCTGTGCCCTGCAAGTACCTTAGTATATGTCTGTCACATGAGAGGTGTCCGCAGAGCTTGTCCTCTGCGCGGTCCTAGAGTACTGTCTGTACATTCTGTCCGTGGTCGGAGGACATTGTCCCTTGTCATTCTGTTCTGGTGTGGCCCTGGCACCCCGACCCAACCAAGTCTCACAGCTGCAAGAGGACACAGATCCCCTTTGGATGACATGGGAATGCGGGCTAGATGCCCCACACCTGGAGAGTGATCCATCCAGTGATGAGAGCGACACAGCAAATGTGATGCAAATGTCACCATACATGGGCAGAGGGATGGGTTCTGCTGACAAAGCCCATAGACCAGGAACATCCCATTCAACTCCTGCCTGCAAGGGGTGGGGGGATATGCTTGTGGTTGTACGTCCAGAGGGATTATTGATGCAACATCTTGCTTCATGTTAAATGGATATGTCACTGTGGTTACTGGTTGGGTACTCATGCATTTTCAACCTGTTGTGGCACGTATGTTGCATGCATTGACACTGTAGTAAAAACCTCACATTTGGAGACGTTTCTTGTCTTCGACTTGTCTGCTTGTGTATAGGCGCTTGAATGCCTCAGAGTGAGTAGGAGAGCAAGTGAGGGAGTATGGCAATGGTGTCCTGTGCGTAGGGGTGCTTCTTTGTGCTCAGTCCCTGCATGCACAGGTTCTCAAATCCTGCGCATAGTCCAGTATGTGTACGAAATCTCATGAACATTTGTCAAAGTCTGAGAGACAACAGCAAGGCACACAGACACAGTCATAGTCGATCGATGTTGAATCACACTCAACGGAAGTAGTTGACGAGCTGTTGACGCTGGTCAAGGCTTTCTTCCTCACCACTGTCATCGTCACTGGGCATGTGTGGGTTGGGAGCGGGGGTGATGTTGCTGGTCCGCCAGATGTAGCAGTCATGTGCCGACCCCGGATACTCTGCACACACGTGTGAGATGATCTGCTCCGCCTGTCGTACCACTTGCACGTTGATGGAGTGGTAGTGTTTGGGGATCCTATAGATGGATTCACTTGCCTGTGGTGGTACGAGGCCAATGTGTGTACCATCAATGACTCCCGTCGACATTTGGTATGCCTCCCAGGCAGGGCCGGCTCCAGGAATCTTTATTTGTGTGGTCCAACGAGGCATTCGGGTGGGCCACTGCGTGCCCGATTTGTCACTTATGTCTCTTGCCAGGCCTGCTTCAGGGCCCTCCTTTATCTCTCCTCAGTTTTACACGGGCCAGGTAGGTGCATTCTTTCCTTCCATATTCGCTTTCTAGATGTTATCACTCTCATGAAGTGTGTTTATCCATGAAGGGTCCTCATGATGGGAGGAGGAGGTTACCTGAGGTGGGAGTATCAGGCAAGTGACACTTCTCATGCTCTCACTCATGCCCTCCTCCTCGGCTTCCCTCTCTGCCACCCTCGTCCGGCGCCCCTCATCTCTCCATAGCCACTCGCTCATGTGCAATTCATTTGTTGTTTGGCGCTACTGATATCAGTGTAGGGTGTGACAGTACTTTACGTCACGCACACATTGTACAGAGACAATCAGTCATGCAAGTATGTAAGTACATCAGTCTACAGGGAATGTCACGAAAGCCAATGAGGTTTATAAGGTGTGGTATCACATGTCATCCATACTGGTGGGCAGGATTCTTGAGGACGTTTGGTCTGGAGTAGCACTGACTCAGGACGTGTGTGGGAACATTTGCAGGTAATGGCAGCTAGGCACACTGCACTCCACACCAGTACGTGTGTTGGGAGTGCTAGGGATTACAAGTATGTCTGATTTGCAGACAATGGACACCTCAGATTGTCTGCCTACGTCACTGGCCCTTCACAGGACGACCCCTGGCCAAGAGACGCCAGTCAGATGTCAAGGGATATACAAACAATGTTCACAGGTTGGATGTTTCATTACACAACATTGGTACAGTGCGAGAGACCTTTGTCCTTTTTGACTCCTTCCCTCATTTCAGTCCATGCTGGCCACGAGGCATGACAATGTATGTAATTTCACTCTCCTTTCTTGGACATACCATGTGTGTGAAGACTTGACTCAAAGGTCACACTCTCTCATCCCTTCACAGTGTATGAGCAGCTGGTCACTGTTCTAGTTGCTCTGATGTACCAGCCACTCCCAGAGGGCTGGCTTACCCGCCACCCAGCACAGGCGTCACTGGACCTGTGACCCTGCCAACAAACGGGGCCGGACGCATGTGCCCTGGGCCAGTTCTCCCATACAAGTACAGTGTCTGTGTGGTTACTTTATATGCATGGGGGCCTCGTGCCCCACAACATTACACATCGGGTGCAGCAATCACTTTAGGCGAATGAGCTGTGATGTGTGATGTAATTTGCAGGGCGCCAATGCACATGCAGAATTTGTTTGCATGCGTGTTAGCTGGCATCCGCAGCAATGACACGCATTGGCTCCAATTGGATGTTGCAGGGTTGCGGTCGAATCTTCCGGGCCGCCGCGGTATGGCACACACTATGCGGATGAGCCATCAGCCTATGGGGGCCTTCGGGGTACATATTTTGATATTGCGGTGTGCGCGCTCTGCTACTGCGGGGCTCGTCATTGCCCCCAATTGCCTTTAGGGGCACCGAGGGTCACTCATGGGGATTGGGTGGGCCTCGCACTTTGCATTTGGCAGGTTGCCACATTTGTCGTGGTGCCGCCACGCTTGCTGGGAGTTGTAGTTGTTCAGGGGTTGCATACGTGGAGATGTTTGGTACGTACCTCTGCTGTTGAGCGCGGCGGCATCTTATCTGCCGGAGGTACAGCAGGTAGAGCTGCGGGGAGGCCTGTGGCGCTGGATCCATGACGGCTCCGGTGGTTTGGATGGCTTCTGTATCGGCTCTTCCTCTCCGTTGTTGTATTTCCGCCATCCGCAATGTGGTGGTTTTTACGCGGCGGTAGGAAGGGCTGTTCGCAACATCGTAATCTGGTTGGCGGATGGAACGTGTTTCCGCACGCCGGTCCTGCTCTGTTTGCTCCGTCCACCACCCTTGCGTATGCACAAAACGTGCGGAGCCTGACCGACCGCGGCGGACGGTAAAAGGCCTCTGTTGGACCATTGTGATTTGGTGGTCGCAATGACCGCACCTGGGGCGGTCGACATGTCGGTTTTCCGCCACCGCCACCAGCATGGATGGCCTTCCGTCCGTCATCGTAATGAGCCCCTTAGTTTGAGGAAACTCCTCAAAATACAATGGATTGGTGTTCTCTCCACTTGTAACTTATAAACTCATAAAGCCATTGAACCAGAGAAGAGAAAGCTGGGTTGTGGATGGTTAATACATTGTGACGTAGTGTTCTTTAAAGAAGTGAGCGTTCAAATCTTTCCTAAATTGGAGCAGCGTTGGGGCGGTCCTTATGGATATGAGGATGTTGTTCCTGATCTTGGGTGCATAGATGGAAAAGGCTTGTTGTCTTTTTTCTTTTTTACACTTCCCAGTCTGCAGTCTGATCGTGTCGTGCTTGTGGATGTGCAGAGATCCATCAGATATTGTGAGCTTATCTGCAAGATAAGCAGAAGTGCTGGTCGTGATAGGTTTGTAAATGATACCGCTGGTTTTGTAGATGGTGCGGGCCAGCAAGGGGAGGCAATGGAGTTCTAGCAGGATGGCGGTGATGTGATCTTCACATCAGGCCTTGGGTGAGACGTGCTGCAGCATGCAAGATGTCCCTAAGGGATGCCAGTGTGGTGTCTGGGAGACACTGGAGTAGGGTATTACCCCTATCCAGATGTGATGGTATGAGCAGTTCTGAAGTCGCTTTCTGGAAGAAATGGTTTCACTTTCTTTAGCAAAGAGAGCTAGCACCAGATCGTCTTTGCTTTTTTGGCAGTGTGTTCCTTGAGGGTGAGGTTGGTGTTCATGGCGAATCCAAGTGACTTGGCATTTGGTGAAAGTTGGGTTACAAACCTGGCTCAAAGTTCATGTCATTGAGCAAGGTTTGTACTGTATCTTGTTTATTGTTCTTGGCAAATAACAGGAATTCTGTCTTGGTCGAGTAGGCACTGGACATCCATTTCTGGATGATGTAGAAGCAGTGTTTGAGGCATTGGATGTTTGAAGCATAGGACACTTAAGTAAAATTGTTTATCATCTGCATTAGGGTGGGTGAAAATTCTGGTCCGCCGGCGGAGTTTGCGGAGTTTTGTCCACTCCACATTCCGCTTGGAATGTGGAGTTCCGTCAAAACTCCGCCAACCTCCGCATGGTGGAGTTTTTTCTCACATGGAGCTCACCAATGTTAAGTTGATGAGCGTGAGCAAGAATTTGCGTCCCCCTAGAGTGATTTTGGGGCGCTAGAATGCCTCCCAGTGAGATTTCTCAACACGGGCGGTCACAGCAGGTTGTGACCATTTGCGCTGAGAAAGCTGCAGCTAGAGTAGAAAATCTACTCGAGAGACCGAAAGAAGCAGCACCCTCTAGTGTGCCACATGATGCCATTCGCTCTGATTTTACGGCGTGAAACAAGCTCCCGGTGCTAAAAATCAGTGTGAGCAGCGTGATGTGCTGAATTCCGACTGCTCGTGGAACTCCGCTGAATCTTACAGAGTTTTTATGTAACTCTGCAGAATTACGCGGCCCACCCCTAATCTGCATATTGGTGAATCTTGATGCTTTCTGTCAGTAGAGCACAAAGTAGCTCCATGTATAGGCTAAGGATAACAGTAGACAGTGTGGAGGCCTGTTGGACTGTAGAAATGATACCCATTTTTTGTGACTTGGAGGTGCCCACGTGAACAAAATGGTGTCAGTTGAAAGGGTAGGAGGAGAATCATTAAAGGATATTGCCTGTGAATCCTATTCACGACTCCAGGGTACATATGAAGGTGGGATGGTTAACTGTGCAGAAGGGAGCTGAAGATGTTCATGGCATTATAGTTTTTTATTGAGTAAATAACAGGTGGGTCTGGCAAAGGTTTTTTTTTTATTTATGTTTATTATTTTTCCAGTGGTACATAAATATATATGTGTAGTTTTGTCAAGGCAGGTACATGCACTTCAACTTCCGGCACACGGTTGATGCAGTGCTTGATTGTCTTGACCGTCATTCTGCTTTTGTTGGTGGCTTCATTGATGGTGTTCGTATAGTACTTTGTTTTGGGTGATGTGATGAGCTGTCTGGGTGTCGCCCTGATACTATTACTATTCAAATAGTAGTATCTAATGTAGTGGAAACAGTTGAAAAGCATACAACAACTTATTTTGTCGTTTCATAAGTAAGGCATCCACTCTCCAAGCCCCCTTCTAGGAAACTGGAGCAAAACATCGGAAGCAGGGAGTCCATTATGGATGCAAAATGGCCCATGAAGGAGGTGCTTACCCTCAAGAAAATCTCTAGAAAGGTTGATCTGGTCAATGAGAGATTCTAAGAGGAAACAATCACTCTGCTTAAATGATCTGCTTCCACATTGTCTGAGCCCTTGATGTGCACTGCCGCAATTGAGAGAAGATGTTGCCCTGCCATCAGACCCAAGCAACATGCTACCTCATTCAGGGATTGTGAGTACTGACCTAATGGTTGATATACGCTACAAATATTGAGCTGTCCATCCCTACCAAAACATTGAAGAGAAGTAGGTGATGTTTTATTTTCATCCTAAAGTACTAGTACTGTCTAAATTTCACTCCTCTCTGGAAATTATTCTTCCATCGTTTTTGCCATTACCTTCTTCTGAAGAAAAATTGTTACTTTTTTTCCATGTTAAGTGGGCTCTTTCCATTTATTTTGACTGATCAAGTGAGTTGAGGAAGACAGACTCTCTTTTCGTTACTTTTAGCGTTTTGGACAGGATAAAAAGGCATCTAAAGGTAATCTCGGTTGGTGGTTAAAAGAAACTGCCAGATTGGCCTACATGTTTCAAGAAGAGACAATGGCAGAAAATGTCCATGGTCATTGTACTGGATGTGTGAAGCTTCTTTGGCGGAGTATTCAAGGAGTTTATTTGCAAGACATTTGTAGGTGTGGTGCTTGGGCCTCAGACCACACCTGCAGACTTCAGAATTTAGAAGGGTTACAAAAGGACTTTGCTGTGGGTGTTTTACAGTTGGCATTGATGTAAACGTTGTCCCCTAGGATTAAGGGTTTTTGATTAATTATGCAGTATTTCATTGAGAATTTGCATTGTATTGATATTTTATGTGGTGTTTTTGACTTAAAGGACTAGCATTGCTTTGTTATACCTCATGGTGTATGACTGGGATGAGGACATGAGACGCAGAGGTAATGTCCTGATTACTTACCAGTAATCTTCATTACTCGGTCCAACCTGCCCTCTTCCCAGCAATAACGTACCACCCACCATATCTGGTCCAGGCCTTCGACAGAGCTTGGGATTACATAAAGTGCTGGGAATGCTAGTCTATTTATGGTGCCCAGCTGAAGGTGGGTGGAGTTGTGGTTAGCCTTTCTCGTTTTGTTTCTTGACCTTGTTCTGATGACATTCCTCATCGTGTAATGACTAGAACGAGGGCAAGTTGCAGTAAGAGTAATAAAGATTACCAGTAAGTAATTAGGTCATTAGAACCAAGGAAAGAAGAAAAGGAACGATGTGTAGAGTAGGCATACCTCTGGCCTGATGCTGGAAGCTGAAGCCCGAGATAGGGGCAGACACGCAGTTCGCATACTCTTACTCTGATCCAGACTGCCCCTCTGTGGTGGACATCGCAGTCCTTTTATTATCGATTAGTTTCGTGCCTTTCCACTGGTGTGTGTGCTGTCTCATCACCATGTGCCGGACGCACACTACACAACAGAACATTGGATCTTTTACTCAGTACACATTGTTGGTGGCTCTCAACATTTTAAATAGGTGCAGCACCGAGGCAAGGATTGCTTGGAGACTAGTATTTGTGCATTCATGAAGTTTTTTAAAAAGTGCCTGTCTCGAGTCTGTCCAGAGCATAGTTACTTAGGCTGGGCTTCTCCAAAAAACAATAACCTACTAGGTAACAGATACTTTCGTATGTGGAAAACCAAAGAATTAACAGAAACAGCAGAACTCTGAGTGACTGAAACAAAACATTCAGGATGCTGATGTGGAATATCACCTAAGTGAGAATGGTGTAAGATCTTGCATATTCACTCAGGGCCTGATTCATAAAGGTAAACGTACACTTTTTTATAATTTTTTTTAAATTTACAAACTAGGAGTTAATAGTAAGTTTACAACTGCAGAGACTCTGCAGGGACAGGCCTATCTTTTTATGTGCAGAGTTCTCCGCCCCGACTGTGGAGTCTCCGTTGTCATAAATTTACTGTTAACTCATAATTTGTGAATACAAATAAAAGCTGTAAACTTTCACAAAAGTCTAAGTTTACCTTTGTAAATCAGGCCCTCACTCATCTACTTATACATTCCCCAAAGTGAGTTAAGCACCTGCTCCAGAGATCTGCCTGTAACCTACATGTCACTCTTGCCTAACTGCACATGTTCTACGAACATTGAAAACTTATATTAGTCTGCCCTGCTGTTCTCTGGGTATTGTTCTTTCTGCCTGCTGTGAGAGAGGGAATCTTTCTTTACTACTGCCGAGTTATACCTGTTCTATGAGGAAGCAAAGGTTGCAGTGCTACTGCCTAATTTGTACCTGTTCTGTGATGCGCAAAGCTTGCGCTGCTGCCACCCTAGCTATATCTGTCTTTTGAAGGGAAACTTGCACTGTTTCTGCCCAAGGTGTATCTGTTCTACGAAGAGGGGGAGTTTCCACTGTTGTTGCTCCATCTTATGAAAAAACAAAAGATATTTAGAATGCACTTGCATAACATCTGCAGGCCATTCAGAAACTTTTGTGGGACGCAGGGCAAAATGTATTGGCAGAACCCTGATCCAAAGACCCTTAAAGTGGAGTTTCTCTGCACTTACTATTACACAGTCTGGCAAGGTGTCAAACTGAGGTAAAACATGCAAGTTGAGTTTGTAGTTCCCAACACATTACATCCATATCTTATGAGATTTCAAGATTTAACATATTTCTCTGGTTCAGCTCATAATCAGATTCCAGACGTTTGCTTCCTCCCCCCTACTCGGCCAAGTTAATTACTCTGCTCCCCAGCAGAGGGAACAAGGACCTACCCACACAAAAGGAACATCTGTCAGTGATTGACTCAGTTCTTGGGAAAGGAAGGAGTCGGGGAAATCTGCATCAGATAATTGGTTTGTCACATTGATCCCTGAGCTGGGTCACCCCAGGCCCACTGAACAAAGGAGGAAGCCCAGATGTCTGGAGCCAACACAGGCGGGGCTCACCTTTGACGTTTTGGTAGGAAGGAATGAGGCAGTGATGTCAGCTAGGTTCAGAGCTCAGGCCCTCAGAGGAGCTATTTCCAGAGAAAACTTGAAGTTGATTTACATAAATCCAGAGCACTACACAAAATACAGTCAAATTCAATCTGTCTATTTCACAGACCAACTTTTATTCACAAACTGATCCAATCTAAGAATTTTGTTGACACGCAGGTCATGGAAAAATGGTACAGCTGACATGTGTTTCGTCGTGATGATGACTTTTTCAAGGCTCCTATATTCTAACAGGCGATGCAGAGGTAAGTTACATATGTGCGTTTTGCAAACTATCCCAAAAAAGTTCTTGGAGCCCCAAGGACTAATTAAATTTCTAGAAAGGTCTGGAGTTATAGCAGACCTTGCAATAAGCGTCTAGATGTCCCAAACATTTACTTGGGGACAGCAAAGCATCACGGGGTAGGATCGGCCCGGTTTCGGAGGCGGTAAACCCGTAACCGCTCTACAAGTGTCTCAGCGTGTCGACATGAGTGTCGACATGAGGGTGCTCCACTCATTGGTAGTGAAGGGGCTGCGCAAGATGTCCCTACCAGCAGGAGAGGAGAGCCAGGAGCCAAACAGAGAAGGCCGGTGCCTGGAGCCAGCAAATTTAGCTCTCAGAAGAATGCACCCCTTTAGAAAAGGCTCCAGATGGCTAGAGCTCACCACCAGGAGCAAAACAAGTCCAAGATTGGCCTAATGGGGCCAGAGTTATGCAGGTTTAAAGATTTGCCTGTGGGAAGATCTTAAAATGAATGCATGGCTCTCTGCCATACTTGCTCAAAATATCTCCAGGATGGGCCAGGCCCCGGGTGTCAGCACAACACTGTATTTCAAATTGCACAGGGAGGGGAAATAAGGTGGGTCCCTTCTTACACTCATTCTCGGCCCCGGGGATCCCATCCCCAGGGGTCCGGCTCATTGAATATTGTCCCAGGGGACCCCATCCCTCCAGGACTAAAGGCATTAAGAGGAAGGCTCCTCGGGCAGGCGAGACCCCAGGAAGCATGACTGGTGTCCTTACTGGGCCCGTGTCTGGTGCAGAGTCCCTCCCGCATGGAGCGTGAGTGGGAGGAGAAACATGCTGACTTCCGCACCAGCGCAGAGCGTGTTGGTGGGCGATGGGCAGTGCAGGAGTGTGCTGCCTGCATTGCTCCACTGTACCAGAAGGTGGGTGCCCCCTAATAGGGGCAGGGGCAGCCAGCCCACCAAAAATTAAAAAGTGCGGTGAAGCTGTCGCAAGAAAAGAAGACAGCGGGTGAGCCCACTAATCAAGTATTCACAGCTCCGGCGAATAGTGACCCATAATGCCCCTCAAGGGCTAATCTGCATATTTTCTGTTTGCTTGTGGTGGACCCGCAATGGCAGGGACACAACCCTTGTTTTTACAACATGTTGTGTGGGCTGCAAAAGGTGCAGCAGCCCCAAAGTATCCCTACAAAAGTGCCCTAAGTCTTGGGTGGGGTGAATTTGTGACCCCCTGGCAAGGCTGCTTAGTTATTCAACACCCTAATATTGTAAAGAACCTAAAGCCAGGCTCCATCTTGAGCACATTAAGTTAGCCTGTCTGCCTTTGGCCCATATATCTCATGTCACAATCTTTTGCATAACTTGCGTAAGTGTGAAATCATCCAAACAATGACTTTGCTAACACCTAATATGACATAAGTCTGCTAGAATTACACTGATATCTAAATTTCAAGGTCTGATAGTGAATGTGCAAAATAAGCATGTAGTCTGAATTTGTGTTTCCGCCATACTGGTTATGTCTTGGACTAAGGGAAAAGTCCCCCAATGTAGGGTAAAAGTCAGTGGTCAGCACTATAAATTCCCCATGAAGCGACCACCGAATCAGAGAGGTCTTCACCCCCAGGTTATAGCATGAGGTCCTGCCAGACGACTAGACTGGCACAGCCGCAGCATCCATTTTTATGCTCAGAGCCAGTACAGAATTCATATAAAGAGCAGAGGAGCTGAGCCCAGCTGATGTGTGTTTTCCTTCCGAGGGAATACACTCTCCTGGCCACAGTCTGATAAACACAGCTTCTCCGCTGTGAACAAAATGTATCTACCCCATGCTCTCATTGTGTAGCACATAGAAGTATAGCATTTTGATTATGGGGTTCAACACCCATTAGGGGTGAAATGTGATATAAGGGTGTTGTAGTAGTGAGCCTCAGCAAGGCCTACCAGTGCTTAGGGGTTCACCCTTCTCTGCACAGAGTCCTCAGACACTTAGGAAGAAGTTGGCATAGAAACTGGAATAAGAAAGACAGAGTTTATTAAACCTCATGAGGTGGAGCTACGTTTACACACCACCCTTCGGTAATGCATGAAGTAGCACACTGAATGGAAGGACCATGGTCCTTTTATACCCACACAGGGGCTCAAATGGAGGCGGTACAAACACAAATGCTGGTTTTAGGTACATATAAGGTCATACAGAAAATGCACAGTCGACAAGTGGGTGGAGCTAACAGTTTCTACTTCTAGTAGACACATCCTGACATTTATAAACTCGGAACAGCTGCAAGATCAACTGAGCATGTGCAAAGCAAAAAGAACTAAATATAACTTGTCTCTAGGCAGATTTCAAGAGCAGTTAACAGGAAGGTAGGACAGAGCACATGGCGAGCACATGGTAGCACATGGCAGCCAAAATGGCTGCCAGAAATACAAAATGGATTCCACAAAGCGGACAATTTAGCCTCTGAATACAGGCTGTCTTCAGCCAATGCTTAACTTAAGTGCTGCCAAATTACAACAGACGACCCTTTCAGCATTGGCTGAAGACATTCGTTTATTTGGGGTAATCTAGATATTCATCCCGTACATCTATTAACATTATTTCGGCCACCTCTTTATTCAACATTTGTTGGGCCTTCGTTTCAGCAACGTTCCCTTTGGTAGGTATACAAGCAGAGATGCAAATGGAGCAAAGCATTGGACCACATTGGATACATACACAGCATGAAAAAAGTATTATAATTATTACACACAGGATAGTCAGTAGCTTCCAGCCCCAAGCAGAAACAAGAGTCCAAAACCATCCAGCAAAAGTCCAAGTACCAGTCTCTGGATGGATTTCTGCAGCAATCTTATGCAGTTTTGATATTGCGTCATATACTGAAGGTGAGTGATCCGGTATGAATACACAACAGCTGCTACCGATGATGCGACATGCACCACCTCGATCAGCCAAAATTACGTCTAGCACCATCCTATTCTGGAGTGCTACAATCCTTGCAATCTGTAGTTCCTCTGTAATGTTCCCAAGTGCCATAGCTGTCTGATTGGTAACAGCTTCCACAACACGAGTTAGTCGCCTGATCTTCCTGCTATTTAATGCAGCACCCACAAAGAAAAATAAGCCCAAGTTGAAATCAACATATTGTTGTAGGGTAGTGTCGGTTTGGTCAACTTCATCCATACTTATTGTCCTCTTATTTCTGTTTTTGGAAATATCATTGTACAGTTTAAAATCACGGTGATACAATGCAGGTGCCAGAAACACAGGGGGCAACAGAAAAGATACATAACAGATTCCTGACCACCCAACAGGTAATTGATAATATCCGTTATTTCCACACACAAAATACGTGTTATGCGAGGCTGTGAAAGTGCTCTTATTGGCACCTTCAATGGTCAGGATTACAGTACACTCGCTCCTCCCCACTGGAATTCTTCCAACACTACAAATACACAAATCTGCTTTAGCTTTTGTCACAGAAATCACAAAAGGTCCAATGTTCTTTATTATTCTCACATTTGTGAAAACATATGGTGTTGAAATATTGTCCGGTTGATACTCTTCCCATTCCCATTTAGTCCCTTTGGCTTGTGGATAACCTTCTTTATTTTGATAACATACTTTATTAAGTTGAAAAATAATCCCACCTACTGAAGGCTTTCCATATGCAAACAAGAGCGCATACCAAGCTTGACAAGAACCATTGTGAGAAAATGGAAGAGGAATAAAAGGTGTTCCTCCTTTCTTTTGATGTGCAGGTATCATCCCACACACCCAACAGTTGGTAGTATTTGTAGCATTGTGAGTATGGTGCAACATCTGGATAAAAGTATTGTTTAGATAAGATTGTCGATGCTTTTGCTCATGGTAAGGAAGAGTAAAGTAGTGGTGTTCCACGGGTACTGGCGTAGTGGCAACAAAAAGCTGTCGAACAGGAGCCACCTTCTCGATGTACCATGTAATTGCTGCCATAGCCACCATAGCAACAACAAACCCTACAGCACAAATGATTCTTTTGTTGGTCATTTTAGCAGCAGTAATGATTGATCTTTCTGAAAACTTGTTGAAAACAATCGTTGGAGCTCTTCTCCCTGGGCAGCCGCTGATTTCTTCACCATGGGCCAAAGCGGGTGTCACTACACTAATACAGGGCTGATCCCCCTCCCCTTGCCACATTGGCTCTCCGTTTCACTAACCCAGGGCGGTAGCTCAACCAGTCTTTTTCAAAACTGCAGATCCTTTCCTCGGTCTCAATTGATATCTGGATACTCCAGTGATCGTGTGGTCCGGGAAGACTTCCGCAGATTCGTCAGGTGAGATAGCTTGGCCTTTCTCCGTCTCCAGAATCTCTCGATGGTCGGTCAACACAGCAGGTTCCACCAAGGCAGGCGACACGCGTTTGCAGTGTGTGCTGTGGATCCAATTCTTTCTGTTTGTCACTCGAACTGCTGTCCTTGTCGCAAGGAGCACCTGCTCTGGTCCTCGCCACCTTGGCTCCAAGCTGTTCGATCTGTCGAAGACCTTGACCATTACATGGTCACCAGGACGGAGTTCGTGGGCCTCACCTGTAGATCTGTCAGGAAGAGCTTCTCGAACCTGTTGATGAATAGAAATCAAACTGTCAGTTAACTGTGCCAAATAATCATTCATCAGAACACAAGGAACATCATGTATGGGGCGTGGCTTAGGAATTCCCCAAATGTTCATCGGTCTCCCAAACACCACCTCATAGGGGGTAAGACCTGATCGTGAATGTGGCACCGATCTTATGGATAGTAATGCCAAAGGTAGTGCATCTGGCCACTTTAGGGACGTGGAAGCCAGTATTTTCGCCAACTTTGATTTTAAAGTAGCGTTATACCTTTCCACCAATCCTGCTGATTGCGGGTGGAAAACTGTATGGAATTTCTGTTTGATCCCTAATCCTTTCAGGACATGCTCAACAACTTGCCCAATAAAATGAGGTCCATTGTCACTCCACAAAAGTTTGCAAACACCGTATCTAGGGAAAAACTCCTTTAGAAGCACCTTTGCTGTGGTGAGAGCAGTATTATCCTTCGTAGGGTATGCCTCTATCCATTTGCTAAAGGCACATACCACCACTAGGACATATTTCAGATTATTGCAGCGTTCGAGTTGGATGTAATCCATCTGCAAAACTTCAAAAGGTGCGGTTGGTGTAGCAAACCCTCCTGTAGGAGTTCGTGTCCCTTTTCCAGGATTATACTGCCAACAGATCAAACAGAACTGTACTACCCTTTTGGCTGTGCTAGCAATTTCAGGATGCTCCCAAACTTGTGTAAGCAATTTAGTTATTGCTAGAGCTCCAACATGTGCCAGCCCATGTGCCATTTGAACCATAGGTTGTAAATAGGCCGCAGGCAATTTCCACTTATTCATTTCTTTGTTACGCCAACAACCCTCATCATCTAATATTCCTTCTTTAGACCATTGCTCAAGCTCTTCCACAGAAGCAGATCTCTGTATATCCAATACTTCCTCTCTAGCATCATGCCAACGCTCAGCTTGTGATTTCACTACGTACATGGGTGTAGTGCTTCGCTGCATCGCAGTCTCACGGGCTACGCGGTCTGCAAAGGCATTGCCTTGTCCTATTTTGTCAGTCACTTTCTTGTGTGCGCTACACTTCATAATAGCAACTCTCTTTGGGTATGTAAGTGCAGTCAAGAGATTATGCACTAACTCTCCGTGCATTATCTGCATCCCATGGGATGTAAGAAAGCCTCTTTCCTTCCAGAGTAGGCCAAAATCATGAACCACTCCAAAAGCATAGCGGCTATCCGTGTAAATGTTCACCCACAAGTCAGTGCTAAGCTCACATGCTCGTGTCAAAGCTATTAGTTCAGCAGCTTGAGCCGACTTCTGAGGTATGCGAGCTGTTTCCACTATTGTCTCAAGCGTGGTAATTGCATAAGCAGCTGAAGTCGTGCCATCTGGTAACTTCAGACAGGACCCATCAACCCACAGTTCCCCATCTACATCTGGAAGGGGCGTATCTTGCAAATCGATGCGACCCTTTGTCTGTTCCTCAGTAACGAATATACAATCGTGAGGCTCCTTTGACTGAGACTGAGTCGCAGGATATGGCAACAAAGTGGCGGGGTTCAGTGTCGCACATCTCTTCAAGGTAATATGAGGTGCTAGCAGTGTCAATTCGTATCCTGTCAAACGAGCACTAGTTAAGTGCTGAGTCTTAGTCTGATTCAAAAGGGCATCTACTGCATGGGGTACTAGCACCAACAGTTTGTGTGACAAAACTATCCCTTCACTCTGACGTATGGACACAGCCGTCGCTGCAACTGAACGGAAGCACCCAGGTAATGCACGAGCAACAGGGTCAAGAACTGCAGAAAGGTATGCGCAAGGACGCTGTTTGTCCCCGTGTGTCTGTACTAAAACTGACAATGCACATCCTTCTTTCTCATGTACATAGAGTGTAAAAGCCTTCGTGTAATCTGGTGTGCCTAACACTGGTGCAGAGCAAAGAGCTTGTCTCAACTGACAAAAAGCATTTTGACATTCATCTGTCCATGGAAGGGGGATCGGAGTGTTTTTAGTCAAAAGTGCTAGCAAGGGTTTAACAATGTGTGAAAAACCCAATATCCATTGCCTGCAAAACGAAGTCAGACCAATGAATGCACGGACATCTTTCTGCGTGGAAGGTACTGGGGTGTCTAAAATTGCTTGAATGCGATCTGGTGTCAGTGCACGGCCCTCCTTAGACAGAAGGTGTCCTAAATAGGTCACCTTCGGTCTACAATATTGCAATTTCTTCCGTGATACTTTATGGTGGTGTGTAGCAAGAAAAGAAAGCAAAGACAAAGTGCATTTCTCACACTGCTCAGGTGTATCAGCTGCCAACAAGATGTCATCGACATATTGTATGAGAGCCACTCCTTTAGACAAGGTAAAGGAATCAAGCTGTCTTTTTAATGCTTGACTGTAAATACTAGGACTCTCAGTATAGCCTTGAGGAACTCTACAAAATCTGTATGATCTATTATTCAAAGTGAAACCGAACAAATATCGGCTATCAGGATGAATAGGAATCGAGAAGAAAGCATTCTTCAGATCAATTACAGAAAATGTAGTTGCTGTTGGAGGGACCAAGGTAAGCAATGTCGTTATGTCAGATACTACAGGGTACTGTGGTACTACAATCTTGTTAACTTCTCTCAAATCGATGATAAATCTATAGATCCTAGTGTCAGTATCTTTTTTCAAAATGGGAAGAATCGGACTATTGCAGACATTGTAAGGAACTTCTTCCACAACCCCCACCTTAATTAAATCATGTACAATACGTGTGAGTGCTTCTTCTCCTTCTCGAGAAATTTTATACTGAGGCAGTCTTGGCAATAAAGCGCCCTCCTTAACACTAATATGTACTGGTGGAATAACCATTTGTCCTACATCAGTGTCCGAAGTAGCCCACAAAGTACTAGGGAGTGAGGCTAGTGCAATGTCCTCTTTAATAATACAAGATCTCTCAATCACAGGGTAGTTGTCATTCAAAATAACCCGTACTCCTTCCGGAGAACACCGTATCGTAGCCCTAAAATATTTAAGCATATCAAGACCCACAATATTGTCTGGTGTGTTTGGAGAAAGCAAAAACGGACATGGAGCAGTAAACTTATCAACATCAAATGCAAGTGGTTGTGACAATGGGCTAAGGGAAGGTGTTCCATCGAAACCTATCGATGTAATGGTTAAGCCAGACAGGGGAGCCCTTGGAACCAATTGTTTAGACAAGGCGCTACGAGTAGCTCCTGTATCAACCAGAAACTGATCAGTAGAACCCAAAACATGTGCTGTAACATAGGGACCCCTCTGATCTACTGGAACTTCAACTGATTCCTTACCCCATCCTAGGCAATCCTATGCATAAGCAGAGTCTTGAAAATCAGAGGGCACATAGTCAGACATTTGATATTGGTTCCTTCTATCAAAAGTGTTAAACCCATCCTGCCCACGTATATTAGCATCAAACCGAGCACGATCATTCGCGCTTCCTCTAGGCCCTTGATATCCTGAACGATTTCTCATTTGTCCCCGACCACGTAGATTCTGCTGAGCACGCAGCACTGGACAATCAGAAAGCCAATGTCCAAATTTTTTGCAGTACGCACACTGATCAACAGACAAATTCGAACGGGCAGAGGAAGGAAAGGACGAACCATAAGATCCACGTCCCCCTCTATCATTACCTCTAGAAGGCGGACCATAAGCTTGAGCCAACATAACCTTTGTTTTCAACTCCTTAGACTTTTTGTCCTCATTACCTTTGGTTTCTAATTCTTGCCGCTCATAATACTGGGCCATAGTTAAAAGAGAAACCGGAGAAGATGTAGTCCATGAACTCTCACTGGCCTTTAAGCGACTAGCTATTCCTGGCAAAAGGTTTGCGACATATTTATCGACAAACAGATGCCTACCCGTGTCATCTGTCAATGACTGGCCACTAAAATCGTGAAATGCTTCTTCAAAGCGTGTGAAGAAGTCAGAAACTGATTCATCTACCTTTTGCTTGCAAGACGCTAGCACTGTCCAATCTATCTTTTTAGGGGGAATGATCGTCTTTAACTTAACTAATATAGCTGCCGGAAGATTTAAAATTAACTGACACGGTTTCTGTGCAGGTTCTCTATCTTCATCTAACCGCTCTAAATCTTTCCACAATGCTCCAAATGTCGCATTATCATCTATTTTGCGCACAGTTCTCCACATATCAGGTGGTAATATTAATCCAAAAAACAAATCAATATCCGACAAAGTCATAGTACAAGAGCTGATTGCACCCTCAACTTCCTCATAAAAGGCTGCTGGATTCTTTCGCGGGTCAGGCAATGCATTTTTAAGGGCCAT
This sequence comes from Calotriton arnoldi, assembly GCA_963921515.1. Lineage (NCBI taxonomy): Eukaryota > Metazoa > Chordata > Amphibia > Caudata > Salamandridae > Calotriton > Calotriton arnoldi. The sequence continues at coordinate 67,781 of CAWUFW010002576.1, forward strand.
AACATCTGCTCTATTCCAAGGAGTGTAAACCCAATTATAAATAAAGTACCCTTTCGCATTAAGAGAAGTCTTATCATCCTCTGTACCCGTTCCTTTAGGAGGAACATATAAAGGCGCGGCTTCCCGCATGGGTTTCACATGAATTACAACATTCTTATCTGTTTCAGGAGTAGAAGTTCGTGCCATGCTGATCTGAGATGCTAGTGCAGCTGTTTCTGCTGCCTTTTTCTCCTCTCGCAAACGGGCTGCTTCAACACGCAGTTTAACCAAGCGTCTGATCGTGTCAGCCACCTGGGAGAAGACAAAAAGACCGTCACGTAATTGTTTACAATCAGCTGCTACATCATCGGGCTCCACTTCTACCGAATACTTCCTAAATTGTTCAATAACCTCTGCAGCAAATGTATCGGTAAAATATATTTGCTCCCTTTCCTGCCATCCTTTTATACTATCTAAAAGTTCAGAAGCAGTGGTAGTACTACGAACGGCTTTACGCGCAGTAGATCTGATGTCAGATGCACGCTCAGCAGATAGCATGGAGCGAGTTTCTCGAGCTTTGTCCTGGTCTGAAAAAGAGTCCTCATCTGACTCATGAGGAGCGGAAGAAAAAATATACGGAGGTGGAGAACGATCTAATAACAAGAAATCATCTTGCGGTTTATTAAGGATAGGATAAAGGGGCTGCCTAACAGCGTATTGGCCAGTTACCTGTAAATGGCGTTCCCTATCTTCCCTCTCTTTAATTTCTTTCATCTCCTTGTTTTTTAACTCTAATGCTTTCGCATAAATGGTCTTTCGCTGTTCTTTGTCAATCAAGGCTTGCTCACGCTTCATTCGCTCACGCACTTCTTTCTCCCACATTCGCACACAATCAAACATATCTTGCCTAGTCTTTCGTTTAAACATACATTGTTCCACATACTGAATTTTTCGCAAATCAAATGACCCATACATAGGCCAACGCAACTCAGGATCTTTACTAGTATATTTGTTCCATAACGTGCAGTACATTATAGAAGAAATACCATACTTAATATACATATCCCTATTAGGCGTCCCCTCCGGGGGGCTGGTTGTGCTTCGTCAAGTCTCAAATTGGTACCACTACAAAAGCAACACATCCTACGAAGTGTGCTGAAAACAGGCATGCCAAAAAATAGTGCAAAATATGCAGTATTATAATCAAAGTAGCGCTTAAGGTACTCTTCGTACGTTGCGCTGTTCAAACAATTTTAAATAGAGAAAATTCTCCTCATTACCTGCCTATATGTATTGCAATGCATATATAATTTACAAAACAAATTCCAAAATTGGCCAATCATACAAACAAAGCCACAGTAAGTGTTACTAAAACTACCTTACCAATCAAAGGCATCAAACCAAGAGCAAGTGCCGCAAAACGGCTCTTACCAATCAAATGGTGTCCAGGTTCCAACTGCCAAGTTCTCAAATCGACCAAATGGTCACTGCACGGCGAATCAACAGAAGAGATCTCAGTCGAGGACCGGCGCCGCCGGGATGGTCAGATCAGAAAGAAAGGAAAAACGCCGTGGGTGCCAAGACTCTGGTCTCCTCAGGCAGCGATCGCGTCCAAGAGCGAGATTCCAATCCTTCGTCTCGACCAGTCCTTCGGGCATCCGAGTCGCCGATGAGCCCCGCGTTGGAAGCGCCAATTTGTAGTAGTGAGCCTCAGCAAGGCCTACCAGTGCTTAGGGGTTCACCCTTCTCTGCACAGAGTCCTCAGACACTTAGGAAGAAGTTGGCATAGAAACTGGAATAAGAAAGACAGAGTTTATTAAACCTCATGAGGTGGAGCTACGTTTACACACCACCCTTCGGTAATGCATGAAGTAGCACACTGAATGGAAGGACCATGGTCCTTTTATACCCACACAGGGGCTCAAATGGAGGCGGTACAAACACAAATGCTGGTTTTAGGTACATATAAGGTCATACAGAAAATGCACAGTCGACAAGTGGGTGGAGCTAACAGTTTCTACTTCTAGTAGACACATCCTGACATTTATAAACTCGGAACAGCTGCAAGATCAACTGAGCATGTGCAAAGCAAAAAGAACTAAATATAACTTGTCTCTAGGCAGATTTCAAGAGCAGTTAACAGGAAGGTAGGACAGAGCACATGGCGAGCACATGGTAGCACATGGCAGCCAAAATGGCTGCCAGAAATACAAAATGGATTCCACAAAGCGGACAATTTAGCCTCTGAATACAGGCTGTCTTCAGCCAATGCTTAACTTAAGTGCTGCCAAATTACAACAGTGTCACCAAAGGTATTTCCATCTACCTGAGGTATATATTTGTAATTTAAAGCATCAGTATTTAGTAAGGTGTGTAATAAAAGTACTTTTCCTTTTTAAAACAAAAAGCATTGACTGGACAATAATGCATTGAGTGCTGTTGTTGGGTGCCAGCAAATTTGGATTGCAAGCCCACACAACTTCCTTTGAGCAGGCCTTGTGCTGCTCTGCTTCACTACCCAGAGAGTCAAGTTCTTTAATGCGGTACTTGGTTCAGAGCAATAAGACAATTGCAGACCTATTACTTGTGAACAACTCGCATACTTTGCACGTAATAACCCAATTTCTTACAATCATTAGGACAGAAGGGGGAAAGAATGTGATATTCATCCAAGATCTGAATTGCACAATGTCTAACCAAGAAATCTTGTTTCAGTCGTATCTTCTTAGCTTAACCATAATTGTCTCATTTGAGAGCACCTCAAAATAATTCAGTACATGATGTGCACTGTACAAAAATCTCTCTTGCATATGGTTTAATAAATCACAATGTTGCTTCATCCATAACAACAAAGGTTTATATAGGAGGCTTGCCTCATGAGTCATCAATAAAATCGTCAGAGCAGAAGGGGTGTGGTTCACTAATTCTAATAAAGGCCATCTAGTGCAGTTACATAGTCTCATGTGCTATAGTGAAACAAAACAAAATGATTTTTTTAAATTTAAAAGTTAGTACCTCAGCTATAAATAAAGTCTCAGTCAGCGCCACTTACAGAAGGGCGTACAGTCCTGGCTAAGCTAAGAGTTGTTCTCTTCAGCCTCCATGGTGCTGCTTTTCTAGGCAGGATGTAACACTGGTGGGCCCCAGAGAATTAAGGGAATTAGGACTGGTAGTGAGGCAGTAGATGCTTGGGTGTTGGGCGAGTGGCTCTTAGTCTCAAGACCTATGCCTACTCACCGCTCCATACCCAGTCAGCTGTGAGTGTGGCTTGGTAGACTGGGCGTGGTCGGTTTTTAAGCACAGTCTATGATTACGATGACCCACTGTGTGAAACATGCTGCATGTGCTGACAGTCGTGCCAATAGCACATTGAGCGACCTCTTCAAAGAGTGGGACCTGGGGAAATTCGCTCCACTAGAAAAACCCTTTCTGACTCTGGTGAACACTCACTATGAACCAGGGAATGTTTCACAATATGTTATGGGAGATACCTGTGCTCCTGAGGAAGATGCACGGCCCCATAGGGTGAATATTCAAGCCACAACAAATGTTTATAGAAAAGAAGGCAGGGTCTGTTGCTAAATTCTGCTGATTTTCATCTTGTGTTAGGGAGACTCCAGTAAAATAATTTTTACCTCTTCCACATACAATTTTATTATAGGTTTCACATCTTAACAAAGGGAGAACATAAATGTCAACATAAGGGTTAGAACCAAGCCAAACTAGGGATCTTATAACTAGCATACTGTACAACCAGTGAACAGTAATACTCTTGGATGCTACCCAATGCTTGACTCCACTCAGGATTTATCATCCAGTATGAGCATATGTGATCCTAGACTGCCCACTGGTCATTTTACCTTCTGGTAGTCACTGCCAGTAGCCTACCCATCTACCTTCATCCCGGACAGACTGCAGTCTATGATCCCTCGACTGCCAAGGGGCCCTTTTACGTTTGGATTGGGGTCATCTAAGCTTTTGAGAAGTATTACATCCAGAGTAAAGGTGTAAGTTGTAAATATAAAACCTTTTGCACAACACATAATATTGTGACTTAGGCAGGACCACATAAAACACAGCATTGTCTGCCTATCAGAGTATATTAGATTTATCATTAGGTCCTGATGAAATGCCATTGATCCATTCTGGAGAAACTAGGATTGAAACATGTTGAACAGATCTAGGAATCATCATTTTTCTGTGATCTTTGTTCTTTTTATCCTTTAACAGAGGCCCCAATATTAAATAGGTGTTGAGGGGACCTTTAGTTACTTTTAAATTGTGGACCAATTTACATACTGTTTTCACCTTATTTCCATCCACATATGTAAAAGGTTAGGTGGTCTGTATACTTCAGACTGTAAGGCGATACAAAAAAGATCTCTGGCAAAGCACCCCCACATGGGGCCCATTGGGCATCGTAGTGCCAGCCCAAAGAGGAGCACAGTCCAATGATGAAGAATGCCAACATTGGTGGGTGAGGGATTGTGCTTCTCATAGGATATGCAATCTGATGACCTGACAGATCCATGCTCTTAATGTGGGCTTATAGAACCTTTCATTTTCATGGAAAGCACACTTTTGGTTAGGGACATGTCTGAAGAGACACTTTGAAAAGAAAAACAATGTGTTCTGGCCCTTGTCCTGAGGGGAGCTTGATGTTTATTTATTTTGTGATTTTATATAGCGCGAACTAGGCCCAGAGGCATCAGGAGTGGAGAAAACATAGATACAACCTAGGTGGAATGGAAATCAGGACATTTTGAGTAAGAGGGACACACTGCGCAAAGTGAAGATCATCATATAGGTTGTGCAGGGTGACTTTGAGATGCCCCCTCCTCAAGTGGGAGGAGTCAAGAGGAGTTTAATTCAAATGTTTTTCGAAGAGGAGAGCTTTGAGGTTTTTTTAAAGGTGTCATGACATGGTCAGCGTAGGATTGGAGAAAGGGAGTTGCAGATTCTTCTGGCGCTTCTGGAGGAGTATTGTTTCATGTATCGCTCCGTATTGAAGGTGGGGGTTTCAAGGAAAAGGGTTTGAGCATTTCTTAAAACCTGATTGGTGCCCGAAATGTTCAGTTTTTCAAGTACAAGGTTGAAGAGGAGTGAAGTGTTTTGTGAGCGGTGCAGACAGTCTTAAATTGGGCTCTAGCCTCTGTGGGAAGCCACTGAAGGAAAGTTAGCATAGCAGTGATGTGGTCAAATTTCTTGTGTCCAGTCACAAAGCAGGCTGCAGTATGTAGGACCCCCCCGAACAGTCTTAGGAGGACTTTGGGGATGGCAAGAAGAATACAATTCTGTAGTTGAGTTTAGAAAGAGCAAGCTCCTGGACAACTGATTTAGATCCTGTTGTGGGATTAGGTGTCTGAGGCCTCATATCAGCTTTAGCTGGAACCAGGTGCTCTCAACCGTGGTTGTGATATGACTCTGAAGGTTGAGATGTCTGTCAAGGGTGAAACTAAGTGACTTGGCATTCTAAATATTGGAGGGGCAGCCCTCTAGGTCGGGGAGGAATTTCATCCATTCTTGAACCGAAGAGTTAGCTTTTGGAAACATAAGCAGAAATTCTATTTTTGCTGGGTTCAGTTTTAGTTGGTGATTTACCATCCATGACTGAATTCTTCACCGAGTGTTGGATAAGAGGATGAAGTCGTCCAGGGGTGATACCTTCCGATAGATTTTTTGGGTGTCGTCGGCGTACAGGTGGAAGAGGACTCTGAAGTTAATTCGGATTGTTTAGAGGGGTTCAAGATAGAGATTGAAAGGGGATGAGGAAAGGATCAGTCCTTGGGGGGTGGGGGGCCTTTGCAGCAGGCTAACTGGCTTGAGACTGTGATCCCTAATTTTACTATTTGAGAGCAGTTTGTTAGGTAGTAGGTGAACCAGTTTCGGACTACACCTTCAAATCCCTTTCGCTGCTTCACAGTGTCTAACAGAGCCTGGTGCTTGACAGTGTCAAATACAGCAGAAATGTCGAGGAGAAACGTAATTCACAAACTGCAGAACTGCATTTTCTGCTTTATTGCCCTGACAGAAGCTGGAGTGAAGGGTTTCAAAGGGGGTGTTTTGTTTTCATGGATGTGGGACCAGGCTACACAACTTCAATCGCCTAGGCACGGCAGGATGGAGTCTAGACGGAAGTTGTTAAAGTTGTGGGATTCCAATGATTGCTTGTGTAGGAGAAGGGAGATTTGTGACTTAGGTGGAGGGTCTGCATCACCACTGTCATTTGTCCTGCCTTGAACAGGTGCATCACTTGCTTGAAGTGCTGCCCTGCGAGGGCAGCCACAGATGCATATTTTGCTCTGTCGCCCAATGAAGTGCACCAGAAGACGTGGGTGAAGAACATGCCTCCAACCATAGTAGACAGCAGCCTCTGCCCCCTCCCCACCGCACCCCACTCTCATGCCCATCCATCTTGGGTGATGGCAGAGAATCCTGGTTAGTTTCACTACCGTCTAGGCTGACGACATTTACATATATATCAATTAAAAAAATGAACTCACAGGCTGAACTTCATTGTGGCTTTAAAACGGCCTCTCGAAGACGCAGTTTGCTATCTGCAAACCCCCATGGTCAATAGATTTATCGCATAGTGGCAATGTTTTGTGTCTCCTCGTTTGTAACCCAGGAGCTGCAGCACGCGCTTTCAATGCAGATGAGACGGTGCGACCATTCGAACTAAAGGAAGAGAGGGGGTATAATCGTAACTGCATGCTTTTCACCCTTTTCACACAACTCTAAGCAGCAATTTATTACCCCTTTCACGAATTACATCCGCATTCAGCATCGACCTCGATTTTTTAAATATAAATGGCAGTGCCTGGGGAGGCTTTTTCTGAGGTCGTTTAGCGGCAGTTGCTAAGCAAATGAATGTCCTATCTTGTTGCAGAGAATAACACTAGGTCACATATAAGTAGTGATTTAAAGTTACCTCCGGGATCATCCGAGGCATGCAACCTTAAATGGTGTTGCTTTTTACAGGTGGGTGTGCCCTTCCTTTTAACATTCATCACTGTCTTTACGGGGACACGCCGCTCACCTTAAGGTGCCCTCTTCAAAGTACTGCATGAGGAGTCGGGCTCGCCTGTTGGATTCCTGTTTGTGTTTTGCTATGGTGAGGGATATAATTAAAGCACGTCCGACACTATTACAAGGGCGGCATTAATAATCCATCCGGAATTTCAGGCTGCGGTTTCTGCTAGTAATAAAGAGAGAAGTGGGAAGAAAGCAAGGCTTGAGGTTCCACCGAGGAGGTGGTTACATGACTCAGGGACAGGAGCACGTGCTTCGTGCGGATCATAACTTAGTTGTTAGAAGGGCTTTAAGTGGGACGAAAAAACTTGGTCTCTAAAATTGGCGTGGCCTATATAATTAAGGGTGAGGCTTAAAGATGGAAACGAAATTTCTGTGATTCCCATAGTGTGTCACCCAACCGGTATTTTGGTTCCTCTCTTGAGTTTTCTGTTAGTTCATCCAGCTATATAACACAAAAACTGACATATGCCTCAAACCGGCCAGGACTATTGGCTTTGTCATTGATTGCAGGTGTTTAAGATAAATGGGCAACACATTTTTTGTTTGTTGTAACAAATAAATATAGATGTTTCAATTCTGAAATTGTGAGGCTGTGAATTAAATATTACTGAGGCCTGTGGAAGGGGTAATGGTCTTCAGGGTGTTTCAATCACTCCCATTATGTTTACTCTATATTAGACATGCACACCTTTTTTCTCTCCACATCCCGTCCATCTGCATATCTTGTGCCTCATCTCTTTCCTTTTCAGTTTCTCCTGAATGAGCTTTCTCGCATCTCCTTCACTTCACCACACCCAAAAACACAACACATCCACTTACATGTAAGCAGTGCATTTTCTTTTTCTTTCTCCTTGTCAATATTTTGACAATTGTGTTTCTCCTTCACACCCATTTGCACAGAATCACAATTGCAACTGGAAAATATGACCGTATTGCTTTGTGCGAACTGCAGAAAGGCCAAGGATTGTATGACCATGTATTCTGAGCACCTTTTTGATCCAGGCAGGCACTAAGAAACTCGCACTTCCTTCAGCCTCAGCTCTCAATTGTGGCCCTATAAGCATTTGGAAGTGACTCATTTCAAAGCAAGAAAGTAGCCAGAAAATTAAAATACCCCACACTTTGAACCAAAGCTCTGATTGCACCAAGCTAGCAAAGCAAGTCATTGCGACTCTCCCCAGAAGAGCTCTCTTGTCTCTTCCATCCATGCATCTATCCATTCATCCTTTCATACTACCATCCACCCTCTGATAGCCACCATTTCACCTTTACATTCTGTCATCCATTCATTCTTTCATCCATCATTCAGCCTTTCACCATTCAACAGAATGGTGAAAGACCGCCCATCCATTTCCAAACTTATCCATCAAGCCTATTCACCATCCATCCACTTTCAGTCATCCATCCCTCAATCCACCCTTCCACTCATCCATCCATCCTACCTTTCACTCATCCATCCATTCTTTCACTCACTCATCCTCACATCCATTTCACCCATCCATCCACCCTTTCATCCACCCTTTCATCCATCCACCCTTTCACCCTATCACTCATCAATCCATCCATCTGTCCCTCCACTATCCCTTTCACTCATCCACTCCTTCTTTCACTCATCTATCCTTACACCCATACTTTCACTCATTCATCCATCCACCCTTAACTCATCCATCCATCCACCATTTCACTCACAAATCGATCCATCCTTTCACTCACCCACCCACACACATTATTTATGAGCATTTGTCTGCTGAGTTGCAGACAGAAGAGGCCCATAAAGAACAGCTCTCCCAATGCAGCTACTAAAGCAGAGAGATAACAACACCCATGTTCAAACCTACCCATCCATCTCCAAAACTATCTATCAAACCTATTCATCCATCCATCATCCACCTTTCACTCATCCATCCATCCCTCCATCTATCCTTTCTATCATCCATCCTTTCGTTCACCTATCCACTCACCCCTTCACTTGATCGATCCATCCATTAATCCTCCCTTTCACTCATCCATTCATCAAATCATCCATTCCTCCACCTTTTCACTCAACCATCCACTCATCCATCCATCTATTCACCTTCCCATCCAGCCATCCATCCACCCTTTCACTCAGCCACCCATCCACCCTTTCACCCAGCCATGCATCCTTTTACTCATCCATCCACCATTTCACTCATCCATCCATCCATTCACTCTTGCACTCATCCATCCTTTCACTCAATGATCCACCCATTCATCCATCCACACATCCATCCATTTACCCATCCATCCATCCACTCACCCATCCACCCTTTCACTCAGCCATCCATCCTTTCATGCAATCATCCACCCGTTCACCCATCCATCCATCCTTTCACACAATCATCCACCATTACACCCGTTAATGCCTTCTTTCACTCAGCCATCCTTACATCCATCCTTTCACTCATTCAAACAGCCATCTCTCCATTCCCCCTTTCACTCACCCATCTATCCACCATTTCACTCACACATCGAACCATCCATTCTTCCTTTAACTCATTTACCCACCCACCTTTACACTTATGAGCAGATAGAAGAGGCCCATCAAGAACTCCACCCGCTGTAGCTGATTGAGCGGGGAGGCGGGGGGGTTCACGAAGACCTTGTTTCAAAGTATAAACTATACAAGAATAATATGGTACACCAAAAAAAGACAAACACAACATCCTGGAAACAGCTAACACTCTTAGGGAATGCAAGATTAAGTAAAATGTGAAATATGAACAGGAAGTAAAGTGCTGACATGTATTATTTTAGCATTTTTAACATTCATTGTTCAGAAATCTATCAGTGTTTTTGCCATTAAAGTTAAGAAAATTAATATAGGGCCCAACAGGAACATGTTTCAATGTCCATTTTTAATTACTACTGGGTCTGAGACCCGGAGGTACCTGGCCCACTTAAAGCCCTGCTTGTTAGGATCATAAATGGACATATAAAGTATGAGTGTTTTGTGTAGTGTGATACCAAAGCCTCTTGCAGCTCTATTGTTACTTCTTTAAAGGGTATAGGTTCTCTTTGGAAGGTTATGAGTGTTTCTTCTGCACATCCATTTGCCTATTGATTGTGGGTTAAGAAGGCTGAGGTAGGACAAGTATCATCTAGAACATGGGTACTCGCAAACTTGTTCTCAAGGGCCATAAAATGTGGTCTGTGATGTGATCGAGGGCCACATTGAAGTCAGCATGATGGCGTTTGTGGAGGTGATTGGTTAGTAATTAGGCGGGTGTAGGAAAGCAAAGCATATACATCTAGTGGCTGAATTGTACAACGTGAAAATAGAAATCCTGGGATTAATCCTGGCTTCCCCACTTAACCAAATTGTGTGATCCTAAACAATTGTATTGACCTTGAAATACATGACTTCAGGATATGTGCTGTACAAAACCTTCTCCTATAATATTGTTCATGTATAATAGGAACCCAGTCCACCCAAAGAGTGCACATAACAACTGACATGGCTTTTAATCCGCTATTGGCATTGTTGTTAGGGTGCAGGGAAGAATGAATGTTTCTACATTCATTTTTAAAAAAACATCTTTTTAATAAAATACTTCTCAATGTACTGATATAATCTGATTTACGAAGGTGAAATGGTTTTGCATGTTAATGACATAAACCTTTTAAATTTTGGAGAGACTTTATCATATTTTTACACTTTTGCTGCAAGATGTCCTTAAAAATGAAGGTATTCCTAAAGTTAAGTGGTGCAGGACAACCTAGTAACTTACTTTCTTTAACTTTAATTAACCATTCAATATATGCTTGCCTGTTTATTTAATTTCTTTAAATGTTAGTGCTGAGTTGAGTAAACCGCAGCCCAGTACTGCTGTTGACATGGTGGGCCACATGTAAAGGTCAGGAGGGCTGCATGCAGCCTCCGGGCCGTACTTTGAGTACTACTGTTCCAGAAGGTAGTTCACAGTCACATAACACCACCATCACTACCGCCATCCCCACCACCACCAACTTGGCAAACAAGGACCTATCCTACAACCTAATCCTCCAAACTAGATGGTAACTGTTTACTTCTTGCCGGTTTAAGATGACATCCGTCCTCTAATGGAACTCTTCAATCCACACCACATAGAACTTGAAGAGAACCTTCTCTGACCCCACTAGAATCTTGAGCATTACAGCTGACATTCAGGGACGTAACACAGGCCCCTGCAGCCACTACTGTGCATGGGGGAACCCAACCTTTTAAACTTTAGGGGGCTCCCTTTTAGCCCACAGATTAATATCTGAGATATCAGGGACTAAGGGCTACTCTTCACATTCTGCAAGGAGACCCCATCATTTTGCGTTGCGCCACTGCTGACATTACCAACTCATAGAATTGACCCTCAATACTTTGTTGTTGAAAGCCAAGAAACTACCCCTACCTTCTTCTCAAGTCCTTCCACTATTCCTAGGCTTTGGTCCACATTAAAAACACCTTTCCCTTCAAACCAAGGCTTTTTTTTTATCTAGGCTAGATCACATCTCTTACTACATCACCAGAACAGCAGCAATTACAAACCCTTTTAATGTTTCCTTTTATCTAACTGAATCCTCATTATCAGGCCCAGGAGGTAAACTCCGCCATGCTTGCGAAGTTTGCGAAATTCGGGCACTCCACGGAGGAGCGCAGAGTTCCTGAATTCCTCATTCCGGGCGCAAAGCGGAGGGTTTTTTCCATTCGCGTGCTCGAGATTTGTTTTGACGCTCACTCACTAGCAGCACGATACTCATGGGTCACTAGCGCACGCGACTTTGCGCTTGCTTGCACCAATAGCAAGGTTCCGCGAGACTTCGGGCTCACTCGCACAGCTTCCGGCCACAAAGGCGCCAATGTTGTGCCAATTACGGTCGCAAACGCACCCATCTCAGGTAGCTTTTGTGTTCGAGAAGCAGCTAAAGAGGCTTTACCAGTGGTTTTTCATCTCCAGCGGACAGTTGGAGTTGTTTTATTGTGCGAGAAGCCTTTTTTCTAAAACCTTTTTTTCAACAGGAATGAGGTTCCCCAGAGACTCCAACTTCCTGTTCCTGTCCAGCAGGCTCCTCCCATCTCCTCATATTTCATTTGGATTTTGAGCTAGAAGGATCACTCTCCTTGTCTGCTGCATATATAACACTGGATTTAAGGACTTTGTATTTGAGATTTCACAAGTAAGTTAAAAAACTTTTCTATATGGTTGTTGTTTGTTTGATAGAGGACATGCCCCAGTATTTGTTTGCACTTTTATTCAATTTTTCGAAGTTATTGTGGTGGGTGGGCTGCATTTTTTCAGTAGGGGCCTGGTTATATTTTTGCATTTAATTTTTCTTCTTTTGTAAAGGAACAAGGGGAGAGGAGTTGGCCTAACGGCTAGGGCGGTCGACCTCGAATCTGGGGAACTGGGTTCGAGTCTCGGCAATGACGCTGAACATCCTGTGATTCTGGGCAAATCACTTAATCTCCCCGTGCCTAACAAAAAAATGATTGTGTCCTCATGTAATGCAACTGGTGCTATGTAAAGCGCTCTGATACCCGATTCGGGTCAAGTTCGCGCTATATAAAACTCTGTAAAAAAAAAAAATGCACAGTTCAGTCCATTTTCTCCATGTTTGTTAAATTTGCAATATTTATTTATTTTACTATGTGACCTAGTCTGCCAAGGGGCCATCCAGTAGACCCAGGCCAGTACTAGACATGGGTACATGAAATAACTGTATCTGTTGTTTTAATACATCATTTAGGGCTGGGATAGCATTGGATTAAATTAAAAATGTGGTGGTTTTATTTGGTATTTCGCGTTTTTTTGTGTACAAAAAGTGTATATGTGGGGTAATATTTGATGCCTTGGGAGGATGTGTGTTGTTGTACATTTTTATAGCTCAGTTAATTTTAGTTTTGGGCATTGCTGAATTAATGGTAGTGTTTTCTTCAGTGTTACTCTGCCTCCTTTGTCCGTCACATGTATGTGTGTGTCTGCCATAGGCCACCGTTAATTTGTCTTTGTTCTCAATGCCATGTGGCCGGGGGCCATTTTATGAAGTCTGTGTCCATAGGCCTGAATGTGTTCTCTTTGTTCCCCATGTACCTCTGTGCTTGCTGTTGTTGTTTCGCTTGTGGCTGGCAGCCATTTTGTGCACCCAGGCAGTGTCCTTTTGCCATAGACTTGCATGTGTTCCTTGTTCCCCATGCCTCCTTGCTCAGTGTTGTTGTTTGACCATGTGGCACTGGCTGGCAGCCATTTTGTGCATCCACTCAGTGTGCTTTTGCCATACGCTTGCATGTGTTCTTTGTTCCCCATGCCTCCTTGCTCAGTGTTGTTGTTTGACCATGTGGCACTGGCTGGCAGTCATTTTGTGCATCTAGCCAGCTTGTTTTTGCTATAGGTTTGCATGCAATCTTTGTTCCACATGGCTCCTTGCTCAGTGTTGTTGTTTGACCATGTTGCACTGGGTGGCAGCCATTTTGTGCATCAAGCCTGTGTGCCTTTGCCATAGGCTTGCATGGATGGATGTGATATCAGTTAAATAATATGCTTGAGGATCATTGTAGTATGTATGTTAAGAATATGATTTTGATGAATAGTGCTTATATATTACATTCATTTTTTTTTTTGCACTTCTTTGCCTCATAATAGGTTTCTTCTCATCCTCACATACAAACATTGACAATTTACAATAGTTTTTTTATTTACATTTTAATTTTATCTTTTAATGTGTTGTATTTTAATTTCAATTTTTTATTTTAATTTGTTTAGTAATTTTTGGTTAATTATTTACCTAAAAATAGATTTTTTTAAACATTTTGTAAATTTTGAAATATTTACAAAAAAAATGTCATTTTGCCTTGGTTGATCCATTTATCCATCCATACATCCATTCATCCAACATTGGCGCACAGCCGTGCAACAGCATTCAGTTTTTTTTAGGTATAACTCCATTTCCTCCTCGACATCCTGACTGCGGTGCACTCCAGACACATCAGCATCATCCATTTTTTTTAATGATTATTCCATTTCCCCCTGAACCACATTGCCTGCCGTATGCCCACCAACATACCAGAATGTTTTAAAAGATTATTATTACATTTACCCATGCAATTTCCTTAGTGCCACCGGTGTCTCCTTTATGGACATACAGAAAAGAGCTCTATCTGTCTATTGTGTGTTTTATCCTGATGGGTAATTACATTTTATGGTATGGTGTTGTGGTTTGACTTTAAAGTGGTTATTATTTATTACCTAAGTAACCAGCCACACTAATATTGCCTTCGTCTGTACTAATTCAAACTGCAACAATGTCACGTTTCACTAAATGTTTTTCTTGCTTGTTTGCTTTTAGGTGCACAAGAGAAGAGACATCACCCGCAGTACTGCCAAACGGAAGGCCTGTACAGTGACGTCACAAGTCAGTCCTCCAATCTCTTCCGCTTGTGCAGCTTGATGCCACTGCCAACTGAGAGCTTTGAGATGGACCCAAAAAAAGCTGTTCAAAAGAAAGTGGTCAGTGAGAAATAGAAGCTTTCTACCAGTGGAGTGTCGGCTGAAACCATTTTCAGGCAACGCCGTGTGCCTGCCGCACCGGCCTCCGGGGAGCAAGCTGGCAGCAGCCCTCCGCCATCAACTGCACTACCCCAACCTAATCCCAGGACCATGTCTGTCAGTGAGGCAGCCACAGCAATCATAGCGACGCCGACGAGCAGTGACGTTAAATTGCGATTCTCCTATTACCATGACCAGAGAATCTGGATTTCATTAAAGAGACGGAGGCTAACATTATGCATTATTCTTTTAATGCAACTTCAAGCAGCCATTTTAAAGTTACATCACAAAGCAAAGCTCTAGAATGTACATATGTTACGATGGCAACAGGAACACACAGATCTGCCTCTTTTAAATGCAATGAGAAAATGGTAAAGCTCTTCTAAAGGAAACGAGATCCAAGAGACAGAATCGTTATGGCAAAAGGCTTCTCCTTAAAGCAGTGAAGAATTCCAAGTAGAAAGAAGTCGTGATGTCGAGACTTGCTTGAACTGTATCTTGATGAGGAGCCAATCAAGTTGAAATATCTGAAAAAGGACAAAATATTTGGAGTTGAACTTAACGCCCTAAGTGAAGGGGGAAAGAGAATTGGTGATAATATCGCATAATAAAGGCAAAAATACAATGAAAACTGAGTTAAGTTCATAACAAAACATTAACATAATATGAAACTCTAAAGACAAGACAAAAGCAATAAATTGAAATATGTTAAAATCCACTCCCGGGAGGGAGGGTTGGGATAATGTTAGCCTCCGTGTCTTTAATGAAATCCAGATTCTCTGGTCATGGTAATAGGAGAATCGCAATTTCATTACAAGACCGGAGGCTACCATTATGCATGTTGGTATTCTAATAAAACTACGTCAGACATGTGTTCAACAGGTTTGCAGTAATGTTTTGCAAAGGTATAGGAACTGGACCAATCTGCTGCCTTGAGAATGTCGTTTAACTTACCTCCTTTCCAAAAGGATTGGCTAGCCATAGCACCTCTTAAAGAATGTGCCCGAAATCTTTGGAGGTCAATGCCTGCCAATTGCATAGCCAGTTTAACCCATCTAGCTAAGGAAGAAGAAGAGACCGGTTTGAAGGGTTTAACAAAGGAAATAAGAAGTTGGTTTACCCCAGCGGTGCGATGTTGGTTCATCCTTGAATCATATTCCTTCATACAATCCACCACACACAATTTTTTACAAGCATCAAACCTAGGGTAAAAAATCATATCAGACATTGTTTTAATTCTCTTGATAATTTCAAATCTGACGCCGAATGCGTCATAAGATCTGTTAGATATTTCCAGTGCTTTAACGTCCGAGACTCTACGGCAGGAAATTAGACATAGGAGAGAAGCTAGCTTAATAGAGAGTCTTTTATTATCTAGCAAGTTATTATTAGGCCAGTTCGAAAATAGGTCAAGTAATAATTTAACGTCCCATAGGGTATCGTATTTAGGTTTAGGAGGTCTTTTGAGCCTGATGCTTTTCATAATTCTACAAACTATTGAATTCTTGCCGATAGTTCTACCATTTAAAAGGGAGTAACCTGCAGAAATGGCCGATCTATAACAGTTAATTGATCTATAGGAAAGACCTCCTTCAAATTGTTCAACAAGAAAGTTGGCTACGTGCACAATAGGAGCCTCCACGGAATACAGGTTCCTTTCCAAGCACCAACGAAACCATCTTTTCCAGATACCGTTGTATCTATAGTGTGTACCAGGGGCCCATGATTCTTGGAGGAGAGAAGAAGCTTGCGCCGAAAGCCCAAAGATTTCATTGGCTCGCCTGACACTTTCCAGGCAAGAAGGTTCAAAGTCCCGTTCTGAAGAAGGGGATGTTCCAACCCGTCTATGTCTCTTAGGAGGTCTGGTGACGCTGGAAGAAGAAAGGGTATTTCGTAAGCTAATTCCAAGGTGGTTGGAAACCAGGCTTGGGACGGCCAAAAGGGTGTTATTAGGACTATTGAAGACTGTTCCATCCTCAACTTCTGAAGGACGCGCTGGATCATTGCAAAGGGGGGAAAAGCGTATCCCCGAATTCCTTTCCAAGACTGAAGGAAGGCGTTCACTGCCAGAGCACCCGGGTCTGGCATCCAGCTGAAGTAACTGGGAAGCTGGAACATGAGTCTGGTCGCGAAGAGGTCTACTTCTAAGGGACCCCAAAGATAGTCTAGACTCTTGAACGCGTTTGTGTTGAATTTCCAATCGGTGTGATCTACGAGGAACCTCGAATTCCAATCCGCACAAACATTGTTTTGACCTGGAAGGTATTCTGCTCTTAGCAAAATATTGTGTTCCAAGCAGAACATCCATAGATTTTTGGCTAGATTGGAGAGGTCTGGTGACCTGGTGCCCCCTAGACGATTTATGTAGGCGACAGCCGACATATTGTCCATTTTGAGAATGACAGACCTCCCCTGAAGTGATTGTTTGAAACTCATTAGGGCATAAAGCCCGGCGGTTAACTCCAGAAAGTTTATGTGGTACAAACTCTCCGAATAGGACCATAAGCCTCCCGTGTTCTGATTCTGAAAGCAAGCACCTCAGCCATGAAGGCTGGCGTCTGATTCCAGCACAAATTCCGGGCAAATTCCAAATATCGCTTTGCCATTCCATGCATCCAGATTTTCTAACCACCAAGTCAGTTCTGTCTTGGCTTCTACGTCTAGGTGAATTTTGTCTCCGTACCAAAGGCCAGATCGTAGAGCTCTGCCCTTCAACCTTTGAAGGGCCCAGTAGTGTAAAGGACCCGGGAAAATAGCATGGATTGAAGATAAGAGGCCCAGGAGTCTTGCTAGTTCCCTTAAGGTTACAAGATCGAGTTTCAGAACATGACGTATTTCTTTCCGAATCTTGGAAATATTTTTCAGGGGAAGTAGCAGCATAGACTTCACGGTATCTACCGTGAAGCCCAGAAACTCTAGAGACCTCGAGAAAGTCATGATGGATTTTTCCCTGTTTATAATAAAGCCTGTACTCTCTAACAATTCTATGGTGGTATTCAAATCTTTCAGAATTTGAGAGTGGTCTTGAGACATGATGAGGATGTCGTCTAAATAGATTATATGGCGGACACCCCTTTCTCTCAGAACTGTGGTAATGGCCTTCATAACTTTGGTGAAGCACTAAGGGGCAGATGATAGACCAAAGGGGAGAGCTTGGAACTGATAGAGGCGGTTGTTCCACGCAAATTGTAGGAAGGACTGGGATTCTTCCGCGATAGGAATTGTAAAGTAGGCGTCCTTTAAGTCTAGTTTCACTAACCAGTCTTTTTTTAAAAGCATGTCCCTGAGGAGATGGATACCTTCCATCTTGAAATGATTGTAGGTGAGAGATTTGTTCAGTTCCCTTAGGTTTATTACTGGTCTCCTCCCTTTGTCCTTTTTTTTTCACCAGGAAAATATTGCTCAGGAAATTCCTGCATTCCCAAGGGACTTCTACAATTGCTCCTTTCATCAACATAGAATTTACTTCCTCTGCCACAATAGACTGTTGTTCTAGAGTCAGATTTAAGACTTTGGGTGTTATAACTTGATTGGGTTTTTCCGTGAAATCTATTTTGAAACCCTGAGCAGTTTCTAGAACCCAAGGATCGTGTGTAATTTGTTTCCAGACGTATAGGAAATGTTTTAGGCGACCCCCTACTTTCCCTGTTGAAGAGGAAGGATGAGGAGAAAAGGTACTTACTTGAAGTGTTGGAGGAGTTAACACCTCTGGCTCTGAAACCTCTTGAGCGGAAGGATCGTCCTCGTTGAGGGTAGAATGAAGGGTTGGTCTGGTATGGGCGACCAAATCCTCTTTGCCTGAAAAAGGGTCTTTGGTAAGGGCGACGGCAGAGCAACCCCTTCTGCTGGCCCTAGCAAAAACACTTGGATTAAAGACTCTGCGCACGTTAGCTTGCGCTTTATCCAAAGCCGTGAAGGTTGCAACATATTTACCCAAACCCTTAATCATGTCCTCCCCAAAGAGAAGACCATTAGGGTTGGTCGATGGCTCTTTCTCTGCCATGTCGTAGAGCTTTGGGTCGATTTGATAGTAGCGTTTGCATTACCAAGGAGAATTAGAGTTCTCTGGCTCCATCCTCTTAATAAGTCGATGTTAGGTGGAGAACCATTAATGTAGCTCTCCTCGATAAGATCGATCATACGGCATAGGGGTCCAAGCATGTCGAGCATGCGATCTTGACAATTTTTGAGGGAGCGCTCCATGCCTTTCCTAGGGTCCCTGCCCAATTTGAATAAAAACTTGATAAGTTCGGGGTCCAAATTTGGGGTGAGGCAAAATTTATCCTGTATCATGGGTCTTGGGCATTCTGCTTTAAGAATATTTCATGTCTCTTCATGTCTCTTTCTCAAGAGGGTTCCTTACCCATCTCTTGATAAACTTGGCCACGTGTTTTTGGGGCCTCCATTGGGAACTCCTAGGGTGTTGGATATTATCGGGGGAGAACATTTCCCCGCCTAAGGGATCGAAAATAATCTCTTTTGAGGAGGAAGGAAGTTCCTCTTCTGAGAGATCGAAGTCGTCATTGTTATCAATTTGATCTAAATCAAAAATATATTCATCCAAGGATTCATTTGCAACTTGATCTTCATCAGATAAGAGGGGATCAATTAGAGCACTTGGATAGTGTGAGCCGCTTAGGGCATCCGAATAAGTTGTGCCATTATGGACACGTGATTTTTTTGGGGCGCGTAGGCCTCCTTTAGTATTTGAGGCGCTTAGTCCTCCTTCAGATTGTGAGGTGCGTAGACCTCCCACTAGGTTCGAGTTGCTTGGACCTACCAGTGTGCTCTCTCTTTCTAAGTTGTTGCTTTTTTTTTGTCTTTTACCCCCACATTTATTAAGGTCATGGAGAGCAGAGGGGTTATTTGGTTCGGAAATCGACCTCTTACCAGCAACAATTTTACTTATAGTCTCCCTCATGCAAGATTGCATCTCCTTATCGATGATCTTCTTAATGAGCTCCTCATTACTATTAGGTGCGTGGGCCTGGGTCTGAGAACCGTCAGATTCAACGTCAAACATAACTCAGTAGAAGGAAAAAAAGGCACTAAAGGTGAAATCAAGGGAGAGTCACAAGGGCCCAACAAAAAAGAGAGTATAACAATTAAGAGATAACCCCCTTTTTTTTTTTTTTTTTTAAATCAAAAGATATTAAAAGGTGAAGTTCTACAACAGAAGATGTCCCTTTTTTTTTATATATATATTAAAGGAGCCAGAGAGGAGAAAAAACTGATCGACGTGTCAAATCAACCGTGAAGCCAGAGAAGTAATCCGATCGTCGAGTCAAAACAACCATCCGAGAGCTGAACAGCTGTTAGGAGAGGAGCGTTGCCAAGCAACATCAAGCGCACGTAGGGTAAACCTGGTGCACGTAGGTCGTTGCCAAGGGTCTCTCCTCTAATGCTGTAGAGGTACGTGAGAGCCCTTGGTAAACAGAGAGGACGAGGTCAAAATATAAAATAAAACGGAGTAAATCGCAGAACGATGGGGGCTCGACGCGACCCGCACTCCGTAAATTGGAGATGCGAGGGAAGGTCGCGTCGAGCCAAACCTTCAATCCGGAAGCGATGAAGGGAAGAAGACGCCGTGGCCTGCGACGAGCTAGACCTTCAATCCGAAGCGAGGTAAAGGGGAGAAGGCGCCGTAGCCTGCGGTTGTTAAGAAGTGTGGTGAGGCCCGAGCCGGGCACATTAGAGAGTGGGCATAATCAAACAAGTGAAAGATCACAGGATAGAAATGGAGGGAGCGCATAGGAAGCCCGTAGGTACGTGACAAGAAGTGAAAGACGGGGCATTAACCTAAGACCAGGCATTTCACAAGAAAGCGATACAACAGACAAGGCAAACCACAACGTTATAAAAGAAGCGCAGTAAAGGCAAGTGTAAGTGCGTAGGTATGCTAAAGAAATGGCATAGAAATAAAGTTATCATGAAAAGGCAGTAAATAATGAAAGAAGGTAGAGAGTAAATTAGAAGACAACTTATCTGCTCGAAGCCGCATTTAAAAGAGGCAGATCTGTGGGTTCCTGTTGCCATCGTAACATATGTACATTCTAGAGCTTTGCTTTGTGACGTAACTTTAAAATGGCTGCTTGAAGTTGCATTAAAAGAATAATGCATAATGGTAGCCTCCGGTCTTGTAATGAAATTGGATTTGTCCATTTCGCAAAGTAGTACCCAATCATTTCAGGAAACAGAGCACAGTGGACAGCAGCCGCAGCCAGTAATAGTAGATCTTCCTGAAGTTGGGGCAGTAGAGGAGGTTGAACTTCCTGCCAACCAAGAACCTCCTCTTGTAGAATCATTGGCTCCCAGATCTCCAACAAGGAAAAGAAAAGCTGCTACTCTACCATTTTCCCCAAGCACCACTTCTGATGATGGTGATACAAACTTGGAGTGGACCCCAGCAGAGTCCGGGAGATGCCAGGAGAGACAAGGGAAAATATATGTTCCTGAAAACCTTGGAATTATGGAAGGGGATGAAGAGGAAGAGGATGACGATGAGCTAGTCCTTGTGGAAGGTGACACAGAGGAGTCCAACATTGCTATTGAACCTACTCCAAGGGATGTGGCACAGGTAGCACCGCCAGCTCCCATATTTACAAAGCCCCAGCTGAGACCTGCACCAACCCCTACCTCAGTAGAAGTATTCACTGCAGAGAGGCAATTGACGACACGCCCACCAACCTCCAGTTCTTCTTCATACAGTGGCAACAGTAAAAAAGTACTTCTCCCAGTTTGGGACTTTTTCATGTTTAGCAAAGAGGGGGAACAAATTGCAGTATGCACCACTTGCCACACGAATGTTCATCGAGGTAAGCCTAATTCACGTTATGGTACTGGAGGCCAAATGACCCTTACGTAAAAACACCACGCAATCAAGTAAGAGGAGCACCTTAAAAAAATTACTGATCGTGGTTGTGGTGGTGAGGAGAGCCAGGGAACATCAGCTACAAGTCCAATCATGGTGGGAGGTGATTACGAGGAAGAAGAGGGTGACATCCTCACGCAAAGCAGCCCTGTTCCCAGCAGTGCACCATCAGAATCATCCACCTCAGCGACTTCACAACATCACAAGAAGACTCAGAGTGAGATGGAGACACCACAGCATACAGTGACTGCCCCACCACAACACACTTTGAGTCTGCCACCACCTACATCTCGAAAGTCGCCTGTGTCAGTGGCCCCAGAAAAGAGTGGGTTCTTAGAATTTGTGGCAGCCATCTGTCCGAAATGGAAGGTTCCAAGTTGGACCTATTTTGCCAGGGTTGCTGTTCCAGCACTGTATCATGATGTGCTGCAATTGGTTGGACAAGCTTTGCAGCAAAGTGTTGTCCACACTATCCACCTGAAGACAGACATATGGACCAGTAGTCAGACGATTGATTACATGTGCATCACTGCACACTGGATCTCTTTTGCGGGGCTAAAGCAAAAGATATCTACAGGTCTTGGCCCTGAAGAAAGTTTTAAGAGCATTTGGTAGCATGCAACAGTGGCCATGTTCGCCATGGAGAAATCACATATAGCTGTAAACATCATGGAGGAATCTGACAGCAAGGTGTCTGAATGGCTGCGGCCCAGAGGTCTCAGAATTGGATTTTTTGCCACAGACAAAGGCAGTAATGTAGTAAAGGCCATGGCAGATGGTGGCTATTTCAGGGTCCTATGTTTGGCCCATTGCATCAACCTGGTGGTGCAAGATTTTCTCAAAAAAGAATACATAGTCAGCAACATACTGACCACCTGCAGAAGAATCTGCACTCGTTTCAGCCATTCTTTTAAAGCCCTGAAGCACTTGCGGATTACTCAGTGCACCAATAGAGTACCAGTTAAGCCCCTGAAACAGGAGGTGCCAACACGTTGGAACTCGACCTATTACATGTTGCAACGTCTGTTTGAGCAGTGCAAACAGATCAATGACTGTCATTCAAAGAGGATGGGATGCAGTTGGGAAAGCTATAAACATGGATGTGGAGAAATGGGGCCTAGTCAAATGCCTGATACAGATGCTACTCCCTTTTGAGGTTTTCACAAGGGGAAGTTAGCAAGGAGGACAGTACGATGGGCCAAGCTATCCTGTTGTTGTATCTGCTACAGGGCCAGCAAAAGAAGGTGTCTGAAAGGTTCGCCTCCGCAGGTGTGAACGAAAACACAGAAGCGCATGCCTTGGTTTAGAGCTTACTCTTTCGATTGCTTCCAATGCAAGGCTGCAAGAGAACATCATCTCGTCCACAGAGTACATCTGTGCCACACTACTTGATTCACGGTACAAAACAATTCTGCCCACTTTCATTCCTTTTTCTGAAGGGGAATACAAGAGGTGTATAGTTGAGCAACCCGGAGACCTAGAAGAAGAACTGCTGGACCTTAGAGTCCCACCCGCAGTTCTGGGGTGCCACCGACAACTTTCAGAAAGGACAGACTTGTCTCACAGCAGCCAACAACACCATCAACCAGAACACTGGCAACAACAGCAACAGAAGGACCAGACCCAACCTCTGCATTGTATTGGGCTTAATCAGCAGGGCTTAAGTCCAGCGCAGAGGCAATGGCAAAAGAGGTCGAGCAAGTGGCAGTAGCAATGACCATCCACAGGATGTTTAAGGAGTATCTGGATGAGCCATAAGAGATCTATGTGGATCAACACCCATTGATATATTGGTATGGGAAGATGTGCCAATGGCCAGAGCTCAAGAGGCTGGCAATAAAGTATCTGGCTTGTCCTGTTGCCAGTGTGTCTGTGGAGCATGTGTTCAGTGCAGCTGGTGCAGGTGTTACAGTGAGAAGGACCAGTCTTTCACATCAAAATGTGGCGAGATTGACTATGATCAAAATGAACCAACATTTCATACCACACAATTACTCAGTTCCTGAAACATCACAGCAGGAGGAAGAGGATGATTGGTCAGACTCAAGTGTGTTAGCCGACCAACTTCTGGGCGAACCATCTGAGTTTGAGGATGAACTCTACTTCCCGGACTGAGTATGCCAGTGCCACCATGGAGATTTTTAATTATTTCTCGTTGAACTTCTTTCTTTGCAAAAAACAACAAATTGCTAGTGGAACATTATGTTTGTATCACATTTATATGCTGCCTCACCATTTTTTAGTCACATATTTTGCCGGATTGCAGTTTGACCAGTGTGCAGTGAAGAAGGCTCCACAATTCATTCATGACATTGGAGACAATGCCTGCCTCCCTCGAATGCCTATCTTTTTTTGCATCACTTAGCAGGGCTGCCCCAGAAGATTGTTGATTTATAAGAGTGCCAATACTAACTTTCAATGTGTTGCCTGCGTCAAAGATACAATTGTGTACCTACTACCTAACCTACCCATGGTTGGATTGGAAGAGGTAACTACAATTGCAACAGTAAGTGAGAGATTAGTGATGATTTATGATTCATGTGGTGGGTAACAGTGAGGGAGGGTAGTCAACTGTAATTTGAGAACTTGCTTGAGATGATTTGCAATGTTTGTAGCCTGATTGAATGGTGATAAATTTTTCCCGGAGGTGGTTGGCCTTTACAAACTTACTTAGCGAAAATTAACCTGTACGGTTCACTCCAATGATCCTTCTGTTTTTTTCATCACATAGGAGGGCTGCTCCAGACTATCATTTGATTTACAAGACTGCTAAATTCCAATCAGTTGCTTGCATCAAAGAGGAGTTAGTGTACCTACCACCATGCTTGGATTGCAACAGGTAACCATTGCACCAAGTGATTATTGAGTGATTGTGAGTGATGATTGATGATTCATGTGGTGGCAGACAGTGAGGGAGGGTGTTAAACTGTAATTTTGGAACTTGCTTGAGATGATTTGCAATGTTTGGGGCCTGAATGATGGGTGATCAATTTTTCCTGGAGGTGATTGGCCCTTTCACACTTAGCCAGATTTACTTGCAGGGTCCACTCCTTTTTTCTGGTTCTTCAGAGACCAGAACAGTCACTTTAGTTAACAAACAAAAACCTATACAAAATACTGCAATTCTGTTTCTCTACTTGTTCTTCAACAGCAGTGCACTACACGTCTAACTTGCTTGGGTTGTGACTGGGACGGAGTTGCTCTGAGTCAGGAGGAGGATGGAAGAACTCAGGGCGGGACTAGCTCATTAACAGCTAGAAGTAAGAAATTATCTACTTCAAAGGTAAACCATGATTCTCAGGCCTAGTACTCAGCTATGTAGAATGGAGAGAGGTGCGTTGATTTGGGAAACGCTGCTGAGTATGTGTGTGTTGCATAGGCCTGGGCAGTAAAGTCCTCTCTGCCGGCGGAGTTTGCAGAGAGTTTGCCGCATCGCACTTCGCTTGGAATGCGGAGTTCAGCAATACCTCTGCAACCGTCAGCAGAGCAGAGTTTACCGGCGCGGGCCACTCACCCCTGCAGCACGCATGCGTTGACAGTCACACAAGCAGTTGCAGAGCAGACTCCTGGCCCACCATACCTCCTTTTCAAGCTTCCTGAAATGCCAGCACATGAGTATTTGAACTGGAGACCCATCTGTGCCTGATAAGTTACTCTCACCGTCACGCCCCAGTATTTCGGTCACATCGCATTAATGGAGTCGGCGGAGGCAGTGGGGGGAATCATGGGTGTTGCTTCGCTTTCATTTTTTCACGGCTCTGCTGTTCTCTATGAGAGCGATAGCAGTAGGACCCAGCGACCGCCAGCAACCATCACCAGAACTAGCTACAGGAAGTGGCACAGATTTGTTTTTGTATGCAATGTCATCTGCTAACGGATCTGGGGGGTTCACTTCTGGAGAAAGGACGTGGTTTCCAGGGTCCTGAGATTGCTGAGCCAGCTATCTTCTTGACCAAGGCTGCGCATCCTTTTGCCAGAGTCAAAACAGTCTTGGGGTGCAGAGGAAAGTTACACGGTCTTCCTGCGGCATGGAATTTGGACTTGAAAACAATCGGATCTTGGAGGGTAAGTCCCCGTAGAAAAGAAATGAATTGCACTCAGCAGCATATTTCCAGCGCTCGACTCCTTTCCCAAAAATGGGTGTCGCTGTCCTAGAAAAGAAAACACAACTTGTAAAAATCAGTTTCTGCTGTGCTTGCTATGCAGATCATATTTATATAAATTCATTGTGCATGTGGAGGTCAAAGTATGTTTTGGGTTGTGGTTCTATGTTTTGGGTTGTGGTTCTATCTCTATTGGTGTTGGGACGTTGGATAATTGATGCAGCGCATCAAAGCGGGTAGCTTTGCAGTGAGTGCGCTATTTACACCCTGAAACTTAAACAGTAAGAAACATGAACACAGTTCTGTCTAGTACAATAAAGGGTTGCATTTGACACGGTAATGTGGAATTACATGCTGTAGATTTTTGAATGAATTGATTTGTATGCTGATGAACAATGTTTATTGGGAAGTTGTTTTTTTATGGAGAAGGGTGGATTGGGCGGTGCTTTGTTTTCGGTCAGTTTGTTGCTCGAGTTCATGCTCTGGCAGAACAGTGCTGGAACACGGATCCCGTGACTACGGGTGGAACATGTTTAGACTATAATGCGGCAAAACATTTTAAAAATTATTTCATTTTGTGTTTATTTTCTTTTTTGACAAAAAATTGTGGTTGTTTAGGATAAATGCAAATGCCCCTTGTGTTTTTCTTGAAACAATGTAAACACACTGGCAGTGAGCCCTGTGGGGCATGATTTAATTTCCAAGAGGCTTACATGCTGTACATCTGCATACTGTTTTATTCCATTTAGCAACGGTGCGAAAGGTCTATTCAGGCAGACGCAGCTAGAACATGCACGTTGTTTTCCTGTATTTGTGAGGTGTTTGCTTCTATTGGCGCTTTGCCAGACCAAGGGTGTTTGCTTATACCTCCCTCGGATGTTTCCAAAGATACTCTTTTCAAAATGTATGTTCTGGTTTCATACTTATAATCTATCGCAGCTGCGGCGAGCTTGATGTCATGGACGACTTTCTCCTACAAAAAACAGGGTGTCCAGAGTCTCTGGACTTCTTCTCCAAACACTACAAATCCCTTTAATTTCAAATGTTGTTTACTTAAGGTGTCAGTAGCATTTCTCAAAAGGTACATCTTCCCCTGAATTCTTTCTCTGCATGCTTGTCGATCGATTTAAGCCGGATGTGGTATGCCAGTCAGTTGCCGCCAGAGGGCGGGGTCTGCCTATTGTAAATGTGAAGGAGTTCAGTGCTGTACCAGCCGCGTAGCAGATTTGATTAATCCTGTGCACAGGCTGACAGAGTTTATTAAATTAGTGCTAATTATAGGGTGACCGAGCAATACTCTGCACGCGCACGGAACTCTGTGGAATTTGGCAGAGTTTTTTAGTAACTCCACTGAATTCCGCGAAGTGAAAATGTGCGAGCTCCGCCCAGCCCTAGTGTTACACTGGTGGATAAAGTTATACTCTGAGTCCTCTTGTTTTTTTGCTGTTCTGCCTCTGAGTCTTCTTGGTACACTCCTCATGAAGCTTACCTTCCTTCTGTCCTTCTCCTTGACTCTAAAATACAGTTCCTGTTTTACAAGCCACAGGCCTTCTTATCTCCTGCACGAATAAAAGGCGAAAGCTGAGCTCAACACTCCTGCTTACCTACCGGATCAGTCCAGACAGGCACCCAAGAGTGATGGACATTCCCCGAGGAGAATGCAGATGCACCACCTAATTTGCAATACAGTATCATTTTTCTTTTAACAATCCTATTTGGAGAACTGGGTGGGTGGGTTCACTCCTCCATAATTAAACATTTTCTAACCTAGAAGTCAGAATATTTGAATATCTGATAACTTGGATCTCTTAGGCAGAAGGACTGTTTGCAATGCATTTAACTGTACTGTGTCATACTCATTCGTTCGTTTCCTTCCACAACAGATTGATGACGATTATGTGCTGCTCATCGCCAAGATGAATGTTGTCCTTGTGTAGTGTTTGCCTTTGTCAAACATTTCCCCAAATCCCCTTTTCCATCTATTCATCAATCCCCTAACCCTCTTCCCCCGGGCTGTGTGATTTATTGAGGTGTGGCTTTATTTACCATCAGTGGATCACACACTTGATGGGGTGAATGTGGTGAAAGCAACACTGACTCACTGCAGGATGTTCTATTACCTAAGCAATAGCTCACACTTGCCCCATTTACCCACCCACACATAAAAGTGATACATATTTTAGATATAGAATGGGGAACATCAGTCGTCTGCATCCTCATTCAGGCCTTGTGTTGCGTAACCGTAAACGCCTAACCTTGTCTACTCCAGAATTTGAGTCTAGTTTTCATGACTCGAGGATTTCGTAACTTTAGTTTTAATTAAATAGTAGCTCCCCATTGCTCAGAAGTTACTTTTGCTATTTTTTGTTATTTTATCACTATCAGGAATTTTTTTTGTGTCATGAAGTAGTCTGGTCTCAATTCTTTGTAAAGCTTTGATATAATTTATAACCCACTAACTCAGTGTTTTTATTTCCATTCAGTTGCCTGCGATGGATAATCCTTCCGATTAATCCTACAGTTGGAGCTCACCTGGGTGGAAGTGGGACCTCGCTTGTGAAGTTGTGATGCCTTCATTGTTATTGCTTCATCTATTTTCAGGTAAGACAACTATGGAGTGAAGTGAACTAGTTAAGTTAGTATGTAAGTAACTAACTGCTATTGCAAGTAATCATTTATCTAGGTTGTTGTAGACAATATAGGTCATGGCAGCATACCCCCTAATGGTCAAGATAGTTACAGAGGTATAACTAACTATAACTAAGTGGTATACACTCCTACAAGCAGATCAACAAGCTGCGTAAAAACTAAAGGCAGCAGTGCAAAGTAAAAGTAAAACACATAAAACCTACTTCAGGCCCACTCCTCTCCGCAAACAAATTGACCCAACCACCAATGCCCAACAAAATAAAAAAACGGTCCCAACTCCCGATCCCACCCTCTCCACCCCAACAAGTCCCCCCCACCAAAACACAAAATTAAAAAAAGGACTAGAAAAGGGCATTGACCATTTGGGTCCGGTGCTGGTCCAGGTTCTTCTCCATCCTGTCGAGCCGGCTCTTCATAGCGTCCAGCTGCTGCAGGATACGCCGCAGCAATGGCCTGTCAGAGTGGCAGGGGGCGGCAGCAGTTGTTGTCAGGGCCCCTGTGAACTGGAATTGGCACCAGCAATGGGATGACTGAGAGGCTGGAGGCAGAGGATGACCGGCTGCACTGGGACACGGATGCGAGGCAGCTGTTTCCACCTCTTCTTCTTCCAGCCAGGACCAACAGCCGCCAGTATTCTTGTTGGATACGGTCCAGCCTCTGCCGCAGCAGTCAGGCTGCTATCATCTGCCTGTTGAGTGCTATGGGTGGACCAGCAGGTGTAGCTATATCGAGAAAAACAAAAAGACACATTGTAAATAATGCTCTGTGCCAACAATTGTTTGAAATTAGTGGGTGGCACAGTAGCAGTACATTGCTGGTCCCCTAGGGCCATTGGAATTGGATGTGATTATGATTAGGAGAGTCAAAAAGCCAATTGTATATTTTACATGCCTCGCATAAAAAGCACTGACTGTGTGGCAGAAAGTATTAAGGCAGAATAACACTGGATTAAAAAAACAGTGATTTGATTTTTTTTCTTCTAAAGGCTTTTCTAGTAACTAAACAGGCACAAGCCAGGAATGGATTTTTCAATTTTTTTGGTAGGCTGGGACAGAAGAACTTAAAGCATAAAGGAGTGAAGTACTAAGAGGTGACTGGGTGGGTGAAGGGAAACACACCTTGTGTTCAGTTTGCAATTCATTGAAAACTTTGTAAATGCTGCATTAACTGAAGCAGACGCACATTGCACAGCCAACACTGCAGTCACAAATTGAACCATACTGCACTTCGGTCATGGGTGGCAAAATGCCATGGGCAGGAAGGGGGGTGATGAATGATGATGGATGAGATATATCTTCCTCATATAACAAATAGAGTGAGTTAAGGGAGTAGAGCAAAAATTAAAAAAATACCCCCCACTTTGAACCATCGCTTTGATGACCATAAAACAAAGTAAGTGAAGTAGGTTAGTAACATGCCCCTCTCCTTGAGAAGAGCTGCCTTGCTTTTTCATCCAAGAAATCTAAATATTAGTTCATCTTTTCATTCTAATTCACCCACAACCAGCATGATTTAAGCTTTACTTTCTTTCATCCAATCTTTCACCAAAATTTCCAATCCATTATCCATCCATTCAATATCCACCCTTTCTTCCAATGATCCTTTCACCCATCCATCCCTTTAACTGACTCTCCTCCTGCAGCGGCATTTGAGCCGGTGTCACTGGTGGTCTGTGTGGCCAAAATAAAATAGTATACATTTTTCAGATGCCAGATATGCCTCCCCTTAATTTTTTCAATCAAAAAAATACAGCCGCAATACATACATCACTTCCACTGTCATGGAAACTGCTGGGTTACTGTATAAATGAATTTGTCATGATCCTCCATGGATTAAATGGACACACGAGGGCCGTATAACTACAAGTCCCAACATGCACCGGGGCAATCACCAGGTTTCCCCAGGATACGAGGCTGCCTTTATAAGCCCTTCCCTTGGGGCACACCGGTGCTTGTCAATTTTCATTAAGTGAGCCTTGTCCTTAGATTCTCTGTGAATTGTTTGCCGCCCATAGATGTTCACCGCGCTCCGTAGGATCAGCGCCTTCCCGCTTGAGTTGAGCGTCTGCTGACAGAGGGAGCCCCGCCTTGCTGTTGCCGGTAATCGTTTTCAGCGCTCTGTAGATTCGGAGTCTCCCCGCTCTGGTAGAGCGTCTTCAGGCGGTAGAAACTGCCACCTTGCTGTTGTTTGCTTTAATTCGCATCGCTCCATGGACGGGAGTCTACTCGCACTATTTGGAGATTTCACAGGCTGTGGGAGCTGCCAACTCGCTGTCTTTTGACTCTCAGGATTTTCTTACGTCAAGACAGTGAAGTATCAGAAGCACGCTAGGTAAGCCTGCTTTTGATAACACATTCACGGATTTGTGGTCGGGACTGCTCCAAGGATAGGAGTATTTGTCGTCCCACCAACTCCGCATCTATATACCTACGTGCCACCATTCCATGCACATGTCTGTGGTTGGGTGCCTTGCCCTTTTGGATTGTGACTCTTTTTCTGCACAGCATGAGACTTATCACGCCCCAGCTGGAATATTTGCTTTTCTTTTTATGCATCCTTTGTTTTCTCTGCCGTATAGACATCCTACTAGTTGTGGAAGAGACTGGTTACGCACGGCTGGTGCGCACTCTATGGGAGAGAATGACACACACTCATATCATTCTCTTTGGGGACCTTGTTACTCTGGATTGTCTTTACCTTGGATTCCAGGTTATATTCCTCACTCGCAGCCCACGTGATACCCTATTCCTTCACCGGGGTATAGCTTGTAAGTAATATCGCTGGGGTGGTAGGGAGTTGGTACTGCTTCCTGGGGCACATTTGTTAGTCTGATGGAAGTAATTGCTGTCCTTTCTTCCATGTGCAGGATACCTTCAGTGGCTGTGGAATTCTTTGAGCAAGAAGGTTCGCTTCAATAATTGAGGATCGAAAAGGCTCTTTAAGTAGCGGACCGCTACCTTTTGTTATTTTATCCACTTTCCCCTTTCCCTTGCGTGCTGCCCCATAGAGGAAGAGCTTGCAAGCTTCCTGGGGGGGGGGGGAGGAGGGGAGGGTAGTGGGGAATTGGGACCTATGCATCGCCCCTGCTGGATTTGTTTCTGAAGGTTAGTGGCTGTATGCTGTTAACCAATCTGTGATTCTGACATTTTGCCACTGGATTCAAGCAAGCCTGGCTGATGACGGCTGGAATGCCAGAAACCGGTCCTAGGATGCTTGTTTCCGGTCCAGGGAAGACATGGCTTGGCAGTTCGGGCTGGACTGTTCCCATGAGGCACAGGGTCAGACTGATTTGCATATGGCCATGTCTGAACTGGGGTGGTGGAGTGAGCTAAAGAATGATGATGGATTAAACCCAGATCAGTTGACTGGGGGTGAGTGTTTGATTGGCTCAAACGTTCCGTCCATCATCCCCCCTTTTGTATCGACAGAATTACACAGCACAACATTAAGGGGGGGTGGTCTATGACCATGGCCACTCTCTCATTAACTGTTAGAGCATGAGCAAGAAAAAGAAAGCCTTCTCAACAAACATACATGGTGAATATTACTTATAATACTAGCATACTTGGGCCTACAATCTTCATGGGTCACAGTACAGTTCCGAAAATGTGTTGTTAGTCATACAGTACCACAAGATATATAGGGGAGACGGAAAAATTACCAACAAAGCAGAAGATAAGTGAACTAGAGACTAGTAGGGACTGGAAAAAGTCAGCTAGCAAAATAAAAAAGATGAAACAAAAAATGCAGGAATAACAGGAATTAAACTAAAATTGGATAGGGTGTTGGAAAAAAAAGAGACAGTGCAAAAAATATAAACAAGGCAAAATTTAACAGTAGCATAGTGGGCAGAGGAAAAAGTGCTAATCCAGGCAGCAACTCCCGACCTGGAACCCAACACCAACATTCCAATATCCCAAGATTCTACCCTAAGCCCACAAAAATCATAAAACCCAACATTAGGGAAATGATAACAATAAATAATAGGAGTTACTGGGGTTAGCAGAGCCCTCTGCAGTGGCGCTGGTGGTCGGCGCCTCCTCCTGACCAAGCTACGATGCGGATGACACGCAAATCATATTTCAAATAGAAAACACCCCGCAGGCCCACTCCCGGGCGCAAGACATACTGCGATTCACGGTTAAGTGGATGACGGCCAACTCACTCAAGATTAACCCGGACAAGACTGAGGTTTTGGCCGTCACCACTGAGAGTAATCCTTGGAGTTCCCTGTTCTGGCCGCACGAACTGGGTGACAATCCAGCCCCAGCTCCGGTGGTAAAAGTCTGGGAATCAAAATTGATGCCAATCTTTCACTGGCCAATCAAGTTTCCACCGTGTTTGGAACTTGTGTCGGCCTACTCAGGCAGCTGAGGAGACTCTCCCCCATTCTCTCCTTCTCTACCATGAAGACAGTCGTGTCCGCTCTGATCCTGGCCCGGCTGGACTACGGGAATTCGCTCTATATCGGTCTACCAGATTCACTGGTGAGCAAACTTCAGGTGGTGATGAACGATGCTGCCAGGTTAATTTTCAAACTACCGAGGCGCACGCGGGCATCACCCCTATTGCAACAACTCCATTGGCTGCCAATTAAGCAAAGGGCTAAATTTAAAGACCTCTGCATCACACATAAGGCCCTATTCGGTCAGGCACCCATTTACATCAAGGAACGCCTGGAGAAATACGTTCCCTGCCGCTCACTAAGGTCCTCCACGGAAGGCCTTTTAAAATGCCCGCGATTTAATTACACTACTAAAGGTGGCCGTGCATTTTCTGTCCTATTACCACCACTTTGGAACAGGTTGCCGGGCCAGCTTCGGGCAGAAAGATGTCTCCTTCCATTCAGAAAAAAACTCAAAACCCTTTTATTTGCGGAAGCATGGGCTTGACACTCCCGGCTCTGACAGTACTCTCCTGGAACTGATGCTGATCTTCTTGAAGCGCTTAGAGACCTGCTGGTAATAAGCGCTCTACAAGTCCAATTTAACAATAACAATAACTCGCGGACTCGCCTCCGCAACGTCCCTCTTCTTGCCCTTGGGCAAGAAGAAGATAAAAAAAATAGATGAGTGATTCAGTAAATCTCCACAAAATTATTCTGACCGGCAAACGCAGTCACATTGTACTTATCTAAAACAGATCTCCTATAGTACTAGTTTTGAGTCTATTTACTATCATTGAGTTGGCCATACTAATCCAAAAAATTCCTATTCCAAATTTCTTTAACAAAAACTACATTTGGAACTAATGCATTGCAATGAATGATCTTTGATTCTATTCTAATTTCTCAATCCCCTTAATGGACCAACTCAGTCTCCCTTTTTTGCAATGCATAGATGCATACTACACCTCACTGTGAAATAGCTTGGAACTGTACGAGCTACATAAAGAAAGTCATAAAGAACGCTAACTCACTGTTATCACCGATTCATTATGGTGACAGGAGGACAGAAGAGTCTGCAATGGCTTCTTAATTAATCGGCCAAAGCGAGCACCGATGATGAGTACGATTAGGTAGCGCTGAGCACAAGCCTAGCTGAAAGTGGATCACAAAATAATAATATTCTTAACGTAAATTAAACTTAACTTACCTCTGAGCGTGAGCAACATGCTATTCAGGAAAATATTTTAGCACTGCAGAACATAAACACAACAAATAATTAATAATACTCACCGAGCCCCGAGATCTCAACACCGACCAGGTCCTGCTCCCAGTCAAGAATATCCGCCCAGCCGTGCGTCAGCTGCTGGAGGGTGCACTGTATCTAGCTGGTGTACCCTTCCCCAGCGCAGCCGATTCTCCTGCAAGGGGTATCCACTGGCGGGTTTGCTGCCAGCATGGAGGGGAGTTGGCGTGGCACCAAAAAAACTAGTGCTGCCACCTCCTCCGCGCTGAAGATAGCCCAGGGCTGCACACCTAGCCAGCAGCGCCACCCGCAAGATAGGCAGCTGCTGCTGGCTGTTAGGGGGCACCTGGCGCTGCCGCTCCCCTTGTCGCCCTGCTCTGCAATGGTGCTGGGTGTGGCAAACATTGAGGAAAAGTAAGGAAGGAAAAAAGAAATACCTAAGTAAAGAAACATACGGAAGAAAAATAAACATAAAAACAAAAAGCCATGAAAAAACACGGAAAAAATGTAAAAAACATAAAATACACAGACACAACAACACACATTAATACAATAAATAAAAATGAGGGGTAGATTAATTAGGAGGGCAGAGGATTACAAATATTAAAGAGGAATTAAAAAACAGGCACAGCACCATAAACAGAGTAAGAAAACAAGATGGCTGTGCCCATACGAACCTCATGGTGCCTTTTGTGTGCCATTTGGAACGTGAAGACGTACTCTGTGTTACGTTTGACGGAAAAAGCAATGTGAACAGGCACGCCAGGAAACTCCGCCCGCCCGTGGAGCTCCATGTAGCTCGGCAAGTTTTTTAACCACTCCAAGGAGTTCTGCGTAGCGCAACTCCGCGAACTCCACTCAGGCCTACTCATTACCTCATTCAAATTTCTTTTAATAACCAAACGACACACAACTTTGAAGACGGCTTACTGCAGCACAGTAACGCTAAAGCATCACACCTGTGACTAAATGAGCTCAAACCTTCTCTTTCATAAACATCCTCATGTAATTCTATCACTGATATTGTGTCCTTACTATTTGCTTTTCAGGTTCCATTCTGTGGGCCAACACCATGAGCAAATCCCCCAACAAGCCTGCACTGGGTCCTTCCACAACCCAAGAGATCAGCATGTCACCCCACCTATGTCCCCTCCTAATTCATGACATCTATGTAAAAGGCAGAGAGGTTAATGGTGAGTCGCTTTGGTAACTTTGTTTGGAAGATCAAATTTAGTGCAAACAGACATTGGCATTGGCGTTTTTCCTATTTAGTGCCACAATCTATCTTGTAAGTGGGGAAACTTGCCTGGGTGTATTTGTTTACTTAAAAACAGATGGGGCTTTGACCCAATAAAAATACTTTAAGTACGGTAAGTATTACGACAGACATTCTATATCATTGACAAAATATCACATTTATGTGTTGTCCATAACGTTTATTGATGAGTAGTGAGGCCATGGTTTAATTTGTTTAATAACAGATGCCATAATGTTTGCATACAATAAAGAGGGATCACTCAATTTATTAAAAGGGTTTGGATCATGATCTCATATATCAAAGAGGCACCTCTGAGGGTCCTATCTACATACTAGTTTGAGTTATTTCAACACTAGCTACTAGATTAAATTGTAGTAAGTAGTACATTTATGGAGAGTGTTTTCATGGTATTGAACAACTAAATGAACCTTCACAAGAAAAATTATGATGATGGGCTATCAATAACTAATCCAAAAATTGTCGGAACCCCTTTCAGAGTCCCACTGGGTACGCACGGGTTACTGGCCCCAATTGTGGGGGTTGAGGTATTTTACTCCTGATGTCCCGGGGCCCAACCTACTATGGATCCTGAGCAACTGGGCCAAGTACCCCTTCTGCATTTGACTCTCAGTGATAGCTATGGTCGAGCAGTCTAAGGCTGCCTCAGGAGGAGTGGGTGGGGTGGGAGGGGGATGAAGTGTGACTACAGGTCAGTGATTACGACTCATAATTCACAGAACGCACAGCAGTGTAAATAAATCAATGTACAGCCAAATACTTGTTTATATAATAAAAAGAAGTATTTTATTTTTAACTCTATGCATTCAAAGCAACGTTACGACATATATAAACAATAACACATTTCCACTTGAAGTCGGGGCTCTAGCGTTTTGCTAGCAAATCCCTATCCCACCCGCTTTTCGTAATGTGGTCGACATTCACTGGTGGCCACATTCAGGGAATGCTCACTAGTAAGCCTTAACTCAAGAGTCCAC
The DNA here is from genome assembly GCA_963921515.1 of Calotriton arnoldi. Lineage (NCBI taxonomy): Eukaryota > Metazoa > Chordata > Amphibia > Caudata > Salamandridae > Calotriton > Calotriton arnoldi. The sequence goes on from CAWUFW010002576.1 coordinate 103,836, forward strand.
TCCGACTTTTCATAAAATAGTCAAAAGTGTTTTGATGCCGCAGCGCCCTCAGCAGCGAGTCCCCTGGGGCCCGATAGGCCCATAACCAGTTTTACCCGCTTCAGCAGCAAGGAGGCTTGCAATGTCCCAGTGAGTGCTCCAAACGCGGGCGCTCACACTGCTCTGGCCGGGTTGTATGTCGGAACTACGCAGGCGTTAATCACGCCTGCCTTAATAACGAGGCCCGAACAAAGAATGTGTCTTTACAACACATTCTGTTACCATGCAAGTCATTACAACGACTTGCCTTAGGGAAAGCACTAGAGTTGGAATAGTATAATTTACTATTCCAACTCCAGACTGTGCAACAGTAGGGAACGTGTTGGACTTAAAGTCCAACATCAATCCAACAACTCTTTCCTTAAGGCAACTCATTGTAACAACTTGCGTGGAAAAGGAGTACGTTGTAAAGGCTGTTTCTACTCTGGTCGTGTTCAGAGATTTGGCTGCACGCTGCTCTCTCATTAGCAATCGGATGTGCTGCGGTGCTTCTTCACAGTAAATCTTGTGCTCCCCACACGCGGGTGGATTGGATTCCTCGGCTCCCTGCTGTGGTTCCCAATATTACAACGATGCACACCTAGCATCGTCCTCAGTTATACGGGTGCAGCTCTGGCTCAATCCTAGTTGCTTCATGGTGACCTATGGGTCACGTCTCACATTTCTTGAGCAACAGCCCGATCCTTGCAATCATTTAGTTATTTGTAGCCCCTCTTGGCATACAAGGTTCCCCTAGCACCTCCGGCCAAGATGTTGGCAGTCACCACATTGTAGGCCGTACCACAGCGGCTCCTCATGGCATACAGGGTTGCTGCTAGGCTCCGCACAGACTTCGGCCCTTCGTATCCGGCAATTAATTTTATGGCGGCCCCTCCTGGCATAAGGGGTCACCACCACAGGGGTCGCACAGCTTCACTCGTCTCGCACAGCACTCATCTCACCGATATCTTCATGGCGTACCCCTCCTGACATACGGGGGTCGCCGACTGGAATTCGCACATGGGCAATGACCTGATCGCTGCAGCAGCCATCTCTTCACACCTCGTACTGGGAGTCACTCGATTGGGCTCCCCACTGGACCTCACTTCCTCCAATGCTCTCTTCTTTCTCACAGGGCCCACTGGTCTTGGCAAGCAGGCAGGCACTGGTGCTTCAGACTCCAGAGCAGGTGGTCTCGGTTTACCTGGGTGTTGTCCCATCACCCAGCAGGGAGACTAGCAGGCCTTGGCCCCCAGTCCTGGTCACATGCAGAAGTCTTGCAGAGCTTCCTCTCCTCACACAGCCTATCTGGCTGCTTGGCAGATAACCAATATTTGGGTCTCATCCTCCCCTTCTTATAGTCCATTTCTGAAACCAAATGTCATTTAGGGTCTGTGTCCTTGAAGTTTTATGTTGGGGTTCTGCTTATTTTGAAGTGCACACTTTTCTTCCTCTTCTTCCTCTTGAAAGTGTATCTGTTAAAGCAGGGGAGACTCTTAAGTTGCCAGTCTCACAACACAGGCCATGGGAGTGACTAGAGTTCACACCTGGATATCAGCCACAGCGATATGTGCATCAAAAGGTTAACTCAGGGCTACCAGCCCTGTTCTTTATGTTTCCCTTATCAACCCCATCGCCTTTCTGAGATTTGTCTATGCCCCTTCCCTGTGATCTATCGCTGAATCAAGGAGCACCCTTTAGAAGTGTGCAGGGGGAGTCTCTCTCGTCCTTCCTCCGGTGTGTCCCAACCAGCTCACAGAAATGCAGCAATACACAAATCTTTCCGGGGGATTCCTCTACTCTTTATGTCTTCACCAGGCAGGCCTGGGCTTCCCAAAAAATAAACCCAGGGTCCTCCATGTAATGTACTATTACCGGTACACTTGCACTCAATGATGGACATAGCACATACACTATTAAGTACTGTTACCTCCATGGATTGTCCATCTCAGACACATGTACATTCAGCCCACACATTCATTCTGTGCGCACTGCTCAGTACTGTAGCCTTTCCATGTTGTGCCATGGTGTGCTACTTGCAAGCACAGACACTGCCAGTACACACATTCCTCATGCAGGCACTTCACAACACTTCACCCTTCATGTATTATACTTCTCGCAAGCACACATATACCCAGCACATGCTTTCACTGTGCATGCACTGCACAGCACTACATTTCAAATGTAATGTATTCCTCTCTGGTATACATCCACCCAGTACACGCACTAACCATGCATGCACTACACAGCACCACTTTATCCCTGGACTGCACCCTTCTGAGGCACGCATACATCCAGCACAGAGACGCCACTCCTGTATTGCACAGCACTCTACATCTAACTGATGAAGGCCATGGGTGAGTTACGCGCACAGCAGTATAACTTTAAAAAAAGTGAGTGAGACTGTAGGCCTCATTCCAGTGACACAGGTTAAAAAGGACCTGTTAACTACTACTGATCACTACACGATATGCTGCCACCACCGTGTTCCTGCTGCTTAACTCTTGGTGAAGGCAGTAGCCTTCCACCACTATGGGGTAGCACTTTGGGCACCCCTTCCAGTCCAACAAGACTGCAATACGTGAGACAGGCTGATATCTTGGCACACATGCATGATCAGGGCCGGACTGGGACCCGAAACCGGCCTTGGCAAACTGCTCGGCCGGCCCCCCTGGGGGTGAGGAGGGGGGTGCAGCCGAGCTGTTTGGTATAGCCGATTTCGGCCGATTTTGTTACAGGGGTCCGATATTGCCGGCCCCCGGTAACAAAAACGGCCCCCCAGGGCCTAAAACCGGCCCCTACCCTGGCGGCCTACCGGGGAAACGCCCGGTGCCCGCTATGGCCAGTCCGGCCCTGTGCATGATCCGTGTTTGCCTATGACAACATAAAAAAAAAATCAGCATTAGGGATTTAGACAACAGTACTGTTGGGCACTCAGGGCAGGGGTACACGTCCATAACCATGCAAAGTACTTTTCTGTCCCAACAAAAATATATTTGTTTTTACATAGTCAATAATAAATTACTTGGACCAGGCACAGCCAAATCAACACAACATAAATATTACATATCACATATGAAGATTATACAAAGTTAAAAGAATCTTTGGCCGATCACAAGCAACTTATGATAAAAATTATGCAAAGGGCAATTCTTAGGTAGTTGTCCAATTGATGATAAACTGTTGACGTTTCAGTCCACTTCATCAGTTATCTTGAACCATCATCAGAACTGTAGTGCTAGCCTAGATAATTACATCTCATTGCTGAATAGACATGAATGAATTGTTTACTTTATTAAGCCCCCTCTAATAGTGTATCAAGGTCCACCTAATTACAACTTAATCAATTATGTTCAATATGGAAGCACTCAGTTGGCTACATGTCCGTATGTTGACCTAAGTGCAAAAACGTTACTCTAAAATCGTTACTCTAAAATCCCAAAGGAGGTACATTTGAATTGTCATGTTATCAAAATAATCTTCACATTTTGTTGTAAAAAAAACCCTAAATATATTTTATCAAAAAGTTATTTTTAAATTGTCATCACGTTTTTTGTTTTCGCTTTTACAAAAAACATTCCAATTTCATGTGAAACAGACGTTGAAAAAGCTAATAGTTTGGAATGAGGGGTCGCAGGGTAAGAAAGCAGAGATTCTTCTCACTCATAGTACTGTTACAGATAGAATATATAATGTTCTATCACTCATTGATTGTAATAGTCTATAATTAACCGACATCCGTCCTCTCAATAACCCTAACAACCAAAGATCAACATTGAGGCTAATATCTGCACACAGTTGCAACTATATTAGCTGGATATAGAGATACAAACAAATGTCAAGTTATCCAGGAAAATATCCTCCATATTGTTGTAACAATGTTTCAACATAGTTGCATGTGCAGCAACTGTGTTTACGAATGTGGCAGAAAAGATACATTTCAATAAAGCCTTCTCTGAGCTCGTGGGAAATTTCTTACAAAATCAGCAAAAGGTGCAGGTTCCGAAATAGTTCAGGTTAGCAGCCTCAAACCAGCAGCAAAAACAATTTTCAATTCTAATTCGAGTCTCATCAATTTGAAGATGCAAATATTCAATCCATTATGCGCCAACACAGTATTAATGCATTCTTCAATAATCATCACCACATAACCTCCGTTTCCTAAAACAAAGTCACATATAACAGGCATTATTTAAGACGATTAACCTGTCGCAAAGCAATATAGAATTTTGCCATCTTCGACAACTACTAGACCAATGACGTACCATAGAGGTGTAGCAAAAAGACTGCCATCTTATGTCAGTACATGAACATGCAACTGTGCAACACCATCTTATGCAGCTACTAAAACGTATCATGCCATGCCAGTGTAACAAGATAGCCAACATATTATGTTACATTGATGTCATCAGCACAAGGCATATACAGGGGTAGTGAGATCTATAGCAATCAACAAAAATTAGCAAGCCAAGGCAGCTTACTAATATGTTTTTAATGCAAATGTATGGTTTTATTTAAACACAAACCTATTTCTCAGCGGTAACCTAAAGGCTACTTAACATCAGCCGCGGTCCGTGAGGTAACAGCGGTGGGGCCGAGTAAGGGGGGATTTCAAGGGACGATGCCGAGGGAAAATTAATTATTTATTTAATTTTCCCTCTGCATCATCTCTCGAAATCCCCCTTTACCCTGCCCCACCGCTGTTACCTGCACGGACCGCGGCTGCTTAACATCAATAGTCGATAGAGATGTGAGAAACAATACCTTATACGTAAGACCCCAATAAGCAGCACCATCTTATGCATCTTCTAAACTGTATTGCACTATATCGGTGTAGTGAGCCATCCGCCATCTTCTGTTGCTTTTAACCTTGCATAATCTTTGTGTGATGTGTAAAATGTATGTTGTGTTGTTTTGACTGTGTTAGGTGCACCCTTTTTCATATTAACTATGAAAAATTTAAATATATTTTTTAATTATTTATAGCCCCTTGTCATGACTTTTTAATAACTATAGTTTTTTTTGTGAATTCTCATTTACTCATTCAGTACTATGAAAAATCTGTGCATCAATTAAATATTTGCTACAAATTAATTTGGCAGCTAAATGACTTTAAAAACTCTAAAATTAGTATGGAAGTAAGATATCATAATGTGTCATAATCGTGGAAGATGTTAGTTTCACATCATAAAGAAGAGCTTCCGCCAACTAGTGTTTCAATCTACATGGCTTTTATGCTGATTAGCTTTCTCTGGACGTAAATTAAAAAATATTGGTTTAAGTTGCTGAAAGTCAGTAAAGAATTGTATAAAAAAAATAGGTAAGAATGTGAGCTGCAAATGTCCTGTTAAGTGCGGTTTACAGTGATATTCAAGGTAATGAGAGCATTTTAAATGTATGTCTTTCCTTAAAGTGGCGTCCTTAGCCTTGTAATGGTGATGTGTGCTAGTCTCCTTAACGAGAATCTTGTTTGGGCATTTTGGAGCCCATTAAGTCCTAAGCCCAGAAATGTGCCCTTGATGCGCCTCTTCGTCCATAAACTCACCTTCTCTCCAGAGTCTCTATTTTAAGTATTTTCCTTACTTCTTTTTCCTTTAGCAGATAACTGAATCCCCCCCCACTGGTGGGGTTCCCTTTTTTCCAATTCTGGGTGGACCCCAAGGACCTATTATTATTGTGTCTAATGTTTTTATTTTGGGTTTCTTCTACACTGCTTTAGGATAGTCTCCTACCATTGTGTCTGTGTTTTATGGCCTTGATTTAGCCTGGATTTCATGTGTGTTACTTCTTGGTGGACACCACAAACCTGTTATTGTGGTGTCCATGGTTTATCCTGGGTTATCCTACACCACTCCACGGAGAAATCCCTAGACCACCACTGTGGTGTCTGTGGATCGTACTAGAATGCACCATCTTTGCTTTTGAGTTGAAGGAAGGAATGAATCAAAGATCACATTTGTTATGAACACACTACCTTAATGGAGATCTCTTGCCCTGGTCTTACTCTGAGACTGGGTCTCCAACAGCTTTCGCCCAAAACAGATAAACTAAACTTAGGGGCTTATTTACAAGCCCCTTGCGCCGCTGGTGCGTCACTTTTTATCACATAAAAAGTGATGCCCCGACGGCCTAAGGAACTTGCAAATAAGCCCCTCTGTTTTTTTCACTAATCAGCTGCACTTGGTTCTTGTGCATTGATTGATTAATTTTGTTTATCAAACCCCAGAGAGTGTGAGTGGTATCAGGGTGATTATAAACCCAGGTGTACACTTGTATCTTACCAAAGGGGATGATGGACGGAGCGTTTGAGCAAATCAAACACTCACCCCCAGTCTACTGATCTGGGTTTAATCCATCATCATTCTTTAGCTCACTCCACCACCCCAGTTCAGACATGGCCATATGCAAATCAGTCTGACCCTGTGCCTCATGGGAACAGTCCAGCCCGAACTGCCAAGCCATGTCTTCCCTGGACCGGAAACAAGCATCCTGGGACCGGTTTCATAACCCTCATCAGCCAAAGAACGATGATGGATTCAACCCAGATCTGTGACTGGGGGTGAGTGTCTGAAAAGTTTCAGCGCTCCGTCCATCATCTCCTTGTGTTTGCTTTGTTCGCCCTAAGTTGGCAGGGTATGCCCAGACGTGGGTCCCTTGCTCACTTTGCCACTGGATTCAAGCTAGCCTGGCTGATGAGGGCCGTTAGCCCGAAACCGGTCCCAGGATGCTTGTTTCCGGTCCAGGGAAGACATGGCTTGGCAGTTCGGGCTGGACTGTTCCCATGAGGCACAGGGTCAAGACTGATTTGCATATAGCTGTGTCTGAACTGGGGTGGCGAAGTGAGCTAAAGAACGATGATGGATTCAACCCAGAAATGTGACTGGGGGTGAGTGTCTGAAAAGTTTCAGCGCTCCGTCCATCATCTCCTTGTGTTTGCCTTCTGTCAGGGTGCCCCACAAGTCTTACCTGCTGCTTGCGGAGTAATCTCACAGAGACGACATGAGCTATCGCCCCCGCACCCACCTTACACCAATTGAGACGTGTACACAACCAGGATGGAGATGGGATCGGGGAAGGAAGCTAAAGATGACGGGAAAGGTGTCCAGAAGACCAGTAGAGGACCTCCTTCTATTTGGAGTATCACTGTGAACACCGGCTGGAGGGAAGACAAGGAAGACCCTGTTACAACAGGCACAGACAAACCCCCTTCTTATTACTCCTTGCACACATGCGGAAAGTAGTCGTAATACATCAATAAGCGCTCCTGTGCGATATAATGAAAACCAGGCACTAGCGCTCCAGCGCGGTGTAGACAAAGTAATAAGCGCTCCTGTGCAGTACAAAGAAAACAGAAACAAGTGCTCCAGCGCGACGTTATGAACTATAAACAATATAAGTTCTCCTGCGCGATAGAATGAAAACCAGGCACTAGAGCTCCAGCGTGGTGTGGACAAAGTAATAAGCGCTCCTGCGCGATGCAAAGACAACTGAAACAAGCGCTCCAGCGCGGCGTTATGGACAACAGGAAACTAGCGCTCCAGCGCGACCAGATGCCAACAACAAGACCCCCAAAGTACGTGTCAAGTACACAAACACAGTCAAGGCACTCTCGATCGTACTGGGAGGAGAAACAAGGCCCTGATAATGCAGTCCGCGCTGGCAGGTAGTCTGGAGAAATGAAATTAGAAAAACGAGGCAGCGCTCCAGCGCGGCCTCGGAATACCTGTAATAGGATCCAATGTAGATACGGGATCCGACAAGGGCAAGGGCGTCAATACGAAGCGCTGAGCCGGCGGGAGCTGCTGCGGTTATGCGGTCTCCCCCGGAAGCGCTGTGTGACGTGGCGGCGGTTTCCTGTAGCTGGGAACTGGACCGCCGACCTCCTGCATTACGGAAGTGAGGAACACTCATTTCCGCATGTGTGAAGAAGCGCATACACACACCAGATGAACATGGGGCAGGCCTCCCACCGAACCATGACAGTACCCCCTCCCAAAACAGAACCCCCACCCAAAACAGCAGCCTCAAACAGGGGTGGCAGGGCGAGGGCTAAGCGGGTGACTGACATGGAAGGCACGAACCAATCGAGAAGCGTGACGTACATGAGACAGGGGCTCCCAGGACCGCTCCTCTGGACCGTACCCTTTCCAGTCCACCAAGTAAAAGAGCCTCCCCCGTGTACGATGGGAACCAAGTATAGCCTGGACCTCATACTCAATGTGATCGTCCCTAAGAACCGGAGAAGGAGGAGATGATACAGTGCACTCAGGGTGAACAGCACGGAGAAGGGACACATGGAAGACAGGGTGTATCTTCATCTGAGGAGGCAACGAGAGCTTCATGGTCACATGGTTAATTACCTTCTCAATGTCATAAGGCCCCACAAAACGGGGCAGGAGTTTCTTGGGGCCATGCAAGTTGAGGTTTCGAATGGAGAGCCATACTCTGTCTCCTTTTTGTAGGCGGGTTCCACCTTCCGGCGGTTGTCTGCGTATTGTTTATAGGTCTCTTTGGCCTTGGCCAACTCGAATCGGGCCTGTTGCCAGAGATCGCAAAGCTTGGCATGGTATGCCTGAACCGTGGGCAGGGGGCTGTTCTGTGGTTCTTCCCATGGTATTGTTCGAGGATGCCTTCCCTGGAGGCAAAAGAAGGGAGACATACCGATGGCAGAATGCTTGTTGTTGTTGTATGCGTATTCCACCATCCATAGCACTTCCGCCCATTCCCTTTCCACTGCCAACAGCAGGCAGCGGAGATACTGCTCCATGGTGTGGTTTGTCCTTTCTGCTTGACCGTCGGTCTGAGGGTGGTAAGCGGACGATAAGTGTACGTCCATGTCCATAGCAGAACATACTTCATTCCAGAATCGGGACACGAACTGCGAACCCCGGTCTGTTATTACCACAGACGGTATACCATGCAGTCGCACCACGTTTTGTAGGAAGACCACTGCCAGCTCGGCTGCCGAAGGAAACTTCTTCAGAGGTACGAAATGAGCCATCTTCGTATTCTGTCAGGGTGCCCCACAAGTCTTACCTGCTGCTTGCGGAGTAATCTCACAGAGACGACATGAGCTATCGCCCCCGCACCCACCTTACCCCAATTGAGACGTGTACACAACCAGGATGGAGATGGGATCGGGGAAGGAAGCTAAAGATGACGGGAAAGGTGTCCAGAAGACCAGTAGAGGACCTCCTTCTATTCGGAGTATCACTGTGAACACCGGCTGGACGGAAGACAAGGAAGACCCTGTTACAACAGGCACAGACAAACCCCCTTCTTATTACTCCTTGCACACATGCGGAAAGTAGTAATGACCTTAGAACTGGAAACACCATGTAACCAGAAACCATCATCGTAATACATCAATAAGCGCTCCTGTGCGATATAATAAAAACCAGGCACTAGCGCTCCAGCGCGGTGTAGACAAAGTAATAAGCGCTCCTGTGCAGTACAAAGAAAACAGAAACAAGCGCTCCAGCGCGACGTTATGAACTATAAACAATATAAGCGCTCCTGCGCGATAGAATGAAAACCAGGCACTAGAGCTCCAGCGTGGTGTGGACAAAGTAATAAGCGCTCCTGCGCGATGCAAAGACAACTGAAACAAGCGCTCCAGCGCGGCGTTATGGACAACAGGAAACTAGCGTTCCAGCGCGACCAGATGCCAACAACAAGACCCCCAAAGTACGTGTCATGTACACAAACACAGTCAAGGCACTCTCGATCGTTCTGGGAGGAGAAACAAGGCCCTGATAATGCAGTCCGCGCTGGCAGGTAGTCTGGAGAAATGAAACTAGAAAAACGAGGCAGCGCTCCAGCGCGGCCTCGGAATACCTGTAATAGGATCCAATGTAAATACGGGATCCGACAAGGGCAAGGGCGTCAATACGAAGCGCTGAGCCGGCGGGAGCTGCTGCGGGTATGCGGTCTCCCCCGGAAGCGCTGTGTGACGTGGCGGCGGTTTCCTGTAGCTGGGAACTGGACCGCCGACCTCCTGCATTACGGAAGTGAGGAACACTCATTTCCGCATGTGTGAAGAAGCGCATACACACACCAGATGAACATGGGGCAGGCCTCCCACCGAACCATGACACCTTGTTCGCCCTAAGTTGGCAGGGTATGCCCAGACGTGGGTCCCTTGCTCACTTTGCCACTGGATTCAAGCTAGCCTGGCTGATGAGGGCTGTTAGCTCGAAACCGGTCCCAGGATGCTTGTTTCCGGTCCAGGGAAGACATGGCTTGGCAGTTCGGGCTGGACTGTTCCCATGAGGCACAGGGTCAAGACTGATTTGCATATAGCTGTGTCTGAACTGGGGTGGCGAAGTGAGCTAAAGAACGATGATGGATTCAACCCAGATCTGTGACTGGGGGTGAGTGTCTGAAAAGTTTCAGCGCTCCGTCCATCATCTCCTTGTGTTTGCTTTGTTCGCCCTAAGTTGGCAGGGTATGCCCAGACGTGGGTCCCTTGCTCACTTTCCTACTGGAATCAAGCTAGCCTGGCTGATGAGGGCTGTTAGCCCGAAACCGGTCCCAGGATGCTTGTTTCCGGTCCAGGGAAGACATGGCTTGGCAGTTCGGGCTGGACTGTTCCCATGAGGCACAGGGTCAAGACTGATTTGCATATAGCTGTGTCTGAACTGGGGTGGCGAAGTGAGCTAAAGAACGATGATGGATTCAACCCAGATCTGTGACTGGGGGTGAGTGTCTGAAAAGTTTCAGCGCTCCGTCCATCATCTCCTTGTGTTTGCTTTGTTCGCCCTAAGTTGGCAGGGTATGCCCAGACGTGGGTCCCTTGCTCACTTTGCCACTGGATTCAAGCTAGCCTGGCTGATGAGGGCTGTTAGCCCGAAACCGGTCCCAGGATGCTTGTTTCCGGTCAAGGGAAGACATGGCTTGGCAGTTCGGGCTGGACTGTTCCCATGAGGCACAGGGTCAAGACTGATTTGCATATAGCTGTGTCTGAACTGGGGTGGCGAAGTGAGCTAAAGAACGATGATGGATTCAACCCAGATCTGTGACTGGGGGTGAGTGTCTGAAAAGTTTCAGCGATCCGTCCATCATCTCCTTGTGTTTGCTTTGTTCGCCCTAAGTTGGCAGGGTATGCCCAGACGTGGGTCCCTTGCTCACTTTGCCACTGGATTCAAGCTAGCCTGGCTGATGAGGGCTGTTAGCCCGAAACCGGTCCCAGGATGCTTGTTTCCGGTCCAGGGAAGACATGGCTTGGCAGTTCGGGCTGGACTGTTCCCATGAGGCACAGGGTCAATACTGATTTGCATATAGCTGTGTCTGAACTGGGGTGGCGAAGTGAGCTAAAGAACGATGATGGATTCAACCCAGAAATGTGACAGGGGGTGAGTGTCTGAAAAGTTTCAGCGCTCCGTCCATCATCTCCTTGTGTTTGCTTTGTTCGCCCTAAGTTGGCAGGGTATGCCCAGACGTGGGTCCCTTGCTCACTTTGCCACTGGATTCAAGCTAGCCTGGCTGATGAGGGCTGTTAGCCTGAAACCGGTCCCAGGATGCTTGTTTCCGGTCCAGGGAAGACATGGCTTGGCAGTTCGGGCTGGACTGTTCCCATGAGGCACAGGGTCAAGACTGATTTGCATATAGCTGTGTCTGAACTGGGATGGCGAGGTGAGCTAAAGAACGATGATGGATTCAACCCAGATCTGTGACTGGGGGTGAGTGTCTGAAAAGTTTCAGCGCTCCGTCCATCATCTCCTTGTGTTTGCTTTGTTCGCCCTAAGTTGGCAGGGTATGCCCAGACGTGGGTCCCTTGCTCACTTTGCCACTGGATTCAAGCTAGCCTGGCTGATGAGGGCTGTTAGCCCGAAACCGGTCCCAGGATGCTTGTTTCCGGTCCAGGGAAGACATGGCTTGGCAGTTCGGGCTGGACTGTTCCCATGAGGCACAGGGTCAAGACTGATTTGCATATAGCTGTGTCTGAACTGGGGTGGCGAAGTGAGCTAAAGAACGATGTTGGATTCAACCCAGATCTGTGACTGGGGGTGAGTGTCTGAAAAGTTTCAGCGCTCCGTCCATCATCTCCTTGTGTTTGCTTTGTTCGCCCTAAGTTGGCAGGGTATGCCCAGACGTGGGTCCCTTGCTCACTTTGCCACTGGATTCAAGCAAGCCTGGCTGATGAGGGCTGTTAGCCCGAAACCGGTCCCAGGATGCTTGTTTCCGGTCGAGGAAGACATGGCTTGGCAGTTCGGTCTGGACTGTTCCCATGAGGCACAGGGTCAAGACTGATTTGCATATAGCTGTGTCTGAACTGGGGTGGCGAAGTGAGCTAAAGAACGATGATGGATTCAACCCAGATCTGTGACGGGGGTGAGTGTCTGAAAAGTTTCAGCGCTCCGTCCATCATCTCCTTGTGTTTGCTTTGTTCGCCCTAAGTTGGCAGGGTATGCCCAGACGTGGGTCCCTTGCTCACTTTGCCACTGGATTCAAGCTAGCCTGGCTGATGAGGGCTGTTAGCCCGAAACCGGTCCCAGGATGCTTGTTTCCGGTCCAGGGAAGACATGGCTTGGCAGTTCGGGCTGGACTGTTCCCATGAGGCACAGGGTCAAGACTGGTTTGCATATAGCTGTGTCTGAACTGGGGTGGCGAAGTGAGCTAAAGAACGATGATGGATTCAACCCAGATCTGTGACTGGGGGTGAGTGTCTGAAAAGTTTCAGCGCTCCGTCCATCATCTCCTTGTGTTTGCTTTGTTCGCCGTAAGTTGGCAGGGTATGCCCAGACGTGGGTCCCTTGCTCACTTTGCCACTGGATTCAAGCTAGCCTGGCTGATGAGGGCTGTTAGCCCGAAACCGGTCCCAGGATGCTTGTTTCCGGTCCAGGGAAGAGATGGCTTGGCAGTTTGGGCTGGACTGTTCCCATGAGGCACAGGGTAAGACTGATTTGCATATAGCTGTGTCTGAACTGGGGTGGCGAAGTGAGCTAAAGAACGATGATGGATTCAACCCAGATCTGTGACTGGGGGTGAGTGTCTGAAATGTTTCAGCGCTCCGTCCATCATCTCCTTGTGTTTGCTTTGTTCACCCTAAGTTGGCAGGGTATGCCCAGACGTGGGTCCCTTGCTCACTTTGCCACTGGATTCAAGCTAGCCTTTCTGATGAGGGCTGTTAGCCCGAAACCGGTCCCAGGATGCTTGTTTCCGGTCCAGGGAAGACATGGCTTGGCAGTTCGGGCTGGACTGTTCCCATGAGGCACAGGGTCAAGACTGATTTGCATATAGCTGTGTCTGAACTGGGGTGGCGAAGTGAGCTAAAGAACGATGATGGATTCAACCCAGATCTGTGTCTGGGGGTGAGTGTCTGAAAAGTTTCAGCGCTCCGTCCATCATCTCCTTGTGTTTGCTTTGTTCGCCCTAAGTTGGCAGGGTATGCCCAAACGTGGGTCCCTTGCTCACTTTGCCACTGGATTCAAGCTAGCCTGGCTGATGAGGGCTGTTAGACCGAAACCGGTCCCAGGATGCTTGTTTCCGGTCCAGGGAAGACATGGCTTGGCAGTTCGGGCTGGACTGTTCCCATGAGGCACAGGGTCAAGACTGATTTGCATATAGCTGTGTCTGAACTGGGGTGGCGAAGTGAGCTAAAGAATGATGATGGATTCAACCCAGATCTGTGACTGGGGGTGAGTGTCTGAAAAGTTTCAGCGCTCCGTCCATCATCTCCTTGTGTTTGCTTTGTTCGCCCTAAGTTGGCAGGGTATGCCCAGACGTGGGTCCCTTGCTCACTTTGCCACTGGATTGAAGCTAGCCTGGCTGATGAGGGCTGTTAGCCCGAAACCGGTCCCAGGATGCTTGTTTCCGGTCCAGGGAAGACATGGCTTGGCAGTTCGGGCTGGACTGTTCCCATGAGGCACAGGGTCAAGACTGATTTGGCATATAGCTGTGTCTGAACTGGGGTGGCGAAGTGAGCTAAAGAACGATGATGGATTCAACCCAGATCTGTGACTGGGGTGAGTGTCTGAAAAGTTTCAGCGCTCCGTCCATCATCTCCTTGTGTTTGCTTTGTTCGCCCTAAGTTGGCAGGGTATGCCCAGACGTGGGTCCCTTGCTCACTTTGCCACTGGATTCAAGCTAGCCTGGCTGATGAGGGCTGTTAGCCCGAAACCGGTCCCAGGATGCTTGTTTCCGGTCCAGGGAAGACATGGCTTGGCAGTTCGGGCTGGACTGTTCCCATGAGGCACAGGGTCAAGACTGATTTGCATATAGCTGTGTCTGAACTGGGGTGGCGAAGTGAGCTAAAGAACGATGATTGATTCAACCCAGATCTGTGACTGGGGGTGAGTATCTGAAAAGTTTCAGCGCTCCGTCCATCATCTCCTTGTGTTTGCTTTGTTCACCCTAAGTTGGCAGGGTATGCCCAGACGTGGATCCCTTGCTCACTTTGCCACTGGATTCAAGCTAGCCTGGCTGATGAGGGCTGTTAGCCCAAAACCGGTCCCAGGATGCTTGTTTCCGGTCCAGGGAAGACATGACTTGGCAGTTCGGGCTGGACTGTTCCCATGAGACACAGGGTCAAGACTGATTTGCATATAGCTGTGTCTGAACTGGGGTGGCGAAGTGAGCTAAAGAACGATGATGGATTCAACCCAGATCTGTGACTGGGGGTGAGTGTCTGAAAAGTTTCAGTGCTCCGTCCATCATCTCCTTGTGTTTGCTTTGTTCGCCCTAAGTTGGCAGGGTATGCCCAGACGTGGGTCCCTTGCTCACTTTGCCACTGGATTCAAGCTAGCCTGGCTGATGAGGGCTGTTAGCCCGAAACCGGTCCCAGGATGCTTGTTTCCGGTCCAGGGAAGACATTGCTTGGCAGTTCGGGCTGGACTGTTCCCATGAGGCACAGGGTCAAGACTGATTTGCATATAGCTGTGTCTGAACTGGGGTGGCGAAGTGAGCTAAAGAACGATGATGGATTCAACCCAGATCTGTGACTGGGGGTGAGTGTCTGAAAAGTTTCAGCGCTCCGTCCATCATCTCCTTCTGTTTGCTTTGTTACGCCCTAAGTTGGCAGGGTATGCCCAGACGTGGGTCCCTTGCTCACTTTGCCACTGGATTCAAGCTAGCCTGGCTGATGAGGGCTGTTAGCCCAAAACCGGTCCCAGGATGCTTGTTTCCGGTCCAGGGAAGACATGGCTTGGCAGTTCGGGCTGGACTGTTCCCATGAGGCACAGGGTCAAAACTGATTTGCATATAGCTGTGTCTGAACTGGGGTGGCGAAGTGAGCTAAAGAATGATGATGGATTCAACCCAGATCTGTGACTGGGGGTGAGTGTCTGAAAAGTTTCAGCGCTCCGTCCATCATCTCCTTGTGTTTGCTTTGTTCGCCCTAAGTTGGCAGGGTATGCCCAGACGTGGGTCCCTTGCTCACTTTGCCACTGGATTCAAGCTAGCCTGGCTGATGAGGGCTGTTAGCCCGAAACCGGTCCCAGGATGCTTGTTTCCGGTCCAGGGAAGACATGGCTTGGCAGTTCGGGCTGGACTGTTCCCATGAGGCACAGGGTCAAGACTGATTTGCATATAGCTGTGTCTGAACTGGGGTGGCGAAGTGAGCTAAAGAACGATGATGGATTCAACCCAGATCTGTGACTGGGGGTGAGTGTCTTAAAAGTTTCAGCGCTCCGTCCATCATCTCCTTGTGTACACTTGTATCTTGTCTGCAGAGCAATGCACTTTGATGTTAAAGTCAACAAAAACACAAACATATTTTTCTGGTCTCTGGTACAAAAATGTCTTAAACCACTTGCACCACTTCGATCAATCCCTGAAGAAGGATTTGGTGGTTTACTGTATCAATGACTGTAGACAGGTTCATTATGACCAGAAGACAGACCATCTGTTCGTCAGCCCACCTCAGTCTGTCATCACAGAAGCCCAGTAAGGCGCTTTCTGTGCCATGGCAAGGTCTGAAGCCTGATTGGAAGGTTGGGAGACCGAATTGTCAGAACCTATTGCGAAATATTTTAGAGATGTTAAACACCTTAAAGGAGCAAACGTTTTCAGCGCGTTAGACAGTGCTGCGGCCTATATTCAGATTGTATTGCATTGCGATTCCTGACTCCTGACAAAATTTGAGACGTTTGCTTTTGTGTCAATATGCAAAATTTTGGCAGAATTACACGAAATTACGTGAAATACAAAACTGGCATTTGGTGCTGTATTTTATGTCAAAAACTTTTTTATTGATTTTGAAACATTTCACAGTACATTATAGTTCCTCCGAGCACAGTTCACATGTCAAGATTTACAGATATCTGAAAAGAAAGACAGCATTTTCACAAGTTCTCGACTCAGTTTGTTTTACTTCACATGTTCCCCCAGATGTGGTAGGGTTGTCCCAACATCATTTCAGTATAAAGCTTATATGCTCCAGGCTGTAACTTTTCATTTGCGCTCGGGGGCCCCCAGATAATGCATGGATTAAAAAGAGAAAAAAACATTCTAAACCAAAAGAAAAACAGAAACAATACAACTATTCCGTGGTGATGTGAATAGTTGGTCCAAGAGGACTTGGGGGTGCATCAGGATCGTATTAGGGGGCTGTTGAGTCTCCGGGACCCTTCCCCCAAATCTCCAGAGTATCCCGCGACCACCCTCTCCGAGGGTTTCCCCAGGCATCTTCGAGTCCATCCACCGAGCGGGTCAAGGGGGAAGCCCAAGCCACTAAGTCTGAAAGAGGTGAAGGGCTCGCAATCTCGGTTCGCTTGCAAACAAGGGCAGACCCTCTGATAGGTAACTTATCAGGGGGCTCCAGACATAATCGAAGCCCCTCCATGAGTCTTCAATAATATCTGTCATTCGCTCAAGGGCTAATGCCCGCCACAGTCGAGCATGCCACTGGGTAAGGAAAGGGGCCTCTGGTTTTTTCCAGGCTGCGGCTATTGCCATCTTGGTCGCCCCCAGACACAGCCACATAAAGGATCGGTCCCCTTGGGTTTGATATTTTAGAATTGGGTTTCTCACACCCAGGAGCGTGTGCTCCAGGGTGTTCGGAATTGGGTATCCCAGAATAGTTTTAATTTGGGAGAGAATTTCTTTCCAAAAGGGTTGAATAGAGGGGCAATCCCACCATATATGGCGAAAGTCTCCCAACAACCCACAGCCCGCCAACATTTATCTGAAGTGTTAGGGAAAATCGTGTGCAGTTTCTGGGGGTTTAGGTACCATTCATACATGATTTTATAGTGGGCTTCCCTTAAAAACAGGGAACGGTTATATTTAGTGATGTCTTTGTACAGGGAGATCCATTGTTTGTTTTCCAAGGGGAGGGAAGTAGGGTGTCCCAAAATCTTCGGTGCCATGGGGTCAAGTGGGGCCTGCTGTTATTAAGAGGGAGTACAGGAATGATATGCAACCCTTAGTCGTAGTGCCTGTTTGCATAAATTTTTCAATAGGGAGGAGGTCCCTGGTCGCAGCCAAACGCACCTGGGGTTGCTGTAGCCAGTTCTTTAGCTGTCGGTAACAAAATGTTTCTGTGGGCGGCAATTTATATAGGGCAGCACATTCTACGAAAGTAAGCATTTCTCCCTTCTTAAAAAGGTCAGATAACATAAGGCCTCCACCCTCTCTCCATGTGTCAAAGGGACCTTCAACGAGAGCCGGGGGAAAAGCTGGGTTAAAGTGAATGGGGGTGTAGGGGGAAGGAAAGGATGTCAGAGGTAGTGACTTGGTTACACTATCCCATACCCGAAGTGTGGTGGCCGTGGGGGGGCTGATATATGGGTTAGGCGGTCTGTATTGCTTCTGTTTCCAAGGGAGATCCCATATAGTTCTGCCCGTTATTTGCCGGTCCAGTGGAGACAGTGTTTTTCAGATTCCCTCAGGGACCATTCAGCCAGAACCCGGAGTTGGGCAGCTTTGTAATAGCCATTGAAATCTGGAAGGGTCAGCCCTCCCTCCAATCGTGGTCTGCTTAATAACCGCTGGGATAAGCAGGCTCTTTGATCTTGCCATATTTGGTGCTGTATTTTAGCATAAAATGCATCCTTACTTCCTACATGGGATACAAGGTTCCGTTTTACACTTAAAAAAGGGCAAAATGAGTGAGGTGTTATAAACCACAGCTTTTTGCAGTTATTCTTTCTGTGCGTTTGCAGTAAATATTTATGGTGCATATGCAGTAAATATTTACCAGAAATGGCATGTAATTACACGATGTCTCATAATAGCTTAATTTTGTGAATTTCATCAAGAGTAACGCAAACGTACTGAAATTACACTAATTATGCCAGCATAACGCAAATTCGGTCCAGGCCTATATTTAGTCTCTTTTATCACCACCGAAGGGGCGTTTAGGTTTAAACGCATACCTTTTGAGTTGTCATCAGTGTATGGAGTTTTTTCAGCAAATATGGACAGTTTATTTAGGGACTTGACTAGAGTCCTGTGCTCCCAAGACTATTAGTTGGTTTATAGTCAGAATAAAGAAACACATAATAGAAGACTAGCCAAAATGTTGAGTATTTTAAGGGACAAAGGTGTAACTTTGAAGGTAGAAAAATGCAAGTTAGGGGTATCAAGCATGGATATCTTGGTTTTTGGTTATCTGGGCGGGGTTCAGAACTTAAGGAGAGCTATGGTGACTCTCCTGTATCTGCACTGGGGGCACTAACCACAGCCCTTAGCACCTTCCTCAACCCCACTTCACAATCCAGTTAATTTGGTAATGACAACTGCAAGTTGTCAGTGGTTAATCTATTGCACTTCTCCACAAGGCCATTACTTCTAGGATGGTACAACAAGGTTTTAATATGTTTCACAAATAGTGATTCTAAATAAAACTGTCAATTATGTCCCATAATGTGTTCCCACATTTTCTAGTACCCCTTCCCTAGAAAATAAATGATCCAAAAATTCAATCAAACAGGCACTCATGACTGAGTTTACAAACTTGACATCCAGCCAGCATTACAAATCAATGAGAGGTTTATGATCAACACTGGTGGTAAATTCAGAACCCCATAAATGACTTCAAAAATAGTTTGTGCCCCAAGAACATGCCAAAGCCTTTCACTCAGTAACGGAGTATGTGGCTTCCGCCCCCTTTAAACTGCAAGAAGCGAACGCTACCACCTCATCCTTCCCATTCCTGCACTGAAGTAATATGGCAGCTAAACAACATGGACAGATAAGCCATGTATTAATTATTCTGGAGTATTATTGTTGTATGTTATTTTTGGTATGTGGTGTGTGCATTTTCTTCTGTTGTCTAAGCAGGAAATATGTTTTGGGTCTGTACTTTTGTGTGGTAGAATGTTCCATGTAGAATGTTACTGTGAGTTGTAAGTCAGTGCTACTGGTTCCATTGCCAGTCACTATAACCTTTAGTCAATAAAGAAGGTATTCAGCTCACATTTGGTACTTCTTTTCAGGTTCCTTTTCTCACACACTAAGAAAACCCCTTTTATCTTATGTTGCTCTCTTCTTCCAGACGTTTCTCAAGCCTGTTCTCCTTAGTACTAGGACAAAGAAAACATACATCATTGCTGTTAGAAATGGGGATCCCTGGTTGGCAATGGCTGGCGCCAATGTCCAAGAAGGGACCCTTCTTCCTAAGTCAGAGTAAGGGGGCTACACCCTTTGATAACCCCTGCTCAACCCTATGGTAACGTAGCACGAGCAGACAGGCCTATCTCAGAGGCAGTGTGTGAAGCATTTATGACCATACACAATAACGCAGTGAAGACACCACAAAGGGACACCACACCAGTAGCTATAGAAAAATAAGTATCTTTATATAAGCTTAACACAAGGCTCAAATACGATCCAAAAAGCCACAATGCACGTAAATGTAGTTTCACTAAAAGCAATAAAAGCACTCAAAAGCGGGTGAAACGAACTTAGTTCGAGACCGGGGTCTACGCGACCCGGTGATGCACAATGTACCTGAGGTTTAAAAGGGGCACGGCACGCAGCTTCGGGAGGAAGCCGCGATGATGACAGGCGGACTCGCAGCGGCCACAGCGCCCAGCTTCAGCGGTCCGCGGCGTGCACTCACGCTGATCCTGGGATGGTGATTAAGGTGGGCTCGTAGTGGCAACAGCTCCTCAGCTGCAGCGGCCCACAATAGCGATAGCGATGATTCTCGTAGCACAGACAAATGGGGACACTCAGCGGCCACAGCTCCTCAGCTGCAGCGGCCCACGATAGCGATAGCGGTGTTTCTCGTAGCACAGACCAATGCGGGCTCTCAGCGGCAACAGCTCCTCAGCTGCAGCGGCCCACAATAGCGATAGCGATGATTCTCGTAGCACAGACAAATGCGGGCTCTCAGCGGCAACAGCTCCTCAGCTGCAGCGGCCCACTGTAGCGATAGCGATGATTCTCGTAACACAGACAAATGCGGGCTCTCAGCGGCAACAGCTCCTCAGCTGCAGCGGCCCACAATAGCGATAGTGATGATCCTCGTAGCACAGACAAATGCGGGCTCTCAGCGGCAACAGCTCCTCAGCTGCAGCGGCCCACAATAGCGATAGTGATGATTCTCGTAGCACAGACACATGCAGGCTCTCAGCGGCAACAGCTCCTCAGCTGCAGCGGCCCACAATAGCGATAGCGATGATTCTCGTAGCACAGACAAATGCGGGCTCTCAGCAGCAACAGCTCCTCAGCTGCAGCGGCCCACAATAGCGATAGCGATGATTCTCAGCCTGCGTTCCCCGCAGTAGACCCAGAGGCTCTGGAATTCTCGACGGAGGCCTCAAATGCGAGTAGAACCCCTCTCAATAGGAATTCAGAAGGCTAATGGGTGAAGTCTAATGTCCCTGAGACTTCAGCTGGAGGCAAGCTCAAATCAGGCCCTTGGGTAGTTGCTTCAGCAAGATGGATGAAAGTTTCAAAGTCCTTTTCCTCTCGTTACACGGACAGAGGTTCGTCTTGACATCCAGAAGTAACACACCCTGTAGGGGTTTTTGCGCAGATCTTTATACCCCACAGGTCTTTGTTCTCAAAAGTCACAAGTCAATGAACCTAGCCAGAACCAGTTCGGAGTGGTCCTGGAGCACTTTATTTACGAGGCTGCATCCTGCCTTTGAGGAAGAGGGGGTCTGCCATCAGACACACAGTGGGGGCTGGAGCCATCATTCACCTTGCCAGGCCCAGCCCTGCTCAGATCAAAGGGTCACCCCTCCCCATACTCCAGCTGCACATCTCGCTATTCGACCCAGGTCGGGCTCAGCCTGCCCTGACCCTCCAAGACCAGACATTCAATACACATAACAGCAGAGCACACTGGACGACTTGGGCAAGAAAATACCTACTTCCTAGAAGTGGTATCTTCAAACACAGAATATAAAAATAATCCTCACGAAAAGATGTATTTTAATATTCTGAGCTCAGGCATACTAAATTCGACTTTTCAAACATGTTCCTTGGGTCAGCTAGGATTATAGGTTGTAATAATCAAAGCTGCCCATTCTGGCCTAGGGAACACATAGCCTTGCAATAGTGAAAACGAAATGGAGTGTAATTCACTATTAGGACATGCCACACAGACCAAGGCAGGTCCTACCTTTCACATACAATGCACCCCGCCATAGGGATGACTTACATGATGCCAAGGGAAGGTTGAGGGACTGGGAAGTGGGTTCACTTCACAGTCAAAGAATGGCAGTTCTGGACTGCGCACAGACTCGGCGATGGCAGGTCTGAGACCCACTTTACGCGCTGCTTACGTGGGTGGCGCAATCAGCGCTGCAGGCCCACCAGCAGCATTCGGTCTACCAGCCCTGGGCACGCACGGTGCACTATACTAGAGACTAACAGGTAAATCAAATGAGCCAATTATGGGAATACCAATTCATCCAGTCAATTTACAATAGGGAGCATTCGCGCTGTAGCACTGAATGGCAGTGGCACAGCGCCCAGAGCATCTAACACCAGCAAACACAGAGGAGACAAAAAGCGAAAGATGGAATGGAGACCCACGCCAATGGTGCCAGGTCTAACACGTGTCCCCTCCAGCTGAAATGTGGGGAGAACTACCCACCCACTTGGGGGTTCTCATCACTAAGGCGGAAAAAAATCTGAACAGACCATCAGCATTGGCGTGTTCTGTACCCGGGCGGTGTTCCACCGTAAAGTCCATCCCCTGTAGGGAAATAGACCACCTCAACAACTTTGGATTCTCACCCTCATCTGCATCAACCATCTGAGGGGCCTGTGGTCCGTCTGAACCCGGAAGTGAGTCCCAAACAGGTATGGCCTCACCTTCTTCAGTGCCCAGACCACAGCAAATGCCTCACGCTCAATTGCACTCCACCTCTGTTCCCGTGAAGTAACCTCCTACTAATGAAGGCTACAGGTTGGTCTAGGCCCTCCTCATTGATCTGTGACAGAACAGCCCCCACACCATGCTCTGAAGCGTCTGTCTGGACAACAAATTCTTTTGAAAAGTTGGGCGCCTGAAGTACAGATGCTGTGCACATGGCAGTCTTCAGGGCGTCAAAAGCTCCCTGACAGGTGCCAGTCCAGTTCACAATCTTTGGCTGCTTCCTAGAAGTCAGCTCAGTCAAGGGTGCAACAATGTTGCCATACCCCTTGACAAACCTCCCGTAATAACCCGTGAGTCCTAAAAAGGCTCTCACCTGTGTCTGGGTCTTTGGGGGTTCCCAAGCCAGGATGGTTTCAATTTTGGGCTGATGGGGCGCCACCTGGCCGCTCCCAACTTGGTGTCCCAAGTACACCACAGAACCCTGCCCAATCTGGCACTTATTGGCCTTGATTGTGAGGCCTGCCCTTCGCAGTGCCATCAACACTTCCCAGAGGTGGCGCAGGTGGTCCTCCCATGAGGAACTAAACACGGCAATGTCATCCAGGTAGGCGGCACTGAAATCCTCCAGCCCAACCAACACCCTGTTGACCAACCTCTGAAAGGTGGCAGGGGCATTCTTCATCCCAAAGGGCATCACCCGGAACTGGTAGTGCCCATCCGGTATGGAGAATACTGACCTCTCCTTTGCCCCATCAGTCAAGGCGATCTGCCAATACCCAGACGTCAAATCAAACTTGCTGAGGTACCGGGCCGCCCCTAGCCGATCTATGAGCTCATCAGCTATGGGGATGGGATGCGCGTCAGTCTTTGTGACTGAATTGAGGCCTCGGTAGTCCACGCAGAACCGAAGTTCTGGGGTGGCACCAGGCGCTGCAGCTTTTGGTACCAAGACCACTGGGCTGGACCAAGGGCTGCAAGAGGACTCAATCACCCCTAAAGCAAACATTTTGGAAACCTCCTCCTTAATGGATGCCCTAACCCGGTCAGTCACTCGGTAAGCCTTGTGCTTAACAGTGGGACTGTCCCCAGTGTCCACGTCATGGACACACCAGTCAGTGACACTAGGCACCAGGGAGAACAGATCACTGAATTGTCCCAACAGTTGGCGACAATCACTCTGCTGCTCAGGGGTCAGTGTGGTGGAGAGGACCACACCCTCCACTGACCCATCTTGCTCCGTTGCACACAGGAGGTCAGGAAGAGGCTCACTCTCCTCCTCCATCCCAGCATCTGTGGCCAGGAGCATGCCCACTTCGGACCTCTCAAAGTGGGGCTTCAGGCGGTTGACATGCAGGACCCGCAAGGGGTTCCGGGGAGACCGCAAGTCCACCAAGTAGGTAACAGGACTCTTGCGCTCCACCTCCTCAAATGGTCTGGTCCACTTATCCTGCAGTGATCAGGGCTCCACTGGGGCCATGACCCAAACCTTTTGACCAGGCTGAAACTCAATCAGAGTGGCATTCTGATCGTGCCAACGTTTCATCTCTTCCTGGCTGACTTCCAGATTTGCAAAACACACAAGATGATGGACGGAATGCTGCACATTGGCAAACATTCACCCCCAGTCACAGATCTGGGTTTAATCCATCGTTATTTTGCTTCACCACGCCACCCCAGTTCAGACATAGCCATATGCAAATCAGTCTTGACCCTGTGCCTCATGGGAACAGTCCAGACCGAACTGCCAAGCCATGTCTTCCCTGGACCGGAATCAAGCATCCTAGGACCGGTTTCAGGCTATCAGCCTTCATCAGCCAGGATAGCTTGACTCCAGTGGCGTAGTGAGCACGGGACCCACGTCTGGGCATACCCTTCCCACTTAGGCGAAATGCAAAACACACAAGATGATGGACGGAATGCTGCACATTGGCAAACATTCACCCCCAGTCACAGATCTGGGTTTAATCCATCGTTATTTTGCTTCACCACGCCACCCCAGTTCAGACATAGCCATATGCAAATCAGTCTTGACCCTGTGCCTCATGGGAACAGTCCAGACCGAACTGCCAAGCCATGTCTTCCCTGGACCGGAATCAAGCATCCTAGGACCGGTTTCAGGCTATCAGCCTTCATCAGCCAGGATAGCTTGACTCCAGTGGCGTAGTGAGCACGGGACCCACGTCTGGGCATACCCTTCCCACTTAGGCGAAATGCAAAACACACAAGATGATGGACGGAATGCTGCACATTGGCAAACATTCACCCCCAGTCACAGATCTGGGTTTAATCCATCGTTATTTTGCTTCACCACGCCACCCCAGTTCAGACATAGCCATATGCAAATCAGTCTTGACCCTGTGCCTCATGGGAACAGTCCAGACCGAACTGCCAAGCCATGTCTTCCCTGGACCGGAATCAAGCATCCTAGGACCGGTTTCAGGCTATCAGCCTTCATCAGCCAGGATAGCTTGACTCCAGTGGCGTAGTGAGCACGGGACCCACGTGTGGGCATACCCTTCCCACTTAGGGCGAAATGCAAAACACACAAGATGGACGGAATGCTGCACATTGGCAAACATTCACCCCCAGTCACAGATCTGGGTTTAATCCATCGTTATTTTGCTTCACCATGCCACCCCAGTTCAGACATAGCCATATGCAAATCAGTCTTGACCCTGTGCCTCATGGGAACAGTCCAGGCTTCCAGATTTGCCTCAGCAAGCTTTCTGAAATGCCGAGTCTGGTTCCTGAAGGCCAGCATGTAACTAAACACATCCTGGGGAGGTTTCCTGGGAGATTGCTCCCAGCCTTCCTTGACCAGACTCAGAGGCCCTCTTACCGGGTGACCATAGAGTAGTTCAAAGGGGCTAAACCCTAGGGGCTTCTGTGGCACCTTACGGTAAGCAAACAACAGGCATGGCAATAGAACGTCCCACTTACGTCTCATGGACTCTCCTAGGCCCATAATTATGCCTTTAAGGGTCCGGTTGAATCTCTCAACCAGCCCATTACCTTGGGGGTGGTAAGGGGTGGTAAACTTATAAGTTACCCCACACTCCTCCCACAGAGACTTCATATATTTGGAAATGAAGTTGGTACCCCTATCAGACACCACCTCTCTGGGGAACCCCACACGGGAGAAAATCCCCATCAGTGCACGTCCCACCACGGGGGCCGTCACTGTCCGGAGTGGGATGGCTTCAGGGTACCGGGTGGCATGGTCCACCAAGATCAGGATGAACCTGTTGCCCATGGCTGTCTTGGGGTCCAGAGGCCCCACAATGTCAATGCCCACTCGCTCGAATGGGGTACTAACAACTGGAAAGGGCTGGAGTGGGGCTTTGATCTTGCCCCCACTCTTCCCACTTGCCTGGCAAGTTTCACATGTCCTGCAGTGAGCATCTGAGCTCCTGCGCATCTGGGGCCAAAAAAAGTGGGTGACCAGCCTCTCGAAGGTCTTGGTCTGCCCCAGATGTCCTGCAAATGGCACATCATGAGCCAACCCCAGTAGGAAGGCTCTGAAGCACTGGGGTACCACCAGCACACGGGCTGACCCAGGCTCAGCAACCTTAGGCTCGCTGTAAAGGAGGTCATTCTCCCAATAGATCAGATGTGACCCTGACTGATCACCTGCTGCCTGGGCTGTAGCCTGTCGCCGCAGCCCCTCAAGAGAAGGGCACGTTCTCTGCTGTTCACAAAATTCCTCCCGGGTGGGCCCTCCTTCCTGCTGGTCCCCCAGTTCGGCTACTTGTTCCAGGCAGGTCCCCCAGTTCGGCTACTTGTTCCCCGGTAGGCTCCAGGGCATCCCCCTCATGGTCTGCTCCCTCCTGTGCTGTGGGAACTATGGGGGCCGGTTTCCCGCGCCCCCTACCCCTTCTCTTTAAGGCAGGGACCTGGGCCATACTTTCAGGCTCCAGGTCCTTCTGAACGTCCTTACTGGCTGCCATGGACTGAGTGGTCGGGCACGCCCACTCAGGCAGACCCAACATTTCCAAGTGAGATTTCCTCTCCACCGTAGCCCACGGGGAGTTCTCTAAATCGTTGCCCAACAGACAGTCTACCGGCATGGCTGGCCTCACAGCTACTTGAAGAGTTCCTGAGACCCCCCACTCAAAGGGGAACTTGAGCCACCTCACACTGGCTCTGAGTTGTCTGCTGACACTACTGGGCAGAATGCATGGGGGACAACCTGCTCTGGGGACATCAACCGGGAGCTGACAGCAGTCACACTTGCTCCGGTGTCCCTCAGAGCCTCCACCCTATGGCCATTGATGGTCACCCACTGCTTGTACTTCTTAGTGTTATCAGGCAGCGTGGGGTTAGGGACCTTCTCAAAGTCTCCTAGCGAAACAAGGGTCAATTCTACGGGATCCCACCCACCTGGGGCACCCATCTCCTCCCGTCCCAGGGCTACACTAGCAAGATGGCGGGTTGGTGCAAGGGGAGGTGCATTGAGGTCCCTCTGGGGACACTGGGGATCATAATACCGGTGGCCCACTTGACCACATTTAAAACAAGTAAGGGGCCCCCTATGAACAGGCCTACCTGTCGGGGGCACTGGCTTTCTTCTCAGGGGAGACTGGGACACCACTCCTGGGTTCCCTTGGGAATTACTTTGGGGCCCTCTCTGGAACTCCTCTGTTTACCCTTGTCCCCCCCACTTCTCTGCTGGGGACCCTGCCCACCTTTGGCAAAGTCTCCCACATGACCCTTGCGAACCCGGGTGCTCACCCAGCGGTCCGCCTCTCAGCAAGCTTCCTAGGGTTAGTTAGCTTGCTATCAACAAGGTGCTGGCGTAGCTCTGGAAAACAGTTACTAGCTAAATGCTCCCACGCAAACAAATCATACATTTGTTCAAAAGTTTCCACTTTGCTACCTTTTACCCAGCGATCCATTGCTCTGCAAAAAAAAGACACATATTCAACCCAAGTGGTACCCTCTAACTTCTCACAGGTTCTAAATCTCTGCCTGTACATCTCTGGGGTCAAACCATATCGCGTCATCAAGGCCTCTTTCATATGGGCATACACCATCCTGCTCTCTTCAGGCAGATCCAACAGGGTATCCCGCCCATCACTCACAAAGCGTCCCCACAACCCCGCTCCCCAATCCTTCTCAGGGACCCGGTGGGACACCATGGCTATCTCGTAGGCGGCAAACCATTGCCCAATATCCTCACTCTTATGGAAATCCTTGATGACATCCTTGGGTATATAAACTCTACTCTCGGTAGGTACTAAAGGTATGCTGCCACCAGAGGGGAAGATCTCTAAACTCTTAGCCTTGATCTCCAGCTCCCTCAATACTCTCTCATGCTCCAGTTTCATTTTCTCAAGTTCAAATGCTAACCGGTTATTCTCAATATCCAACTTTTTACTCTCTAGGTCCTTTTGACCTTCTAATTTGGCCATCTCCAAACTATGCCTCCTATCTCTCTCCCTGTCCTCCATCTCTTCTGGAGACAGGCCCTTTGAGGACACGCTAGTACCTGGACTGGAAAGTGCTTTACCTCCCACTAAATCCACTTTGTCATCTTGCTGTCCTCCGGCATTGTCTCCCCGTCCCCAGGCTCTCCCCCATGCCCGGGGGACTCCCTCGCCTCCCACCAGGCCTTGAGCGCCTTCTGATACTCCTCCTTCCTAGAGAGACCTGCAATAGGGACGGTGAATTGCTTGCAAAAAGACTTTAGCTGTTTGGCAGTGTAGGTTTCTAACCTCTCTTCCTCAAAGGTGAGATCCTCCGAAGCATCGGATGCTGGCTTACCCATTGTAGACATAACTGGCAATTACGATCAAAAAATAGAACAAGATCAACAACGTATGTGGTTGCGTTCAGGTCTGCACTCACTAGTAGTGTACACCAGTTATTGTATGTGGATCACAAATGCAAGTCCTGATCCTCACCGCTGACCACCAATGTTAGAAATGGGGATCCCTGGTTGGCAATGGCTGGCGCCAATGTCCAAGAAGGGACCCTTCTTCCTAAGTCAGAGTAAGGGGGCTACACCCTTTGATAACCCCTGCTCAACCCCGTGGTAACGTAGCACGAGCAGACAGGCCTATCTCAGAGGCAGTGTGTGAAGCATTTATGACCATACACAATAACGCAGTGAAGACACCACAAAGGGACACCACACCAGTAGCTATAGAAAAATAAGTATCTTTATATAAGCTTGGGGTGGAGCTAGCCACGCTTGGTAATGGCCGCTCTGTGAGCGAGCTCCTCTGGTCGTGTTGTTATCCTTCATGAATCCTACACACTCAATGCAACAATCGCCATAAAAATATAGGGGCATATTAGCAAGACCCACGTTACAATTATCGCCGTGTAGCGGCAGGAAACTGCCGCTAAAGCGGCGATAATGGGCTTGCTAATATGCGTTATGGAATTCCAATAGAAGCCCAGGTTAGATGTGCAGGACATCTAACCTGGGCTTCTATTGGAATTCCATAACGCATATTAGCAAGCCCATTATCGCCGCTTTAGCGGCAGTTTCCTGCCGCTAAAACGGCGATAATTTTAACGTGGTCTTGCTAATATGCCCCATAATATCCTGCCTTCGAAGAGTGGAGGAACGTCCATGCCAAAAATCGCCGCGTCAGACAGTGCTGTTCGCCTGCCAATCCGCCGTGGAGTCTGAGCCGGGACGAGGCCTGGGCGGTGGTGAGGCGCACGGGGGGCGTGCTGACTACGAGAGATCTGCTGAGGGTGACGTGCGGCCGACGTGAGACGGGCCCTCCCTGGCGCTGACAGACTACACCGGGGAGACCGAGTGGACCGTCCTAAATTATTCAACCTCGGTTCTCCGGCGCCTGTGTGGTCACCGCTGCTCACCGCGGAAGGTGGAGGAGTGGTGGAAACGGCGCGGAGGCCCGGGACAGCAGCGACGACGGGAGTGTTCTGCCCTGATACTGCGCGAGCGGTGAGTGGCGCTGGGGACCCCCGCATGTTGCTTTGAAGCTGAAAAGTCTGGAGCACCCCCCGCGCTGCCAGTAACCTCGCTCTTGCAGTGTGGATGGTCGCGGGAAACCGTGTGATTCAGCCCCTGCCTCTGCCGACATAGCACCACTGGTGCGCATAAACATTGTCTGCCAAGCCCCAGGAGACATACAGCTGGGCGTGCAAGCACCCGACATAAGTTCAAGTGCCCCTCCCCTGTTGCCACATTCACCTGCTGGTCTGGGATACTGAGGCGTACAGGCCTCCACATGTTGGTTGAGCATCAGAAATACTGTTACCAAGTTTACAACCTTGATGTCAGGATTACAACAACCGAAGCTGGTGTTTGTGACTGCGCTGGGCACACGTGGTGAGTGGTCTGCTGTACCAAGACCGGAGCGCAGATTGCACCTGGGATAGATGCACTACGTATATGAAGGCACAACCCATAGCTGTGCAGAACCACAATCTTGCACTCTTAACAGCTTAACTTGTAGTCATCCATCTCCTGGCCCAAAAAATACTGGGAGCTCTGAGGTGATTTGCCATACCTGTGTCGATTGGCATGACATCCGGTGTGTGGTTGCTTTGCACGCCTGAACAATAGCACTACAGGCTGTGTAGATACAGCCCCGCCATTTGATTCCCTGCGATCTGAGGGGGGCAAGGCGACTATTGAACATGGGTAAACCGGACAAAAATCAGCGCAAACTGCATTTTGAACAGTCCAAAAAAACGACTGAGAGCGCGATGGATGATGCATCGGGGAGCCAGGCACAGACACAGCCAAGAACTGCGGACGCAGCAGTGTATTTTCAGGCTATGTTCACAACGATTCAACCAACACTCACAAATATTGATGGTAAAATAGACTCCTTAACATACCGAGTTGATAGAATGTCTGAGAGGTTGGATAGGCATACCGAAAGAATTGATATGGCGGAACGCCGCATATCGGACGCGGAGGACGCCCAACGCCAACTGGAAACGAAACAAACTACAACAGATAAGACCCTGGCAGCGGTACTGGCAAAGACCGAAGATTTGGAGTCGAGGTCACGCCGCAACAACCTGCGCGTCATGGGCATTGCGGAAACAACCAACACAGGTAACATGGAACGATATATTGAAACCCTCCTGACCACACTAATGGGCAGAGACACCTTCTCGGACGTCTTCATTGTGGAGAGAGCGCACAGATCGCTGGCACCGCCTCCGCCGCTGGGGGCAAGACCGCGCCCCATCATAGCCAAAATCCTCAACTACAGGGACCGAGATGCAGCGCTCCGTAAGGCTCGGGAACTGGGGGCTGTCACTCATGACGGAATGGCTGTATCCATCTACCCGGATTTCACCGCGCAGGTCCAAGAAGCCCGGAAAAAATTCCTGGATGTAAAGAAGAAACTCTGAGACTTGAACATTCCTTATGCAATGATATACCCGGCGCGACTGAAAATCATAGATGAAGGTAAAAGTAGGAGTTACAACACACCCGCGGAGGTACTTAAATACTTGAAAACGAAACAGTCCCAACAGCCACGCAGGAGATCCCCTAGAGGTGCACAAGATGAACCAGGGACTACTTCAGATGTTGAGTAATGCTGTCTGCGAGATCGCAGTTCGTCTTGGACTTTTTCTAATGGCGACACGCCATACCGGTGCACTACGGACTCAGATAAGTGACTGTTGTATTTAATTAGAGGTGCACTAGCTGGCTTAAAGTATTGCATAACGCTGATGTTTTTTCTAACATGTAATTACCTGAGTTATGTAGACTAGTATCTCCTATGGTCTGTGATAGCTTGTTTTTTCTTCCCAGTTATTGACATTGTGTGTGTTCACTATAACACTTCTTGAGTGGAAACATGACCCCCCGTGGATATAGCTCTTCGAGGAATAGGCTGGCTACTCCCGCCTCCGTTGTGCACACCGCAATCTTGTTTGTTCTTTTTATTTTTCTGTTTTGTACGCGATGTTCCGAGGGGGAGGGATATGCTCATTTGTTTAGGGGATTTGTCTTTGCCGTAATTGGGATGGCGAAGTGGGTGGGGGGAGGGGTGGGAGACACAATTGTAAAATCGGTCAGCACGGGGAGAATTGTCTTTATGTTACACAGATCTAGACGCAGTTATCCTAGTTCTATAATTATCGTGGTCAGCAGTGGATAGCAGGCCATCAACTATGAGGAAAATCACATTTATGACATGGAATGTTAGGGGCTTACAAAATCCACAGAAAATACGCAAGGTATTTGCTTATTTAGATCGCCACAAGGTGGATATAGCTTGTCTGCAAGAGACACATCTTACTACTGTGACGGAACATCGGGTGGGGGCTAGATGGGCCGCTTACAGGTTTGCATCATCCTACACCACATATGCTAGAGGAGTCCTGTTACTTATTAAAAAAAATGTCCCCTTCAATCTGATCCAACAAATACATGATGATCAAGGGAGATATGTGATTGTACAAGGGAATTTCGGGGGAACTGTCATGACCATTGTCAATGTATATGGACCAAACGGGGATGATCCTTCTTTTTTCACTGACATATGGGCCAAATTACACAAGTTCCCACCCTCGGCAATATTATGGGGCGGAGACTTTAATACATGCATAGACCCCGGCTTGGATAGGTCCACTTGTAATGATCGATATGGTAAACACTCCACCAAGGTACTTCAGGAAGGTATGGAAGAATACACTATGTACGATTTGGGGAGGATGCGCCACCCCTCCCGCAGAGAGGGTACTTGCATATCCACCACACATAACACATGGTCGCAAATTGATTTCTGGCTAGCCACAGCTGAGGTAAACGCCTGGACGACCGCAATCACGCATCTGCCCAAAACTCTTTCTGATCATGCGCCAGTTAGATTAGAAATAGCCCTCCCCGCCCACACGCCACGACAATTTACCTGGCGTCTTAATCCCAGCATGCTACAGGATCAAGTATATAGAGTGGAGCTACGACAGGCTATTACGGAATACTTTACACACAACGTCAATTCAGTGAGTAGTGCTACAGTGTTGTGGGAGGCCTTTAAGGTAACGATTAGGGGCTTCTGTATAGGTAAACATGCTGGTATACTCAAGGACATTCAAAATCAGTTGTCCAAAATTGAGGCAGACATTAAGACACTGGAGACCGCATACATGACCTCTCCGGATCCTAAACTATTAGCCGAAATTCGTAGTCAAATAGATAAATATCATGAGTTTGCGGATGACGAAATTAAATACCTTTCCCGTAAATGCACAGCCAGAGCATATGGAGAAGGTGGTAGGCCAGGTAGAACACTTTCCAGTAGGTTGCGGCCCACACACACTGCATCGTATATAACTCAAATTACAGATAGCCATAATACCTTACAATACGACACCCCCTCTATCATACATTGCTTTGCGGACCACTACGCTCAGTTATACACTGCTGGGCCAGCAGTATCCCCCACTGAGATAAATGAATACTTGGATGATATTGCCCTAGCGTGGCTATCCGACGCGCATCGGGAATATTTTGGCCACCACATAAAGGAGGACGAGATGAGGGACGCTATAAATCACTCCCAAACAACAAAGCACCAGGTATGGATGGCCTACCTGGAGAGTTCTACAAAGAATATAAGGATGTGCTGCTTCCTCACCTGGCGGCTATGTACGAGGAAGCTTATGAAGAGGGCATACTACCCCCCTCACTACGTGAAGCACTTCTGATCACGCTTCTTAAACCTGACAAAGATCCGACCCGATGCGATTCCTACCGCCCTCTATCGTTAATCAACACGGATGCCAAAATACTAGCCAAAATCATTGCCCGCCGACTCCAACCGTTGATGACCAACCTGATCCTCCCGGATCAGGCTGGATTCATTCCGTCACGTTCCACTACACAAAATATACTGACTATATTTACACTGTTCCATCACTTACACCCGGACTGGCCGGCTTCTGCGACTTTATTAGATGCCGCTAAGGCATTTGACTCTGTGGAGTGGCCTTACATGTTCCAAGTCCTGAGACGAATGGGGTTCCCAGAACCATTTTTGAAATGGGTGGCTCTACTATACACGCAGCCCAGCGCTAGAATACGTATAAACGGTAACACATCTGATCCTATTAACATATGCCGTGGTACGCGACAGGGCTGCCCGTTGTCCCCGCTCTTATTTACATTGGCGCTAGAACCCCTTGCATGTAAGATTCGTCAAAAACATGCTGATACAGCCTTACAATTTCATTTACGGCCCATAACAATCTCTTTGTATGCAGATGATATGGTCCTCTACACCAGACACCCAGATGTAAATCTCAACAAACTCATCCGAGAATGCATCGGATTCGAATATTTCTCCGGTCTCAGTATTAACTGGGATAAATCAATGGTGATCCCGCTCACCCCGGGGACAACCCAACCAACGATTGACTATCCGCTACAATGGCGCACAGACCCAGTGAAATACTTAGGGGTCTGGATACACCGTGACCCAGATCTGGTTCTGAGAGAGAATTATGGGAAAGCGATAACTAAACTAGAAGATCAGATTAACAGATGGATTCACCTCCCGCTATCAATCGCTGATAGAAAAGCTATACAAAAAATGGTAGTGTTACCAAGGTTTCTTTATTTATTTATGAATATACCAATATGGATTCCGCAGGTGCTCTTTGCCAAACTTCGTACTGCCCTGCTTAGACTGACATGGGCGGGAAAGCATGTACGTGTCGGCTGGAAAGAACTCACTAAGCCATACATGCGAGGAGGTTTTGGGGCTCCAGACCTTCAACTCTACTACTACTGCGCACAGGCGCAATATGCCCATTATTGGTTACACCCGCATGGACATATACCACATATTGCGGTGGAACATGAAAGCTTGCTCCCTACTCCGCTTATTACGCTTATCTCATCGCCACAAAGGCACATTCCACCCACAGGGATCTACCCGGCGAGTTGTACCTCCAAAGCGTGGCATACACTAGCTAAACGTGCGCACAAACTCCCCACATATGCGCCAGCACTCCCGTTGACCCATCACCCGCAACTCACAGTGACACAAGAAACTAAAATGCTACGGTTACTAAATGAGATGGGATTTTGTAAAATGGGGGATGTTTTTCCACATGGGACATTTATATCACAAAATGATATCACTCTATGCACACATCATACCCCATTGAAAACTTTCGCATACATGAGACTGCGCGCGGCAATCAAGGCTCTATATCCTACGTTCCCAGATGAACCGCTGACACTTAACACGCTACAGATCCTGCTGTTGTCCCCAACGCGAAAGGGCCTAGTTACGAAACTGTATAATGCGGCTCAACGGGAACAATTCAATGCTCAGGATAGACCCAAAACGAGATGGGAAGACACATTGGGTGTAAGTATCACTACTGAGCAATGGGATTATAGTTGCACACAACTGCAAATGCTGACTTCTAACTGCAACCTGAAAATAATACACTTTAAGTTTCTCCATCAAGTGTACTACACGCCTGCACAACTCCATAAATATGGGCTGAGGGACGATGACAGATGCCGTAGATGCGGAGCTTTGACTGCGGACTTCTTGCATGTGGCCTGGTCGTGCTCGCGACTCCATTCCTACTGGGCAGAGGTAACTACTACACTCACTACCATGTTGGCAGAAATTATACCTAATGCACCCCAAACATGTCTACTAGGCATGTATAAGATCAAATTAGCTTGTAGACGTAAATTCCTCGCAATAGCACTTCTGCTAGCAAAGAGGCGTTTAGCAATGAAATGGGGTAGTAAGGCTACACCAAAATGCAAACACTGGATTGAAGATCTGGTATACTGTAAAACACAGTTGGAAACATATGCAGAGGAGCTACCACAAGCTTCTCGTCCAAGGAATTTCTGGGAACCACTAGTAAAATTTCTAGAATCTGTGCACATTGAGGATTGATTATGACCCAGCAATGGCTATGTAATCGCACAGCATGTGATCCTTTCTTATGGCCCAGTATACTAGATACCTGGGCTCTTAGATAGACCCTCTTTTATCTGTGTATCACTTGAATCTGTAATACTTGGATGTTGTGAAGTATGATGTTCTACTATGACATTGTGATTATTTGAACATGTAACGTCAATGATAATATGCATAACTGTGACATGAGAACTTCTTCTTTGTGCTTGACCGAGAAAAATAAATAAAAAAAAATCTTTATATAAGCTTAACACAAGGCTCAAATACGATCCAAAAAGCCACAATGCACGTAAATGTAGTTTCACTAAAGACAATAAAAGCACTCAAAAGCGGGTGAAACGAACTTAGTTCGAGACCGGGGTCTACGCGACCCGGTGATGCACAATGTACCTGAGGTTTAAAAGGGGCACGGCACGCAGCTTCGGGAGGAAGCCGCGATGATGACAGGCGGACTCGCAGCGGCCACAGCTCCCAGCTGCAGCGGTCCACGGCGTGCACTCACGCTGATCCTGAGATGGTGATTAAGGCGGGCTCGTCGTGGCAACAGCTCCTCACCTGCAGCGTCCCACAATAGCGATAGCGATGATTCTCGTAGCACAGACAAATGCGGACTCTCAGCGGCCACAGCTCCTCAGCTGCAGCGGCCCATGATAGCGATAGCGGTGTTTCTCGTAGCACAGACAAATGCGGGCTCTCAGCGGCAACAGCTCCTCAGCTGCAGCGGCCCACAATAGCGATAGCGATGATTCTCGTAGCACAGACAAATGTGGGCTCTCAGCGGCAACAGCTCCTCAGCTGCAGCGGCCCACAATAGCGATAGCGATGATTCTCGTAGCACAGACAAATGCGGGCTCTCAGCGGCAACAGCTCCTCAACTGCAGCGGCCCCCGATAGCGAGGATTCTCGTAGCACAGACAAATGCGGGCTCTCAGCGGCAACAGCTCCTCAGCTGCAGCGGCCCACAATAGCGATAGCGATGATTCTCGTAGAACAGACAAATGCGGGCTCTCAGCGTCAACAGCTCCTCAGCTGCAGCGGCCCACAATAGCGATGATTCTCGTAGCACAGACAAATGCGGGCTCTCAGCGTCAACAGCTCCTCAGCTGCAGCGGCCCACAATAGCGATAGCGATGATTCTCAGCCCGCGTTCCCCGCAGTAGACCCAGAGGCTCTGG
Organism: Calotriton arnoldi; assembly: GCA_963921515.1. Classification (NCBI taxonomy): domain Eukaryota; kingdom Metazoa; phylum Chordata; class Amphibia; order Caudata; family Salamandridae; genus Calotriton; species Calotriton arnoldi. The sequence continues at coordinate 140,153 of CAWUFW010002576.1, forward strand.
AATTCTCGACAGAGGCCTCACCTGCGAGTAGAACCCCTCTCAATAGGAATTCAGAAGGCTGATGGGTGAAGTCTAATGTCCCTGAGACTTCAGCAGGAGGCAAGCTCAAATCAGGCCCTTGGGTAGTTGCTTCAGCAAGATGGATGAAAGTTTCAAAGTCCTTTTCCTCTCGTTACACGGACAGAGGTTCGTCTTGACATCCAGAAGTAACACACCCTGTAGGGGTTTTTGCGCAGATCTTTATACCCCACAGGTCTTTGTTCTCAAAAGTCACAAGTCACTGAACCTAGCCAGAACCAGTTCGGAGTGGTCCTGGAGCACTTTATTTACGAGGCTGCATCCTGCCTTTGAGGAAGAGGGGGTCTGCCATCAGACACACAGTGGGGGTTGGAGCCATCATTCACCTTGCCAGGCCCAGCCCTGCTCAGATCAAAGGGTCACCCCTCCCCATACTCCAGCTGCAGATCTCGCTATTCGACCCAGGTCGGGCTCAGCCTGCCCTGACCCTCCAAGACCAGACATCCAATACCCATAACAGCAGAGCACACTGGACTTCTTGGGCAAGAAAATACCTACTTCCTAGAAGTGGTATTTTCAAGCACAGAATATAAAAATAATCCTCACGAAAAGATGTATTTTAATATTCTGAGCTCAGGCATACTAAATTCGACTTTCCAAACATGTTCCTTGGGTCAGCTAGGATTATAGGATGTAATAATCAAAGCTGCCCATTCTGGCCTAAGGTAACACATAGCCTTGCAATAGTGAAAAACGAAATGGAGTGTAATTCACTATTAGGACATGCCACACAGACCAAGGCAGGTCCTACCTTTCACATACAATGCACCCCGCCATAGGGATGACTTACATGATGCCAAGGGAAGGTTGAGGGACTGGGAAGTGGGTTCACTTCACAGTCAAAGAATGGCAGTTCTGGACTGCGCACAGACTCGGCGATGGCAGGTCTGAGACACACTTTACGCGCTGCTTACGTGGGTGGCGCACTCAGCGCTGCAGGCCCACCAGCAGCATTCGGTCTACCAGCCCTGGGCACGCACGGTGCACTATACTAGGGACTAACAGGTAAATCAAATGAGCCAATTATGGGAATACCAGTTCATCCAGTCAATTTACAATAGGGAGCATTCGCGCTGTAGCACTGAATGGCAGTGGCACAGCGCCCAGAGCATCTAACACCAGCAAACACAGAGGAGACAAAAAGCGAAAGATGGAAGGGAGACCCACGCCAATGGTGCCAGGTCTAACAATTGCTAAGACACTAACCTCTGAATTAGTATGCATTCTTATCTCATGAACGCATTTCCCAGATTGTTTTAGTGCCCTAGCAACAGTGCTTAATTTGAGCCTGTTGTTGCAGGTGGAACCCACCAGCATTCATTTTTGGGGACCAGAGCTTGTTTTGTTGTATTCCGCTTTAGGTGTCCGTATATAGGTTTTCCTGAATCATGTCCTTATATAGGCACAATTCGCATTGCCCTTATATAGGCTAAGAATCCCAGTCCTTATTTAGGCATTAGCCGTGCACTCCAAATACAGGCATGGTCACCGACATCCGTCCACCCTAACGTCACAACGAGTTCTTAGAAACCAGACCCTTAAGCTTCGGGAGTTCCCCTAGCACAGGACTATTGATTTCTCCAAGAACTCATCTATTATGTATGAACCGTTATACCTTAAGGGTTCATTCCTGACGTCTTCCTCTGTCCGACTTTACGTCAATGCTAACATTCCAAGACACGTACCAGGTATAAATATACCTTCCCTTGCCCGAGCAAGTTAGAGGAGACCTCGACTTCAGAGGAGCCCGTATCCCGGCCTGACGCACTGAGAAGACGCTGTCATTCCTGCACGCAGACGAACCCAGCTTCCAGTGTTCTGACTCCCTTCGCGGGGTGTTAGAGTTCCAGATCCGGCAAGAGATTCCCACCTCTCTCATTCTCAAGGTATGGAGCTGACTAGAACCTAGAGGGACTCTTGGCATACCATACTTGGCATACTAGACTTAACATACTCTTAGTATACCATACTAGAGAATACTACACCTACTTCTTACTTTTCCCTACACCTAGACTAGGTTAGGTACATTGGGGTAGAACTAGCTTAGAGACGCATCGTATGAGTACTCGCATTTTTAGCTCATGTTATTTATGTACGTGAATATATGCTAAAAGATAATGCTAGCGCAGTATTATTTATTTCTACTGCTTACGCTGTACATTATTTATCTTGCATACTGTCTTGTGATCATAACAGCACATATCTCTTACACGAGAAACAAGACTGTTCAATAAAACCCTTTTATTGAAACGCCCGTCTTTCCTTTCTGTGTAACTCTGTAGAAACTAAGCATGCACGATTGACTGAGTGAAACTGTTATCTGTTGTTTCCACGATTCTGAGACGTGTTCCGATTCTAAAGGGAAACAAAGTAGTCATGTTTTTCGGTTGCCAGAAACTACTCCCTTCTTGTTCTCGAGGAGTTTCTAGTGGCCTCTGAGCTAGCTGGCACAAGTAATTAAGTTTAATATACTCGATAGGGACATACCGACCTTAGTCCTATGTCAAGCCTATAGGTTATATTATTCCAATGCACAGAGCCTATTAGGGAAATAGGAACTACACTACATGGCGCCCAACGTTTGGTAAGGCAGTAATTTAACGTTTAACGCTAGATACTGAGTTACTCAGTCGTGCTTTTCTCAGAGACCCCATCTCACATACTCCATAAGACGTCTGGAGTGGGTAGGGTTAAATATCCGCCATAACTAAATAGGGAAGCACCCTATATATTAGTTGTTTGGTTTGTTCAACGTTGAAGGATACAGTGTTCCAAAATATTGTGCACCTTATCTTTTTGTTTCCTTGAAACTTGTTCTACATTTTTCAAAAAACAAATGTCCATAAACGGGGACGATGCCACCAACACCAGTGGAGCTGCGGCTCAACCAGTCGTAACAGCTTTTAACTTTACAGGTTTAATTGAAACTGAGGAGGGTGTTATAGACATCCATCCAAATTTAAGAAGAGCCATCACTCTAAAACTTATAAAACATGGCCTACCACCAAGAGGCGGTAGAGCAGTTTTCGTGATAGAGGCACACAAATCCTTTCAGACAGAGGTATTCTATTCATGGATAATATTCCCAGAATCAAATCCAGTTACAAGAATGTTTCACTTCTACAAAGAAGATGAACCACCAGAGGAATATATTCCTTTCGAGGATATTGAAATTCCACTAACATACCAGGAGCATCAGCTCTGGTTTAAAGGTGCCCTAAAACATCACAAAAACCTTACCAGGCTCGGTCCACTAGGTAGACCAGGAGCAACATGGCCGATTCTAGCCGGCTACACTCCTCATCCTGACATCGAAATAATGTCAGACGAGGAACTACTTACTCAACTTACAGAGTTAATAAAAATCTACAGACAATTAGTCCAATATGTCATGCGGACTTTCACAGTCCAACCACCATTAACACTTCCAAATCAAACCCCTCAACAGGGGAATACACTAAAAATTACAACACAGACTCTTTACGCAGTCATGGGAAAAATGCCCACAAAACGTGAGCAAATTCCATTCTGGATAGCTCAAAAAATCACTCAAATAGAAGCAGTATTTCCAAATACTAGCCCTTATGAGAAACACAGAATCCTAACAATCTGTTTACCAATGGGGATCACACCACAACTGGAAGACTGCACCACTTGGGGCTCAGTCTTTGCTGCCATCTATACTAAAACACATGGTATTCCGTCAATTGCGGTAATACCTGATGTCCTGAAACAAATTCAAAACGAATACGGGGCAGAGCCTGCTCTGAATTTAGGTATGAAATTACTGAAAAATTTCGACCAGGTCTCAACAATAATATTATCTAATATTAAAGGGAGGCAGCAGCAGTGGCGATCCGCCAACGATTAAGGAATTCGATGTTACAGAACATCAAACTGAACTACCCAGAATAATAGAACAAACTTATGCAGAATTAGGCAGAGATAGTTTAGGTGGAAGACCAGTGAAGCCAAAACTATCTGAAAGTCCTGAGAAGGACACTATTAAACAAACTCCTACATCTTCTAAAAAGAAGTGGGAAACTACTAAACAAAATTCAAACGAGAAACGTTCTCAATTCCGAGGTAGGTCTCCTCAAAAGGAGCCCTCTGAAAGGAGGTATAACCTCAGGAATAGGGATAATTTAAAAAGCCTGACAGGTATCAAGATACTGATACACGTTCCTCTCGTACCTTTCAGATCTCGTCACAGACATCGGAAAGAAGAGGACGGTCAGAACATAGAGAAGAACGCGTGAAATCGAAAGACGACAAACACGTTCAGAAAAGTAAATCAAAACCTCAATTCTCAAAAAAGAAGGTAGCAGGTCTGAAGGTCAGACATGCCGAGGATACTGAGAACACAACTCAAGAATGGAGAATGGGCTCAGACAATGCTGGACAGTGCAGCAGAAGTCACAATAGCTCGCCAGAACCTGAAGGAACTTCTGGAGATAGTGGACTTGAATGAGTACATTACAGTTGAGACTGTAGACACCAGGGTTAGTACTCCACAAAAGTTATATGAAATAACACTCCAAATGGAGGGAGACATACCGAGAAAGGTGAAAACACTCTTTTGGGAAAAACTTTCAAGGGGTTATGACATACTTCTAGCAGAAAAAGACTGGCCACCACAATTTGTCAGGGAGTGCCCACATGGTGAGGACATTATTATGCCTGCCTTCTCCAACCATATTCCAATTCATCTAAAATATACTTATGCCAGGAAATGGGCAGTTGCCCAGGCCCCAGCATTATATAAAAATCATGTAGGATGGGATGAGGACTCATCTCACCACAAAATACATTTACAAAATGAACCTACTGCACAAAGGCAGTACCCAATAAAGCAAGAAGCTAAAAAACAGGTCAGGGAGATCTTAGATCAACTTGAATACCAAGGGGTGATTGAAACATGCACCTCTTCAATGAACAATCCTTTGTTTCCTGTCTCCAAACCAGACAATACATATCGTCTAGTTTTGGATTACAGACACTTAAACACTTGTTCTAAAACTTTTGCAGTACAAAATGCACATAGTACAGCATTAATGAATAACATTGTGCGTAAAAAATATAAAACCACATTGGATATCTCAAATGGTTTCTTTTGTCAAAACATAGCACCTGGAAGCAGGTACTTAACAGCTTTCTCAATAATGGGGACCCAGCGTCAATTTTGTCGACTCCCACAAGGGTTCAAGAACAGCCCGGGGTTATTCTCAGCGAGGGTAACGGAGTTACTACAAATTTATGATAATGAGGCATTGTCATATGTCGATGATATCTATCTGACAGACGATGACCTAGACAGGCACTTGAACAGGGTGAGCACCATTATATTGGGCTTCGCCTCTGAGGGCTGAAAATTCAACTTCAAAAAGTCCAGAATTGCCCATCTCAATGTCCTTTTTCAAGGATATGAGCTTTCAAGTGAAGGCAAGAGCTTGGCAGCCAACTTTTTAGAAAGGTGTGCGCTGCTCCAACCTCCTAAAACGCTGAAAAATTTACAATCCATCCTGAGTTTCCTACATTTTGGAAGAACTTACATTCTAAATTACGCAGAACGGGTTAAACCTCTCTACGCATTAATCAAACCTGATTTTTCAATCAAAAACTGGACACAGGAACACACAGACATCTTGCATTCACTCCAAGCTAACATGTTAGCAACAAATCACTTACAAACACGCGTAAATCAACGCAATTTAGTGATCCGAATAATTTCGGGTCAATGCGGATTCACCTACTTAACATTTAATGAGGGTGAAAAAGTACCAATTGCATACAAATCTCATTTGTATACACAAGCAGAAATGCGCTTCACTTCAACTGAAAAAATACTGACAGCAGTTCAATTTAGTAGCAAAAGAAAGAGCTCTAGCCCAAGGGAAACGCATTATTGTCGTAACCCCAGTACCGGCCTTAGAGGCGGTAACAAAAGCGACCATTCCAAATGCTAAAGCATGACATCCGAGATGGATACAATGGGTTAATTCTCTTGCTGCAACAGATGTTGAATATGTTTTTGATCCTGATTTAAAAACACAAGCGTTCCTGCAATATGAACATGAATGTCCTCTGCCCACTGAGATTCTGCCTCTCGATCAGTACGAATTCATAATTTATACTGACGGATCCGCACAACCCGCAACAGGGAGTAAGCAAGCTTACAGTGCAGCGTGCGCAATCGTTAAAGGTCGCATGCGCGATGGCAACTTCAGACCTATGGTCACAAAAACCCAATCTCTAGGAGATTGTATGGCTCAGCGAGCTGAACTACAAGCATTCAAACTGGCACTTAAAAGTACAGATCGAGAATTCCCCACACTAATAGTGTGCGATTCTTTCTACTGTGTTCAGTCGTATAATGAATATATACAAACTTGGCTTGAAAATGGGTTCAAAGATGCAAAAGGTTGCACAATAAAGCATAAAACGCTTTGGGAACAAGTAGTTCAGTTAAAAAGCGAACTACCAAAGGCTCACGTGATACACACACTGAGTCATCAACGTGATGGCGTTCACGTTGCAGGGAATTCATTGGCTGACGAAGCCGCAAAGGGGCTGTTCAGACGGCTTCCGTAGCTGCGATCACTCGTTCAAAAACGAGAGTAGACAGTGAGATAATGTTGGCTGTCAATGCTACGAGCAAAGGCAGTGGTGCAGCGTTACCAAAAAAGTTTCCACTCAAGTACTCTTATGTAATTGATGCGAACAACGTTCATTTTGCTCGAATCCCTGGAGTGGGGGATAGGGTAATTCCAAACAAGGAACGCAGATTAGGACTAATCCTAGCAGCACATGAAGGGATAGCCTCTGCCCATGCAGGTATTTCTGCAACAGTGTCTTTACTAAAACAAAGATATTGGTGGCTTGGCATTAGGAAACAGACCAAGAACTATGTTCTGGAATGTGAAATTTGCCAACAGATGAAAGTCTCCACAGTGAAACGTCCTGCGCAGACACCCTTGTTAATTTCAGACAAACCATTAGCTTGTGTTTACCTGGACCACTGCGGTCCCTTGCAAAGAGACGGAAACTATAAATATATAATGGTCGCAGTGGATTCTTGCTCTAGGTTCCTATGGATATGGCCTCAGCGCTCGGCTGACGCTCGAACTGTTATAAAAGATTTGCGAGTCTTTATCGGCACATACGCAATAGGCACGCTACATTCTGACCAGGGCCCTGCGTTTAGCTCTCGGGCTTACAAAGAAGCCATGGCCAGTCTGGGCGTTGCATTGCGGTACTCCTCTCCGTTTCATCCTGAGGGAAATTCTGTTGTGGAAAGGAAAAACCGGGACATAAAGCAGTCTATAACAGCTAGGGTATTAGGTTCGGGTGATGGGTGGGTCAAACATCTTTATGGGGTCCAACGCTCATTAAACAATTTGCCAAGAAGTTCTCTAGGGGGTCACTCCATATGAGGTCCTATTTGGGACAAGAATGTGGGTGCCAGATCTAGAATGTAGTGGCACAGTGGTGGAAAATAAACCCTTTGATATCAAAGATCGTTTGGCTGTTTTACAGGATCTAAATGAACTAAGATCGAAACAAAGCAACGTATTCCTGCAGCCAACCACCACTGGGGAAAAACCGGCGGCCCCAGCAAGGCCTGTCTGGATTCCAAAAGTTGGGGATCTAGTCAGAGAAAAAATTGCGGACAAGAAGGAATTTGGACCTTATTACAGACAACCAGTACCTATCCTAGCCATACACGGAACACGCCCCTTGCTGGAAAAAAGGAGAAAAGATTTGTGTCCATCAACCTCATCAAACCACAGTATGTGGCCAATACTAAATAGTATGCCTCGTGGACTCCGACCTAGTAGCAGACACACTCCTCTCGCTACTATCCAAGAGGTTCAGACTGAAAGACTGATAACCATCGAGAATTCAGCAGTAACAGATGAAGGACTGAGCAACAATGCTATGGAACTCATCCCTCTTGAAACTCAAGTAACAGTTCGTCCAAATACACATGTCTACACCAATGTAACAAGTGATCAACTGGTTCCAGCGATTTCTACAAATCCTGATGCAATTCCAACAATTGACAGAACTGCTTCTGGCTATTTCATTAACTTTGATACGTTTTCTGAGGATCTGAGTGAGCCTGAGATGTCGCCAGCATCAAAAACTTTTAAACAGCAAGTACAAGACTTTTACATTTTTTGAAAAAGACTTATCTGGTTTCACCGTGGATTGAACTATGGGTTATTTCTGGAATATTTTTCCTCCTGCTTTGGCTAGCTTTGGTTATGACTATGAGCGTGCTTATAAATGGCAGATACATCCATTTGGACACTGAAAGAAAAGAAGTGAACTTACTTTTAAAACCTCACAAATCATCCCATCTTGAAACAAGAGACTTGTCTGCAGTGAACATCACAGCCGTTCCTATACAGGATGGTGTAGTGTGGGACAAAACAGATTTCGATATTTTTGGCCCGACGGAACATTTGAACATTCCACATTTATTTAAGATTTCACTAAGTGAGTTTGTTTCATCCAGTACCTATTCTGATGATTGGGACTTTGAAACTATAAATAACATGATGTTTGACCTAGAAAAATCTGCTGCATTTTCTAATAATGAATATTTAGAGGGTTCATCAGACTATGAACAGCTGTATTGCTATAACCACTATGGTCATCATTTTTTGCATAAATCTACAACACCTAGAAATGTGTTTATGTTTAACCAATGGTAGCATTGTCCTACACCACCAAAAGGTAGTTCAAAAACATTTGCTAAAAAGTTTCCATATTTTTCAGGATACAATACATCTGATCCAGAAACATTTTACTATAAAAATGTAAACAAAACAGGACTGAAAATTATGTTAACAAATACAAAACAGATTTACTCTGCAGCATTTATTGCCCAACTGTCTAGACAGGGTTTCGACTTATGGAAAGACACAATAGACACAAAATCTGTCTGGGGTACTAAAGATTGGCAAGTGCAGGGGATAGAAGATTTATTTAGAGCCTGTATCGTCCCTCAACAAATAATGTTTTTGAATGACACTGTCCAACAAACGTCTTGCCTTGGTTTAGCCAAGATCAAAGACTTGAAAAATCCTTCTGTACCAACACCTGCAAGTGATAACAATACACAGGCAGCGGTTACAGTTGACACAATACTACAACTCAACAGAACAAATCCTGATTGGAGAAAATGGTTGATCTGGCCCACAGACACAAACAACTGTCAAGAGAGATTCCTGAATAAAACACAGGGGTTTACTATTCATAGGCCAGACCCATGATACGTCCAAAGACAGCATCCGGGGTAGTAACAACATACAGTGTAGGAAAATTATGCCTCGATTGGCTGCAAAAATCTACACTTAAGGATGTGAAACAACACTTATCTTTACTTAAAGAAGACGCAGACCGTAGGGAATTCTTGCTTGGACCAAGAAAACCGCATCAAAAACTTTTCATATATGCCGGCATCTATGCTGCTTATAATGAAGCATGGAAGGTGTCACAGATGGAGGCCGCAGAACGAATACGTGAACTTGATCGTATAATTTAGAGAAAACTCTCTCTGTGGTCGACAATGGGTTAACAACTTTGTCCTCCAGAATTTATTCATTGGACAGTATTGTATCCTCTGCTATCGACATACTGGAATAAGATTTAGCCATGTTACAGCAAGGCCAGTCTCAGTTACGTTCTATTATGTTATTAAGCTGGACGCTGCAATCTTTGCGTGCGGGCTATGTGCCTTGGCGTTTTATCAACACGACGGCTCTGTTTGCAGAATACAATCTAACTGATAAACAGATCGAACTGGCACAAAGGGGAGCAAAGTATACAGTACTGAGCATTGAAAAACTTGAAAAATTACCATTCGCAGTGGCAGAAAAACCAGCTACAGAATGGCTTATTCATGGAAAAATTAGTCTACCTGTGACTACTTTTCAGTTTCAGTATTGCCTTAAGCAGATGCAAGCAGGCAAATATGAAAGGTTGGGTAAAGAATACATTAAGACATCCTGGAATTTACCATACACATATAGATGTTGGAGTGGGGATCGTGAAGTGTTTCTAAGCGGTACACACTGTGAAAGTGCACTGAGCGGTTCACTGATTTGTCAGGACATATCTTTACACGGGGCTTGTAATGGTTCTGTGGCAAATTTGTCCTGCCACCAGCAAGGGACACCAGCTGCTGTGATTAATCCAACGTTTGGACAACTTTCTAATGGGAGTTACCTCATGTTGAATGATCAGAGTTGCTGTGGCATGTTGCCAGGCATCCCATATCTAGTAACGGTCAACTCCAGGGTCACTTGCTGTATGCAAGTATTGTTTGCCCCAATAGACACAGTCAGGGAGTCGCCTCTATGGCCTTCGTTGAATGTCTCTTTTATACGATTTGATACTTTAAGCAGAATGAAAGCCATGCTTATACAACAATCAGTGTCTTTGACCTCGGCCAAAGAAACCTATGATCTACAAGTTGCAAGGACTTCGGCTGAGATACAGGCTTTAATTCGTACAAACTGCCCTATACATTTCGTAGAAATGATAGGACGTATCTTTAACATGTCTGATACAAGCGGAATTGTACATGTATTTAAGACCATCTGTTCCGGACTATTAGCACCTTTCCAGGCTGTCCTCGGAATCATCCCAAACTTCGCACATTCGGTGTTTGGTGGTGTGCCGTTAATTCTAGCACTTGTTGCAGGAATTCTGTTTATATTCCTCCTACTACGCTATGGCAAGCCTATTCGCCAACATCACTCCGAGCGATGTGGAGAGAGCCCTCCTTGAACGGAAATGCCGTGAGCGAATAGTACAGCTTTTGGGCATGCCTCGTCTACGGGAACTTAATACAACATGGTTCCTGTCATTCAGACCAATCTGGCAAGATTGCATCTTACCTGTTCTACGCTGCCTGTTTTGCGGTGAAGAATGCGTGCTAGACACCTGTCTAACACTCCCATCAGTCATGCCAACGGATATCGATGCTCTGCTGGACCCGATAATGGCCCATGCTGTGTGTTGTCCCCAGAGGCTTCCAATTCTGATGGCGGCATTCATTGAGATCTCACAGACGCTTCCGGCTGCTGCTGAGGTACGAGATGGATCAACGGGCACACAGGTAACAACGGACGCGAACATTGCTTCTTCTGCTGAAGGCAATGTTTCTCATCTCTGTGCAATTAACCTTCTGAACAAGGTGTTCCAAATGTCACCAACTTCGGTGGACGATATTTTGGCTACGGAAATAGATGATCTAATGTTTACGCCAGACCCATACACTGACTTTGATTCGGCTCACAGTGTACCAGGGCAACAATGAAATTTGGCCTTCATATTTTGAAAACTTGGAACTATTCCCAGAAATGGAACTTTTTTCTGTAAAAAAAATTTTTTCTCTCGATAGAAATGACATGGCAAAGAACAATCTGCTTACAGTACAACTAGTCTTATAAAACGGACTTCTTTGAATACTTCCAGGGACACATTGTCACCTTATTTGTCTAACATTTCATTTAAATCCATGATATGCAATGGCTTTGATTTTGAGAACTTATCGACCATTTCGTCATATGTATATATTTCTGTTTCATTCACGTTGCATTTTACTTCCGTTATATGCTTAGAATGAAAATGATGCTTTAAATGTACAGTACTTATTGCATTTCAACCGTTTTTAGAATGCTTTTAGAAATGTTTTTAGCAATATGTGGTACTCAATTTTATGTTTAGCATTTAAATGTTTAGCATTTAGTATTATCGTTCAATCGAAAGTGGAGTGGGTGTTGTATTCCGCTTTAGGTGTCCATATATAGGTTTTCCTGAATCATGTCCTTATATAGGCACAATTCGCATTGCCCTTGTATAGGCATAGAATCCCAGTCCTTATTTAGGCATTAGCCGTTCACTCCAAATACAGGCATGGTCACCGACATTCGTCCACCCTAACGTCACAACGAGTTCTTAGAAACCAGACCCTTAAGCTTCGGGAGTTCCCCTAGCACAGGACTATTGATTTCTTCAAGAACTCATCTATTATGTATGAACCGTTATACCTTAAGGGTTCATTCCTGACGTCTTCCTCTGTCCGACTTCACGTCAATGCTGACATTCCAAGACACCTACCAGGTATAAATATACCTTCCCTTGCCCAAGCAAGTTAGAGGAGACCTCGACTTCAGAGGAGCCCGTATCCTGGCCTGACGCACTGAGAAGACGCTGTCATTCCTGCACGCAGACGAATCCAGCTTCCAGTGTTCTGACTCCCTTCGCGGGGTGTTAGAGTTCCAGATCCGGCAAGAGATTCCCACCTCTCTCATTCTCAAGGTATGGAGCTGACTAGAACCTAGAGGGACTCTTGGCATACCATACTTGGCATACTAGACTTAACATACTCTTAGTACACCATACTAGAGAATACTACACCTACTTCTTACCTTTCCCTACACCTAGACTAGGTTAGGTACATTGGGGTAGAACTAGCTTAGAGACGCATCGTATGAGTACTCGCATTTTTAGCTCATGTTATTTATGTACGTGAATATATGCTAAAAGATAATGCTAGCGCAGTATTATTTATTTCTACTGCTTACGCTGTACATTATTTATCTTGCATACTGTCTTGTGATCATAACAGCACATATCTCTTACACGAGAAACAAGACTGTTCAATAAAACCCTTTTTATTGAAACGCCCGTCTTTCCTTTCTGTGTAACTCTGTAGAAACTAAGCATGCACGATTGACTGAGTGAAACTGTTATCTATTGTTTCCACGATTCTGAGACGTGTTCCGATTCTAAAGGGAAACAAAGTAGTCATGTTTTTCGGTTGCCAGAAACTACTCCCTTCTTGTTCTCGAGGAGTTTCTAGTGGCCTCTGAGCTAGCTGGCACAAGTAATTAAGTTTAATATACTCGATAGGGACATACCGACCTTAGTCCTATGTCAAGCCTATAGGTTATATTATTCCAATGCGCAGAGCCTATTAGGGAAATAGGAACTACACTACAGTTTTTCCTCATCAGGCTTTGACCCAGAGCTAAAGTGAGAAAAACTCAAAAGGGGTAAAGAAGCAGGAAGAGAAAGACGGAACATCAGTGACAAACAAAGAAAGAACGCAGGAATGAAAAAGAATGTAAAACAGTGAGGTAAAGAGGAAGGGAGTGTCTGATGGCGGATGAAAGAGACATGACGTGGAATCAAAACTACACCCCCTTTGTATTTATCACCTCTGACATTCAATAGCGCTGGCCGAAGGCTTCTGAGCAAAACGATATGCCCTGGCTCTTATTCTTTTACAAACTAGGCGCTGCCTAGCAGTATTGATCGTGACATGCAACATAGAATTCATGCTAGTGTAAAGTCTTTCTTGTACCATCTACTTTTTAGTTTTTATTCGAATTTAATATTTTAGCACCTGGGTATCTAACAGAACATTTATTTTTGTAAGGAAAACTCTTACATACTCTGCAGTAGTCACTGCAGAATATGTAAGTGCGCCGAGGGGTATTTCGAACAGTGTATACCGCTCGGCACCCGTACATATACTGCAGTGATTACTGCAGAGTATGTAAGGACGCTGAGGGTATGCACAGCAGTGCCAAATACCAAATGCGCATACAGTGCATACCCCTCGGCAACCTTACGGCACTGAGGGGTATGCACTGCAGTGCATTTGGTATTTCGCAGTGCTATTTCTTAGCGCAAAATGTAGCCATTTTTGGATGCAAGGGTGCATTTTGTGCTAAGAAAATTGCGCCAAATGCCCACTCTGCCCCGTCGCGGAATTCGGGCAGAATCTCGCAGAATTTTAATGTAATTCCGCAGAATTCCTCTGAGTCAAATTCCGCCAGTTCCGGCCACACCGTTGAGCTCCCCAATGCAAAATGAAGCAAGCATTTGTACTGTAATACAGACGTTTCTAGATTGGTCATGTGTCTGTGAGGTTGCAGAATATAACGAGTAAGTGCAGGGTTGAACCTGAGATAATGAAAGCAGGCAACTTTTGGAAGTATCAACACATGAAACAGTTTCTACAGAAGCAGCAGTTTTCGAAAAATCACATCTAGGGTGGCAAGGGTGTGCCGGCTTAATGATCCGAGATGGAAAATTCCAGTTAACAGATTTAGGCCCTGATTATGATCTTGGCGGACAGGGTTACTCCGTCACAAACATGACGGATATCCCGTCCACCAAATAAAATTTGTATTATATTCTATGGAACTTGCAATACGGTGGACGGGATATCCGTCACGTTTGTGATACAGTATCCCATCCGCCAAGATCGTAATAAGGCCCTTAGTACCAAGAAAACATGGCTGGTTTGGGCTACAGTAATCAAATGTTGTGCAAAGTATTTAATTTTTATTTGACACAGTTTTTTTCCTATCTTTCCACTAATTGTTTGATTATACACTTCAACAGTTTTGAGTCCTGTGACAACAGTTAACTGGTAGATGTTTACATTTCGTCTGTCTCGCTATATCCAGATTACATTTTAGTAGCGATAGCATCCCTTGCGGACTGTAGCCTACACATGCAACTAAACTTCTGTATGTTCCACAAATGGATCATCCAACTAATGTTTCACCTGGAATCTGTAGAAAGGGAAGTAGAGGTTGGATAGCTGTCTCTGAAAGTGTGTATGTGAAAGGTTCTTCATTCAGAAACACTGTTCTTTTGCTATAGTATATCAAAATCAGATGCTAAAATTCTCAAAAGCTGAATTGTCAGGAAACTGATGTGTACTAACATTATTGGTAGAGTATTCATGCGATCACCCAGTCCACCTTGTAACCCTGAACTTGTCACTAGAGTTGTTGAACCACATGGAGCAAATCCACACAAAGGCGTGCCGGTCACTGAAGTCCAACTGATTCCATAAATTTAATGGCAATTAGGTCTGATTTTTTTTTTATAACTTTATTTTTACATTTTTAATCATACCATTGACATACCAAGGTGTTCTTTCGAAAGGGAAGTAGAATGGTTCGCTGTTTCATTTTGTGCATGACAAACAAGAGCTAAACACAACAATGAATATCATATTAGCATCACATCCCATCTCACAATGACACAATAAGAATATTCCAAGGCCCTCACATCCCCAGTACTGCTGAGAGGATATGGGCAGTGTCCGCAAATCTCAGGAAGGGTCGCTCATGATGGTTGGGTGGAGTTTGGAGAGTCTAGTATCAGAACGCAAGCTCTCAGCAGCTGCCAAATATCTGTCGGGCAGGAGGTGGATGGTTGTAGGGTTGCATATAGCTCACTATTTGTGTCACACTATATTAGACTTTTTACTACCGTAGGTGAGTGTTTGCTCCCGTAATAACTGGCTGCCTCCCGTTTGGCCAAAAGTAATGCAATGGCAACATATGGACGCAGAGATTTGGGTATGTCATGAACATAGAGGTTAGAATGGGGGTTTTTGTGTTTAGTCAGGAAATGGCGCTCAGACTATTGCGTGTGCTATCGACGGACCTTTAGTAGTGCGGTGCTGCCAGGTCAGGGGAATAACCCGATAACCCCTGGGGAATCTGTGAATCAAGGGATCCACAAGTTATAAAGTGAGCGTAGTCCTGGGCACACGCGGTGAGGGTATTAGTAATATAATTTGTAGAATTGATGCGTTATTCAAATACAATGGTCAACATCAGTATTTGTCCAAATAGGTATTTTATTATTTCAACAACAACTGTGTTGAATATAGTGAACCAGCCGACACGTGTTTCGTCACTGGGAAAGGTCCCGTGACTCATCAGGGCCGAGGACCGGATAAGAATACAGCAACCCTGTGGGGGTTAACTCGAGATCGGGAGTAACAAAATTATGGTGCAGAAGAGGAGCTGCGCTGGCATCGAGGATGCAGCGAGGAGGGAAACCGCGGGTGGTGGTCTCCCTCTGTTGACAAGCGTGATCGCACTGGGGCGGGTATGCCACGGCAATCGTGAAAGGCAGGAATTGGGTAGCGAAAGGAGGCTGTCCAGTGTCCGGCTCAGTAGATGCGGTACCAAGCCACGCAGGCGAGGTACAGAATAGGCCCGGGTACGGGAAGTTGAGTACTATCAAGGGTATCAAGGGTTGTAGAAGGCTGTGTAAAGCAGACGCCTGTCTGGGGTCCGGATCGGAGAGCTGCGAGGACACACTGGAGCCGAGGAAACCTCTCCAACCCTTGATACCCTTGAGCTAAAGAATGATGATGGATTCAACCCAGATCTGTGACTGGGGGTGAGTGTTTGAAAAGTTTCAGCACTCCGTCCATCATTTCCTCGTGTTTGCTTTGTTCGCCCTAAGTTGGCAGGGTATGCCCAGACGTGGGCCCCTTGCTCACTTTGCCACTGGATTCAAGGTAGCCTGGCTGAAGAGGGCTGTTAGCCCGAAACCGGTCCCAGGATGCTTGTTTCCTGTCCAGGGAAGACATGGCTTGGCAGTTCGGGCTGGACTGTTCCCATGAGGCACAGGGTCAAGACTGATTTGCATATAGCTGTGTCTGAACTGGGGTGGCAAAGAGAGCTAAAGAATGATGATGGATTCAACCCAGATCTGTGACTCGGGGTGAGTGTTTGAAAAGTTTCAGCACTCCGTCCATCATTTCCTTGTGTTTGCAATGCTACGGGTGTGACATAAGCTCTGCGCAGAAATTTATATTATATTAGCTTATGACAATGGTTAAGGTAGATGAGGTGCATCTGTGCACAGCAAGCAGTCCAAACTTTGTCGTCAAGAGATTCCCCAAGTCTGTCTCCCATGCAAACTCGAGTTCGGAGTCTCATGTTAGTAGAAGGCCCAGACAGGAGTGGTATAGTTTGGGGATAAGCCTATCTCCTTCCATGTCAGTGATCACTAACGTCATTGGCGTTAACTCGGCAGGGGCCAATGGGTAAGACTAGATCTGTGCTGTAAGAGCACTCTGAAGCCGTCAGAGCACAAAATGGTCCATGTGGGTGGTGTCTTTAAATGATGCGTCTTGCATATGGGGGAAAACATGTCCGTAAGGGAATATGTCTTCGAATTAGTGTATATCAGTGTGCACTGGACCAATTGTTCCTGGGTGATAGGAAGCCAGGGGTTGTCAGTCAAGGGAATAGCAGGGGATTGTAGCGTCTGTCCACCCAGCATCCCAGTCAGCTGTCTCCAAGCCCAGCAGGCTGTGGACAGTGTTTGAATTAGGCCTGGGCAAAGTGAGAAACAAACTCAGCGGAGTTCCGCAAGTGGCGGAGTGCAGTGCGGACTGCCTCTCGCGCTGATATTCCTGCCACTCGAGTAGAAATTCTACCCGAGCGGCAGCTCGTGCTCGCCAACTTACCGGTTGCGAGCGAGGAAAAAACTTCGCTGCGATACGCGGAGCGGAGTTTTCTGCACTACGCGAGCTCCGTCGAGTGCAGAAAACTCAGCAAACTCCGCGAACAGAGCGGAGTTCACCACCCAGGTCTAGTTTGAATGTCATCTGGATCTAATGGGACGCCTGCCAGCAGTAATGCTCTGTGGTGTCGGAGCCGCGAGGTCCGCCTCAGGTTTGGAGTATGGTATGCGGGCATCCCCGTGATATCAGAGCCTGTGATTGAACTGACTCCTTAAGTTCAAAATATTCAATGATGGCTGAACGGAGCTCAGTGCAAAAGAGTTCATTGTGAAGTGCCATATTCGGGAATCACCAATGATGTTCAAGGCTGCCCACGATAGGAATGCGTAGTTTCATCTCAAGTGGGGAATGATCAGAAAGCGTCTGTGGGAGATGCGTGACTGAGCTGAGTCATGGTCTAAGTGTGGCTGATATAAACCAATAATCTATGTGCGTCCAGGTATCGTGGGGTGCTGAATAGAATGTGTATGCAGGGGAATCGGAGTGTAGCAGGCGCCAAGGTTCACTGAGTGTGCTGGTATCACATATGTCCCATAAAATATGCAGTGAATGGGGCTTCCCCACCGGGGTCCACGCATTGGTGTCTAAAGCTGGATCAAGGAGCATATTAAAATCGACCCCCCATTACAATGTGATCTGCGTCAGTATGGTCAATCAGGGCCCATAGTGTCGGAAAGAAGTCCGGGTTGTCAATGTTTGGTGCATAGACATTGACAAACAATACTCGGTGCCCAGCTAAGTGACCTGCCACTAGGAAAAATCTGCCCTCCTCATCAGCATGGGTGGCATTTGGTTGAAAAGGTAGGCGTTTATGTATTAACACTACCCGTGAGTAAGTACTGTCACTGGAGAAGAATCGACGCAGACCCTATGTGCTTGCAAACATATGTGAGGGACTCAGTGATAAATGAGTCTCCTGTAGGAAGGCTATATCGACTCCGTGGCACTACAGATACTGCAGCACTTTTTTGCCCTTATGCGGGCTGTTAAGGCCCCGGATATTCCAAGACATGTGGAGAAGTGTGGCTCAATGGTTAGAGCGGCAGACCCTGATGCAGAGATCTGGCCCGGGACCAGGGTTCAATTCCCGCCTCGGCGGGTCTTGGGCTCAATTTCCTCGGACCTGATAATTCTCGCCTCGGTGCCTATTCTAATCATGGGTCCCACTCTGCAACTCTGGGCAATAGCTTGCTTAATCTCCACAACGGCCCCAACAGCGCTGGGATGCCTGGCTTCACCCTGGGGGTGCCCAGGAGTGGACATTTCACAGGGAAAAGCCAGGAAGGGTTCCACAGCGGTATGCGTACAGCGCCTGGACACCCCTTTGGGGGTATGGGTGCGCTTTACAAGTACAAATTTCATTTCGTACAAATTTCAAGACATAAAAGTGGTGTCTGTGAATAGACGTGCGTTATTATTTGTAGGCATCTGTCGTGGACAATATCAGGCCATTGTGGATCTGGTATGGTATGTGAGCGTAAAAGTGCATCCAATTAATCAAAGTAATATAAACAAACCAACAGCAGTAGCCCTCCTCCCACACCTGGTGCCAACATGCCAAATAGATCCCAGTAGCATCAGACAACAACAAAACATTTCCCACAATGCTGCTGCGGTATAAAACTGATGGAAGTTGCAACGCCATGGCGGGTGGCTCTAGTGTCGGATATATGAAATATGGCGTTAGGATAGTAAATTGGTACATGGATTGCCGGACCGGACCATCGTCAGCACGCCAACAGCAGAAGTGGACAGCAGGTGGCAAAGAAGGCATTTGAAGATTGTTCCTTCTCACAGACAGTGCGTGAAGCACCGATGGGAAAGATTCCATGATGGTAGCAACTTGAGAGTCTGGCAGGTTTTGTTCAGGGGTTGTGCGCTCAGGGGGCATGCAATTTCAAGCTCACTATTTGCAGAATGCCATCATGTCTTCTGGGGTATCAAGAAAACAGACCTTTCCATCAACATCTTAATGCAGGCGGGCACGATATAGCATTCCGTAACTGAGTCCCAGTTTGCACAATGCCGCCTTGGCTACGCTAAATTTGCGCCGGGCTTTCTGAACTTGATGGTGAAGTCCAGAAAGAAGGAGACAGTGGATCCCTGGTATTGGAATGGGCCCAATTCTCATGCTCTCCGAAGCCCTACATCTTGGTACCTGAAATTGAGGAGTCGGGCAATGGTCGGCCATGGTGGGGCCCCAGGTACTGGGCAGAAGCCTAGGGATCTGTGCGCATGTTCTACCACGAATGTAGGAGTGAAGTTCTGTCTGCCCAGTAGGTCAGAACGTAGCCGCTCAATGAAGAGGTAGGGACGTCTCGTGTCCATTGTCTCCTCAATACCCAAGATTCGGACATTATTAGGATGCCCCCTTGCCTTCAAATTTTTCATTTGTAATGGCTACCGCCTATAGCTGCTTCTTGAACCTCTCCAGGCGTTTCACAACCTTGACGGTAGTGTATTGTCGCCCCTGTGATGCTCCAGGTGCGACACAGGACGAACCAATGGGGGTGCAGGTCGGAGGGGACAGTGTGTGTTCCCCCCTCTGACCTGAGTATTAATGAGTTGTCCCACACCACGTGATGGACGTAATAAAGAGGAGCCGGGCCGGATGTGACGTCAGTGACGCACAAGGACCAGGACTCCGTTATACCACCACCGGTGTCCGTGCCTTATTTACTGTGTTCATACTCCTCTAATTCACGGGGCCGCGCATGCAGATTAGCCCCCAGTGTCGGACTACTTCTGAGAGCCGCGACACAACATTGGCCAAGAGGGTGTATGCCGGACGACACTGCGACAGCTCCGTGGCGGCCGACCATGCTGAATCAACACACGCGGTGCTCGTGCCATGGCACTCAGACGGGAGCAGCTGGGTTACGGTGCAATCGCTGCAGCACGCTCCGGAGGGGCGAAGGTGAGCAAGCAAACAAAACATGGCCTCAGTACTGCCCAGCTCGTGGGAGACCTCATCAGTGCCACAGAGCCACAAGACTGTGCACCTCTCCTTGTTGAGGTGAGTGCCAGTCCTACGCGTGCAGGGCCCCACCGAGACACGAGGCCCCTCCTGCCAGGGAGTGAGCAGCAGCACCTGCCAGTTGCACACTGACTACAGCAAGAAGTCCACAGTCAGGGCAACCACCAGACTCCCAGGGGGAGGGAAACTGCACAGCGCCACCAGCAGTGTAAGCGCCCGGCTACTCCTAGTCCTCCTGCAGGGAACCACGCAGCTGGCAGCCGGGGAGGATACGCTCTCCACACTACAGAGATAACAAAAGCCACTGGGAAGTAGGGCAGTGATATCATGACCACCATACCGCCCATTGAGCCGTTTCTAGTGGAGGGGGCCCCCCTCAGCCCAAGCGCTCAGATGGAAGGAATGGGTGGAAAGGATCCTTCTGTTTTTCGAGGCCACCAAGGAAGCAAATGACCAGAAGAGAGCCATGCTCCTACATCTGGGGGGAAAGGACATCTATAAAATCTCAAAGTCGATCACTGAAGCGGCCGCCAAGACGCATCTTACCCTTATTGCCGCCCTTTCAGCATACTTTGAGCCCATGGCGAACCAAGACTACAAACGCTTCGTCTTTCGCCAGGCACGCAAAACAAGCTGAAGAGTCCATTGACGCATTCCATGCTCGCCTGAAGAACCTAGCAAGCATATGTGGGTTTCATGATGAAACGGAAGAGATACGAGGACAAATAATACAAGGATGTGCCTCCGCCAAATTCCGAGAGCGAATACTAGAAGAGTCCGGAAAGCCACTGGCAGACATTCTGATGCTAGGTCGGACCAAGGAACTATCGCGGGCCAGAGCTGCCCACATGGAGGCGGCCCTACAGACTCCAGTAAAGACCGAACCGGTCAATGCTGTCATGACACGCCCCATGACTAAGCCAAGCCGAAAGGACAACGTGAACACCTGAATGTGTGGGTACTGTGGAGGAAGCTCCCACGGTTCGGCGGCATGCCCAGCACGAGGGAAGAGGTGCACGGAATGTGGTAAGATGAATAATTTCGTGCGAGTATGCCGATCCCGGAAGAGTCGTGGCCCCCGGTCCACAGTAAACATGATCACGGAAGTCAGAAGTGGAAACAGTGATATGAGCGATGATGAAGCAGAAGAGCACACGGTCCACTCGGCATACACTATAGGCACCGCCACCCAAGCATCGCGCCGACTCCCACAATGTCAAGTGCAAGTTGGAGACCAAGACACCACAACTGTCGTTGACACCGGAGCAACCATCAATATCATGTCAGCCGAGGTTTATGAGACATTGAAGGAAGCTCCACCTCTGAACGTCGCAACCAATCATGTATTTGCATATGGCCAAGATCAGCCGCTGGTAATGTGAGGGAGATTCAAAGCAATTCTGTCGTATGGCTCTAACTCCATAGTGTCACAGATCTACGTTGCCGATGATGGGCATGGCATGCTGCTGGGATGTAGGGCAGCGGAAGACCTGGGAATCGTCACCTTCGCTTTTGGAATTCACCAGGAGACCATTCAGCACATCTTAGCCGAATTCCCGGCAGTCTTTGAGGGGATCGGACGACTGAAGGGGAAGGAAATACATTTGCACATAGACCACACGGTGCAGCCAGTAGCCCTGCGACATTGACGCATTGCCTTCCACCTGAGACCGTTGGTCAAGAAGGAGCTGGCCAAACTGGAGGCTGCCGGGATCATTGAGAAGGTGACGGGACCAACACCGTGGGTGTCCCCCATCGTCGTCACCAGGAAGCCGAAGCAGCCCGTAGAAGTGAGGATCTGTGTAGATATGAGGCTGCCATAAAAAGTGAAAGACATCTCACTCCCACGATAGACGACCTCATTGAGGAACTGAGTGGAGCGTGTTGGTTCTCGAAACTTGATTTCCGATCAGGATACCATCAACCAGTGCTCGATGAAGAGTCAAGATGCATCACGACCTTCTCCACCCATGTAGGCCTGAGGAGATATACCCGCCTGAGCTTCGGCGTGTCAAGCGCGGCTGAGGTGTTTCAAAACACCATTCGAGAACTGCTGATAGACCTCCCGGGATTCGTGAATGTCAGTGATGACGCTAAAACCATTGCGGAGCACAACATTCGACTGACCAAAGTACTCCAGAGAATTCAAGTGGCAGGACTCACCCTTCACCGAAACAAATGCCAGTTCCTCAAACAAAAACTCTAATTCTTCAGATACATCTTCTATGCATCAGGCATAGCCCCGGACCCTGACAAGGTGCGAGATATCAAAGGGGCACCTGCTCCCGGCACTGTAACCGAAGTAAGGAGTTTCCTGGGCATGGTCAACTATTGTGGCCGTTTCATCCGAGACCTCACCACCCTCACCCAGCCTCTAAGGGAGCTCACCAAGGGGTCCGTCCCCTGGGCCTGGGGCCTGGAACAAGAAACAGCGTTTCAGGCGATCAAAGATGCTCTTTCCTCCAACACCATCTTGGCCTGCTTCGACCCGTTGAAGCTAACTATGGTTGCCGTAGATGCTGGCCCAAAGGGGCTAAGAGGCGTTCTGTTGCAGAGAAGCCATGCGGAAGAGGATTGGGCTCCTGTGGCCTTCGCCAGTCGCTCCTTGACTGACACGGAGCAGAGGTATTCCCAAATCGAAAGGGAAGCAATTGCCATTCATTGGGGCTGCCGCCACTTCCACTTATACGTGTATGGGCATCCTTTCATCGTGGCGACCGACCACAAACCTCTCCTCCCACTGTTTGCAGGCACTGCTACCAAACCACCCCCTCGACTTGAAAAATGGATTCTCCAGTTGCAGGAACAACTGTCAGGTGGAATACCATCCAGGGTCGCTGAATCTGACAGATTACCTGTTGCGTCATCCCCGAGCGGCCACGCCTGAGGAAGAAGCTGAAGCAGAGGACACAGAGGAATACGTTCGGTGCGTAACAGCCTGGTCATGCCCCCCTTCCACTGTCCATGGAGGTTCTGGGGGAAGAAGCCCGCCGAGACGAGTGTCTCCAAAGAGCAATGCGGATCATGAAACATAATCGCTGGCAGAACGCCAAGGAGGAGTGGGGTGCTCTCACCCCAGAGGCGAGACGGATAATGGAAAGCTTGTATCATGTCCGACAGGAATTGAATGAAGACTCAACGGGGTGTCTTCTCAGAGGCCATCGCCTAGTCATCCCCCCGCATTGACGAACCGAGTCATCCAACTCGCCCATGCCAGACACCAAGGCATGGTAAAAACAAAGAGTTGATTGAGAACCAAAGTGTGGTTCCCTCTGATGAACGAAAAGGTGGAAGAGGCGGTGAGATCCTGTCAGTGGTGCCAGGCAACCGGGGAAGCAAGCCAGCCGGCTCCAGTAATAACGGAACCCAGACCGAGCCGTCCGTGGTCATGTGTCAGCTTGGACTTTGGGAGTCTCCCGGATAGGAGGTACACTTTTGTGCTAATTAATGATCACTCCAAGCATCCTGAAGTAGAAATAATCCAGTCATTGAGTGCTAGTGATGTCATCCCCAAGCTGGAAAAAGTGATGGCCACTCATGGGCTGATAAAGGAATTGAGAACGGACAATGGTCCTCCCTTCCAGGGACAAAAGATGGCTAACTATCTCTCCTCACTTGGCATCACTCACAAGAAAATCACGCCAAGGTGGCCTCAAGCTAATGGCGAAGCCGAGAGGTTCATGCGTACTTTAAACAAGGTCATCCGCATTGCCCATGAACGCCAGCAATCCCTGGAACTGGCGATCTTTTCCTTCCTTTGAGTTTACCGCCAAACTCCACACTCAACAACTGGAAGAGCTCCGGGGCATCTGTCAATGGGACGAGTGGTCGCTGATTCCATTCCTCATCACCCGCTGTGGCAGCCGGATGCACTGGATGAGCTTTGTGATAAAGGCCCGCCGGCAACTTTGAAATGATCAGGCCAGTCGCCGTCGGGGAGATAGGCCATCTGACCTTAAAGTGGGTGACTCTGTGCTCCTGCAGAATCGTAACACTAGTAGCAAATTTTGATTGCCGTATGAACGAGAGCCCTGGGTCATCACACATCAGAGAGGCACGAAAATCACAGCCCAGCGAGGTCGAGAGACTGTCACTAGGAATGTGTCGCTCTTCAAGAGGTTCCACTCTCCGAGGGAGTTGCCCACGGACTCGGACGCTACTAGCCCCACGATGGATGATACTCAAGGCCAGGATGAGTGGAACAGTTCTGAAAATGACTTGCCAGTGACTGCCGCCCCTGCGCCTGAGCTTCCCATGACTCTCCCGGTCTCAACAGGAGGTTCCCCAATGGCGCCCTCAAGCAACCTTCTGGGGCATCTCACCTGCACCCGATATGGTCTGAGAAGGAACCCCGAACCATCCTGTAGACTGAGGGATCACTTGATGTAAGACGTTTCTATTTTTTTCATAATGTGTACATATTTTGCCTTGTTGATGCTAATTGCTGTGCTGATGTGCACTGACTCGTGTATGTTGGAATTTAGAGGAATGTAGTGTCGCCCCTGTGACGCAACAGGTGCGACACAGGACGAACCAATGGGGGTGCAAGTCGGAGGGGACAGTGTGTGTTCCCCCCTCTGACCTGAGTATTAATGAGTTGTCTCGCACCACGTGATGGACGTAATAAAGAGGAGCCGGGCCGGATGTGACGTCAGTGACGCACACGGACCAGGACTCTGTTATACCACCACCGGTGTCTGTGCCTTATTTAGCGTGTTCCTGCTCCTCTAATTCACGGGGCCGCGCATGCAGATTAGCCCCCAGTGTCGGACTACTTCTGAGAGCAGCGACACAACAGGTAGTATCCTCCAGCCCCGATGCGCAGTACTCTGCTCCCACTATCCGCGCATCTTGTCTGTTTAGGTGCTCACCCATGCAGTCCAGGTGGTTTGCGATGGTGTCAAAACGGGAGTCTATAACACGGAATCCCCCCCGAGTTCAGACATAATGGCATCCATACCGGTCGTCTGATCCGCCGCAGGCCGTCCAGCCGCACCACCCTCCATGTCGGATGCAGTCTCTGCTCCACCGGCAGCCTTCGATCTTTCAAAGGGAAGTTTGCACTGTTTTGGGTCACCCCGTACTCTTGTAGTAACTGGCGCAACAGCGTTTCTTACTGTGCCACCGATAGTGGGATCGAGGGCCAGCTCCGGGAACAGTACTAATGGATGGCTTCACCACAATCTCCCAGCAAGTAATGCACATAAGGGGGAGCCCGCCACCGTGTACAAAACCCAATCTTCAGGACCAATGAGCGCAATCTGCAGCCATACACAAGCTTCACCTCTCTGCACCAATAGGGCAGTGTGTGTAGGGGCGCCCAGCCCGTAGCATGTGTGCTGTGATATTCTTCATGTGCAATCCGGTTTGCTGGCCTCCCACCACTAGGTAGTGGGTGAAGGTATCTCAGTGAGGTCCAGGCAAATAGGCAGTAGCAAGCAGGAAAAAAGGTCCCCAGCAGGGGAGAGAGCCAGTTGGCGCAAGCGTTATAACCCAAAGGAGGCCCTCATTACTCCGGTGCTCAGCCTATTCTTCGGGGTATAGCAGCTAGTGGTCGAAGTAGGGGAAAAAAAAGTAGGGGAACTGTGGGCGGAGAATCAGAGTGTGGGAATAACCCGCGGATTGGGTCAGTAGGCGGAGTCAGAGGTGTATCCAGAAAGAGCAAAACATCCCAATTTTTTGTATTTGTTTGGCATTTCACTGACCAGTTACAGCTTAATAGATTATTTAATTCAACCATCGATGCCCATGTTTATTAAAGGTTTAATATGAGTTATTGACATTAAAATACATCCACAAAGTGGGATTCGTTTCCAATCACAGAGTGTCCCAAATGCACTTTAAAGTGGAATCACAAGCTATTTGTCTCCGAGCCATGTTGTTTCTGTCATCAACACTTCTCCTCCCCTTTTCCACAAGAGCAGTTCAAACATGAATGGCAAAATATCCTAGTTTACAAATGTATTCCACATAATTATGGCTCTGCCATATTTGCCACATAATACATCATCTGCTGCATAATCGGACGATTTAAACTAGTAAATTGTTTGTAGCTCAAACGGATCAAAAGTTACTCAAAAATGTGACTTGTGTAGCTGCGAAGTGGAGGGCTCTTTGCAAAGGTTGACTGGTCACCTTTCTCACTACTGCATTTGTATGTTACACTGGAACTAATGAGGCAAAATCTTTGCAGAGACTGTTAGTATGTTTAAAACTGTGAAAATAATAAAGTATCAGAAAATATACTGCATTACGCTGCAGACTTTTATTGCTGCATAATTAGTCAAGACTGCAGCATAATTTTGTCCTCCATTGCTGCATAATTCCAGTGGCCCCAAAGCAGGCAGCACATGTTAAAAGTGCTTGAGCATGAAGCACAGAGACTGTGGAGTTTGCGAACTTTGTTTGGTGTACGTGCAAACCCTGCATTGTTGATCCCTGGTGAGTTGCAGCTACTCCTGCTGAAACAAGTCCAATGGAGGTATCAATGGATGAGGCGGACTGGCCTCAAGGGTCCTGTGAACTGGCCTCAAGGGTCCTGTGACCTCAGTGACAGAGTCACTGTTGCTGTAGGGTGTGCTGCTTCGTAAACCTGCCCACAAGACTGGAGGTGAACTTCAGTATGGATTGTGGTGGACAGGCCCTTAAGGTTTATCCACACATGCCACCAAAGTACTAGCATGGGAATGTGCTCCCTCAGGAGAGTGGCCTGGTGGACTGTTCATGAAGGCTGAAGCTGGTTCCCCAGTTCCACATTCGGCAGCTCTGGCCATAGTGCCACATCCTCTCCCCCACTGAACACCATACTGCTCCACTGAGAGAAACTCACACTGCCTTCAGCTACAACCAAATTGTGCAGTGCTATAAACACCTGGATGCGACTCAATTCATATTATGCACTATACAAGAGTAATATGCTGCCTGAAAAAAAAAGTAACAACATCTTGGAAAAAGCAAACACTTATAAGGAATGCAAGATTAAGTAAAGCATTTGAAATGTAAGCAGGAACAGACAACATGGTTACCTTTACACATTTACTCTTATTATTCAGAAATCAATGAGTGTTTTTGCCTGAAAAGTTAAGGACATGACTACAGGGCCCGAAAGGGACCCTTTTCAATGTCCATTGCTTATATCCATACAAAACGTAAGCAGTATGGTTTATGAAGACCACATCGCTGAACACAGTCATGGTACACATTTTATAAACGAAAATAAGGAAAACAAGTGATAAGGATCACATTAAACGTTTTCCACTCTACATATTAACCAGGTATTGCAGGCCCAAACAAGTGATAAGGATCACATTAAACGTTTTCCACTCTGCATATTAACCAGGTATTGCAGGCCCAAACAAGTGATAAGGATCACATTAAACGTTTTCCACTCTACATATTAACCAGGTATTGCAGGCCCTCCAGGAATGGTGCACTTCCCCACCTGGGGGAAACAATGCTGTTCAAAGAAAGACGAGAAAACAAAATTAGTGCTTTGCTGGCAAACTCTGTAAAGTGGTGCTAATCTGTGCAGGTGTGAATAAAATCACATCAGGCCACTTTGCGACCACTCTGTCATGCTTTGTTTAGTTATTTATTTATTTTTTGTATTTTGAACCTTTAATTTCTCTCTATCCCGAGGCTGCACTTTTGAATAGAACAAAGTCAGAAAAAGAGAACCTTTCCAGCAAAAGTGTTTCTTTAAAAAAAAATCCATTTCACAGGGGAACGTATGAAGGAAAGGAGGAAAGAGAGGGTAAGTCATGATTTACAGCAAGTGAGGAGGAGCGAGAGAGAAACAGATAGAGAGGGAATAAGAGGAAGAAAGAGAGGGGGGGGGGCAACTGCCAGCGGTAGAGCAGGAGAAGAGGACACTGTCCTTGTCTTCTCTGGGCAGGAAGGAAGATACGAATCCTTTTCCTTCTCTTCCCACCCTGCCTTCTTTCCCTGAACTGCCAAGCCTTATTCTATAGGCTTTGGCTATTTATGGTGTCCTGGGGCGCATTTTTAAAATAAAAAAAGTAGGGGAACGGATTGCAATAAATGAAAGAAGTAGGGGCACGCCGTGCCCTGCCGATCCCGCCCACTTCAACCACTGATAGCAGCCTACTGTTTAGTGGCAATCGAAGCAGAGTTTCCAGTCACGGGCGCCACTAGGCCTCAATGCATCTCAGCGCTCTGCAGTGGCTGATACCTGTCTGGGCTGCAAGCACGTTATAGGGAGGCTTCATTGGCGTCAGCAAAATCACCAGCCTCATGTCACTCCTTGCCTGCACAGTGTCTCAGTGCTTCCGGCGCTAGCTAGACCACTTCAGATGGCACGGGCTGCACCACGCAGACCACCTGCCCCCGCCTCAGGCTCGCCCGCGGCCCCTATTACCACAGGGCCTCCGAGGCGAGTGGCGATTGCCCAGCGCGATCCCGTTTTTCAGTGCAATGCCCCCACAAGGGGGAGTCAAACGTGGCACCCGCAGTCGTCAGATGCCACAGGGCGAGCCGCAAGGCTCGCGATGTTGACTGACACGCTCCACGGACCCATCCGAGCCAGAATACAAGCCCGATCCGTCAGAGCTTCAGTGCCACGCAGCCATCTTGATCGTAGGAGTGGGCATGCCCTGGTATTTAGGTCTGATGATCACCGTAACTCAGCAGTATGAAAGGCGGAAGGGCAACTTACTGCTGAATAAACATAGAGAAAGGTAAATAAAACCCCAACTCAGAATGGCTGATGCAAGGCGTGAATGTACTTATGAGATGTCCGCCCCAAGCTCTGTATGATAACTTCACAGAGTTGTGAAACACAAAGAAAGCTAACAGCCAATGCATGTTACTCCCATGTACAGGCAATGGCGTTGGCCGAGCACCACACAGCGCAGTAGCAACATAACAGAAGATTCACCTAAACAGGCGGTACATAACACAAGATGCGAAATGAAGAGTCCATGCTGTCCAAAAGCTATGAACGAGAATGAAATTATTTCCAACCAGAACTTCTGGAGCACAGCAGAATGGCAGTAATTGTGTCTCAAAAAGTTCAACACCCGCTCATCACCACTATAAACTCAGTCATAAATTATAATGCAGAAAATGAGTGGTTTTAGACCATGTATATTTACAATCAAGTATACCAGCCTGCATCTTGTTGCAACTGGAGCAGAAGCTGCTGACCCTAAAACAGGCTTGGTTGGAGGGAGCGACGAGGGCAAGGCCCTCTCAAGTTAAGTCCCGTTCAAAGGAGCTATGAGGACCAGGCCCTCAAAATTAAGTTCTGCTCAAGGGAACTAGGAGGGCTAGGTCCTCTCAAGTTAAGTCCCATCCACAAGTGAAAGGCCATCAATATATGTTATTGTTATTGTTTCATTCTGGACTGCAGCCTGTGCTTTCCAACTCATCTACTCACTTGCATGAAAGCTATGAAAGCTAGCAATGATTTGGGATAGTTCCAGTCTGTGTGGAAGGGTAGTCAGTATGGGGCTAAAACCTTTATCACAGTGCCATAACCTTAGAACAGAACAAAATATGTTTTAAGATTCTATACAGTGACTAGGAATAAGACTAGGAATAAGATAAGTACAAGTAATGCAACACAAAGAGACAAGACCTAACATAAGTTGCCACACATGCACTGCCATTTGCAGGTCTTGTCTACTTGGCTATGCATGCACTGTCTATTGCCTTACATATTGTTAGGTTATAGTGGGCTTTGCATCTGCCCATTGCTTATCATTGGTTGGCTTCATTGTCATTCTCATTTGCTTGCTTCTTATTCATTAGCATGTGTGGGCTTTCCTTCCCCTCCTTGTGCTTGTCCCTGTCTTGGAGCATGGACGCATTACTTGTGTGCTTCCACTGCTCATTTTTCAGGTGTTCCTTTTTCTCTTTTTATTAAGCATGTTTTCCAGCTATCTCCCATGTGTGGTTTTCTTCCCCCCTCTGTGGTCTGTGTGATGCTCTTTCTATTGCCTGTGTGCTTGTCTCTTCACTCCTGTTGCTCTCTCATCTGTTTATTTCCTCCCACTCAGTCCATGTTGCTCTGTCGCCCCGTTTATTTGCTTTTCTCCCCAGACCCTTTGTTACTTGCCTTCCACCCATGGCCCGTGTTCCATCCACACCTTCGTCCTCCGTGAGTTCGCCCTCTGTATTGCTTCTGCCCCCTGCGCATTCCACGTTGCTGTATGTTGTCCGTGTTTTTCTCTTTGTGCTTGACTCCCAGAGAAGCTAAGGTTATTTGGAACACCTTCACCAGGGAGTGAATGAGCTCCATGAAAATTTGGATCAACTTCGCCGGGAAGCAAATACTGCAACTCCACTTCTAAAGCAGTGCGGTGGTATCGGGAGCCTTGGGGCCTGCAATCATGTCCCACTGGAGAAGGTCAGGCCCTCTGATTTCTTTCACTGAAGTGCACGATTCCCCGACACGTAACACCAGCTATGGTCCTGCCCTGCCAGAGATGCAGCAGAGTGAGTGCCGCACAGAAGCAAAGCAGTAGCTTCATCTTTCTGCTTCACAAGTTTTAGATTTGACTCCAAAGACTACAGTTTTCCAACAACAGAATTTGTAGGTCTAGCCTATGAGACAGTGTTTACCTGTCTGCAGGCAGAAACTTATTGTGGGCCACTGTGCTTTCAATGACATGAAAAGACCTCATAAGGAGTCACCTCCACATCAAACCCAAAGGAGTATTTTGCATCTTCTGGAACAGGGATGATCCCAACTATGTTCTTGAAAGGTAACCCACCTTGCCAATACTGAAGGACGCTGCAGAGTGGCAGTAATAAATAATCCAGCGTGTCTTACCACCTGGGTATCACATCCTCCTAGTAAAGTCCACCAACCCTCAGTAGAGTGGATCACTTTACCCATCACCCAGAATGTATAACACCCTTGCAGTTCAGTGAACTACTGTGCCCTGAGCACCAGAGCTGTGTGTTCACAATGGTGAATGTCTGCCACAGAAAAATAGCTTGATCCATACCCCACTCTTGCTGTAACTGCTATATAGAGGGAACCTATAAAGAGTTCCGCTAAACTGCTTCCCAACTGCACATAGCGCCAGCTGGAAGGATGATTGCTTGGAGCAGAGTAGCCCAGCTGCACCCTACAAAAGACCAACCGCCTGGGCTCCAGAATCTAGCCTCTCCAGATTTCCTTATACCAATGAACAGGTGCTCAAACCTTTAAAAGTGCATGAAAACAGATTGACAGATGAGTTGTTGGCACAACTGCAATGGCCAGGGAATAGATGTAAGAGCAAGGCTCCAGTACATTGAAGCGATTAAACATGAAAATATCTGTGAAAATATAGCGCCAACCCTAGCATCTGCCGTGGCCCTGCTGGTCTGCTTTACCTGCTCACTGCCTTTGTCACTACACCCTTACCCTCAGCTGCAGGAGGTACCCTGTTATGCTACTTTTGTGCCTTGGAGCATCCTCCTGGCTGACACACCTTCCGAGACAAATTCTCTCTTCAACCCATGTGCCTTTTGTAAACCGAAAAATAAATACACAGTAGGTAAGTGACAGGTTCCCTTACATCGTCTTCCTCCAAGGCTGAAAAGTACAAAGTGGATGTTGTGGTATCCAAAGATAGTAATAGATCCTCTTAATCAGAGACTCTTGTGCCACTCCCCATGAAACCCTCTGTGCTGGCCTGTAATGTGCAGACTCCTGGTTCCGGCGGCAAATCTCTGGAAAGGGCCAAGAAATCTAGGTGTCTGGGACCTTCACCAACAACAACTTCCTCTATCTCTTCAGTCTCTGTCCTGTGTTGACAACAGCTTTGTTGATGACATTTCCCTCAATGACCAAAGTCAAGCACAGCTCGTCAATGAGATTTTAAAGGCTAATCCAAAAGATCATTTAGAAGAGATCTGGTGCTGGTAGTTGCCACACCATGAATGCAGTTCATTTTGTGACTGTACCACAAAGGAGCACTCCGTCAATGCGAACATCCATCAAGGCCCACTTCTTTTTCTTGAAGAGGGCCACTCGGTCGACGATCACCTCTGGAGCGATGACTCTGTCGATGACCACTTCATCAACAGCCACATTGTCGATGGCTGCTTTAACAATGGTGTCATGTGTTCCCTACAGGGCTTATTGTAGTTTTCCCTATATTAGCCTTACTGTGCAAGACACAGGCTGCAATAGCTTTGCACACATCACTACATAATCATGTTTGCTTTTCTGCCACATTATATTTTCACACGGAACCTGCACACACGGAACCTGCACTTGTTTTCTCGTTCTGGGATTTAGTCTGAACAGCAGACAAGGTCAAACAACAATGTCCCTTATTATGTTCCGGTCAGGCACTCGCATCTAGACACAACACAGAAATGCAGCTGTTGTTTATGAACATGTGAACCTTGTCATAGAGGCGCACAGTAATGTAACAAAGAGAGAGAGAGATCGATTTTTCCCAAGAGATGATCACGGCTGTATCTGAGATGTAATACATTGATCTGTGTATGCTAAGGTATGGGGTCCGCTGCTCAACTTAGAGATCTTTGCTGTATAATCAGTTTTGCTTCTGTAGAAGGGGAGGCGGGGGTAGGCTATTCTGTCTTATAATATGACAGGGCTTTTTATAATCTACGGTTTATTAACAATGCTGATGGTATTTTTGCTAGGCAGTTGTTTTCATATTGTGGCACGTATACTGCATTTCAGAGCACAATAGTTTAAATAAACATTTCAAACTTCCTTCGTGTCTCTTTCATATCTTATTGTGGATGAGTATTTGTGAGTGAGCGAAAAGGGAGTGTTCTGTCACCCGATCCCTGAGAAGGGTTGGGAGTGTTGTGTTCTGAGGTGTCAATTCACTTGTTCCTCTGGTTATGAGTAGGAGGGTAAGTGAGACACTATGGCTAGTCAGACTCGGGCTCATGGTACTGAGGTGGTATGGTGACTCAGTCCCTAACTGCTAATGTTCTATAATCCCAAGCATAGTTCTGTTCCTGAGCAGAATCCCTGCAACATGGTGCCGCCGTTTGGTCTGGTATTTACTTGCGGGACCTCTGAGTAGCGCTTGTGCTTGTCCACAATACCCTCACACCATTCTGCGGAGACGTCCCTGATGCTTGGAACTTATCCTCTATAGTGCTTAGGACACACCTATTTCTGTTTTTTTCAAGCTTGAAAGTTAAAAGGATTATACTCTCTTTTGTGCTGCCTTTTTGAATCCTTCATTTATTGATTATGGCTGTTGATATTGAGGCTAATTGCCGCCCTGCCATTACTCAACACTTACTTGCGCTTAGTGTCCCTAATGCAGGGAGCGCCTGTTGTTTGTGTAATTGAAGCAGACGTAGCGTACCACTTTGAAGTCTTTTATTCTTGGGTCACCTTTCCAGCTGTCCATGCTAATGATATGTTTCATACTAATACTGTGGCTGCAGTACTGAATGTTTATCGCCCTTATGTACTTCTTGTTATTCCTCTTATGGTCTGGCAGCACCAGACTTGGTTTAATGGCAACCTTCCCTATGTCCACGGCATCGTTCGTATGGGCCCCTTAAGTATTGACAGGCCACCTGGCCTACTCTTGTAGGCTTTACAGCTTTCCCGAATTTGGCTGCGCTGAATTTGGCTGAAACACGTGCATTATATGAACAAAATGTTCATTCGTATATACGCTTAATATGGTTTATTTCTCATGCCTTTTTGGCAGGTCCACCTAGGGCTGGTGCACCTACTTCGGCACAACAAGCGGCAGGTCTTGTATTCAGTCCAGTTATTGTAAATTTGGTCATGGGCAAATGCTCACCTAACCGTGAGGACATTCCATTTTGGATTGCCCAAAAAAGGATCAACTTGATGCTGTGTTTCCCCTTATGGGCCCACAGGAAAAACTTAGAATTTTGTCCATTTGTCTCCCAAATGGTCTGGTTCCTCGTTTAGTCGACTGCAACATCTGGGGGATGGTGTTTGCCACGGTGTATACTCTCTGTTATGGCACTCCCTTGATGGGTTTTCTGCCGAACATCCTCAAACATATACAGAATGAACCTGGGGCAGGTCCTGCCCTAGATTTGTGGCTGAAACTGGTTGGTAATTTTCCAGTTGTCTCTGAAATTATTCTTTCTAATGTTAAAGGTGAAGCAGCTTTCCTGGCTAAATGCCATTAACTTGCTGCGGTGGCAATTGTGGACCGTGAAAGCGAGCTGCCTGTTATTATTTCACAGGTGTATACGTCCTTAGGACGTAATAGTTTAGGGACTAGACCTTCAGTTTCCACCCTTGTCAAACCAGCTGCTGACAAAGAAGCTTGCCCTGCCAATTAATTTCCAAAGCAACCATGGGATAAATCTAAACAACAACAACCACAACAAAAAAGTAGACCTCGTGGCGGTACTCCACCCCTGGCATACTCTGAACAACGTTACGATTTTCGTGACCGCTCGAAAATTAAAACTCCTGATTGATTTCAGCTTCCTGATACTCATTCTCCTCGTTCCTTTCAGGGCTCGGCTGAACAACAGTATGACCTAAAAGGGTGAATCGATCGTAGACAAGGAGAGTACTTACAACCAAAATGGGACACACAACGTACTTTGACATGAAAGTCAAGAAGGAAGAGCAACCTCCTCCTTATAAGCCCCCGTTCCAGAAAAGTTGCAGCCTCAACAGCTAAATATGCCCCAGATGATAACTCTTCTCCTGGACAGGAATTGGGCGCAGAGTCTCCCCGACAGCACGGCAGAAGTCACCATAGTGTGCAAGACACTTCCCCAGCTTCTGGAGGAGAGAGCGACTGACACCTTTGTCACAGTAGAAACCGCGGACATGCACGTTGCACCCCCTGACAGACTCTATCACTTAGATCTTCAGATTGAAGTTGACGTTAAACGCACCATTAAAGCTATCTTTTGGGTCAATTTAACTTCTTCTTATGACATTCTTTTGGCAGACATTGATTAGCCACCTCCTTTTATTCTAGCTTGTCCACAAGATGAGGATGTAATCCTCCCTTCATTTTCGCATCTTGTTCCAGACACTGTTAAACAAGCTTATGCTTCAGAATGGGCCCTTGCTTTGGCTCCTGCTTAATATCGCAACCAAGTTGGATTGGATAAAGATTCTCCTCTCCATGTAATACCTATACTGTTCACTCCAACTCCTCAACCTCAGTATCCTATTAAACGTGAAGCCAAAGCGGCCGTTAAAGACATTCTTACTCAATTGAATACCAAGGGGTAATTGAACACTGTGTGTCCCAAATGAATAATCTCTTTTTACAGTTTCAAAACCTGATCATTCTTATCGTATTATTTTAGACTATCGACATTTGAATAGTCATACTCGCACTTTCGCTGTCCAAAATACACACAGTACAGCTCTGATTAACAACATCGTTCATAAAAAATGTAAAACTACACTTGATATTTCAAATGTTTTTTTATTAGTCACAATTTGGCTCTGAAGAGTCGTGATTGGTCCACATTCACTGCCCTTGGATCTCAGTGGCAATACGCTCGATTTCCTAGGGGGTACAAAAATAGCCCCGGGAATTTTGCAGCTCTGGTTGTGTTGATTCTACATGAGATTGACCCTGATGCTTTATCCTATGTCGATGACATCTATTTGACTGATGATGAGTTAAATCCTCATTTAGTTAGAGTGGATGGCATAATTTTGCTGTTTGCTGAACTGGGTTACAAGTTCAAATTTTCCAAAACTCATATTGCTTTCCTTAGCGTCCTTTTCCTTGGTTATGAATTAACCAATGAGGGTAAAAGCATGGCCCCTCATCTTTTAGAAAAATGTGCACAATTGCAGCCCCCAAATACACTTAAAAAACCACAATCTTTGCTAGACTTTTTAAATTTCAGACGAACTTACATTCCAGACTATGCTCAATGTATTATATCACTCTATGCTTTGATACGACCTGATTTTTCGGCATCCTACTGGATGCCTGAACACAATGTGATTCTCCAATCTTTACAATCTGATTTACTTGAAACACGACATTTACACACATGATTGAATACTACAAATTTGGTCATCCGGATTGTTCCGGGTGCTATTGGATTTATCTATGTCACTTTCAATGAAGGTGATACGGTTCCTATTGCAAATAAATCACATCTATATTCCAAGGCAGAAATGCTTTTTGCATCAAATGAAAAAATTCTAACAGCAGTCCAGATGGCCGTCCTCAAAAAACGACCTTTGGCTCAAGGTAAGCGAATTATTCTTGTTTCTCCTGTGCCCGCCCTAAAGGCTGTCACAAAAGCTAGCATTCCCAATTCAAAAACCCTTCATCCCCGTTGGATTCAAAGGGCTACATACTTAACAGCAGTTAATGTTGACTTTGTCTTTGACATTTCTATACAGACACAAGAATTCTTACACTATGAACAAGTTTATCCTGTTCCTTCATCTCTTCTTCCTCTTCATTAACACAAATGTATTATCTACACTGATGCATCTGCACAACCTGCTGTAAGTTTAAAGCAGCAATATTCCATGGCATGCGCTATCATTCTAGGGACTATGCTAGACGGCGCCTTTCAACCAACTATAATTCATACTCAGTCCCTAGGAGACTGTACCGCTCAGTGAGCTGAACTAAAAGCTTTGCTTTTCGTTCTTGAACATACAAATCCAGAATTCCGCACACTCATAGTGTGCGATTTGTTTTATTGTGTACAATCATTTAATGATAATTTGCATTTTTGGTGACTAACTGACTCTGAGGATTCCAAAGGTAGGACAATCAAGCATAAAATGCTTTGGGTTAAGGTGGCAGACTTTAAAGACAAATTGCTACTGGTAATATGCAATTCATACATTAGGTCATCAACGTGCGGGACCACATGCATTAGGGAATTCTCTGGCTGATGAGGCAGCCAAATCTGCAGTAGCCACATGTAAAGTAGCAGCAGTCACACGTTTGAAAACATCTGTTGATAATGACATCTTGGCTGCTGTCCATGCTTTTCAGGCCAGCACTGCTTTACCTAAAGGTTTTCCAATGAAATACTCTTATTTTTACATGAACACAATGTTCCCTTTGTAACTATTCCTAGGGTTAGTGATCATTGTATCCCCAACCTTGACCATAGACATTCTTTAATAATTGCCGCACATGAAGGAGTCGTATCCGCACATGCGGGAGTGGCAGCCACTATTTCCTATTACAACAACTTTATTGGGGGCAGGGTTTATACAAACCGACAAAAAAAATATGTTTTATGCTGTGACATTTGTCAGCAAATAAAAAGTTATACTGTGTCTCGTCTCTTCCACAACAGACACATTTGTTTATATCCAATCAGCCATTTGACTGTGTTTACATAGATCATTGTGGTCCCTCGATTTCTGATACTGCTTTCAAATTCATTTTGGTTGCAGTTGATTCTTGCTCTCGGCTCCTCTGGGTTTGGCCACAACTCTCGGCTGATACTCAAACTGTTATTAAAGATTTGCAAGTCTTTGTCGGACTTATGCCTGCTGCACAATCCACTCGGACCAAGGTCCAGCTTTCGCCTCTAAGACGTACCATAATTTGATTAAGTCCAAGGGTGTGCAAGTGCATTATTCTTCTCCGTACAGGCTTGAGTGGAATTATGTTGTGGCGAGAATGAACCGTGGCTTAAAGCAATCCTTAACGGCTAGAGTATTAGGTACAGGGCGTGGTTGGTTGAATCATCTCTATGGGGTTCAACTGGCACGTAATAATCTCCCTAGAAGATCTCTGGGTGGGCAGACCCTGTATGAAATGCTCTTTGGCATTAAGATGTTTGTTCCAGACCTTGATGGTCCAGACGTTGTGGGGGCAGCCGCAACCTTCGATGTAGATAACCACTGTACTGTCTTGCAGAATCTACAAAAGTGAAGTGATGACCTGGCTCGCAAACATTTGCCTGCAACTCTCTCTGCGACTCCAGACACTCAAATTATTGTATCCTGTTGGCTTCCCAAAGTTGGAGACTTTGTCCGCGAAAAAGTGGCTCTCAAGAGGAAATTCTGCCTAACGTAGCGTGCTCCTGTTCCTGTCCTTGGCATCCAAGGTACCAGAATGGTAATTTTGCCACCGCTTCTAGGACATAAAGAAAATAGCTTTGTTTCAATACAACATGCCAAGTTCCACCATATGGCCGATACTCCATAGGATGTGCAGAAGTGGCACAACACAAGACTTTCCTTTGCAGCCCGTGAGCACCACCGTTGCTGCTTCTCCCCAGCTGCCGGGAGGGGGGATAGAGATTTCTGCTGATTTAGTTCCCCTTTCTACTTCTCCATCTTCTACAATGGATGTTGTTTATACCGATCTGCGGTTGGTAACTCCTTCTGAGTTACATTTTTCTAATCCTACAGCCGAATCGCAGCCACCTCTTTTCCATTTGAGTTCCTCAGAGTACTATATGGATCAAGATAATTTCTCATCAGACAGTTCATCAGTGTCTTCGGTTTTGCATCCCCCTCCAGCGCGGATTTGTGTTTTTATTTCTTGGTTTAAACGCACTTATCTAGCCCCTCAGTTGAAATATATTTAAATAATTTTTTCTTTGATTCTTTAATTCATGTGGGTTGGATTTGTGACTGTCTTTTTTCTTCTGATCAACATCCATTACCTCCCAGAACGTTCTGCTATGGAACTGGTCGACGGGGTGCTGGCTCCCCACTCCTCCTCACACAAAATGAAACAAGACTTGTCCCTTGTTAACATTTCAGTTGTTCCAGTGACTGATGGAATTGTTTGGGATAAAGTTCCATTTGATATATATGGTCCTACAGAGACCCTGCAAATTCCATATGTGTTCAAAGTTTCTATGGGTGATGTAATAGTACCGGGGTCACAATCAGACGATTGGGATGTTGATACTGTGAATTCAATGTTTTCTGAATTGCAATATTATACTGTGTTTCACTCAGAAGATTTGTATCTGAAATCCGTAAACTATGTTGAAATGTTCTGTTATCACCATTATAGGCATCATTTTTTGCATAGAGCAAGTGGGCAACGTCCCCATTATAATTACACACAGTGAGAACATTGTCCAACTCCACCACAGGGAAGTACACAAACAAATAAATACACATATTTTACAGGTTATGCCATTCCAGACCCAATATACTTTTTTAAATTGGTTCCAACGCAATCAAAAAAGTATATGCTTAGTCAGACTAACCTGATATATGCGGCTTAATTTGTTGAACAACTGGTCCTTAAGGATTATGATTATTGGAAAGACAATATTGATCTGAAATCCGGTTGGGGTACAAAACCCTGGCAGGTTCAGGGTACAGAATCTCTATTTCGAGCCTGTTTGATTCCCACACAAATTTTTTTTTTTAATGAAACGGTCCAACAAACCACTTGCCTGTGATTGGCGAAGATTAAAGAACTGAATGCCCCTACAATTCCTTTAATTGCCACTTTGATAATTGCCAATCTTGTACAAATTGTACAGAAGACCAGCTAAATAATATGATACCTAATGGTACATTTAATTCGTCATTCGCATCCCCTGATGGGTGGTTAGTGTGGCCAGTAGACACTAACAGTTGTCATGCTCGTTTTCTCAATTCCACCTCCGGTTATAAATTCAGTAGACCTGACCCATGGTACTCACAGTCACCCCATTCGAACACTATTACCACCTATACAGTGGGAAAATTATGCCAGCAATGGCTAGAACATTCCACACTATCTGCAGTGAAACAACATCTTTCTCTCCTCTGACGACATGAATTTATCTGATTGTTTTATTAGCTCCGAAGTCCCCTCATTTAAAAAGATTCCTATATGCAGCCCACAATGAAATTTGGAAATAATCACAAATTGAAGCTGCTATGTGTTTGAGACAGATTGATCAAGATCATTTTGATAAAGTACTTGCTGTAGTAGACAACAGTATTAATACGTTATCATCTAGTATTTATAATTTGAACAGCATTGTATCATCTGTAATAGATATTGAACAAAATGATATGTCGACATTATATCATGGTCAAAGTCAGCTCAGGTCCATTATGCACTTCAGTTGGACCCTTCAAACCCTCAAAAATGAATACGTTTCTTGGCATTATGTGAATTGTACCATCTTGTTTATGCCTTTTAATTTAACGCATAAACAACAATCAATGGCTATGAAAGATGCAACATAAATAAATATCAGCATTTGTAAAGCTACCTCAGGCGAGGTGTCCCAACGCTGGGGGCCATCGGGAAGATTAAGCGAGCTATTGCCCAGAGTCACAAGGTGCTGGGCAAACCTGCCGCCGGCGCCGGGGATCCAACCGTGAGCCCCTGTGTTCCCGGAGTCAGCCGCTCTGGCCACTGCACCACACCTCTTCCCTAAACCATGTTACATTTAGAGAAATTAGAGAAAGTCCCATTCACTGTAGCTGAAATGACTTCAGCGGTATGGTTAATACATGGAGTCATCTCCCTGCCCATATCAACATTTCAATTTACAGCGTGCATGAAACATTTTCCAATAGGTAGATATGAACCCCTTGGGAGCAGCTATATTCATGAGCTGTGGTCCCTGCCATTTACCTATCACTGTGAGTGTGCTGGTAGAGACGTTTTTCCCACGGGAGAGGAGTGTGACTCCACAGCCAGTCATTCACTTGTTTGTCAACATGTTGAAATTCCACAGCGCTTATTTCGGTGCCTAACTTGGCTTGTTATTTAAAAGGAACACCAGTTCCCGCAATTCTTCCCTTCATTACCATTCTTTCAAATGGGAGTTCTCATACTGAATAATCAGGACTGTTGTGGTATGCGGGCGAGCTCCCGTATATTGTGTCTGTTTCCCGGTTAATCACTTGTTGCAACAGCGCCCTGTTTCCCCGTCCGCATGGAGTGGTAAATAGCTCGTTGTGGCCTTCCATTCTGACTTTGAAGGCAGATTTCAACAAGCTAAGCAGACTCAAAGCATTATTGTTTCAACAAGAAGCGGCTTCTACGTCTGCCCGCGAGACCTTTAAATAGCTGGTGGCTAGAACTACTGTTGAAATATAGTCATTGTTAAATACAAATCTTCATTTCAGGGAACTGATACATCAAATATTTCATGCTTCTGATACCGCGGGTGTAGCCCATTTTTTTAAACTTGTAGGCTGTAGCCTCGTCACTTCTTTCCAAACTAGCTTTGGAGTAATACTGGCTTTTATACACTCTATTTTTTCCAGCGTGTTCGGTGGGTTCCCGGTACTGCTGTTCCTCGTTTGCTGCATTCTCATCCTATTTTTGCTGTATCGCAATGGATGCTTCTTCTGCGGCCACCCCGGACCTGGCATCGCTCCAGCACTACCGTGAGCGCATACTTTAGCTCTTTGGCATGATTCTGTAACAGGCGTTGGATGTGGCTTGGTGTCTAACATTCTGCCGTGCTTATTTCACTTGTGTGCAACCTGTCTTTCTCTGCATCTGGTGCTCCTTCCGATGGGCACTGGACGTATGCCTGGCTATATAGGCGCCCCCTGCCTTGGATATTGAACGGCTGATGAGTCCCTTAGTGGCCCATTATCGGGAGTGTTCCTTGCGTTTGCGACCTCTACAAAACCCGAGTCTAGAGCAAATGGCTGACAGAGGTTTCTGTGCATCTGCACAGCGATTGCTGGATGAAAGTTTCATTGAAACCAAAGCAGATTGCCCACTGATAGTATCTGCATCTGTTAGAGCCGAGGATCA
The DNA here is from genome assembly GCA_963921515.1 of Calotriton arnoldi. Taxonomy (NCBI): domain Eukaryota; kingdom Metazoa; phylum Chordata; class Amphibia; order Caudata; family Salamandridae; genus Calotriton; species Calotriton arnoldi. The sequence continues at coordinate 182,235 of CAWUFW010002576.1, forward strand.
TGTCTGTTTGTTGGAACGTATGAACTGGGCTGCCGACTTGGCTATCTTAGGGGATGCGGACCCCATCATGGAGTCCCTTGCCTCTAACATGGCCGCATACATATTGGATCCCTCTGACACTCACTAATTGAATACTTTTGTTTCCAAATTGTAATGTATTGGTCTGTGAAAGCGATTGACATATAGTCCTAGTGTTTAAATCTGCTTACCTCTTGATTCCTGTCAGTCACTTAGGCGCTTCCTTCCTGACCAAAGAGAGGGTATCATGTGTTCCCTACAGGGCCTATTGTAGTTTTCCCTATATTAGCCTGACTGTGCACGACACAGGCCGCATTAGCTTTGCACACGTTACTACATAATTATGTTTGCTTTTGTGCCACATTATATTTTCAGTAGTATGGTAAAACAAGGGTACCCCGTTAGAAGAACCTGGGGTTAACATATGTTTTAGGGAAAAACAGCGGTTCAGTTTGGCCCAATATTTTCACACAGAACCTGCAGTTGTTTTCTCGTTCTGTTCTTTCCTGGGATTTAGTCTGAACAGCAAACAAGGTCAAACAACAATGTCCCTTGTTATTATGTACTGGTCAGGCAGTCACACCTAGACACAACACAGAAATGCAGCTGTTGTTTATGAACATGTGAACCTTGTCATATAGGTACGCACAGTAATGTAACAGAGAGATCGATTTTTCCTGAGAGAAGATCACGGCTGTATCTGAGATGTAATACATTGATCTGTGTATGCTAAGGTACGGGGTCCGCTGCTAAACCTAGATATCTTTGTTGTATAATCAGTTTTGCTTCTGTAGAAGGGGAGGGGGGTTAGGCTATTCTGTCTTATAATATGACAGGGCTTTTTATAATCTATGGTTTATTGACGATGCTGATGGTATTTTTGCTATGCAGTTGTTTTCTTATTGTGGCATGTATGCCGCATTTCAGAGCTCAATAGTTTAAATAAACATTTCAAACTTACTTCGTGTCTCTTTCATATCTTATTGTGGATGAGTATATGTGAGTGAGCGAAAGGGAGTGTCCTGTCACCGCGATCGCTGAGAAGGGTCAGGAGTATTGTGTTCTGGGGTGTCAATTCACTTGTTCCTGTGGTTATGAGTAGGAGGGCAAGTGAGACACTTTAGCTTGTTGGACTCTGGCTCATGGTACTGAGGTGGTATGGTGACTCAGTCCCTAACTGCTAATGTTCTATGGTCCCAAGCATAGTTCTGTTCCTGAGCAGAATCCCTGCAACAATGACTACCTTGGCTCCACCTCAAAGCCCTATTACAGCAACCATATAATTATTGTCTACAGTCTTACCCACCAGAATCACACTAAAGCCACATGCATTTTAGAAGGTTTTTCATCTTGTCAAAATGGGGATGAATTCAGAGAGCAAGGTAGTGATTGGTGACAGCCAAATACCAGTTTACTCAATAATGTAATTATCTATGTTTGCAGGCAGGTCCCTCGGTGAATAACCCTCTAATGGCTTAGTGTATAGGCAGTGAGTCTGGTTCCTTTCTTCTGTACTGACACGAGTTGTCCTCCTCTACTTAAGCACCATGTCAGGAAAGGAGAGGTTTTCACGGAGATGGGGGAAGCACCTCTTTTAATCTTTTAACTCGGTTCCTTGAATATATCTGCCCCTAGCTCCTCATCTTCTGACTGATCTGAGTCTCTGTTACAAGGAGCGGGAATTCTAGGATTCGTCCCAGAAGGCTGCCCTTCACGATCAGCACAGGCAGCCTCCACAGCGTTACTTCCTCATGCTTGCTCCTTGTCCGAGTCCTCACTCTTGAGGCATTGCCTCCCTACCAGCGCCCTTGCAAGCTCTAAAGTTAATAATATAGTCCTTCCTTTATTTCAGACTAGTGATGAGGCTCTCCTCTCCCAGAGGCACACCCTGCGTGCTGCCATGTCAGTATGCTGAAGTCCTTATGTATGATGTAAGAGTAAAAGAAATGCGCATAAATTAAATAATATTTCTTCTGGTTTTGGCGCAGTCAGCAGGCCTGTCGGCGCTTCTCCAGCGAGGGCGTGGTGCCTAATAAAAATAGAGAGGGGATGGTGGGCCTAAAGGAGGCCATAATTATATGAGCCAAGTGTTAATTTACAGCTTAATTAACTAATTACTGGCCCTTTAGAAGGAGTCGCCTAGCTTCAGCTGGGTGACATTCAGAGTACAGCTCAAGTCAGTTCTATTCCTTCTGATGGAGGAGTCTCGAAGGTGCCAATGGAGCATATAAAAGTGCTCAAAAAATTCATTAGAAATATCCTGGTGGCACAAAGTATGAGGAGGTGGTGGTCTCTACTACAAGGACAAAGTTGGAATTGTTTAAAAAGGAAGCGTTAAATTCAGAATTGACTGAGCCACATGACAAGAAACAAAAGACTCTGACAAGGACACGTATGAGGGTCCTAAGGCGAAATATATTCAAGGGTCTGAGCTGGTGAAGGTGACGGCCCATATAAGAGTCCTTTTAAAGTTTCAGGAACAGCCTCAGACGCGGATTTTATGTGTGCACTGTGCGGCTCCGCAGGCAGATGAACTGCCATTTCATAAGGTGGTGAAAACCATGGTGTTAAAGGAATAGAAAAACTTGGAGAAATCTGCCTTGCTGGAGGTTTTAACAAAAAGGTATCCGGTGTGAATTTTCCCCAGGTTAGCCAGTATAGCATCCATTTCATTTTTGGCGTCTGAGGAGTTGTCCCTTCCTGATGCGACAGAGAGGAAAATAGAGGGTGCTTTTAAAAGAAGTTATGCAGCATCACAATGTTCTCTAAGAGCTAACACTTATGCTGCATATGCTTCGAAGGCGTTATCAAAAGACTGTCAATTGCTCTGTGAATGTGTAGAAGGGAGCAAAATTCCCGCGAAGGTGTTGGGGATGATGGAACTACTGGCACAGTTTTTGTCAGATACTACCTTTGATTCTTTGTGGGCAGCATCAACAGCATCAGGGGCCTCGATAGCCGGGAGAAGGTTGATGTGACTGAAACTGTGGAAGATGGAGCAGTCACAAAGATCCCTAATACTTCACCTCCCTTTTTTGGGTGACAAATTATTTGATTTGCAATTGGATAGCATGGTAAAGAAATTAGCAGAGGAGAGGAAGATGCTTTTTCCTTTTTGAGCTCCTCTGGCAAAGAAGTGATTTTTCCAGAGAAAACTAAGCCAAATGATTAGAGACAAGAAACGTCCCTTTTGGGGCAGAACCAGAGGTCGGGGGCTGTGCTCTTCTCAAAATCCCGATCACAGTCAGACAATCAACAACTGGCATAGCAGTGGGACTATTATCCGGATTCAGTGAGTGTTGTAACAGACAAATGGGTTGTGGAAGTGATAAGAGACGACCATTCCATAGAATTTTCCAGTGGCGGCCAACACAGATAAATACTGGCGGGGCGGGTGGAGAGGGTGCGGGGGGGGGGGGGGAAGTGGCCGCGAGAAGTGCACAGGGAAGAGTGCAGCAGGGAACATTACTTTTTTTTTAAACACTTACCTGGTGCTGCGGGCCACCTCGCACTCTTATGCTTCTAGTTCCTGGCATCACGGACTCTCCATCCAATCCCCGCTCTGATCTCAAGCATGAGAGCAGCATGGGGATTGGCCTGAGTGGGCTGGATTAATGCTCGCTCAAGCACAGGGAGTCTGTGCTGTTTCTCCAACTGTATAGTTCAGCCGGGTTGGAGAAACCTAAGTACGCATGTCAGTTTGGCCAGCCGAAGACGACCAGCAAAACTGACATGCGCACTTAAAAGTGCACATCTACCACTCCTCCTCCCACCTCCCATGGCCCGGCCCCTCCCAACACACACTGGCTCAGAGCCAGCAGCTGAAAAATAAAACAATAGTAAAATATTGTTTTATTTTTCAGCTGCTGGCTTTGAGCCAGTGGGCGATGCTCCCCGCCATTGCGCAGGAGCTTTACGGTGTAATTTGCCGGTCAACCCCATAATTATCCTTTCCAGATCAGCCTAGTGTAAAGAACCTGAGAATGAGACTGAGAATCTTGGAAGATGTGCAGGCAATGTTTCAGAAGGGGTCCATATTGCTGGTACCAGATTCTCAGAGAGGGTATAGTGTTTATTCAATCATGTTCTTGGTTCCAAAACCAGGTGGGAAGTACCGACTGGTTCTGGACCTAAAGTGAGTAAACACGTTTTTACAGTGTACACCATTCAGGATGCTTACACTGCGGAGGGTAATTCCAATTCTGTAAAAGCAGGACTCCTAGCAACTTTGGACTTGCAAGACACATTTTCATGTCCAGGTAAGGGAGGAGAGTCCACAACACCTAAGGTTTGCGATTCAGGAACATCATTTCCAGTTAAGAGCACTCCCCTTCAGACTGTCATCGTCACTGAGGCTATTGACCAAGGCACTTGCACCAGTTGTTTCTTTCCTGCAGTCACAAGGTGTTCAATTATTTCCTTACATAGACGACTGGTTGATTTCTGATTCTTCTTGTTTGAAGGTGGAGTCCAGTGTGAAGATTGTGTTCTTATTGTGAACTACCAGTCCAGTCTGGCTCCAGAGCAGTTGAAGACATTTATTGGGCACTCACAGACACATAGAAATGACAGGTGTTCTTGTCATTGAGCAAGATAGAGTCCCTTCAAATATAGGTGGCCCAGATAGTGTCATTATCCAAAACAACAGGCAGGCATTGGTTGATAGTTTAGGGGTTATTGTCAGCACCATCAGCTGTAGTTCCTAGGACTCATCACCACTCGAAGTCAGTGGTTTTGAGAGCATGGTATATTCTAGTTGTGGAGCATGTGATGGCAGACAGGCTATGTCACAGCCTGCTAACTTCAGTGTCATGTCATCTGAGCAGAAAGGCTTTTCAGTGGCTAGTGAAGTTTCAGGAAGCCCTGGTTGGACCTTTTTGTATTCCCAAGCAATGCCTGTGTAGGCAGTGGACGTATGTCATTTCAGTGGCCAACTGGGCTACTGTTTGCATTTCCCCAAATACCTCTCCTTCCGAGGGCATTAATGAAGAGTCAGGACAAGCAGATACAGGCAATTCTGGTGGTTCCATTTTGGCCCAGGCTGGCCAAACTGATTTCCATCAGTTGGCACAGGGACAATATTTCCAGCTCCCTCTTCATCCTCCAACTCTTCAGTCTCTGTCACTGATACAGTTTACGATTTTTTGCAATTCACCAAGGAATTTTACAAGTAGTATCTTTATGACTGCTGAGTCTCCGCACTCGTGGCGGAGACTCCACGCATTAAAAGATAGTCAGTCGTAAAGATACTACTCATAAAATTCCTTTGTGAATTGCAAAAAATTGTAGACTTACACCAAAGTGTACATTCAGCTTTGTGAATTAGGCCCTTTGTGTCTCACTGTGTGGAGGTTAAAAGGCAAGACGTACAGGGGTTAGGCTGTTCAGAAGATGTAGCTATTTATATCCAGGCCGGTAGGAAACCTTCAACTCTTCCGTTGTATGCAAGACAATGGAAGAATTCTGGATATTGGTGGCAAAAGAAGGGAGTAGGTAGGAGGTCTTGTGACCAGTTCCTAAGTTTGCATTTTATGCGTGATAGTTTTGTGTTGGGTTTGTCCCCTTTGGCACAGTCATCACAATGGACAGCGAATAGAGGTTGTAGAGAATCATGTGGTAATATTGATAAAGTTATTCCTTTGGTCTTCGCACTTTTGAAAAGTTTTAAGTTGAAGAGGCCAGTGACCCATCATTCACGACAGCTACATGAGCTTTGTCTGTGCTTCTTAAAGGGATACAGGAAAAGCTGTTTGAACCTTTCCAGTTGGCAGATATGCCTTGGGTATCAGCGCATGTAGCCTTTTTATTGCTGATAACATCAGCCAAGAGATTAGGGGAGCTAGGGGCATTGGTTATTAATTAGCCATACCCGAAGTTCCTTGCAGACAGAACAGTGCTGAAATCCGGACCTAAGTTCAAGCCTAAGGTTCAGAAGCAGTTTCACTGTTTGCAGGAAATTGCCTGCCCAGTTGTGGCCAGAGGTGCTGGTGCTGAGCTTCCTAAGTATTGGATGTCTATACAGTGAGAGCCTTGGTGGTATATTTGTCCAGAATGAAGGAGTTCCATTCATCAAGTGCTGTATTTGTAGCCTATGTGGCAGTGAATACAGGTGGAAAGTTGTCACGTCCCCTCTGAGGTGATGGGTAAAGCAGGCCATCACTCAGGCATACGTCTATGGAGGGTGTGAGGTCCCAGAGGGTTTGCAAAGGAGATATTTAAGGGCAGTTTCCGCATCTTGGGCAGAATCTGCTAGGGTATCTCTGCAGGAGATTTGTAGAGCAGACACTTGATTCACCCCTTATACTTTCATGGCACATTATACATTGGAAGTAAATAAGGACAATTCCTTAAATTTTGCTATGGAGTGTTAACAGCTGCAATGAAGTAATTGTGGCACTCTGTTATTACTGTAAATTGTTGGACCAGATATATTTGATTAATAAAGTCTATGTGGAGGTTTATTGGTGTTTAAAGTAGCTTGTGTATATCCTCAAGAGTGAGGTCTGGGACGAGGAGAGACTATGAGGAGGTAATGAAACCATTACTTACTAGTAATCTTCAAGACTGAGGACTGGGACCAGGATACTCCTGATTGGGAGGAAAGGACTGAAGTTTACTTCTTGAGTATAAAAAAAGTGCAAGATGCGATTCCCGCCTTGCCCAGTTGCTTAGTATATGGTGCTTAGAAAAAGGCCGGATGGTATAGTATACTAATGTACTCGGTTTGTTCCAACTCAGTCTCTTCGAGTGACCTGTGTCTCTTTCGTGTGTGATTTAAACACATTTCCGTTCCTGTGTGAGAGGAGCAGTGGAGAGTTTGGCGCTGGTTTGCAGAGAGCTATCACAATCTCCTGTCTAGGGCAGTGGTCGAAGTGGGCGGGATCCGCAGGGCACGGCGTGCCCCTACTTCTTCAATTCAATAAATTCCGTTCCCCTACTTTTTTATTTGCATCATGCATCCCAGGACGGGAGAAATAGCTAGGACCTACAGATAAGGCTCGGCGTTCCTGGCCGTTTGGGGATGGACGGGTGGGTAGAGAAGGAAAAGGACTCTGGGGTCGATTCCGATTCGGGCCGGAAATCTCTCCGACCGAGCCGGACCCGGAGAGATTTCCGACCGAATCGGACCCGTGCAGTCCGACCGAACGAGTACGATGCGTCCGTATGTTATCGGACACGAGTCGGTCGGACTCCCATTGAAGTCAATGGGAGCCGGTCGTACAACGCGTACGCGGGCTCCCATTGCCTCAATGGGTGCGAGGCGGACAAGGCGCGCCCTACAGCGAGTACGCCGCGAGCGCTCGCGGCGTACACGCACAGGTAGGGGACCCTTGGGTCCCCCTGTGTGCGCCTCGCACGGGTACGCAGTACAGGGGTCCGACACGGACCCCCAAGTACGGCTCCGACAGCGAGTTCGAGTCGGACGGCGCGAGTCGGTCGGAGCGGTCGAGGTGCGCATCGTACTTACCCGGCCGGAAAACGTCTCCATTGCGCGGTGCGACCGGGTCCGAGCGAGTCGGTCGGAGCGGTTCGAGTCCGAGCGAGTCGGTCGGAGTTGTCGGGACGCCCGGACGAGTCGGTCGGCGACTCGCATCGTACTCGCTCGGCCGGACCCGCGTACGGTTCGGTCGGGAAACAGGCTTTCGCATGGCTTTTTTCCCGACCGAATGGTATTGGGTCCGCCTCCGACCGAGATCGGAATCGGCCCCTCTGTCTTTTTGCCTTCTTGCCCAGAGAAGGCAAGAACAGTGTCGACTTCTGCTCTGCTACTGTGCCTTCAAGAAACATTTCTCACCCCCTCTTTCCTCCTTTCGTTTGTTTGTTCCCCTGTGAAATGGATCCAAAAAAGAAAAACACTTTTGTTGGAAATGTCATCTTTTTTTGATATTTTTCTATTTCTAAGTGCAGCCTCGGGAATAAAAGGTTCAAAATATGAAAAATAAATAAATGACTAAATAAAGCAACACAGAGTGGCACAAAGTGGCCAAATTGATTTTATTCACACCCAAACACATCAGTGTCACTTTACAGAGTTTGCCAATGAAGCGCTACTTATGTTTTCTTGTCTTTCTTTGAACAGTATTGTTTTCCCGGATGGGGAAGTGCAACAATCCTGGAGGTACTGCAATGCCTGATTGATGGATGGATTGGAAAACAAATTGTGTACCGCGGTTCTGTGTTCACTGATGTGGTCTTTTTACACCATACTACTTACGTTTTGTAAGAATATAAGCAATGAACATTAAAATGGGTCCCTTCCGGGCCCTGTAGTCATGTCCTTAACTTTTCAGGCAAAAGCATTACTGTTTTCTGAATAGTGAGTGTAAAAGTGTTAAGGTAACCATGTTGTTCCTGCTTACATTTCACATGCTTAAGTTAATCTTGCATTCCCTATGAGTGTTTGTTTTTATCAGGATGTTGTTACTTTTTTTTAGGCAGCATATTGCTCTTGTCCAGTGCATAATTTGAATTGCACAATTGGGTTGTAGTTGAAGGCAGTGCGAGTTTCTCTCAGTGGGGCAGTATGGTGTCCAGTGAGGGAGAGGATGTGGCACTATGGTCAGAGCTGCCGAATTTGGAACTGGGGAACCAGGTTCAGCCTTCATGACCAGTCCCCCAGACCACTCTCCTGAGGGAGCACATTCCCATGCTACACCTTAGAAGGCCCCACAAGACCTTAGAAGTACTGGTGTCTTAGCACCAGCAGGTGGACCCTAGCGGTGGCACATGTGGGTTAACCTTGAAGGCTTGTTCACTACAATCCATACTGAAGTTCACCTCCAGTCTTGCGGACAGGCCTATGAAGCAGCACACCCTAGAGCAGGGGTCTTCAATCTGTGGGGCGCAACCCCCAGGGGGGGCGTGGAGTCCTAGAAAGGGGGTCGCGCATTCCCATCGCACTTTTGCCTGGAACTGCCTGAATCTGGAATCCAAAACGTTTGCTCTTCGTTTTGGATTCCGAATAGTGGCATCTTCAGGCGCTCTCTGATTGGAGGACATCGTGAAAGCATACAGCCTCATCGGTGATTGTCCTCCAATCAGAGAAACTGCAGATTTAACATCAGGAAATGCCGGGAACTGGGGCCATAAATATGCTCTGGCGAAGGGTCTGGACCTGTGGCTCGCAAGGGGCTGTCTCCGGCTGTTTGCTGACAGGTGATATGTTTGCATGGCCGCGGGAGCCGGAGGGGGTGTTTAACCCCGGAGCTGTGCCCTTTGAACTCTCGTGTCAAAGGGAAAGAGACCCCCTTTCAGGATCACAGGGACAGCTGCTCGTATTCACCTCCCTGGGGTCATTAGAAGCCCTTAGAATTCCTTGGGGACCCCATGACTCCCCCCCCCCCCGGGGTCCTCTCTCTGCAGTCTATTTGCATCCTTCCCGTCTACTTTTATTTTCGTGGGGTCCCACTCTCCCTCGTGTGGTGTAGCTGCCAGGCTGTCATGTGTCCTGTATGACACATTCTGCAAGTCACCAGCGTTCCAGAGCTGCTGGCTGGGTCTGTGTCGTGACAGGGCACAGAGCCATACCCCCATTTCAGCTAACAGCAATATGCATGCTGGGAGTTGAAGTTTCACTTTACTACTTTTTGCTCATGATCCTAGAAGTCCCAACATACTTAGATGCTGTTATATGAAAAACAATGACATGGCTTACAGAAAGGCTTACTCATCAAAGTTCAGATGTCATATATCCCCTTAGAATGCTGTCTGCTTGGCCCATACATACAACGGGACAAGTAAACCTACAAACCCACAATGCAATTTGCGGTTGGCTAAAAAGCGTGTCTGGCTGGAAGCCTTACTCAAAATGACACATTTACGTGCAGGCTAGTTTTGTAACAAGAATGTTCACCACATTATGTAGTTCTTACCATAAACAAATATACATATACAATTGTTGTAATGTTTTTTTCCCTTTCGGGTAGACTATATGAAGGTGAAATTCTTCTACCAGTGCTATGGTCTCTGTATCTTGTACATGTATCTGTGTAACATGTCTTGTAAAGCGCTAATACCCTCAGGTCTAGCCAGCACTATATAAAAGTCTGAAAATAAATAATTAAAGCGTCCATTGGCACTTAAATAACATATTTTATTATCAGCTGTAAAAAAATAAGTATATCTTCTGCTGGGACTGAAAGCTGCGGCTTGCACACTACACCGGAGGCTCTCAGTATTCTGTCACCAACAAAGTTATCTTACCAGTTTCTTAGTTTTTCCCTGAGTAGCATAATGAGTATAGCGAACCGTGCCAGCAGGGCCTTGGGCCTAGCACGCCAGACCTGGGAAACCACCCGTGGTTGATGCTCCAATGTGTAAACAAAGGAATGCATAGTGTAGCTGCAGATAGGGGATGGCAGGTGAAAGCTCAGACTGCAAAAAAAACGTAAGACTCTAAAACACAAATTGAAAACATCGTGCCATTTTACATGAGCGGTAGGAGGATGCGCCTAGAGCTGCCGACTATGGAACCTTTGGAATTCGGCGCTTAATGCAACATCGTGTAATCACATCAATTTGGGCAAAATGATAAATCACTTCATCAGCCTGTGCCTAAAATCACGTGAAAAGTAAGTTTGTAATTCCCACTCCTCCCGCTGCCATCATGTCCAGGGCAGGCATGGATCTCTGTTTCGCTATATAAGTGCATTTCCCACCATCAGGATCATTTGGGTCCTGTCCCCTCACCTCTCCAGTGGTCAAGACCTAGCTCTGTCTTAGACAAGGTCTATCCATCTGCTCTGAGTAAGGAGTGTCTCTCCCACACTGGGGCTCTCTCAGGTGGGTCCTGCCCTCTCACCCCTCCAGTGGGTCTGCCAGGGCCTAGCTCTCTATTCCACAAGGTCTCCCTCTGGTGTCTTCCACAGTTGGGGTCTCTCGGTGGGTCCTGCCCTCTCACCCTCCATCTGGCATGGCAAGGCCTTGCTCTCTGTGCCACAAGGTCTCCCTCTGTTGTGAGTAAGGAGTGTGTCTCCCACACTTGGGCTCTCTTGGGTGAGTGCTGCCCTCTCACCCCTCCAGTGGGACTGCCATGCCCTGGCTCTGTTCTACAAGGTCTCCCTTCCATTATTATCCAACATATTAACCAGGGAAACTATGTTTTGACATTAATGGTTTTCTGAAGAACAGGTGGATTGAACAATTTTTTTATTTGCCTCAAACTTCATTTAGAACCTGGTCTCTCTGTAGAGAGGAACACTGTTTCCTGTTAATGTTAATGTTAATGTTAAATTGGACTTGTAGAGCGCTTATTACCAGCAGGTCTCTAAGCGCTTCAAGAAGAACAACGTCAGTTCCAAGGAGAATACTGTCAGATCCAGAAGTGTCAAGCCCATGCTTCCGTAAATAAAAGGGTTTTGAGTTCTTTTCTGAATGGAAGGAGACATCTTTCTGCCCGAAGCTGGACCGGCAACCTGTTCCAGAGTGGTGGTAATAGGACAGAAAATGCCCGGCCACCTTTGGTAGTGTAATTGGATCGCGGGCATTTTAAGAGGCCTTCCGTGGAGGACCTTAGTGAGCGGCCGGGGACGTATTTCTCCAGGCGTTCCTTGATGTAAATGGGTGCCTGACCGAATAGGGCCTTATGTGTGATGCAGAGGCCTTTAAATTTAGCCCTCTGCTTAATTGGCAGCCAATGAAGTTGTTGCAATAGGGGTGATGCCCGCGTGCGCCTCGGTAGTTTGAAAATTAACCTGGCAGCATCGTTCATCACCACCTGAAGTTTGCTCACCAGTGAGTCTGGTAGACCGATATAGAGCGCATTTCCGTAGTCCAGCCGAGTCAGGATCAAAGCGGACACGACCGTCTTCATGGATGAGAAGGAGAGAATAGGGGAGAGTCTCCTCAGCTGCCTTAATAGGCCAACACAAGTTCCAAACACGGTGGAAACTTGATTGGCCAGTGAAAGTTTGGCATCAATTTTGATTCCCAGACTTTTTACCACCGGAACTGGGGCTGGATTGTCACCCAGTTCGTGCGGCCAGAACAGGGAATTCCAAGGGTTACTCTCAGTGGTGATGGCCAAAACCTCAGTCTTGTCCGGGTTAATCTTGAGTGAGTTGGCCGTCATCCACTTAACCGTAAATCGCAATATGTCTTGCGCCCGGGAGTGGGCCTGCGGCGTGTTTTCTATTTGAAATATGATTTGCGTGTCATCCGCATAATTGAATACCTGGCAGTCCATCAAAGCCAGGGCCTTTATCAAAGGTCTGAGGTATATGTTAAACAAGAGGGGGAGAGCGCTGACCCTTGTGGGACTCCACAGGGGTGGACCCCTCTCTGAGACCCAATCGCCCATCTGAATTTTTTGGGTGCGGTCGGTCAAGAATGAGGCAATCCATTGAAGTATTGGGCCACCAATCCCAATATTGTGTATTCTTTCCAAGAGAAGAGGGTGGCTGACCGTGTCGAACGCTGCCGACAGGTCTAGGAGGACTAGGGCACATGGCTTCCTGTTGTCTGATGAGATCCTCATAACGTCAAGCACTGACAGCATCACCAGTTCAGTACTATGGTGAGCGCGGAAGCCAGCCTGCCTGCCTCCCAAAGATGGTGGTCCTCCATGAATCTAGATAGAGTCTGCAGGACATATTGTTCAATGATTTTGGCCAGAAATGGAAGCTGAGATATTGGTCTGTAATTTTTCATATTGGAGGCGTCCGCTCCTGTCTTCTTAAGTAGCGGGATTACTCTGGCTTCCTTAAAATAACTGGGAACCTTCCCGGTTTCCAGCGAGAGATTGAGCAAGGTAAGGATATCTCCCTCAATCTCTGGGAGGGCTAGTTTAAAAATCTTAGGGGGGCAGGGATCTGCGGGTGATCCGGATTTGATTTTAGATACAATGTGACGTAAGGTCTCTATATCAAGCGCTTGAAAGGAAGAGATCAGCTCCACCCTCTTACCCGAAGTCTTCACCACTTCACTGAAGGATTGCTTAAAAGGGGAATTGTCGATATCTGCCAAGATATCTTGTATTTTATTGGAGAAGTAGGATAAAAATTTGTTGCATTGATCCTGGTTAGATGGTGTCTCCAGTGATTGTTTTTGACAAAGTTCCTTGAGGATTTTAAACGTTTCTTTTTGTTTGTTAGATGCCATCAAGATTCTATTTTCATAATATTCAGCTTTCCTGGTAAGAAGGGCCTTTTTGTAAATGGCAACTCTTGCCCTGTACTCTACTAGGGCCTGTGGCTCGTACGTTTTACGCCACCGTCGTTCGTGGAGGCGGAGCGTGCGCTTCAGGGCCCTAAGCTCCTCCGTGAACCAGGGTGCTCCCTTGCCTTTATTACCAATTCTTAATCAGCCTGTTTATTTGAACAAAGTATTGCTTTCTGGGAATTGTAGTCCTCCAATGTTTAAGATCAGTTGGATTGCTGCACCTGATAATAATTTGTAAACAACAAAAGCCTGAGAGTGGATGCATGGACCCTCTTTTACTAATGTTTTGTAAGGGCGCTTACACGCTGAAAGGCTACACAAAAGTTAGTGTCAATCTACTTACTTTTTAAAGGCCTGTATGCTTTATTGCGTTGTGTTATGCACCCGCCAATGCATACATTAGTAAATAAATGCCATGGTGTTTGGCCTTCATTCTGAGATCTAGATCCATAGTGACCTGGTAACATAGTGTAATTTAGCGTCCCTATGCAAACTAGAGTTCTTAGCGGCGCTCTAAGGCTGGCTTCAGAGCCTGGCCTCTCAGTAAAGAGGGATGCAATGTCTACCCTGGAGAAGGTAAGTAAGGTGTGACCCTGAAGAGGCAGGACTGGGTGGTCTGCTCCATAGCACCCCTGGTAGTATGGAGGTTGTCCATGAGGAGTAAGCAGGTGGTGGTTTGCATCCCAATTTTTATTGATGGGGCAGAATGAAACCTGGGGGAGGGCAAGAAGCAGTGGTGGTTGGCATGGACCCTGAGAAACAGAGATGGGTAGGTGAGTCTATCCTAGATACTGCATTGTCTGTGGTTGCCTTGAGGGCTGTGGCCCAGGTCCTGATCTCTGAGGGTAGCAACCCTGAGACAGAGAAAGTAAGAACTAGAAGGCAGGTTTCACCTGCAGCAGTGAGGCTAAAGGAGGGTAGTAGGAGAGTGGGCCATGCTTAAAAAGAATTGCTGAGAAACCTTTTCTACTCAAACCAGTCTCTTGCTGTCTGTATTTATCCATATTTATTTTGTTTTGTGAACAGATGATGTGATAACTCGTATATTTCCACATTTACTTAACAGATAGTCGTGCACTCATACTTTGATGCCTGTCGCGTTTTAGCAAATTACACTGCCAAAATAATATAATACACACATCAAACAATTGGTATAATAGCACAAATACCTGTTGAGAAATGCAATAATGAATTTTAGCAAATCCCAGTGAGCTTTATAACTCCCTATACTGGCAATATGTACAGCTATTGGCCTGAAAGTCAATAAACTCAGGATAGAGTCACCCAAAAGAAGCCAATTATCTGTATTTTTCCACTTTTAAAAGTAGATACAGACAGGATATATAATGTTTTCTGTCTGTAGTTATCTGTAAAAATCCGTAAAAATGGAAAAAAGGGAGCACCAATTATGAGGAGTACTAAGTTCTAGAAATTTTTGTAAGGAGGGGGTCCTCATGCCTGAAAATTTTTGACAGGGGGGTCTCGGCATCCAAAAGTTTGAAGACCTCTGCCCTAGAGTGACAGTGACTCTGTCACTGAGGTCACAGGACCCTAGAGAAGGGCCGGCTCTAGGCCGGTGCTACCGGTGTGACCGCACTGGGCGCTGACTTTGGGTGGGGGCGTCAGCAACAATAAAAATGTCATGATAACTCCAGTGATTAATGCTCCTAAAAAGAGATCAGAGTTTTGTCTAGTGGAAGTTCTGACTCATAGAAAGGTAGCGCAGAGGGTTAATGTGCCTTCTGCAAAGAACATGTACCATGCAGATCACAAAGTGCACATAATGTAAATAGGTCAGTGGGTTACTGCTTTTGTCACAGAGATCCTTTTGTTACTTGCAGTTTATAAGTTAAAATCCTAACATAGAACAGTGAGCTATTAACTGTCATCTAAGAGCTGCATGCAAACTGCAAGGTATAAATTAAAGCGTTACAGTTTTTCCCCCAGTCTTTGATTATCCTAATGTTGCAAAAAGTGTTCATTTGGATAGAAATTAATTCTGATTTTCTGATGGTATTATGTTTTAAATTCTGAGTTTGTGTTTCTCCAGATCAATCACTATTAAACTATACTGCCTACTAGTATGGTTGTCATGTGACTCCTATACCTTGTAGTCCTTAGTCTTGGGTATCATTTCTTATACAGTGATTTACACATGTATAATTGATTGTTTCTGTGTAATATGTGTGATGTAAAGTGCTCTGACACCCTACACTGGTATGAGTGAAGCTGTAAATCAAATGCATCTGAGAGAGAGTGTGATTATGGAGCCTTGAGGGGCATTGTTAAGGGGTAGTAGTGAGGGAATCCGTGGTGGAGGTGGTCATTGGGGGGCACCAACAAACATTGTTGCAGAGGGGAGCCGCAATCGCTAAAGCTGGCCCTGCCCTTGAGGCCAGTCCGCCTCACCCATTGGTACCTCCATTGGCCTTGTTTCAGCAGTAGTAGCTGCAACTCACCAGGGATTGTCATTGCAGGATTTGCACGCACACCAAACTAAGTTCGCAAACTTCACAGTCTCTCTGCTTCATGCACAAGCACTTTTAACATGTGCTGCCTGCTTTGGGCCACTGGAATTATGCAGCAAAGGAGGACAAAATGATGCAGCAGTGTTGACTAAATTATGCAGCAAAAAAAAGGCTGCAGCGTAATGCAGTATATTTTAGGATACTTTATTATTTTGACATGTTTACACATGCTAACAGTCTCTGGAAAGATTTTGCCTTATTAGTACCAGTGTAACATACAAATGCAACAGTGAGAAAGGTGATCAGTCAACCTTTGCAAAGGACCGTCCACTTCGCAGCAACACAAGTCACATTTTTTAGTAACTTTTGATCCATTTGAGTTACAAACAATTTATTAGTTAAAATTGTCAGATTATGCAGCAGATGTTGTATTATGTGGCAAATATGGCAGAGCCATAATTATATAGAAAACATTTGCAAACTAGGATATTTTGCCATTCATGTTGAACTACGTTTGTGGAAAAAGGGAGAAGAGCTGATGACAGAAACTCCATGGCTCGGAGACAAATGGCTTATGTTTCCACTTTTAAGAGTATTTGGGACATTCTGTGATTGGAAACATATCCCACTTTGTGAATGTATTTTAATATCAATAACTCATATTAAACCTTAAATAATCATGTGTATCCATTGATTGAATTAAATAACATAAGCTGTAACTGGTCAGTGAAATGCCAAACAAATACAAAAAATTGGAATGTTTTACGCATTCTAGCCACACCTCTGACTCCGCCCACTGATCCCATCATCGGGTTATTCCCGCCCTCTGATTCTCCGCCCACAGTTCCCCTACTTTTTTTTCCCCACTTCGACCACTGGTCTAGGGTGGCTAAAATATTAAACTCTCATAAATCATATCTGTCTGTGTGTCCATCCATTCTGTGAAGGACGAGTTACCCTAACTGTAAAGTGACCGGACGGTTCCTGCCGTGGGCCTCTGCGAATACAACAGAATGTATGAAAGCAATGTTTGGGGGTCATTTTTTTCACTTTTCTTCTAAACTTTCCTTTTTTTGTGAAAGGGCTGCTGTGAAACATTTTTTTCGCAGAGTAAGCACATCGGCAACTCTGAACAGATTGTACTTGAATCTTCTTTCTTTTTTGTTTTCTTTCTTTTTCTTCTGTTATTTTTCGTATTTGAACCCTTTTATCTTCTCTCTGCCTCTCATATGTTTTCTTCCCATTCTTTTGCTCACTTTGATTCATTCTTTGTTTCCCTTCCACTAGCACGTCCTTCCTTCTTTTCTTCCCTCTTTCTCCTATCCTTTCCATCCTGCCTTCGTTTCCTTCCACTTTCCTTCATCCTTCATCCTTCCCCTCTTACCTTCTTCCCACCCTCCCGTTCCCCCTCCTTCCTCACTCGATTTCCACAGGGAAGGGACGATGAGGGTCCAGTTGAGAATTCGGTTACATTTGGGGGTATGAGTGTCACCAACAGTCCAGAGTGAAAGGAGGCTTAAGCCGCTAGAGAAGTACTTGTAGGAAAGAGTGGTCACTCTGGAGCCCTCCATGAGTTACACCTGCCGAAGCTTTCTGTGTGAGGCATCTGCAACCCTTAGTGAGTGCAACTTGAAGGCCCCACTGAAGTGTACACTCAGTGAGAGCTGCCGAGAGGCATCGGATACTGATGGGTGTACTCACTCCTCCGTAATGATGGTGTACCCCTAGTGCATGCTGCCTCCGCCGTCGGTCCGAGTGGTACATCCAGGCCTTAGCCAAAGACGTTTGTACCCCTCAATGAGATGACCCACTAAATATGTGGTGCCCAAAGCTCTCAGGGGAAGGCACCTGCAGCCCTCAGTGAGGTGTACATTTCACCTGTAGACCTAGGTACTGAGTGCCTGGATCTGTGGTAAATTGTATGGGGTATCTTTACTAAGATTGTGCGCCTTGTTTGTGTCACAATAATGATACAAATTGACGCGAAATCTTAATTTCCAATGTACTTTCCAGCTCAATGCTTGTTTTGCGCTGGAAATTCACTGGTAAGCAGTGGAAAGCAGCGCCTAGTGCTGCTTTGCATTACTTAGTACCAAGAGGGTGTTCCATGGGTGGTGCTTGCCAATCTTATGCAACCACCCATGGTTTTTGGTGCAAAAATCTATTTACTAAAAAAGTAGGCAGAGTTTTGCATCGAAGAAATAACGCCCTTTTGCACTAGGCACTAACAAGGAGAAACGTTTTCATTTCTCCTGTCTTTTCTGACTTTGCCTGTGTGCTGTACTATACAGCAAACATACAAAGTAATATAAATGTTTCAAAGTTACTGAAAGCATAGTATTTTGTACTGGAAGGCCTACCTTCCAGTACAAAACCTCTGATAGGGTCACAACACAGGCACCTTTGCACTGTGGTGCAAAGGTGTGCCTTTGAACTATGGCGCAAAGGTGTGCCTTTGAACTATGGCGCAAAGGTGTGTGCATGGTGCTCGGCAGCCTGATTGTGCACTGACTCTAGGGAAAGAGGACGAGAGTGTCATATCTCTGTAGATATGCACCAGCCCTGCCCTCCCCTCACACAATGCAGCACAGTATTTTTGTCTTTTGTGCTGCGTGAGAATTTAGTAAATAGACCCCTTAGTGTCTGGACCTGCTGCAGGTGTTAAGTGTTCGGATTCGCAGAAAGAGGTGAGTGCTTTGAGTTGTGTTAAGTGCTGAATGCCTTCATGTGCAGTATGTGTCAAATTCCAAGATTTGCTGTAGATGCCAAGTGCCTTGATTTCTGGTAGGTACTGTTTGTTTTGCGTTTGTCCTCCATGTACTAGACTTGTGGAAGATGCTGAAGCCCAGATTTATGTACCTCTCACACAACGCAACACAGCACCCAAAGTTGTTGAGCTGCATTGCATGACAGAGAGAGCAGGAAAGCACCATATCTACAGAGATATGGCACCATCCTGCTCTCTCCCCAGAAGTGGTGCAGAATCATACTGCCTAGCGCCACACACACACATCTTTGCGCCATAGTGTAACGGTGTCTGTGTGAGTCTAGTATATGCTTTGTACTGGGTACCCATCCTGTACCAAATACTATCCATAGACTAACTTTAAAACTTTTCCAACTTTGTATGTGTGCTGTACAGTGCATCAGACATGCAAAGTTTGAAAAGTTAACAGAAATAAAAGCATTTCTCCTTTTTAACGTCTGCTCTCAAGTGGAGTTAATTTTTGGTGCAAAACCCTGTTTACTATTGTTAGTAGATAGAGTTTTGCGACAAAATGGGGAGGGAGATTCTCCAAGCCTCGCAGGTATCAGGGTTCCAGCCCCAATGTTCACGGACGACACCTTATTAATATCTAAATCACCCATGGGGTTTTAGAGGACACTAGACAGTTTTGATAATTTTTGCACGAAGAGGGGACTCGAAATCAAGGTCACAAAAACTAAATACATGGTACTCAATCCTTGTCGCACCACTAAACCCAATCCAAAGCTTAAAGGCTCCTTTCTGGAGCATGTGCACACTTTTGAGTACCTAGGATAGATCCTTACTGAGCAGCTCAATCAATCAATTAATGTTTGTAGAGCGCAGCTACTCACCCGGATGGGTCTCAAGGCGCTGGGGGAAAGGGGGATCGCGCTGCTCCTAGGCATTCACAGAGTATCGTCGGAGGCCAGGGGGTCAGAGGACTTCCCTGGCCTTTCGGGGTACGTGCGGGACTGGACGCTCATGGTGATTCGTCGAAGAGCCAGGTCTTGAGGTCCTTCAGGAACTTAGAGAGAGTTGGTGTCTGGCGGAGGTGGAGAGGGAGGGTGTTCCATGCTTTAGACGTGAGGAAGGAGAAGGAACGACCTCCTGTTCTGGTCTTCTTGATGCGTGGTACTGTTGCGAGGGAGAGCTGGGTCGAGCTGAGGGATCTCTGGGGTGCGTGGAATGAGAGGTGGTGGTTCATGTAGGCGGAGCCGGTGTTGTGGAGGGCTTTGTGGGTGAGAAGCTTGAAAATGATTCTCTTCTCGATGGGGAGCCAGTGTAGTGCCCGCAGGTGTTGGGTGATGTGGCAATGGCGCAGTAGGTTAAGGACTAGTCTGGCGGCGGCGTTCCGGATGTTCTGGAGTTTGCTGTGAGGTTCTTGTTGATCCCGGCGTAGAGTGTGTTGCCATAGTCCAGTCAGCTGCTGATGAGGGCGTTGGTGATGGTTTTCCTGTGTTCGAGGGGGATCCAGTTGAAAGTTTTGCGTAGGAGACGGAGGGTGTGAAAGCAGGAAGAGGTGACTGCGTTGATCTGGCGGTCCATTTTGAGTTCAGAGTCCAGGATGATTCTGAGGTTGCGTGCGTGGTCCGTGGGTGATGGTGGGTTCCCGAGGGCTGGGGGCCACCAGGTGTCGCTCCATGCATCGGGATGTGGACCTATGATGAGGACTTCGGTTTTGTCTGTGTTCAGTTGTAGACAGCTGTTCTTCATCCATCTGGCGACTGCTTCCATTCCTTCTTGAAAGGTGTGTTTCGAGATGTTGGGTTCGTTGGATAGTGGGAGGATGAGTTGTGTGTCGTCTGCGTACGATAGGATGTTGAGTCCGTGTGATCTGACGATGGGAGCGAGAGGGGCCATGTAGACGTTGAACAGGGTAGGGCTGATGGAGGATCCTAGTGGGGGCTCCCCAGGTGGTTGGCGTGGGCTCCGAGATGAAGGGAGGTAGTCTGACCCGCTGCGTTCTGTCGGAGAGGAATGAGCAAATCCAGTCGAGGGCTTTGTTTAGGATTCCTGCATTGTGGAGTCTGCGGACTAGGGTACGGTGCGAGACTGTGTCGAAGGCCGCAGAGAGGTCCAGGAGGATGAGGGCCACAGTCTCACCTCTGTCCAGGAGGGAGCGGATGTCGTCAGTTGCGGCGATGAGGGCGATCTCTGTGCTGTGGCTTTTCCTGAAGCCTGATTGGGAGGAGTCGAGGATGTTGTTCACCATATTGATAGGTGCAGACTTAAACTCGAGCAACATACTGGGGAGTTGTTAAAAGTACTGAGAAGTTCCGAATTCCTACCAATTTTCCCAGTGCTGCAAATTTATAAACAGGCCATGGGAGCTGCCCTTTACAGAATGGAGCTCTGGGGCCACAAGGATGCAGCGGCCATTACTCTAGTGGAAAATCGACTACTGTGCCAGCTGACATGCCTCCCTATTAGCACCCCCTTACTTCCACTCAGGTTAGATATGGGTATTCAGTCAGTCTTAGAAAGGATAGGGATGAGACCAATCCTCTGTTGGAGGAGGCTCTGGGCCACTCCCGAGCTTATATCATACCGACAGGAGTTGGAAGAAATCTTGGGTCTGATAGGTTCTGACAAAATCTCATGGATTAGATACATCAGAGACACACTGAGAAAGTTGGGTAATGGGATTTTGTGGTAAGACCTGATGAAAGCAAGGTCTATTAGTAAGAATATCATCAAAGCCAATTATGGCCAGTACACAATAAACCTAATGCAGCCACAACCCTCCCTCGGCCCCCTGACCAATGCTTTCCTCTTGGTGGAGGATGCAGTCCCTTAACGAGATTGAACCTGCAGCAGCTAGGAAACTGTACCTCCAGTTTTGTTATGGCACCCTTCCGTTGCTTTCCTTCACCTCAGGTTGGGATCAGCCACATGAATGGGATAGGTAGGTAGGCATGCCCCTCCTGTGGTGCCAGCAAGGAAACTGTGGAGCATGCACTGTTCTTCTGCCCCGCCTATGTGAAGGGGAGGAAAAAATGGATACTCCCAGTATGCTGAAAGTTAGGGGTTAAAAAACATTGAGGCTCTTTGTATTTTAAGATATGACACGAAGGAAAGCACTGTTTTTGCTGTATCCCGTTGCCTTCTGACGATGAAGAGGACTAGGCGCATGATGTCCAAGCTTAATGCAGGCCCTGATATCATTACAGCACAGGGTGCTCCCAGTGTCTCTGCTCCCCCTCACGCGCTAGCACTTTGTGACATTGTAGTTCATGATTGTATCTGTAAATTATAAAAAACATAGGGTGCTGTTAGAAACGTTGTTTTCCCCTATGCACCAGCACCATGAGAATTTATGGACGAAGTCTGCTTTTGTTCACCTTTGTGACTCTTTTTACTGAGTTTATGAAATGTTTTAGCTACATCGATTTTATCAAATATTTTATGATGCATGTTTGATCTAAGCAGGTTTTATCACTTTTTTTTGGTGTATGCTTGTTTGATTTTAATGTTTTGTACGATGTTTTATTGCTCTTTTATGACTTACAGCCGAAATAAAGATTTGAAAGAGTCAAAAACCATGGGTGGTTACACAGGAATGCCCAGGTACCACCCATGAACCACTCTCGACGCAGAGGGCACAAAGCCAAAACCAATTTGCATTGGTTTGTAAATCCTGAAAAGGATTTTGTGTTGGTCTGCATCTTAAACCCGACGCAAGACCTTTGAAATTCTGGCCCGGAGTGTCTTGATTTTTGTCTAGGTACCTAGAGTTTTACATTAGTCCTGGGTGTATTGGATTTGATTGGAGAGGGACAGATTTTTTCAAAAGGTACGTAACACAGCGAAGCCCCCAAAGGAAGCTGCTCTGCATTGTGTGACAAGGAGGGAGCAGGAGAGCACCATATCTACAGAGATATGGCTCTCTCCTCCCCTTTCCCTAGCGCTGGCACTGATTTCAGCTGCCATGTACCAGGCACCTTAGGGCCATAGCGCTAAGGTGCATGCCTGAGTCTACCATAGGTTCTGTACAGGAAGGGTAGCTTTCCTGTACAAAATACTATGCCTAGACAAGTTCAAACATTTTTTCCACTTTCTATGTGTGCTGCACAGTGCAGCACACATGAAAAGTAGATAAAGAAAGGAGAAATGAAAGCATTTCTCCTCTTAACCCCTTCGGTGCTCATGAACGGAGCGGTTCCGTCATGAGCCACGGTGGGCGTGTGCTCATGACGGAACCGCTCCGTCATGGCACCCACCCATGGGGGAAGCGCTGGCGCTCCCCCCATGGGCAGCCCATCTGCACCCCCAAGCAGGGATGGCAGCAGAAGAGTTTCCGCTGCCACCCCGACCCCCCCTCGGCGATCCTGTGACGTCAGCGCGCACAGCGCGCCGACGTCATCAGGAAGCGCTGGCCATTTGCTTCCAGGCGTCACGAGAGGAAACAGGTATGTTTCCTTGCTCCGGTGGGGCGGGGGGGGGGCAGATCTTCACGCATTGAGGCATCGGGGGAGAGGAAAGAGTTTTTCCTCCCCCCTGATGTCTCAATGCAGGGCATTCCTGTTGCACGATCGCGCACAGCGTTGCGATCGTGCAGCAGGAATGCCCCCACTAGACGCCAGGGATATTTTTTTATTTAAAGGAAGCGACCCCTTGGGCAAGGGTCGCTTCCTCAGGGGGCAAAATTATTTTAAGACTTTT
Source organism: Calotriton arnoldi (assembly GCA_963921515.1). NCBI lineage: Eukaryota > Metazoa > Chordata > Amphibia > Caudata > Salamandridae > Calotriton > Calotriton arnoldi. The sequence continues at coordinate 205,290 of CAWUFW010002576.1, forward strand.
CTGCCCCCCCTGGGGACAGATCGCCCGAATGTTTTGGCGTTTCTGGCCCCAGGGGGGGGCAGAAAAGCCCACTAGAGCCAGGGAGTTTTTAAAAATTAAAATGGAAGCGACCCCTTGGGCAAGGGTCGCTTCCAGGGGACATATTTTTTTTATGTGTATTCTGCCACCCCTGGGGGCAGATCGGCCCGTTTATTTGGCCTTTCTGCCCCAAAAAACCCCACTAGACACCAGGGAGTTATTTAAAATTAAAATGGAAGCGACCCCTTGGGCAAGGGTCGCTTCCTCAGGGGGCAAAATTATTTTAAGACTTTTCTGCCCCCCCTAGGGACAGATCGCCCGAATGTTTTGGCGTTTCTGGCCCCAGGGGGCAGATCGGCCCGTTTATTTGGCCTTTCTGCCCCCAGAAAACCCCACTAGACACCAGGGAGTTATTTAAAATTAAAATGGAAAATTAAAATGGAAAATTATTTAAAATTAAAATGGGGCAGATCGGCCTGTTTATTTGGCCTTTCTGCCCCCGGGGGGGGGGGGGCAGAAAAGCCCACTAGACACCAGGGAGTGTGTTAAAATTTAAATGGAAGCGACCCCTTGGGCAAGGGTCGCTTCCTTACGGGCCTAAATAATTGTAAGACTTTTCTGCCCCCCTGGGGACAGATCGCCTGCATTTTTTGGCGTTTCTGTCCCCGGGGGGGGTGGGGAGGGCAGAAAACCCCACTAGACACCAGGGACTTCTTTAAAATTAAAATGGAAGCGACCCCTTGGGCAAGGGTCGCTTCCAGGGGGCAGATTTTTTTTATATGTGTATTCTGCCCCCCCTGGGGGCAGATCGGCCCGTTATTTTGGCCTTTCTGCCCCCAAGGGGCGGGGGGGGCAGAAAACCCACTAGGCACCAGGGATTTTGTTTTGTGTGTAATGGAAGCGACATGGTTGCTTCCAAGGGGGTAAAATTTGGTTAATGTTTTTTCTACCCCTCCTGGGGACAGATCTGCCCCTTTTTTTGGCCTTTCTGCCCTAGGCGGGAGGGGGGAGGCAGAAAACCCTACTAGGCACCAGGGATTTATTTCTTTTGCAAGGGGGCACATTTCTGTCTGCTGTTTTCTGCCCCACCTGGGGGACAGATCGGCCTGGCAGACAACCTCACCCGATCCCTTGGGCAAGATCACCCCCCATTTTTCTCAGCCCTATTTGAAGGCCCATCTGGCAGATTGACCATTTGGGTAGTGACATAGGGTGTTCTATTGTTAATTGTTTTATTTTTTGTGAATTGTAATTGTAATGCTTTATTTCTCCCTTTTTGTTCTAGTTCAAGGCTTTTGCTCTTTAGACTGTTCCAGGTTGCGGTTTCGTTACTGGTGGTTCTGCTGTTTGTGTAGTTGCATGTGTTTGGTAAGAGACTTTTTTGTACAATGTAAATGAGTTTCATTTCTCTGCATGAATGTGTTTTTTGCTAATGGTGTAATAATAGCAGTATGTTTGGCTTCTGGTTTTTGAGTGTCAAAAACTTTTTGCATTTGTGCTCGATGTGTATTTTGTTGTCTTGTGAGTAATTGGTTTTGTTTTTTTCTTTCTAGTGGGATATCGTTGGTTTTTGCTGTCTCTCTTCAGAGTAGGTGCTGGTGAGTGTAGCTGTTTCTTGCAAGTGAATCGTATAGTTTTTGAGTATATAGATCTTTGTGATAAAGGCACACATTTTTTTTACTTACTTATTTTGGACAGTGTTGGTTGTTGTTGACTTGTTTGTGCAGTGCCCTTTCTTGGTAAGGATAATGGCTAGCCGCTGGATTACTGCTCAGCAGGTTGTTGGTATGCTTTTTGAGTCTTCCTCTGACCATGGTTCAGAGACTGACTCTGCATCTGAGGCAGAGGACGGGGTGGAAGATTCAGGCAGTGAGTTTTCTCTCCACATGGAATCATCGGATGATGAAGCTACTCTCAGTGCGGATGAAGCTACTCTTAGTGCGGATGAAGTGCCTGTTTTAGAGGAGGACATTGATGTGCCAATAGTGCAGCAAGAGGCATCTGGGCTGCAGCCTGGGGCTGCAAGGCTTCCAGTTGGAAGTGATGACCTCTGGGTTGCCCAAGGCATGGTGCAGCCGGCATTGCCAGACTTTATTGGTGTTCCAGGGTGTAGAGTGAATACAGAAAATTTTTGCCGATACATTTTTTTCAGTTGTTTATGGACGATGTATTTTTGGCAGAGATTGTTGAGCAGACTAATTTGTATGCTGAACAGTTTTTGAGGGACAACAGTGCCAGCCTTAGGCCCCACTCTAGAGCTACCTGGTGGACTCCCACAAATCTGCAAGAGAGGAAGAAGTTCTTGGGTTTAACTTTTTTGATGGGCTTGCTAAGGAAGCCATCAATGTCTTCATATTGGTCTACTAGTCCCTTGATGGCAACGGCTATATTTCCGCCAGTCATGAGTCGTGATAGGTATTTGCTTCTGCTTCGGATGCTGCATTTTGTCGATAATGGTTTAGCGTTGCCACGAGTTCACCCTGATTGTGACCATCTTTTTAAGATTCGGCCTGTCATTGATCACTTTGTAGATCGATTTTCTGAGATCTATGCTCCAGGGAAGGAAATAGCAGTGGATGAGTCTTTGGTCTTGTTCAAGGGCCGCTTGGTTTTTAGGCAATACATTCCTAGTAAGAGGGCACGCTATGGAATTAAGCTGTATATGCTAAGTGACAGTAGGATTGGATATGTCTCTAATTTCAGGGTGTACACCGGTAAGGAATCCAGGATTAACCCCCCTGGTTGTCCGTCCACTTTTGGAGTGACTGAGAAAATTGTGTGGGAACTTGGTAGAGGACTTTTTAACAAAGGTCACCATTTATATGTAGATAACTTCTACACTGGTGTGCGGTTGTTCAGGGAATTGGCCAAAGTGGACACTGTTGCTTGTGGCACAATCCGCTCTAACCGTAAAGGTTTCCCAAAAGAACTTGTTTGTCAAAAGCTTGTGCGGGGACAGTGCAGTGCGTTGCGTTGCGAGGAACTTCTAGCTGTGAAGTTTTCAGACAGGAGAGATGTCTACATGCTGACTACCATCCATGATGAAAGCACTTCACCTGTGACTGTTTGGGGTCAGGTTGCTGAAGCGCGCAAACCTGTGTGCATTTTAGACTATAATAGGCACATGGGTGGTGTTGATAGAGTAGATCAGAGGTTGGAACCTTACACTGCTCTTCGTAAGGCTTACATTTGGTATAAGAAGTTGGCTATCCATCTTTTCCACTTGGCAACCTTTAATGCTTTTGTTGTATTCAAGGATTCTTGTCCTGAGCCAAAGATGACTTTTGCTAAGTTTCAGGAGTCTGTAATAGGCAGCCTTGTTGTAGTGGAACAGGCAAGTGTTCCTAGAGTTGGAGTGGTGGAGGATGTGGCTAGATTGAAAGATCGCCACTTTCCTGATCACATTCCTCCCACACCCTCAAAAGACTTTCCAAGTAGGAGATGTAGAGTCTGTTGGTAAAGAGGTACGCGGAAGGAGACTCGTATGTACTGCCCCGAGTGTCCTTCTAAACCTGCGCTGTGTGTGCCTGCTTGTTTTAGAATGTACCACACGCAAAAGAATTTTTGGGAGCATCCATGAGTGGTTAAGTGAACTGCCTGGTCTCTATGGTTTTATATTTTTTGTTCAGTTTCAAGGTTGGCATTTGTGCAATGTATTTAGTTTCAGATTTTGTGTTAGTAGATTTGTATCTATTTACTATTTGTTTGTGTTTTCTTTTTTGTATAAAAAAATCCTAAATGTGATGGCGGTGTGTGTAGGCTGGCACTTGGCTGGCGGTGTGCATGGACTGGCGCTTGGCTGGCTGTGTGCATGGACTGGCGCTTGGCTGGCGGTATGCGTGGACTGGCGCTTGGCTGGCGGTGTGCGTGGACTGGCGCTTGGCTGGCGGTGTGCGTGGACTGGCGCTTGGCTGGCGGTGTGCCTGGACTGGCGCTTGGCTGGCGGTGTTCGTGGACTGGCGCTTGGCTGGCGGTGTGCGTGGACTGGCGCTCGGCTGGCGGTGTGTGAGTAGTGACTTGCTGCTGGTCACTACAGACACTGCTAGCCAAACGCCACTCCACGCAATCCGTGAGCTGGTGTGGTTGCTGTGTCAGGAATGTGGGCGTGTGAAAGTGATGGGCCCTTGAATGGCTCTGTCTGCTGGTGTGAGTGTTTTAATGTGCTGGGCCCGCGGCTGGTGGTGTGAATGGTTTTGTATGTGTCACACGTATGAAAGGTGTATGAATGGCCTGTAAAGAGGTTGGTGCCTTGTCGTGGCTTTACAGCTCACGAGCTGTGAGTCAATGGTTCAGTTTCTCGTCCTTTCAATTATTAACAGTGCATTTCATTTTTGTGAAATCTCTGGTTATACAACTGTATATACTGAACCATCACTCACCCTCGTGCCAAATCCAACCAGTATGTATGTGTGCTTGAGGAATAGGTGGTTGTGCAGAAAAATTTGTCTTTTCTGTCTTTCTCAAGCAGGGTGTACCTTGTCCCTTTTTGTGAATGTTGTAATGTGTTGGTTTCATGCCTGGTGGTGTGAATGGTCTTGTGTGTATCACGTATGAAAGGTGTGTGAATGGCCTGTAAAGCGGTTGGGGCCTAGGCGTGGCTTTACAGCTCACGAGCTGCGAGTCACTGGTTCAGTTTTTTGTCCTTTCAATTATTGACAGTGCATTTCATTTTTGTGAAATCTCTTGTTAATTAAATTTTATATACTGAACCATCACTCGCCCTCGTGCCAAATCCAACCAGTATGTGTGTGTGCTTGAGGAATAGATGACTGTGCAGTAATCTTTGTCTTTTTTGTCTCTCTGCCAAGGTGTACATTTCATCTAAGAAAAACCTACCAACTGTAGATATTGTCGTAAACTAAACACCCATGGGAGTACATGGTGATGTCTCTCTTGTGGATCCCAACGAGTTATCTTACCCACAATGTCCTGCAAACCTCAAAATGTGACTGTCACATTTTCCTTGCATTATTTTGCCCAAATTTTCACGCTGCAGAAAGTAACAACAAATTTCCAACCCCCAGCATTTCTCCAAGTATCCCAATAGAAATGGTACCTCACTTGTGTGGGTGGGCCAAGTACCCGCGGCAGGGAAGGGCCCAAAACCTATTGAGGCGACATCAAAATTACCTATCACAAACCAACCTGGTTTTGCAAGGGGGGTCCCATGAGTTTTTGGCCCCGGGCTCGGCGGCCATCTAGGGAAACCTACCAAACCTACACATTTCTGAAAACTAGACACCCGGGGGAGTCCACCGAGGTATGGCTTGCATGAGTCCCCCAACATTCTCCTACCCAGAATCCCCTGCAAACCTCAAATTTAGCTGAAAAAATCATTTTTTTCTCAAATTTCTGTGTGGGAAAGTTCTGGAATCTGCATGGATCCACAAATTTCCTCCCACCCGGCGTTCCCCCAGGTCTCCCGATAGAAATGGTACCTCACTCGCGTGGGTGGGTCAAGGACCCGCGACAGGCAAGGGCCCAAAACCTATTGAGGCGACATCAAAATTACCTATCACAAACCAACCTGGTTTTGCAAGGGGGTCCCATGAGTTTTTGGCCCGGGCTCGGCGGCCATCAAGGGAAACCTACCAAACCCACACATTTCTGGAAACTAGACACCCGGGGGAGTCCAGCGAGGTATGGCTTGCGTGGGTCCCCCAACATTCTCCTACCCAGAATCCCCTGCAAACCTCACATTTTGCTGAAAAAAATCACTTTTTTCTCAAATTTCTGTGTGGGAAAGTTCTGGAACCTGTGTGGATCCACAAATTTCCTCCCACCCAGCGTTCCCCCAGGTCTCCCGATAAAAATGGTACCTCACTTGTGTGGGTAGGCATAGTGGCTGCAACAGGAAATGGCCCAAATCGTACTGTGGAGACTTCAAAATTACCTATAACAAAACTACCTGGTTTTGGGGGGGGGGCACCTGGGGTTTTGGCCCCGGGTTCGGCGGCCATCTTGGGAAACTGCCAAACATTTCTGAAAACTAGACACCCGGGGGAGTCCAATGAGGTATGGCTTGCTTGGATTCCCCAATGTTTTCCTACCCAGAATGCCATGCAAACCTCAAATTTAGCTGAAAAAAACACATTTTCCACATATTTTTGTGTGGAATCACCGTGCCGGCACAAATGTCCTACCCCACAGCGTTCCCCTGAGTCTCCCGAGTAAAATGATACCTCACTTGGGTGGGTGGGGCAAGGGCCTGTGACTGGGAAGAGCCCAAAACATCGGGATTAAGGGTATAGCACCGAGAATTCTAAGCGCTACATTTTTTTGAAAAATACGTTTTTAGCCAATTCTGCATTGGACACCCACACAAGTGAGGTATCATTTTACTCGGGACACTAAGGAGAACGCTGTGGGGTAGGACATTTGTGCCGGCACGGTGATTCCCCACAAAAATATGTGGAAAATGTGTTTTTTTCAGCTAAATTTGAGGTTTGCATGGCATTCTGTGTAGGAAAACGTTAGGGGATCCACGCAAGCCATACCTCATTGGACTCCCCGGGTGTCTAGTTTTCAGAAATGTTTGGGTTTGGTACTTTCCCAAGATGGCCGCCGAGCCCAGGGCCAAAACCCCAGGTGCCCCCCCCAACCAGGTAGTTTTGTTATAGGTAATTTTGAAGTCTCCACAGTACGATTTGGGCCATTTCCAGTTGCAGCCACTATGCCTACCCACACAAGTGAGGTACCATTTTTATCAGGAGACCTGGGGGAACGCTGGGTGGGAGGAAATTTGTGGATCCACGCAGATTCCAGAACTTTCCCCACACAGAAATTTGAGAAAAAAGTGATTTTTTTCAGCGAAATTTGAGGTTTGCAGGGGATTCTGGGTAGGAGAATGATGGGGGACTCACGCAAGCCATACCTTGCTGGACTCCCCCGGGTGTCTAGTTTCCAGAAATGTGTGGGTTTGGTAGGTTTCCCTAGATGGCCGCCGAGCCCCGGGCCAAAACTCATGGGACTCCCCTTGCAAAACCAGATTGGTTTGTGATAGGTAATTTTGATGTCGCCTCAATAGGTTTTGGGCCCTTCCCTGTAGCTGGTCCTTGACTCACCCACGCGAGTGAGGTACCATTTTTATCGGGAGACCAGGGGGAACGCTGGGTGGGAGGAAATTTGTGGATCCACACAGATTCCAGAACTTCCCACACAGAAATTTGAGAAAAAAGTGATTTTTTTCAGCTAAATTTGAGGTTTGCAGGGGATTCTGGGTAGGAGAATGTTGGGGGACCCACGCTAGCCATACCTCGCTGGACTCCCCCAGGTGTCTAGTTTTCAGAAATGTGTGGGTTTGGTATGTTTCCCTAGATGGCCGCCGAGCCCAGGGCCAAAAACAAATGGGACCCGCCTTGCAAATCCAGGTTGGTTTGCGATAGGTAATTTTGATGTCGCCTCAATAGGTTTTGGGCCCTTGCCTGTCGCAGGTACTTGACCCACCCACGCAAGTAAGGTACCATTTTTCTCAAAAGACTTTGGGGAACGCGAGGTGGGTGGAATTTTGTGAATCCACGCAGATTCCAGAACTTTCCACCACAGAAATGTGAGGAAAATGTGTTTTTTTGACAATTTTTTAGGTTTGCAAGGGATTCTGGGTAACAGAACCTGGTGAGCGCCAGTTAAGTCACCCCATCCTGCATTCCCCTGGGTGTCTAGTTTTCAAAAATGTATAGGTTTGCTAGGTTTCCCCAGGTGCCGGCAGAGCTAGGGTTCAAAAACTACAGCTAGGCACTTTGCAAAAAAAGGGTCCATTTTCACTGTGAAAATGTGGTGTGTCCACGTTGCGTTTTGGGCCATTTCCTGTCGCGGGCACTAGGCCTACCCACACAAGTGAGGTACCATTTTTCTCTGAAGACTTTGGGGAACGCGGGGTGGGTGGAATTTTGTGGATCCACGCAGATTCCAGAACTTTCCACCACAGAAATGTGAAGAAAATGGTTTTTTTGACAAAGTTTTAGGTTTGCAAGGGATTCTGGGTAACAGAACCTGGTAAGAGCCAGTCAAGTCACCCCATCCTGAATTCCCCTGGGTGTCTAGTTTTGAAAAATGTATAGGTTTGCTAGGTTTCCCTAGGTGCCGGCAGAGCTAGGGTTCAAAAACTATAGCTCGGCACTTTGCAAAAAAAGGGTCAATTTTCACTGTGAAAATGTGGTGTGTCCACGTTGCGTTTTGGGCCATTTCCTGTTGCGGGCACTAGGCCTACCCACACAAGTGAGGTACCATTTTTCTCGGAAGACTTTGGGAAACGCGGGGTGGGTGGAATTTTGTGGATCCACGCAGATTCCAGAACTTTCCACCACAGAAATGTGAGGAAAATGTGTTTTGTTTTTACAAATGTTTAGGTTTACAAGGGATTCTGGGTAACAGAACCTGGTGAGAGCCAGTCAAGTCACCCCATCCTGGATTCCCCTGGGTGTCTAGTTTTCAAAAATGTATAGGTTTGCTAGGTTTCCCTAGGTGCCGGCAGAGGTAGGGTTCAAAAACTACAGCTAGGCACTTTGCAAAAAAAGGGTAATTTTTCACTGTGAAAATGTGGTGTGTCCACGTTGCGTTTTGGGCCGTTTCCTGTCGCGGGCACTAGGCCTACCTACACAAGTGAGGTACCATTTTTCTCGGAAGAGTTTGGGGAACGCGGGGTGGGTGGAATTTTGTGGATCCACGCAGATTCCAGAACTTTCCACCACAGAAATGTGAGGAAAATGTGTTTTGTTTTACAATTTTTTAGGTTTGCAAGGGATTCTGGGTAACAGAACCTGGTGAGAGCCAGTCAAGTCACCCCATCCTGGATTCCCCTGGGTGTCTAGTTTTCAAAAATGTATAGGTGTGCTAGGTTTCCCTAGGTGCCGGCAGAGCTAGGGTTCAAAAACTACAGCTGGGCACTTTGCAAAAAAGGGTCATTTTTCATTGTGAAAATGTGGTGTGTCTACTTTGCGTTTTGAGCCATTTCCTGTCGTGGGCACTAGGCCTACCCACACAAGTGGGGTACCATTTTTATCGGCAGACTTAGGGTAACACAGAATTGTAGAGCAACTATTATTACCTATTGACTTTCGATGCATTTCTGCCTTCCAAATGAAAGACAATGTGTAAAAAAGAAGTCATTTTGAAAAATGACCTATAATTCTCATGCTAGTATGGGTACTCCCAATTTCAGAAATGTGCAAATATCTACTGTTTCTAAACTCTATATTTTGTTCCCATTTCAGAAATACATAGGTGTCTTTCATACCGATTTTTCCATGTATACATTTTCCCAAAATAATTGCTATATACCCGGTACATAATAAAAAACCATTGCAAGACGCTGCTCAGTTATTGGCTCTGGGTTCGTCGGGTTCTTAGTGAACCTACAAGTCCTATATATCCCCACAACCAGAAAGGTCCAGCGGATATAACGGTATATTGCTTTCAAACAGCTGTCATAATTAGAAGAAGTTACAGGTGAAAACGTTGACACAAATGGCTGTTTTTGTCAACTAATTTTCAATTTTTCCTATATTTAACTGTTAGTTTCTATAACGAAACCTTGAAGGATCTACACGAATGACCCCATGCTGAATTCAGAATTTTGTCTACTTTTCTAAAAATGTATAGCTTTCCAGGATCCATTATTGCTTTCATACCCATTTCTACCATTAACTGGAAGGAGGTTGAAAGCACAAAAAAAAATAGCAAAAATAGGCTATGTCCCAGAAAAATGCCAAAACTGTGTAAAAAAGCGGGGCGTGGTTTGGACGCCAGTGAAGATGGCGGCGTGAGCCCTTGTCTCCTCCTGTGGCGATGCTATTGCCTACAGTTTTGCCTGCTTCTTCGCACTGATTTTTACCAGGACTGGCAGTAATCAGTGGCGGAGTCTATGGTGCTTATGAGGCTGTGTATTTCGGGAGGCTCCAGTCGACAACGAGGGCAGCGACGGCCTTGCTACCTCTCTATTGGTCCCGTGCCCTCGCCATACCTCATTCCACCCGTGAGCTCGATCAGCCCTGGCGGAGCGATTCGGATCGGCTGACTGCCTGATTGCTGATCTCGACCTGAATGCAACCTGAATGCGAGCCCTTCAGAAACCCGGCGACTACTGCAACCCGTTCAACCTTCGATTCACAACCTTCGACTCACTCGATATCAACATCAACATCAAGTAAGGTTGCGCGCGTCCATGAACAAAATGGCGGCCGCCTAATAATTGCCCAATTATCGCGTCTGATCTATCCCACCGCCGCAACTCCCTGCTACATTTAAGGCCGACATCTGTCACCTGAAAACTGTAACTGAGCTCTGCTTAGTGCTCATTTAGTGTTTAATGCTTAGTGCTGTTTAGTGCCCATGATATCTGAACTGCCGGTTGCTGGAAGATGGGCACCGCGGATCCCTGTGAAACTGACGGCGTGCACGTTCCCCCTTCCCGAGTGTGCTTCTCGCTGCTGATTGCTACACGCATGCAGGCTGATTTAAACCTCTATGTGCAATGTGCGGTGTGCCTTTTGCCAAATGCCTTCAGCTACACACTGTATGCAGATCATTTCTGATCTGATCATCTTTGAGGGCACTTTCATTGAATCGGTCGGCATGCAGGGAGGCTGTAACACGTGCTCTTCACAAAATTGCGGACATTTAACACGTTAATTGTACTACAGTAATTCGGCTTACTGGATCTGTCTACTGCATCATCCTTTACCAATAGTGTTTCCGGATGTATAGCCTTACTCATTACTCATATTTCTGAATACCAAACATATACATCCCTCTGCCTGCAGCCTGACCTCAAGATGGCTGCTGCTTATGACACACTGGAACATTGTGCACTGGGAAACATCGTGGTTGCTGTGTCCTTATAGGCTAATATTGAGCTGTTATAATAATACTGAGGTGTTATTGGCCTGGTATTATGCTATTGCTGAATCATATGGTCACCATTAATGCTGTGAGGTACTGAAGCTATGCAGCTTTATACTGAATCACCTTGTCATTAGTGCTGCGGAAATTCAATGTAAATGCACTATGGAAATAGCACTGTGAAGTTACTGTGAAGTTACTGTGGCGTTGGATCATCGTCTGCTGCACTACACACGACCCACACCGTGTGCTGCATTACGAATCTTATGCTAATCGCCTTCTAACACGTGTGCTGTAGGTTGATGTGCTTTGGCGCCTTTGGTTCAGTTAAGCCTACTACATAGAACAGTGCCTCTTAGAATCTCATCTGTCTCATCTCGTCGATCACCGCTTCAAGCAGCATTGCCTCTGCGCACACCGCGCACACCGCACCCGGCTCCACAGGCCTTTGACGGGATACCACAGCACTTGGACGGGATACCTCTGTGCACACTGCATTCCAACAATTTGGTGCACCTAAGTACAGTGAGTGTCTGTCAGTACTATCAGTATTATCAGGATTGCCAGTATTATCTGCCAAAACAACGGATAGTAAAACAACGGTCAGGCAATAGAGCACTCAACATTGACACAATCAATCAAGACGAATAGAAGTGGTCTTCACACAAAATGGCTGAGAAAGAGGCGAAAAACCTAAAGAGACTCAAAGCTGACCATCCTAGCCCTGACTCGCCCACTAAAGGCAAAAGAGACATCAATACAACGATGGATACCATACTGAACAAATTAGCGGAGGTACATGATCTTGCTAAGTCAACGAAAGAAGAAATCTCTGCAATCAGACAAGACATCAGGGAAACCAACCTCAGACTGTCAGAAACTGAAAGCAGGATCAGCCAGTTAGAAGATACAGAAACTAGAGTTTGTAAATCCCTGAAACATCTAACAATGACAACGGATTCACTAACAAAACGCCTGTCAGGCCTAGAAGACAGGAATAGGAGAGGGAACCTAAGAATTTTTGGCATACCTGAAGGAGAGGAAGATTCCTCAGGTTCCTGCATCACTTTCCTAGAAAGTTGGTTCACACAAGCCACCAATCTGACATTCAGCAAACCACTGGAATTTGACAGAGCCCATCGAGTACCAGCCAGAAGGGAACCGAACCAAAAAGTGCTGAGATCAATTGTTTGTAAACCTCTCCGCTATCAGCACGTTGAACAAATCCTTGCCTTTATGCGAAAAAACAATCATATCCTCTGGAAAAGCAGTAGAGTCTTCATCTCTCAGGATTACAGCAAAGAAACTGTTGATACCAGGAAAGGGTTCTTGGCTCTCCGGCCCAGGCTAAAATCCCTGAATTACCAGTTTGCATTTGCAGGCCCTGCAAAATTCCGTGTCATAATCCAGGGGACCCCACACTTTTTTACAGACCACCACCAATTAAAAAGGTTCCTTGACGGTCCAGATGACCCCTCTATGGATACGTCGAATTTGGGTCCCTCGACACCAGCTGCTAAGTGATAGACATCAGCCTTTTGAGTCACCAGCGTAACATTTTAGCCTTAATGCCTCAACCTGTATAATGAAATACTTAATGCTTAATACGCCTGACCCATTTTTCAACAGACCTTCTTTGCTGCATCTTAGAACACGCTCACTACTCGCTTCTCCTTATGACCTTGGCCACGTTAGTCTACACCAGCCTACACAAACATGTACCTGTCACGTTAATCTATACCGGCTTATATATGCATTTACCGGTCACGTCAATCTATACCGGCTTGCAACGATCATTGTTGCCCCATGATGGTGATTGCCCCTAAACTGAATGCTGGCAGTTGTTCGCTGCATTCTACCTGTACTGTACTGTACTGCAAGGTACCCTAGACACATAGCAATTCACATGCTATAGACATGCTATAGACATGCTATAGACACATAACAATCCACTAGTTTCACTAGTTCAATGTTTAGTTGAATGTTTAGTTGAATGCTGGCAGCTGTTCGCTGCATTCTACCTGTACTGTGCTGTACTGCAAAGTACCCTAGACACATAGCAATTCACATGCTATAGACATGCTATGGACACATAGCGATTCACTAATTTCACTAGTTCAATGTTTAGTTACATTTCACTCTAACTAAGTGATTTTTAGATCTATCCATAGTTAGGCAGATCCAACTTACATTATGTCCTGAAATAAACCGCACGACAGCGAGCACACCAACCACCAGCTACTAATCACACTTAAATCTTAACTCCTCTGCTCACAGTTTTCAAGCGTTGAATACTACGACTTCCTTAGACTCGCCACTTTTCACGTTACACAATGTTCTCAAGCGATCTATATCACTATACTTGGCTCCCACGGGAGGGGAGCGCTCTTCAGACGTCACCATGTCTGTTCACTACCTTCAAGGGTCGGTGGGAGGGTTAGGGTTGAGGGTGGGTAGGGGTAGGGTTATGGATTTTGCTTTACCTGTATTGTTTTTCATTATCCTCTGTTTGCTTTCCTTTGTTTATACCTGCTATATCTATTTTATTTGCTCAGGTACCTTGCTTAGCTTCGCAGATGCTAATCTTCGCAGTAATTTCAGTGAAGGAATGTGTACACTCTCAGATGTATTTGCAAGTCTTGAACCAAATTGCAGATGTAATGTATATCCATGCATGGGTTTTAATGATGCCTTATACTGTTATTTTTTTGTAATGTCTTACTGTGATGATTTTACGTGCAGTCGATATTGCTCGTTGCCTGATGCACACCGCATATGTGTCCTGTTCCTATACTTACACACCATGTATTTACACTTACATACCATGCGCTTATACTTACATACCATGCTACTACTACTTGATCCAAAATACTATTATGATATCTTATTCCACAAAGGTGTAACTATTATGCCATGCACACTGTGTGTACCCAAAAGGCTTCCTCACTCAAACGTCATGAAGGGTATTTTGTTTCTACTATCTCATACCTTACATCGACCATCCCATTGTGAATTCTCCACTGGCACAAGACGCCTGTTCGTGAGATTTCTACCTTGCACACGTTATATACACTCCTGGCTGGCCAATTTTGAGCTGCTCCGTCCACCGACTTCAACACACGCAACGGATAGATATATAACCGCTCTTGATATACTATGTGCGCTATACAAAAAGCGCAATAGTGATAAAGACCAACACATAATATTGATAATAGATTCATGATGTCGTTGACTACTTCAAACACAATAACACATAATAATATCAAGATAGTTTCATTGAACGTTAAGGGATTAAACCATCCGATCAAACGAAAAAGATACTTGACTACCTGTACAAGCAAAAGGGAAACATATTCCTCCTCCAGGAGACGAAAATTGACTCAAAGCAATTTAACTCACTTAGAAATAGATCCTTTAGTGACGTTGCTGGTTCAGAGGCAATAGGGAAAAAGAATGGTGTCCTGACTTTGTTAGCTAAGAAATCGAACATCGACTTAATAACAAGCACATCTGACTCTAAAGGGAGGTGGGTTACCACCAAACTACTGAAGGATAAAACGGAATTTTATGTTACTAATATTTACGCACCCAACAAGGACGAACTAGAATTTTGGGATGACTAAAGCAATCTAATTGACACAATACCAGATACTGCTCTGCACATTCTAGCGGGCGACTTCAACTTACCCATAGACCCGGCACTTGACAGAGACTCACGGTGCCCTTTCCGCACAAACAACTCCCACAAGGCCCTTATCAACCTTTGTACTCGCTTCAACCTGCTGGACACTTGGAGGCTACAAAACCCTACGGGAAGAGATTATACATTCTTTTCGTCCCCACATAACTCATATTCACGCATCGACTATCTTTTGATCTCTGGTAATGCGGCAGCTAGAGTTATGGCTACTTCAATTGAGCCAAGAGTAATCTCAGATCACTCATGTATAAGTCTTTCTATCTCTGACACGCAACCGTTCAGAAAGCAGTCACTTTGGAGGTTTAATAACGAGATTTTAGAAAAAGAGACCCACAGACAAATCATTGAAAAAGCATTACAAGACTACCTTAGACTGAATAAAGAAGGCGATACGCCTGATCTCATACGGTGGGAGGCACTGAAAAGCACAATTAGAGGTGAGATTATTAAAATAAGAGCCACTATGAATAGGAATTCCAATAGCACCCTTGAGAAACTTGAAAAGGAAATTGCCCAGCTAGAGCAGAAACACATATCGTCCAGAGAGCCCTCAGTTATGAATGAAATCATTAAAAAGAAATATGAATACAACAAAATACTCAGTGATAGAGCAGGTATCTGGATAAATAAACAAAAAAGCCTCAAACTATGTGAGTCAAATAAGGCAGGGAAGAGTCTAGCTTCGTATTTAAAGTTTAAAATCCAGAAGAACACGATCAATAATATAACCGATCAGAAAGGTTTAGCTCACTCTGACCCAGACAAAATTGCGGAGGTATTCAAAGAGTTCTACAGTACTCTATATAGTAAGAACCAGGGTTTGGACACCGCCAAAACACGAGACTACCTAAATGGTTGCTCACTCCCATCACTCTTTGAACAAGATAAAATAGAAATTAATAGTCCGATCACTGCCTCAGAAATTGAAACCTCTATTAAATCTGGAAAGGCCCCAGGGCCTGTTGGGTTTAATGCTCAATTCTATAAAAGTTTCTCTTCAACGCTAATCCCCCCACTTTTAAAACTGTTCCATGGGTTTAGTACCTCAGGTCAAATTTCCGGCACCCCAGCAGAGGCCATTATAGCTGTAATCCCCAAGGAAGGGAAGGACCCAACACTCCCCAAAAGCTACAGACCGATATCCCTGATCAACCTAGACTGCAAAATCTACGCAACTATTCTCGCCAAACGCATCCAAAAATTTCTTCCCCAACTCATCCATCCCTCCCAGGTCGGCTTTTTAAAATCGAGATTATCAAGTGATAATACCCGTATATTGGCCCATGTTTTAGAAAAAGCTAAACTCACTGACACGCCAACCGTAGCCATTACATTAGACGCCGAGAAGGCTTTTGATAAAGTGGACTGGAACTATCTGGAAACGACATTGGTTAAGTTCAACTTGGGTGATAATTTTATACATATGGTAATGGCACTATATTCTAACCCCACAGCCAGAGTCAGAGCGGGAGGATGCCTCTCCTCTTGTTTTAAACTAGAGCAGGGAACAAGACAGGGATGCCCTCTCTCTCCCTCCCTATTCCTTCTTGCAATCGAACCCTTCCTATGTCACCTCAGAAATAACAGCCAGATTTCAGGTGTAAACTTTGGTGACTGCACGGTTGAAATAGCCGCCTACGCTGACGACGTACTAGTTGTCTCTGAAAATGCGGAAACTGCCATTCCTGGTCTTATGTCCTCAATAGAGGAATTCTCTGCAATATCTGGATATAAACTAAACAAAGATAAAACTGAGGTAAAACTCTTAAACAACCTTGGCGGGAAGGAGATTCTCGGTGATTCTGGCCTCCTATGGCAACCTAAATGCTTTAAATACCTAGGCCTAGACTTCACTGGAGACTTGATCACCACTCTTCATGTTAATGAACACGCGCTTTATAAAAAAAAATCCACACTATTAGATGGTTGGTCGGCAAAATTTCTGTCCTGGTGGGGAAGAGCGGAAACATTGAAAATGATGATTGCTCCTCTTGTCAACTACCTCGCTAGTATGCTACCAATTACCTTCTCCAATGATTTTCTGAGTAGAATTTATAAACTTTTTAATACGTTCCTCTGGCAAGGTAAGAAGCCCAGAATATCATGGAAAAAACTCCAACTACCAAAAGAGAAAGGTGGTCTGGGCCTTCCGAACTTTAGGAACTATCAAACGGCATATATTTGCAAGCAAGGCTCCAACTGGCTAGTCCCCCAAGGTAGCTACTCTCCAGTATGGATAGACATAGAGCAATCGATCATCAAAGGAATGCCTTTGCCTGCTCTCCTCACCATGGACATATCCCACCTTCCCCACTCAAAATACATCTTGCTCAACACTAGGAGAGCTTTATTACGCCTGGAACACCTCTCCACAACAAAAATTAATAAATCCAACCTGTCCTCCCTATGGTTCAATCCTAGCTTGAGGATTAACAATGTCCAGTAAAATGTCCAGTATTTGTAAAGCGCGAACAATTACCCGAAGGTGTCAAGGCGCTGGGGGCCGTCGGGAAGATTAAGCGAGCTATTGCCCAGAGTCACATGGTGCTGGGCTGATCTGCCGCCGGCACCGGGGATCGAACCGTGAGCCCCCGGGTTCCGGAGTCAGTTGCCCTGGCCGCTGCGCCACACCTCATGATTCCATCCAACAATGAGCCACTATACTGGGAACGGTGGTCAGAGAAAGGCATAAATCTAGTCAAAACCCTCTTTACAGAGAAAGAACCACTACCTTTTTCTGCCCTCCAGGCCCACTGCGGATTAGAACCAATAGACTTTTACAACTTCCTAAAACTAAAATCTCTCCTCTCGGCTCGCTCCATCAAGCCTTCTGAGCCTTCATTAGTCGCAAGATTAACACAATTATTGAAGTCAGGTCACACGGTATCTAAAATCTATAAGCTCCTTTCCCCTAAACCACACAGGTCTCACCTGAAATGCGAACAGAAATGGGAGTCGGAACTCAATTCTTGTAATATCCCATTCGACTGGGGGAAAATACATACCTCCCCATTTACTAACAAGATATCGCCAATACTATCGCAAACTAAGCTCATGCTAATAAACAGAACATACTGGACACTTGAAAAACTATACAAACTCAAACTTAACGAAAACCCGAATTGTTGGAACTGCAACTCTCACACTGGCAACCTCGCACACATGCTCTTCTATTGCCCAACATTAGGAAGATACTGGGATAAGATTTATGAATGCATAAGTCAAACTTTCAATGTAACCCCACCAAGGGAATTCTCATATGTTATACTTGGACCCCTAGACCCCAAGATTGAAGATCTGAATGACCGATTTTTACTTGACCTCATGCTCACTTTAGCCTGTAAAGTCATACTTTGTAAATGGAAAAACTCCAAGGAGGTCTCATTTAAAATTTGGCAGGAATGGTTATCTTTCCTCAGAGGAGCGGATAATGTTGCACTTCAGTCTTCTCCCTGGAGGAACTCACACAGAAAACTGTGGAAGTCCCTTGATGCTTCATCCTTCTCATATGATCCTCCATGAACCTGACATGAACCTACTGACAGCTGTAAGTGAGTGATGTAAATGACACCTTCGAAGGTAATCTTATATTACACTGTGTTGTATCGATCAATGTCCCTACGTCGGTGAAATGTATTCATCTACTGCATTTGTACTTAATACCTTATATTGTAATGGGCAAAGTTGACCTCTCTTTAGCACCCTGTACACACATATCCGCCCACAGACTGCAATGATCTCAATGCCGCATAGCTAGGTACCTGAACAATTTACATTTTCTTATGCTTTACATTTTCTTATGCTTCCTCATTATTTCATCTGCTTGTTTAATTGTTATTATTATTATATTTATTTATTTTTATTTTATTTTGTACTACCTGAAACATCTCACCTTGGTTGCCATCATTTTAACCATTGTTACCATTGTGTGCGATTATCGGCACCCACCATGTGATCGCTCCATCTGTTTTGTATTCTGTTATTCATTCAAAATTAATAAAAATGACTTGAAATAAAACTGTGTAAAAAAATTTGGTTTTCTGACAAAAGTGTGCTTGTCCCTAAAACCTGGGAAGATGGTGATTTCATCACCACAACCCCTTTGTTGATACCATTTGCAGGGACAAAACCAGACGCTTTCAACTGTAGCCCTTTTTTCCCAAAAAAACTAAAATGTAGCTGTATTGTGGCTAATTTCTGGGTCCCCTCCAGGGGAATCTACAAACCCTGGGAACCTTTAGAATCCCCATGATGTTGGAAGAAAAGGACGCAAATTTGGTGTGGCTACCTTATGTGGTCAAAAAGTTACAGGGGCCTAAGCGCGAACTACCCCAAATAGCCAAAAAAGGCTTAGCACAGGGGGGGGAAAGGCCTAGCAGCGAAAGGGTTAACGCCTCCTTTCAGATGGTGTTAACTTTTGGCCCTAAACTCTGAATGCTAATGTTTGTTATTAGGGTTTTGCGTCAAAAGACATGGGTGGTTGCATGGAACGCCCATGTACGCCTCTTGACGCTAAGTAACGCAAAGCAATGCTTTGCGCTTCTTTGCATTACCTGTAGGGTACTTTCCAACGCAAAACAAGTTTTGCGCTGGAAAGTAAATTGATTAAAAAAAAACATTTTGTGCTGGTTGGCGTCACTGTTGTGACACTAACCCAGCGCAAAATGTTTGAAAATCAACCCCTCCTCTACTCCTCCAGTGTCTTGATTTTGCGGTAAGTACAGTACTTCGAGTTTTGCGGTAGTCCTGCGGGTATTGGATTTGATTTGGCTTAGGTACCAGGAGTTTTGCGTTCGTCCTGAGAGTAATGGATTTGCTACGGGTGTTGAGCGCCTTGGCAACTGGATTGCGGTAGGTGGCGTCCGTCGCCTAGAAATGATTGTGCCAGAGCACGGAGCAGTTCAAGCTGGCAGACACGGAGGGGTGCTGTCTGCCGCACTTCTGGGGGAGAGAGGTGGGTCCACCTGGAACAGCTCTCTGAGAACAGTGGGCGCGGCTCGAATGCTCTTTTTGACATCTAATGATCACGTGAAACAATTGCACTCGATAATTTGGCTTCTGAAAACCTGATATCTGACAGTATTACATTTCAAAATTATATTGACATTTTCTGTCCCATCGGACGAACTCATTGATGAGCTAATCGACATCGGATTATCTGATACTACCCAGGCCCGCAAGATACACATCCAGTTCTGCGCATTCATGGTGACAATCTGCGCGTTCTTATGGACTTTAGGGGGTGCTGACTGCGAAGCCTCTCTGCGTCTGCCTGCCACACTTTCTTAGTGGCGTAAGGTGTGCGCAGGGGTGGTGTGTGTGCTGTTTGCTGAAGGGACATGTATTTTAATGTAACACTCAAATAGTTAGTGCTTCCAGGCGGCATCCAAGCGCTGTAATTTTACAAGTCTGCCACCTAAGGAACGGTCTACATTTGACCCCAGGGTGGAAGGATAAACAGCAGACCGAGCCACTTTGGGATTCGATCACGTGCAGTTCACGCGCACTTATCTCCGCCGCGTATGCTGCAATTCTGCGACTGTTTTTAAAGCCAATGACGCAGAAAGTGTAGAGAAACAATACCCGTATTTATAAGGTGGGCTGGGAGGAACGAACTGGAGCCGCGGTGCATAAGCAGAGATGAGGATGCACGTGCCCGTGAAGCAGCCAAGGAAGGTGTAGGCATTGTATCAACAGGGTCTGAACCACAAACGTAGGAAGTCTAGCAGGTATCTCACACTATAAAGCTTCTTGTTATTCAAAAGCACCTCGTGAGAGCGCGGCTAAAATGCATGTCCTTAAAAGGGCATTTTCACCCGGGAGCAGGTCTCACCGCTCTCTGCGTCTGCCCCTTCCTCGTGCGCCGAATCCTTCGCCTTAAAGAAGATGGCAATGACCGGCCACCTTGGCCCCGCGAGTATAGCGTGTGCGCCTCGACAGCCCTGTACGTTTAGTTACAACTCGGAAGCATTTTGAGAAATCTGCACGATTTCACCATAGTCTGTAATTGCCCAGAATGTTATAGTTTTATAGATTGCATTCTGTATATTTTGTGTTTTATACTGGTTTTGTTTTGTGACATGTTATGCTGTTTTAGGTTTTGGCGTTGCTGTTGTGTTTGTGTTTTATGTTCTGTTGTTTTTCTTGTCCTTTATGTCACACTCGCGCGTTGTGTAGATATATCGTCTGTGATATTTTGTGTACTGTGAATGTGGCTTAAAACGCCGCGTGGCTCATAAGAGCCTCCATCCAGGACGTTGTAACCTGGAGGCACTGACAATGTTATTGTTTGTTGAATTCATGGAACAGTGCAGGACACGGTGGAGGGGGAGGGGAGGCCAGGACGCGAGCTTTCAAGTGCGTGCAGGACTGTGGGAAGGATAGCACTGCTGACACCAGTTTGGTGTGCGCCCGTGGGTTCCCAAACTGAGGTCCTTGCGTTTAGAGTAAGTGTTACGCACACCCCCTCACTCACACAGAAAGTTAGACCCACACTCTCTCTTACTTCCAGTGTACTGCACCCACACACTGTTAAACCTCCACCGCCGAGCTGTCTATTAACTCGTGTTTACTCTGTGCTAATACGTAATTAAAGTCTACAGTTATCTGATTCCCTCGGGAGTCGAGAGGTGGTGGACTTTCATACAGTCCGCCACAGAATTAGCAATCAGGCAGTGCTTACGGACCAGCCGCGTTACTTTTTGAAGTTGCCATGAATCCCTCCGTGTTGGCTTATGGGGTTACCGTTACCCCCTGGTTTGCTCGTGGCGCTCTTATGTTACGGCAGTGCGGACAGACTGGGGCTCCTGGGTGGCGGGGGTTCAGCTCTCTTAGCTGACTGAAGAAAGAGAGCGTCCCTTTCGGCTTGGAACAGTGCGCCGCTTGCACGCGCAGTGTTCCGCTCTGACTCATTTTGTCTGGGTGTCATGTGAGAGGGAGGGGTCCTCACCCCTGTTGTCAGTAGCCCGTTCTACTCTCATACCTCCTTGTACTGTGTTATGTAAGGATTGGGCTCCCTCTGTTTTTCTCTCAGACTTCTTTGCTGTGGGCTCTTCCACTTTGCTCCTCTTTGCGAGGAGGGCATTACCTGGATTTAAGACGTGACTAGGACCCCCTCTCCTGTGCCGGGTGTTTCGGGGTACGGCCATGTGTGGCGTCGGTGGGGGCTCAGCTGTATCCTCTCCTACTTTAGCCCCGCCCCCACGTCACGAGCGGTGGAGTTTGACTCGCCTTCTGGTGTGACCTTGCCATTGCTTAGTCAGGAGATCTGTTCCTCGCCCCTGTTTACAGCGCAGACAAGAGAATTATCGTGCATGGTGAGCTGCAAGTATACTGATCTGTAAACCGAAGAGGCCAGCAGCGGGGGAGGGGGGGGGGGGGGTGTAGGAGCCAGTGTATCTACGTGTCAGAGCACATGGGCATTGGAATATACGTACGTGTGTGCTTATATAATAGACACATTTACAGCCATGTACTTCATAAATATATAGGGGCGTTTTCAACTCTAGCTACTTCAAGGAATAGGAAATTAAATTCTGCCTTTTTTAACATCACCCCTCCCTTTTAACAAGTTTGAATCAGGATTGAGGTTAATGTTGTTCACAATTGAACTATCGAACACATTTGGTGCAGATTGGATAAACGGTTCAAAAGCTGTAAGGCCGGGAGGAATCAAAACTTGTTACGTTTTGCTTGGTGACTTTTCCAATGAGTAACTGACTCCAAAATCAACTAACTACAGTCCACCAATTTTTAACATCACACTTTTACCTGGCTTAGTACATTTTTGTTCAACCATTTTGGAAATATAAGCAAAAATGTGAGTGTTCACTTTACCGATGCCAGTGCTGTATACTCTGAAAAAGTATCGCAATATCCTGAAAAATAAGGAGATTGAAACACAAACAGAGCAAGAAGGAAAAATTATACATGCACCATGTATGCGCATGCTAAGTGACAATCATCAACCACATCCACCCAATCTTGGTGAACATTAGGAGCAGCTGGAAAAAACAGAAGCAGCACACTGGCAGACCGAATGCTGCAATATGCATTCGTGGGCAGATATGCTTATGCAGAGAAGGTCATAGGCAACAGTGATGATATTCATCTCCTAGGTGATGGGAGGCCTGCCTTCTGGTTCGCCTGGACCGGTTGGCTGCCTGTGACATGAATGACCATGACCTGCTCCTAAAGACCATTGAAGGACGATGGGCTTCAGAGATTCAGTGCTGATTTCATTCAGATACTCCCTGAAAGGACACTCGCAGTTAGTAAAACTGTAGAACTGCTCACCTCAAGCAGAACTGGTGGTTGGTGGGATCAGCCAATATGTAGAACCTCTGGCGCTGCTGCTTGTAGACTCCGGCATAGCGCCTCTCTAGTACGCCAGTGACACACAACTGTATATAAAACTTCAGACTGCCTAACTGACTGAACTCTCAGAAAACTGAGCTTTTGCTAATCTCCTGCAGATCCAATAATACAATGGACTTGTCACTTGTTCAAAAACTAGCAGAGTTCGGTTATGTGCTAGTATCTAATGCAACAGTCAAGTCCCTAGTATTCACAATTGACTCTTCGTCTATATTTTCCCTCATGTAAACAGATTAACGCACTCTGCTAACTCCCATATCCATCACCTAAAGAAAATAAAAAATCTCCTTTTTAGCATCCAATTAAGAGCCACAGCCCATGCACTCATTATTTCCAGAATGAACTCACGCATTGCCATCTTAACTGGTTTACCGATTTCCATGCTGCCCTCATTCAAAGCGATCCTCCCCTCCACTGCACGAGAGGAAAATATTCAGCCACACATCTCCTATCTGGAGAGAGCTACACTGGATACCACTAGAGGCACGGATCAAATTCAAAGGTTGCTGCCTTCCTTACAAAGCTCTACATCATCAGTGGCGTAGCCTGGGGGGGGGTCATGCGCCCTAGTGCAAGCAATGAACCTCGGCCCCACAGCCAGTATTAAAAGAAATGCTATAAATAAGCTGGGCCCATCATAGCCATCGACCCCGATGCCACTGCACCTGGTACAATGATGACATTTACAGGTCTCCAAGTTCCTCTTTCTACTCGTCTTTCCTCCCTATCTCCGTCCACTCTCCTCATTCCCTTCATCCTTCTCCTCTCTATCCCCTCCCTCAGTCGCTTCAAGTTACTGCAGTTCTCTGCCATGTCAGCTGAGACTGGCACCTAACATCTTGTTGTTCAGAAAAGGCCGCAAAACTCACACATTCAGGTCTCAGCTAGGCAACTTTGATCCTTACCCCTATATGAGTTGGTGGTCTAAAATATTTTATGAGTTCCTGACACCTGAAAGGACACTGGATGTTTGATGCACATCACTTGATATTCTGTACGCTATACATTTCATGTTGTTCTTCACCGTATACTTTCTCCAGCCCTCCACCCACACCCCTGTCTCCGTCCTATTCCTGCTGCATCTAAAAACTCTACTTACAGTTTTCACACCCACCCCTGCCCTTTCCTCTTCTATCTCACCGGTTGCCTGTCTGCATCACCCTTTACTCAAGTGATTCATGTATTGCATGCATCCTACTGTAATGCCACCTCAGTGACATTGTGCTATAAAAAATCATTAAATACATAAATAAAATCATTTTTCTTTTCTAAATGTAAAGCAGTTACTGGACAGTGCTTTATCAATGGGTATTGCAGTGCCTTTCAGGGTTCTGGGTGTCCAACCATCATCCTCTCCTTGAATAAGCCTTCATCTGCTCTGCCTCGGTGTCATGAGAGCCAAGTGCTGAAGGGTTGTTCTTGGCATTCAGTTTGGGTCCAATTGTACAGAGGCCCAGGACACCAGAGTTAAACAACTCCAGTTGTCACATTTGGGGCCCAGTAGATTGTGGCTAAAAAGGCCACCCTGCTGTAGTCACCTGCCTAGGTGCATCATCTTCTCTCCTCTCCACATTGCCAAGTGTGTGAGTGGTTATTTTTCGACACCCACTTCCTTCGCGGGTGTTCTTATAAAGGCACCCCCAGCATTGTGGACGTGAAGGAGGGACTAGCTGACCCCAAGAATGAAGGGGATTTAAAAATAACAAAAAAAAACAAATCCTGCGCAGCTGATAGTCAACAGTATTCCTAGAGTTGTCATTGAATCTTCAGAGATGACAGCTGTCAAAAAATCTATCCACCCACCAACCCGTAGGCCAGGTGGGCAGGGGCTTAAGGATATCAAGGACATTTATCGCGCAAAGCGCCCATCCGCCTGACCATGGCGAAGGCACTCTTACTTGCGACGAACTGGCCGTCTTCTTTGTCAAAAAAACGTCAATCATCAATATCGACCTAGAATAAAAAAGGGCCCTTCTTCCAACTTCTGGACACACTGCTCCACCTGATTACCAGGAGCTGCTCGTCCCCCCTAGCACTAGACCCAAGAACAATACCACTTGGCACACCTTTACACCCCTCAGTGAAAACGACTTGTACAACACTCTGCTTGCGATCAAACCATCCAATCACTTCAACGACCCTCTACCACCTCCCATATTCAAAGAAATTATGGCTGCCATCCTCCCCATTTGGGCAAAGATTGTTAACGCTTCTCTATTGCAAGGCATGATACCTGGATGCCTAAAAGCAGCGCAAGTTTCCCCCATTCTAAAAAAACCAAACGCAGACAGTTCTGACCTGAATAACTTCCGTCCTATTTCCAACATCCTCACACTGGCAAAACTTCTAGAAAAGTGTGTGCAATCTCAACTCTATGCTCACATTGAGAAATTCCAACTGTTGGATCAACACCAATCGGGCTTTCGTAGAGGCCACAGCACAGAATCTGCCCTCACCCACATCCTGGATGACATTTTAAAGCTGCTAGAACAAAATGAATCCTGCCTCCTGATTTTCCTCGACCTATCTTCTGCCTTCGACACTGCTAACCACAGCAAACTACTATCCACGCTAGAACACAGGATGGGTCTGTCAGGTGTGGTTTTGCAATGGTTCACTTCCTTCCTACACAACAGATCTCAAAGAGTCAAAGTGAATCAATCTCTATCTCAGCCTTCTATACTCTGTATGGGGGGACCCTTTCTATCTCAGCCTTCTACACTCTCTATGGGGGGTCCCACAAGCGTCCACCCTTTCACCCATACTCTTCAACTTATTCTTGGAACCATTAGCTAAGGCCCTGAACTCTGCAAACATTCACTTTCATATGTATGCAGATGATACCCAGCTTTATTTGAAAGTTTCCTCCCCGGAAGACCTCATTTCACTCAACTCCACCCTGATGAACACTCAAAACTGGCTCACTGGAAACTATCTCATGCTCAACACCTCTAAAACAGAATTCCTTCTCATTGCTCCCCCTAACCAAGCCCCCAAGATTGACAACTGGATGCATCATCTGTCAGACTTCAACTGCTCCCCCTACATTATTGAGTCTGCTAAATCTCTAGGAATCACTCTAGACAGGCACCTGAACATGCAGAATATCAGCAATGCAACCAAGGGTGCTAAACACCAGATGAGATTACTATGGAATCTTAAACCATTCCTTTCACAAGAAGACTTCAAATGGGTGGTGCAAACTCTAGTATTGCCAAGGCTTGACTACAGTAGTTCCACGCTCTGTGGTCTCCCCAAACAAAGCTTGGCCCCACTTTCGGCTTCCATTAATGCCACAGCCAGATTGATTACTGGTACAAAAAGAAATGATCACATATCCCCAGCCTTAAAATCCCTAAACTGGCTACCTTACGAAGCTAGAATACAACTAAAGATCGCTTGCTTGACTCACAAAGCCCAGCATTTCAAGACCCCCACCTATCTGGCTCAAAAACTAGAATTATCAGGGGGTGGTCGTCTGTCTCGAAGTGCAAATTCACTACTTCTGAAACCGCAGTTCTTCCACAAAAAGAGAACAAGTAACAGAGCTTTCTCTTGCATGGCCCAGAAGATTTGGAACTCCCTTGCACTGGAAGTACGTCGAATCCCTTCCACCACTTCTTTAAAAAAGAAGTGAAAAAAATCTTAATGCTGAAGTTCCTGCCTTAAAGTCCTTGGCTCAGCTACCTCATTACTGCCCTCCTCTCTGCTGCTATGACTGTCTATTACGCGATTGTACTCCTGAGATTAACAATGTTAGCAGGCCATTACACATCTTTGTATCGCATTTATAGAATGTTTCTCTCCCTTTACCGGATCGTTATTCTTTACATGTGTGTAATCCGGTGATTAACAGTGTTGGCAGGCTATGATCGTACTGTTACTGTTTACTTTGCCTTTTCTTCTCAATTAATGGTTCTGGCCAGACTCGTTCTTAAGTGCTATGAATCATGCCGTTATAGTGCTCATGTCTTGAACCTATGTGTATCGATTGCTCTTGTCCCACATTTTGTACCCTACCTACCTCAACTGTGAAGCGCTCTGATACCCCCCTGGGTCATGTTCGCGCTATACAAAACTTTATTAATAAAATAAATAAATAAGGGCCTTATTTAGAATTTGGGGGCATGGTACTCTGCCACAAACATGGTGGAGTATCCTGCCTACCAAACTTGCGGTTCCCCTGTTCTATTTAGAATTGGGGGAACTATCATGTTTCTGCCAGCGGAGCTTCCACTGGCTTGGCCGTCGAAAACTTTGATCATCGGCCCAAATGACATTGGGTCAT
Source organism: Calotriton arnoldi (assembly GCA_963921515.1). Taxonomy (NCBI): domain Eukaryota; kingdom Metazoa; phylum Chordata; class Amphibia; order Caudata; family Salamandridae; genus Calotriton; species Calotriton arnoldi. The sequence continues at coordinate 232,511 of CAWUFW010002576.1, forward strand.
TGGTCAAAGTATCTCTGACCGTCTGCCCTATTTGGGGAGGATGGGTTGAGATATTTTGTCTTTTTTACGAGTGCCAGGAAAAGCCTGGCAGCGCCAAACAGTAAGATAAACAAATTACCCGCCACACTGAGTGAAAACTCCTTGTGTCTGGGACATTGTTTTTTTTGTTCAAAACCAAACTCCCGTTTCGGGAGTATGGTTGAAAAAAAAAAAAAAGTGTGCTGTGCAGGGCATTGAAATGGTGCTTATGCAGCAAAACTTCAGTGCCTTCAGATGAGCCGCTGTGGCAGCAGCTCCTCTGAAGGTACAGAGAGCTCTACCTGCCTGGCTAAGGGCTCTAATTTTGCTGGGCTGTAGTCCGCAAAAGCAGTACACTAAATCCCTCCTTTGCCCTATTGGAATTGAGTTCAGCCCACTAATCTTTAAATGAGACCCTAAGGACCCCTCACTATTAGACAAGGTCAGATGTCAAACAGCTACTGCTTGCTGCACATGCTTAAATCTCTAGGTGTTCACAAACACTGGGAGAAATTACTAAGAACATTTTATACTCCCCTGCCCTCGAGATGGCAGTGGTCCGGGGTTGAAAGAGACCTTCCCTTACTGTGGCCACAGTAAAGGGTGAAAATAAATATACCCGTTCAGCCTTTGCCAAGGTGGGGGTGCTAACACGCACCACCACCATCCTTGGGGAATGTGAGGGTGGTGAAACGTCCCAACACTTTGGATAGGAAGGGTTAGGTTTAAATGGCAACAGATTCTAACCCTTTAATGGGCAAGGTAGAGGGCAAACAACACCCTCTATCCAACACAATTTTTTAAATCGCTCATAATGTTGGCAAATATCGGAAGAGATTAAAAGATATGTCATCCCTCACCCTTGGGCAAGGAGGTGGGTATCTGGGGGGCTAAAAAGTTTACCAAAGCACTTGCGGAAAGTAGGGGAACAGATATATCCCTTGCCTAAGCAGTGGTGGTGATAGCACACACAATCTCCCTTCTTGGGGAAGGTGGGGGCAAGGAAAAAACGCTACCCAACACACTTCGGCAAGGCTGGGACAATGAAAAAAATTCCCTATTGCCTTGGGCAAGGGGGAGTGGCTATAACCTTGTCTTTGGGCTAGGATAGTAACCCTCCCAAGACCGCTCTATAGATATGTGTGTGTCCCACAAGAAGAGAATCACTGAGTCTCCCAGTTGCTTGGCTGTGGCAATTTTGCGGCGGGGTAGCAAACCCCTGTATATACCAGAATTCAAATCCTCAATCAAGTCCCTCCCGTTCACGGGGTAAGAAGGAGACGGGCCGGCACTCCAATGCAATTAACCAGCATGCATTTATTATCACAAAGTAATGTCAGAAAACAGCCCGCGCATTTCCGAGACCTACTTTCCTTGATCACGGGTCAGGTTACACTCCCACCCTTAGTGTTTAAATACAACAATGTGTTCAATTACAGAAATCTATAAATAGTAAAAACGGACTCTCACTCGGAACCCAGGCTAGGGCAAACATTTTGGTCATATTGGAATGCATTTCATACAGGTCCCTTAGCTTCAACGTTAAAAAAAAAAAGAGAAGGGGGCAGGGTAGGAATACCCTGACCCAATGACACCTTCCGATCTCGTGCTGAGTTCTGATTGGCTGCCAACACTTCAAACCAGGAAGACATGTCATGAGTGATGTAAAATGTGAGGTCATAAGCAGTGCATTGTGGTGGCGTAAGTTATAGTTAGCTCAGGTAACTATATCTGTGGCATTTCAATGGTTTTGTACGAATTAAATCCCCAATTCACAAAATTAAAGGGGTGGGGCATGCAGCCCCCCTCCCCAAGCCTCTTAAGGCCATGCCAACCCCATGCCCAGGGGCCAGCTCACTGAAGCACATCCTCAGGACACTGTTTCTCCGCCCGCAAGATCCCTGCACCATCACAGTGCCTGCCTCACGGTGCAGGGATGTTCACAAACTTCCATTTTGCAATGGGAGCTTGTGCTGTGGGCGTTTTCAGCCTGCAGCACAAGCTCCCATTGAAAATTTGAAGTTTCTGACTGCACTATGTGCGGTTGCATCCTAATTGGGAATGCAGAACTGCCAACCCGTGGTCAGGCGGTTCCTTTCTTGACATCGTAATAAGGGCCATAGTGTTTTGTGGGTGCCCCGGGTGGGCACCAAGGCATCCACCTAAGGCCCTGGGGAAGAGGTCCCTGGGACCACTATTGGCTCAGGGAGGGTGGGGTCGCTCCCCCTTAACAAAAGCAAACGGCCATAGAGGATGTGACTGGGGAGGACATCCTTCCCATAAAAAAGAAAATGCGCCCGAGGGGATGGGGCCCCCCAGGGCCTGTATAGGCTCGGGGAGGGGAGCTGCACGCCTCTCTCCAATATTTAAAAAAAGGTGTATTTAGGGTAGGCACCGGGACTCAAAAATTAATATTGAATGAGCAGCAAGAGCTGCCCATTTATTATTTACTGCTCTTTGAAGGAGCACCCTATAATTAACATGTTCATAATAATTACTATTATTAAACACTGCATTGTGTGAATTATTTTCATTAAAATACCTCTGGGTGGACCAAGGTCCGGGTGTTGGCACATTTGAATTTTTTTAATCAATGGGAGAGGGTGTGCATGTGCCCCCCAAATCACGCTTTGGCTCCAGGGGCCCCAGTCCTGGGGCCCAAAGCAAGCATAGTGTCTCAGGGACCCCATGCCCTGGGACATGCAAGGAGGCCTGTTTTTTCCTAGGACACTGGATTGCTTCTGCTGCGGGCTGGAGCTAAAATGAAAAGCTGTTCCCGTTAGGCAGGAGCACAAATAATTGTGGCTGGCTCCTGCAATGGCACCCGAGGATGGATGCAGTCTGGGAGCCGGCAGAGCTGCAGGGGCCTTAGACCTCCCACCTTGGGACCCTGAGTTGTGGGTATTCTGGTTGGGACCGGGACACCCACAAAATATATATTTTTTTAAATGGGGCTGTCTCCTGCACCAACACCGGAGGATGGATGCTGGCTGGGGAGCCTCGGGGTGGGGAACTTGGGCTTCCCCCTGCATGCCCTCAACAGGACCATGAGTTGTGGGTGCCCCAGGTGTGACCGGAGCACCCAGAAAATGTTTTAAAAAAGAGAAAAAATTAAATACACATGGTGGATGCCCGTACACAAACAGAACATAAGGGGCTTAGCTACTCATTCAATATTCACTGCTCCAGATAAGTGAGTCCCATAAAGCCCTGCGAGGGCTTTGTATTTGGTGATTTCTTCCTCATGGTGCCCCAAGAAAGGGCAGGGGCACCCCCAACGATTGATTTAGGTGTTGTGGGAGGACCTCAGGGAGTGCAGCAGACCCCCCTTCCAGAAATGCTTTTAAAAAACACTAGGACCCTGATTCACAATGGTATTTACATGTAGTAAAGTTACGACTGCAGAGTCTCTGCACTTGGGGCACTGCAGTTCTCAGTGTGGAGATTACGCAGTCGTAACTTTTCTTTACTACACGTAAAAACCTTTGTGAATCTGGGCCTCCCTGCATCTCCTGGGTCACTGAATTCATGACCCCAGGAGAGCTTTCCATCATTTTTATAGCACTCTGAGCTGGAGCTGTATGCTCTTCAGCTGAAGTGTGGGGACCTCTAATGGTTGGTCTTATGGCTGCATTATGTGGCCTGAAGAGTGTTAAAGAAAGACTCAAACATGTTTGTTTGTTTTGATTATAAGCGCTTTATTTCAAATTCTTTAGTAACAATGAATATCAATGAACTTTGCAATGTGTGTATTAATAATTAATGCATTGGATTATGATTATTGATTCCATTGGTTTTAATGGTAAATGATGACATGTAGCTGATGTATTAATGTGGTGACTCTCTGACAAAGTCCAAAGTCCTGCCTTATAAATGTTGAAGTGGTGACACATAAATGAAATGTCATAAGCAGTGCATGGCACGATTGCAAGTTATAGTTAGCTCACTGAACTATAACTTCTGAATTTCAGTGGTTTTCATGTTTAAATCATAACAGGGTGATTGACATTGTCACCTAACAATAATTTCCCTTTAACCTTTAGTTTATTCATTGAAATTCTATGTTTTTTCATGTAAGTTAATGTCTTTTTTCTATACCTAACTGTAACATCACTTAAACCTTTGTTTATATTGGGTGTGTGTGTGTGTGTATATATATATTTATATATATATATATATCGCAGAATACTCCTTCTCATTGCGCCATTTCCATACGCCCGAAGAACGAGCATGAACCACTGGAGTTTGTCTCACTGCAATGTTTATTCTTGCTCCCAAACGAATGCAGCAGCCATGACGCGTTTCATCCCTCCCAGGGGACTTGATCACATGACGCGCTTCAAACTACAACAGTTTTTTTTAAATACAATTGACTTTTTTTCTTTTTTTGCATTTTCACCATCACGTGATTGTGACTTAAAGTGACCTGTGCCTATCTACAACAGTCGAACACATGGAAAGGAAAGAGGTAATGGTTATCCTCAAAACATTCAAAACATTCAACCTAGTCCTATTATAAACTGCGCTAATGCAGTAATTTTATGTTTTTTGTTCAGGCCTCAATGCTGACAATACATGTTATTAATAGATCCATGAATAAATAAATAAATAAATTTATAAATGGCAAGTTCAATAAAATATATAAATATATAGTTTATAATATATATAAATAAATACATAAATATATATATACAATTCAACTACAATACATAAATACATAAATGTTTCATTTTAACTTGCTGATTTGGTTCAATCTCGGTATAAGTACCTCAAACCTTTTAAAGTACATGGACTGGATATGCCAACATATAAGCCCTTAGACTAGGGAAACCCCCTCATGAGCATATTACATTGGGATTCCTCTGCTGTTACCATATGTGAATATATAAGAAAAAAGAGAGTGACATGTGCTATTCTAAAAAGATTTTTTTGTGTAAAACTGTATAAATTAGGTGAGTTAAAATTGGGGATAAGTGGGCGGCTTTGCTCAGTTTTATTGGAAATCCTCATAATTAATTAATTTTTTTTTTTTTTAGAGTTTTCAGTGTTTTGGTCAGTCCTGAGATTTCTTAGGATTTTTAATGTTTAGTTAGTTATACAGACTAGCGTGCAATTCCTCTGAGGTATTCAACCCCTTGGGGTGTTTGGTGTCAAAGTTTAAAATGTACTGCATTTCTAGTTTGCGAAGGGCCTTTTCTCGATCACCTCCCCTTTTGTTGATGGGAATCGAATCTATAAAATAATATTTAAGATCCTTGGGGTTGCCATCATGGTTTTCATTGAAATGGCGGGCCACGGGATATGATTGATCATTGTTTTGAATGGCTCTTATGTGCTGGAGCACCCTTTTTGTACCCCTGTAAGATGGTACTACCTATATATTTTAGTTTACAAGGGCACTCCAGAAACATAGACCACATGGTCCGTTTTACAATTTAACGCTTTGTCTATAGTTCTGTCTTTCCCGCCAAATGGAGTCGTATAACTTGTCATTGATACTCCATGTTGGCAGGCTTTGCAAATTTTGCACTTAAAAAATCCCAGTCTTTGACTCAACCATGTACTTTTTACCGGTGGGCCGCATGGGTCATTTTTGACTAAGACATCTTTCATTGATGTGCCCCTGCTGTATGTTATTGCAGGACTTCTAGGGACTGAATCACCAATTACCGGGTCTTGACGAATGAGGTGCCAGTTTTTCTTAATTATATTTCTAACTGCACCTTCTTGTTGATTACATTTTAGAATAAATCTAAATTTGTCTGGTGTGTCGACTTCGTCACTCATAATGGGTTTCTGTTTGAGAAGAGTCGCCCTAGATTCTTGATTACTTTTTTAAGGGCAGTGATTAAACATTTTCTACTATAACCCCTCTCTTTGAATCTGGTTAAGCATTCAGCTTGTGCCTTCTGTAAATCATTCTCATTGCTGCAAATACGTTTTAAACGTAGCAGCTCGCCGTAAGGTATGCTTTGTACCAGATGCCCCGGATGTGAGCTGCTGGCATGCAATATGGCTTTGCCAGCTGTTGGCTTCCTATGGAGTCTTGTTTCAAGTTTGTCCTGGTTTGTATACACTTCAACATCCAAAAAGTTTACATTGGTTTTACTGATGCAAGCAGTGAGATGTAAATTAAGTTGGTTCTTGTTGATTTGTAAAATGAACATTTCTGCATCTGTTTGGGTGCCATGCCAGACCAAAAACAAATCATCTATGTATCTCCACCATACCTTTACATTATTGGTCATGGCATTAATATGTTCCTTCATGAGAACCAGCTCCTCCCACCAGCATGTGGAGACATGCGTAGCTGGGGGAGAAGCTGGCTCCCATGGCGACACCCCTTGCTTGCTGGAAAAAGGCATTCTGGAACATAAAGATGTTATTGGTTAAACAACTTTCCACCATGTTGATCAACATATTAGTATGTTCTGCATGTTCAGGCCCCCTCCTTGATAGATAATATTGCAAGGCTCTGAGGCCGTCTTTGTGCCTGATTGATGTATACCACGGGTACTCATAGTACGGCCCGCGGGCCGCCAGCGGCCCGGCAAGCCTTCCTTGGCTGCCCGCGGACCTTGCAGATATCCTACCTGTGTTTTGTCTTTTTTTTTTTAAGTGCCAGCAAACACCACCGGTTGCAGCAGCGCTCTATGTGGGCCGGGCGATTCTTTAAAAAACCATTCACTTGTTAATGAGGCTTTGTTGTATTTCACCTCTTCTTAGCGCCCCTGCATGGAGATGCAGGGGCGCTAAGAAGAGGTGAAATACAACAAAGCCTCATTAACAAGTGAATGGTCTTTTAAAGACCTGTGAAGTACTCGGATGCGGCTGTGTGTGTGCCCCGGAAGCTGTCTCAGCCCGGCTGACACACACGCGAAGTGAGGTGACCGAGCGAGGGAGACAGACAGAGGGAGGGAGACAGAGAGGGGGAGACAGAGGGTGACAGAGAGAGGGTGACAGAGAGAGGGAGACAGACAGAGGGAGACAGACAGAGGGAGGGAGACAGAGAGGGGGAGACAGAGGGTGACAGAGAGAGGGTGATAGAGAGAGGGAGACAGACAGAGGGAGGGAGACAGACAGAGGGAGGGAGACAGAGGGAGACAGAGAGAGAGGGAGACAGAGGGAGGCAGAGGGAAACAGAGGGAGGGAGTCAGGGGGAGACAGAGGGAGGGAGAGGGCGACAGACAGAGGGAGACAGACAGAGGGAGACAGACAGAGGGAGACAGACAGAGGGAGACAGACAGAAGGAGACAGACGGAGAGAGACAGATGGAGGGAGACAGAGAGGGAGACAGAGAGAGGGTGACAGAGAGAGGGAGACAGACAGAGGGAGGGAGGGAGACAGAGGGGGACAGAGAGAGGGTGACAGAGAGAGGGTGACAGAGAGAGGGAGACAGAGGGAGGGAGACAGAGGGAGGGAGACAGAGAGAGGGAGACATAGGGAGACAGAGACAGAGGGAGAGAGAGGGAGGCAGAGGGAGACAGAGGGAGACAGAGGGAGGGAGTCAGGGGGAGACAGAGGGAGGGAGAGGGAGACAGACAGAGGGAGACAGACAGAGGGAGACAGACGGAAGGAGACAGACGGAGAGAGACAGAGCGGGAGACAGGGAGAGGGAGACAGAGAGAGACAGAGAGAGACAGAGAGAGACAGAGGGAGACAGAGGGAGACAGATGGAGACAGAGGGAGACGGAGAGAGAGGGAGACAGAGAGAGAGGGGGAGACAGAGGGAGGGAGACAGACAGAGGGAGACAGAGGGAGGGAGACAGAGGGAAACAGAGGGAGACAGAGGGCAACAGACAGAGGGCAACAGACACAGGGCAACAGACACAGGGCAACAGACACAGGGCGATAGAGAGGGAGACAGAGGGAGACGGAGGGAGACACAGAGGGAGATGGAGAGGGAGACGGAGAGGGAGACAGAGAGGGAGACAGAGAGGGAGACAGAGGGAGACAGAGAGGGAGACAGAGAGAGGGAGACAGAGAGAGGGAGACAGAGGGAGGCAGAGGGAGACAGAGGGAGGGAGTCGGGGAGGGAGAGGGAGACAGACAGAGGGAGACAGAGGGAGACGGACAGAGGGAGACGGACAGAGGGAGACAGACAGAGGGAGACAGACGGAGGGAGACAGACAGAGGGAGACAGACGGAGGGAGATACAGGGAGGGAGACAGAGGGAGGGAGACAGAGAGAGAGGGAGGGAGACAGAGGGAGGGAGACAGAGACAGAGGGAGACAGACAGAGGGAGGAGGGCGACAGACAGAGGGAGGAGGGCAACAGACAGAGGGAGGGAGACAGATAGAGGGAGACAGAGGGAGGGAGACAGATAGAGGGAGACAGAGGGAGGGAGACAGACAGAGGGAGACATACAGAGGGAGACAGACAGAGGGAGACAGACAGAGGGAGACAGAGGGAGACAGACAGAGGGAGAGAGAGGGAGGGAGAGAGAGGGAGTGGAGAGAGGGAGGGAGAGAGAGGGAGGGAGACAGAGAGGGAGGGAGACGGAGAGAGGGAGGGAGACGGAGAGAGAGAGGGAGACAGAGAGAGAGAGGGAGACAAACAGAGTGAGTGAGACAGAGAGAGAGGGAGAGAGGGAGGGAGAGGGAGAGAGAGAGAGAGAGAGAGAGGGAGAGAGAGAGAGATAGATAGAGATAGAGAGAGGGAGGGAGACGGAGAGAGAGAGAGGGAGGGAGAGATAGAGAGAGATAGAGAGAGGGAGGGAGAGATAGAGAGAGGGAGGGAGACCGAGAGAGAGAGAAAGAGAGAGATAGATAGATGGATAGAGAGAGAGAGATGTGTGTATGCCGGGTCTGGTGGCTCAGTGGACGAAGGCGTCCGCTGCAGGGGCCTGTGTTCAACCTCACGGTCATAGTTATATTTTTTTGCTCTAGCCCCGCCCCCCTTCCCCCACTGACCCCGCCCCCACCGGTGCGGCCCTCGGCCACAAACCACACTGTAAATTTGGCCCCCGAGAGAAAGTTTGTGAGTACCCATGATGTATACAATGAAGTTACATCCAGTGTAATCAACAAATAGTCCTCTCTCCATGTACAATCCATCATTTTGGCTAAAAAGTCCCCTGTATCTTTTATATAGGATGTCAGTTTCTGAACATATTCCTGTAGGAAGAAGTCTATGTAAATAGAGGTTTTTTCAAAGATGCTGATCCTGGCTGAGATAATCGGCCTGCCTGGCGGATTTACCTCATCCTTGTGAATCTTGGGGATGAAGTACAATATAGGTGTGACCGGGTTTTCGTTCCACAAGTATTTGTATTCATCCGTTGATATCAAACCTGTGTTCTTCCAGGCCACTGTGTGTGTGTTTCCGACGAACAAGTAAAACAGTCAAGCGGGTAGGGTTTTTTTGCAAAGTGCTTTAATCTGTAAGTCACAAAGCACTGACAGATGCGTTTCAGCTTGAAGCCTTCTTCAATGTCCATTGAAAAGGACATTGAAAGGACATTGAAGAAGGCGTCGTGCCGAAACGCGTCTGTCAGTGCTTTGTGAAAAGAAAAGGGGGCAGGGTAGAAATACCCTGACCCCTAAGGCCTCTTGGGGGGCCTTTTGGGAGGGTCCAACTGGGACCCCGCTGGGCCAAACAAAGCATTTAAAAAAAAGATTTTGGCGGGATGTGCGGATCCGGCGAAATTTTTTTTATAAAAAAACAAGCGCGGTCTCCCGCGCTTCATTCTTTATGGGCCCCCAGGTGGGCTAGGCCCCGGAGGCATGAGTGTAATGAAGGAGGGTGACTCATCGGGCCCCCCTCCTAGGCTTTAGAAAGGTCCCGTGGCCCACCACTTCCCCAGGGCACTATAATATACAAATGCAGGACCGCCAGTGCCCCGGGGCACTGAACAACAGAAATGTGGGGGGTCCCGCTTGGCCCCCCTGCAGCTCCCGGGAACAAAACCCTCCTCGGGGCACTAAATGTAAATTAAGGGCAGGGGAGCCGTGTGGCTCCCCCGCTGTCCCGGGAACCGCCACCTCCCCGGGGCACAGACATTATTTCAAAAACAATGCGGGACAGGCTCTATGGCCTCCCCCACTGGCTCGGGGACGGTCACCTCCCCGGGGCACATACAGAATTATTAAAGGGGTCCGTTGCGGCCCTCCAGCCCCACGGACTACCACCTCCCCAGGGCTACATGAAAGAAAGAAGGGGGGCGAGTGGCCCCTTCGTGGAGCCCTAAATGACCCTGGGGACCTCCGTCCCCCAGGGCCTGCTCCAGCAATGTCCCGGGGTGCCCACCCCCGGGACATTGCAGTTTGCTATGCCTTGGCGGGAGCTGTGTCATAGCAAACTCTGCTCTGCTTCTAGTAAGCAAGAGCAGACAATGCTCTTGCTTACTAGAATCAGAGCAGAATTGCTTTTGGACAGACGGAGCTGCATGTTCAGCAGCTCCCTCTGTCCAAAAGCAGTGCCGGCTCCCGCAGGAGGCGGTGAGCCATCCAGGACTGCGGGGGCCTTCAGGCTCTCCCCTGCGGTTACCAACTTGAAAACCTGGGTGCCCTGGGTGGGACCAGGGTACTCAGTATTGTGGCCAGGCCCCAGAGGATGGGGTCCCCAGGGCCAAAATCAGCACTGGGAAGGGGGACCACAGGGCACCATTCCTTTAATTTAAAAAAAGATTTTCAAAAAAAAGAAACGCCAGGCCCCGGGGGATGGGGTACCCGGGGCCACAATCGGCCATGGGAGGGGAGGCCGCACGCCCCCCCTTCCCATTCTAAAAATGCCTGGCTCCAGGGGATGGGTTCCCCGGGGCCAAATACAGCCTAGGGAAGGTGCGGCCACACAGCCCCCCTTCATTTATAATTTAAAAAAAAGAAAATTCGACGGGCACAAAACTGGAGGCCTAGCTCAATGTGACGAGGAGGGGGTCAGAACGGGACGGAGAGGGAGTTATGGTGGACTGGTGGACCGCGACACCCCTATCTCCCCCTCTTGTTTCCCTGCAGCAGGAGGACTGGACCTCATCGTCCTGCACAGCAAAGGCACACCAAGTAGAAGGATACAGCGGCCCCTTTAACTAGGAATGCCCTGAGGAGGAGGACCCTCCCCCTCTCAGTGACGTCGCCCCGCCCAGACCAATAAGAGAGTGGAGTTCCCCACCGATGGTGTGTGGCTACACCGGAGAGGAGAAAGCGGAAATCGGAGAAGATGCCAGAAACGAGGAGAGAGAACGTGTGAGGAGAGAGGATTGGAGCCGTGCTGTTAGGTCATCGGACGCCCAGGGAGAGCCAGGAGGCCAACAGCACTGCGCTTCGCCCAGCCACGCTCCAGGAGGAGCGTGACTCACCCAGGTACGGGAGTGCTTCGCGGGCTGGGTTGGGAGGAGGGAGAACCCCGCAAAGTAGTCCGGGACCTCCTTCGGGAGTCTGATCCGTGTGTACCCTTCCCTGGCACTCTCACTCCCTCCCAAAAGACGTGTGCACCCTCACTAGTTTAAATAGAAGTGTATCACGCGTGTCTCCCTCACACCTTTGCCCTTGAAGAAACTAGGCTATTACCCAACACTTACGTCCCCTCTTTCCTTCTTTTCCGACACGGAGGTGAAGCTATTCCCCAACAGATGACATCGGGACGAGAGGACGACCCTGGACCAGAAGGGAAGCGCGTCCCCTGAGGAAGGAAAGACGAATCGTCAACGGACAGTTTATCGCCAACCCTGGCTTCCCATAGACGGTGTGTATTAGGAAAAATAAAACCTACACTGCCTCGAGTTGGCTTACGTGTCCCTTATTCCATCCCGCAACTAGTGGTGGAGAATGCAGGAAGCTTAACATCACCCATCAGTAAACCCATGATGGATGCCCTGATACAGCACTTGGTAAAGGGGCAGGAAAAGTTAGAATGGGCAGTCGAAAGGCAGATGACGTCGGCGCAGGCCGACCGCGACGTCTTCAAAGACACGATCTCAGCCCAGATGGAGGGGCTACAGAAAATGGTAACGGAAGCGCCGGCCCCCACGTATAGGGACATTCGGGGTACACCCCAGGGACCATCTGGGGTGTCACTACAGAAGTACGTACACGGGGAGGACCCCGACGCCTTCCTCTTGAATTTAGAGCGCGCCGCCCGGGCATGCGGCTGGCCTGAGGAAAAGTGGCCCTTTTTCCTGGCCCCATTACTAACCGGAGATGCACAGGTCGCATATCAGATGGCGAACGCCACTGGTGATACCCCATATGTGGCAATTAAAGACGTTATCTTGGACCATCTTGGTCTTGATGCAGAGGCCTACCGAGTACGATTCAGGAAGGAGAAGGGACTAGCTGGGGAAAATCCTAAAACATTGTACTTCCGCCTTATGATGGCCGCGGATAAATGGCTACGTCCCTCTACTAGCACTAAGGAGGAGATTATGAATCGCATATATTTAGAACAATTCCTCGAAGCCCTCCCATATTACACACAGAGATGGCTAAGGCAGCACTCCCATCTTACCCCTGAACAAGCGATTGAGATGGCAACAACATATTCGAGGGCCCAGCCTCGTACACCAGTCTGGGAAGCTGAGAAACACCATCGCCCTTTTCCCTTGAAGACTGAAAAGAAACTACGTCCCTCGGCCGAGCCTACAAAACCCAAACCCGCTAAATCTGACATCCCCACTTTCCGGGGCCCACAATGTTTTGACTGCGGGGATTGGGGCCACATCGCCCGCCTCTGTCCCCGGCGGAAACCAACTGAGGAGCCCATGGAAGTGGGATATATCCCAAAGGCTATCCTATATACTGCTAAGATGGGAGGCGCATTTCATGTAAGTGTACAGGTGAATGGGAGGGAGGTAAAAGCGCTCCTAGATTCCGGGTGCAAGCAATCCGTCATACAACAGGCTCTCATACATCCCACTCAGGTTATCCCAGACACTCTGGTACACATTAGATGCGTACACGGGGACGTTAGACCATATCCCCTAGCCTCAGTAGTCCTATACCCCAAACAGACCCCCCCCTGTAGAGTGAAGGTAGGGGTTCTAGGAGGCTTGCCTGAAGACCTTATAGGCACCGACAACCCTGAGTTCCTGACCTTGTTTCAACGCACATTGTCCACACACCAGGCAGGTACATCTAAAACCCAAACCGCCCTCCTTACCCCAGAGCCGTGGCTGATGGATCGAAGCTTTAAGTTTGCCCAAGCCAATGATACTACTTTGTTCAATGCCTGGGAGAACGCCCATCAAAACCAGGATAACCCCTCTCCGATATACCCCTGGTTTCTCATACAAGAAGGACTGTTGTACCGCAAGGGAAAACCCAACGACCCGCCACAACTGCTGGTTCCCAAACCCTTTAGGGAACAGATACTATTTTTTTATCATTCACACCTCACAGCGGGTCATACAGGAACCGAGAAGACGACGCAAAACATATTAAGGAACTTCTTTTGGCCAGGTATCTACAAGGACATCCAAACCCATTGCCAGGAATGTGGGGTCTGCCAAAAAAAGAACTTACAACGACCCCCAGCCGTTCCTTTGCAGCCACTGCCAATAGTAGGGACCCCATTCGAGAGGGTCAGAATGGACCTCATTGGACCCTTACCTAAAACCCAAAAAGGGAACCAGTACGCCCTTGTTATAGTGGATTATGCGACACGTTTTCCGGAGGCCTTTTCTCTAAGAGCACCTACTACACGGAACATCGCTGATAGGCTGGTTGAATTCTTCTCTAGGGTGGGCTTCCCGAAAGAAATCCTCACGGACCAGGGCACCCCCTTTATGTCCCGCCTGATGAGGGAAGTATGTTGCATCTTGGATCTCCGGCAAATCCGCACATCCGTCTACCATCCACAAACAGACGGATTTGTGGAACACTACAACAGGACGTTGAAGACCACCTTGAAGAAGATGCTCACCGTAGAAGGTAGAGAATGGGACCGCCTGCTACCCCTGGCCTTGTACATAATTAGAGCACAAGTCCAGAGCAGCCTGGGGTGCTCGTCGTTCGAGCTCCTTTATGGGAGACAGCCACGGTCATTAATGGAAATGACGAAAGACGCTTGGGAACAAGAAGAAGCCACAGAAATCCGAACGGTGCTGGAATACACCCAACAACTGAAGAACAAAATAGGAAAACTCCGTGAGATAGCATACTCTCACATGGAACATCGTAAGAAACAGCAGAAGGCCTTCTACGATAAGGGAAAAAAATGGAGAAGGCTTACCCTAGATGATCGGGCCCCAGTCCTCCTACCCTCTTCTACCAAGAAATTTCAATCTGAATGGCTGGGTCCATACAAAGTTGTGAGGGTTATAGGAAAAACGACATACCAGTTACAGATAACCCCTACCAAAAGACAGACCTACCATATTAATTTACTAAAAAAATGGTTGGGTCCAATACCCAAAACTGCCCACCTGACCTTGCCGAACCTCGAACCACTAGGAAACACGTTGGGGCAACTGGTCATTAATGAGGAACTAACTGGGAAGGAACGGACCGAACTCCTCACAGTTCTGGAGCCCTTTGCTCCCCTATTTTCGGACATCCCAGGGAAAACAAGTATGGCAGAACATTGTATAGAAACAATCCCGGGGAAGATCGTCAAGCAACGCCCATACCGAACACCAGCAGCCAAGAGGGCCATGATACGAAAGGAAGTACAGGATATGTTACGGCTGGGTGTCATACGACCCTCCAAAAGCAACTGGTCTTCTCCAATAATGAAGGTACCGAAACCCGACGGTTCCACACGCTTCTGTATGGATTTCCGCGCCTTTAACGACATCTCCACTTTTGACGCTTACCCCATCCCTAGGATCGACGAATTAATCGAGAAATTGGGGGATGCTAAATATATAACGACCATAGACCTGACTAAAGGTTATTGGCAGGTGCCCCTAAGGGAGGAGGACCGTCGCAAAACTGCCTTTTCCACCCCGGATGGCCTGTATGAGTTTAATGTGCTCCCTTTTGGGCTCCACGGAGCACCGGCCACATTTCAGAGACTAATGAATACCATGTTACAAGACTTCCAGTCGTTTTGTTCAGCCTACCTAGACGACATTGTGGTCTTCAGTGATACATGGGAGACCCACCTGAAACATCTCAAGACCATCCTTAGGGCTCTGGAACAGGCAGGGTTGCACATCAACTCTAAGAAATCCAGAGCCGCATATCATAAGGTCAGATACCTGGGCTACCTGCTAGGAGACGGAGCGATAGCACCTCAGAAAGAAAACAATTCGAGCCATCGCTGAAACACCATTCCCCTATACCAGAAGAGATATGAGGGCCTTTTTCGGGCTGGTAGGGTACCACCGCCGCTTCATCCCGCAATTCTCAGAAATCGCAGCACCCCTAACAGACAAACTGAGGAAAGAAATAAGCCCCCGATGCCTGGTAAACCCGACCCCACAAATGTTAGAGGCATTCCATGCACTAAAAAACTCCATTACGTCCAGTCCGATACTATCTGCTCCCAACTTCAGCAAACCCTTCATTCTGCACACGGACGCATCTGACTATGGCTTGGGTGCTGTATTGTCCCAGTTAGCGGATGATGGGATAGAACACCCGGTGTTGTATATAAGTAGGAAGCTGTTCCCGAGGGAGACCAAATGCCCCACTATTGAACGGGAGTGCTTGGCCATTAAGTGGGCAATAGACAAGCTCCGCTATTACCTCGAAGGCCGACCATTCACCTTGTACACAGACCATGCCCCCTTACAGTGGATGGCAAGAAACAGGGCACAAAACCCTAGGGTCCTCCTTTGGTTTTTATCCCTCCAACCTTTTGCGTTTAAGGTTTTACACAGAAAAGGAAAAAACTATGGGAATGCCGATTATCTGTCCTGGGTGTTCCCTCTCCCCGATCGGGAGAATCCTGGTGGGGAGGAATGTGACGAGGGGGGGTCAGAACGGGACGGAGAGGGAGTTATGGTGGACTGGTGGACCACGACACCCCTATCTCCCCCTCTTGTTTCCCTGCAGCAGGAGGACTGGACCTCATCGTCCTGCACAGCAAAGGCCCACCAAGTAGAAGGATACAGCGGCCCCTTTAACTGGGAATGCCCTGAGGAGGAGGACCCTCCCCCTCTCAGTGACGTCGTCCTGCCCAGACCAATAAGAGAGTGGAGTTCCCCACCGATGGTGTGTGGCTACACCGGAGAGGAGAAAGCGGACATCGGAGAAGACGCCAGAAACGAGGAGAGAGAACGTGTGAGGAGAGAGGATTGGAGCCGTGCTGTCAGGTCATCGGACGCCCAGGGAGAGCCAGGAGGCCAACGGCACCGCGCTTCGCCCAGCCACGCTCCAGGAGGAGCGTGGCTCACCCAGGTACGGGAGCGCTTCGTGGGCTGGGTTGGGAGGAGGGAGAACCCCGCAAAGTAGTCCGGGACCTCCTTCCAGAGTCTGATCCGTGTGTACCCTTCCCTGGCACTCTCACTCCCTCCCAAAAGACGTGTGCACCCTCACTAGTTTAAATAGAAGTGTATCACGCGTGTCTCCCTCACACCTTTGCCCTTGAAGAAACTAGGCTATTACCCAACACTTACGGGACTCTTTCCTTCTTTTCCGACACGGAGGTGAAGCTATTCCCCAACAGACGACATCGGGACGAGAGGACGACCCTGGACCAGAAGGGAAGCGCGTCCCCTGAGGAAGGAAAGACGTATCGTGAACGGACAGTTTATCGCCAACCCTGGCTTCCCATAGACGGCGTGTATTAGGAAAAATAAAACCTACACTGCCTCGAGTTGGCTTACGTGTCCCTTATTCCATCCCGCAACACTCCCTTTCTGCAGCACTCTGTAATCACGCCTCCTGGTGCACTGCTGGTTGGGGGAAGAAGTCCCCTTGGCTGCTGAGGGTTCTTAGGGGCCCACAAGACCTCCTGTTACCTCCAGTAAGTCCCACACAGCTGGATTGCTGAGAGGTTATTGGAGGCCATGCTGCCTTTCTCCACCACTCTCAAATGCACCTCTCTGCACACTGCTGGTGGGGGGAATGACGTTCCCTTGTCTCCTGAAGGCCTCAGGACTAAAGTGCACTTCTTCCCCCAACCAGTAGTGCACCCGGAGCTGCGTTTGCAGAGTGGTGGAGAAAGGGGGCGTGGCCTGCAACAACCTCTTAGCAATCCAGCTGTGTGGGACTTACTGGAAATAACAGGAGGGGTAGTTGGCCCCCAAGGACCCTCAGGAGTAAAGTGGACTTCATCCCTCAACCAGCAGTGCACCAGGAGGCGTGTTTGCCGAGTGGTGGACAAAGAGGGCATGGCCTCCAAAGACCTCTCAGCAATCCCACTGTGTGGGACTTACTGGAGGTAACAGGAGGGGTAATTGGCCCCCAAAGACCCTCTGGAGCCAAGGGGACTTCATCCCCCAGCCAGCAGTGCGGCAGGAGGTGCATTTGCAGAGTGGTGGAGAAAGGCAACGTGGCCTCCGTAGACCTCTCACTAATCTCAATGTATGGGCCTTACTGGAGGTAACAGGAGGGCTTGTTGACCCTCAAGGACCCTCTGGAGCCATTGGGACTTCATCCCCCAACCATCAGTGCGCCAGAAAGTGCTTTTGCAGAGTGGTGGAGAAAGGGGGTGTGGCCTCCAAAGACCTCTAAGGAGTTGCGCTGTGTGGGACTTACTGGAGGTAACAGGAGGAGTTGTTGGCCCCCAAGGACATCCTTGTGGGCCAACTACCCTTCATGTTACCTTCAGTAAGTCCCACACTGCAGGATTTCTGAGAGGTCTTCGTGGCCCTCCCCTTTTCTCTACCACTCTGCAAGCACGCCTCCTGGTGCACTACTAGTTGGGGGGTGAGGTACCCTTGGCATACTGAGGGTCCTTAGGGGTGAACAACCCCTCCTGTTACCTCCAATAAGTCCCACAAAGCGGGATTGCTAAGAGGTCTTCGGAGGCCACGCCCCCTTTCTCCAACACTCTGCAAACGCCATTACTACTTAAAAAAACATAGAAATTCACTCAAAAAACCAAAGGTTACAGGGACATTATAGCTAGGCTCAGGTTTTACTCGTACAATACCAGTGAAATTCAGCTAATTATAACTCGTGCCCCTGCAATGCACTGCTTATGACCTCACATATTACATCACTCATGACATGGTCAGTGACATCACTGATGACATCATCCACAAAAATCACTAACGCACCCACTGATAGAACCTTTCACATACCCAATCCCACACAACCATCCACACACCCACTCACAGACCCATATCAGTACTTACACACCCACTCACTAATTCATGGATCTTCAAACACATCCACTCACTCACCCATACTGCCTCTCATACACCCACTCACTCACTCACTAATACAGGCACTGACATATCCACTCATACACCCATACAGCCACTCACACACTGAGTCAGTCATCCATAGAGCTACTCACACACCTACTCACTCACCCATACAGTCAATCACACAGCCACTTACTCACCCATACAGTTACAAAGCACACACTCACCCATACAACCACTCTCACATTCACTCACTCACCCATACAGCCACTCATATACCCAATCACTCACCTATACTATCTTTCACATACCCAGTTACTCACCCATATACCACTGACACATCCACTCACCCTCACAGCCATACATACACTCACTCACCCATACAGCAACTCACACAAACACTCACTAACCCATACAGCCAATGACTCACCCACTCATGCATCCATACAGGCAGTCACACACACCCTCACCCACCCACACAGACACTCAGACACCCATACAGGTACTCAGACAACCAACCAATCACCCAAACAGCCACTCACATACCCACTCACACACCCATACAGCCACTTAGACACCAACTGACAGACTGATACAAACATTCAAACAACCAGTCACTCACCCATACATTTACTGAGACAACTAAACACTCACGTATACAGTCAGTCATGCACCCACTGAATCATCCATACAGGCACTCATACACCCATTGATTCACCAATACACCTTGGTATTTATATTTAACACTCAGAAACATTTTAAAAATGCTAACAGTCACTGGATGGTGTCATCAGTGATGTATTTTGAGATGTCATCTGTGATGTCACTGGCCATGTCATGAGTGATGTAATACGTGAGTTCATAAGCAGTGCTTAGCGGGGCATGAGTTATAGTTAGCTCAGCTAACTATAACTGCTGAATTTCACTGGTTTTGTATGAGTGAAAGCTGAGCCTAACTATATCGTCCCTGTAACCTTTGGGTATATATGTGTGTATATATGTATATATATATATATATATATATATATATAACAGCAATAACAGGAGCAGTTTCCCCACACTCTAAAATGGCGCTGTACTTTACAACTCTGTAGCAGTCCTCTGTCTATGTTCATGAAATATTTATATTGTTGGGTGATCGGATATGAGAGTATGTGATCAAGGCTCCGTAGAGCCGAAACATGTCATGGGGAAATTAATATTTGTTGCACTACTACTCCTGAGTGCCCACATATTCCTGCTAGGACGAGTTTGGAACTGGCTATTATATGTATATCATATATAAATATGTGTGTTTGTGTTTGTGTGTGTGTGTGTGTGTGTGCATGTGCATGCACATATATAAATTTCCTTTTTTTTTAAAGGTATTACATTCTATTTGCCGGAATACAATCGATTTTAAGAGAAACAACCCAAGCTGCAGTCTCTCCACTTCCCATATATGGTCATTGTCGGCATAGCAGCTGACCAGTGCTGCAGTTTTTGGGCCATATTAACAAAGCTTTGTGTAGCCTATTATCATTTACCAAAGCACCTAGGCCATGTGTCTGCCCCCCAGCATACACGCATGCATGCACAATTGTTCACATGATAACGCAGCCGGTGTAAAACTTGGCAAGTTACATTTAGTTTCACATTACTTATTTTAGGGAGGAACTGAACAATTTAGGGCAGTCCTCGAGCTTATGCATCTAACTCTGTATCAACACGTATCCTCAGTTCAAATTATTCATCATCTGCCCACCCTTTGTTGTATGTGTAATGGCCACCTAGCCCCTTCACCTCGGTGGCCTGGCTGCCCCGGAACTGTTCCTTGCAAATCCTCTGGCCAGGCATGGCCAGAAGCTATATAAGAAACGGGCGGGACCGCTCGTTGTCTCCCGACCCACGCCTAATGACAAGTGTATCATTTACTGCACCATTGTAAATCAGGCCTAACAGTGAGGGTCTCGCTATTGCATGCAGCGGCCCTGCTACAATGGCAATGAGGGTCTGCCAAGCATGCTCTATCTCTGTGGAATCACCCGCTGAGCTGCTGGCGGTGCAACCCCGCTGTTTTCCTAGCTATGGACACCATGGCATGCAGCGCGGCCCGCCCTTGCCTGTGTGCGGCCACTGTGTTCACCTGCCCCATGAAGTCCCATCCTAAAGCGACGCCCTGCATCATCTTGGCGCCTCCTTATCTGCCCCCTGGAGGGCGCTACAGACATCGCCGCTGGGGTGCCAATCGTTGCCTGGCCGCTGGCCTGCTTTGCTGAACGGCCCGCCTGCATGCGCGTACTGCACTGCAGCGCCTGCAGGCCTCATGTGCCTCGCTTTGCTACAAGAGCCTCCCTGGCCCTCCTCTCGTGCTCCGGCTCTACAGCAGCCCTGTGGGTGGCCTGCCTAGCCTGAGCTTGCCCTAAAGGAGTGAAGACGTCCAGGGTTGAAAATCAGAGGTACCGCCTTGGGAGTTCAAGGCATTGGTGGAAAAAAATAAAAATAGGAAAGGGGACATTAAATTAAAAGGAAACTGGAAGAAGAGGTGGGGCAAATGAGAAGCAAAGGAACATAAAGACACAGAGCAGCAGGGGCATTAACATAAGGGATAATTTCAAAGCCCAGTGACATTGCACTTTTGCCCTGCTACATTCAAGGGAAACCGATAGCGAGCATCAGCCTACAGGCATCAAGTGGGAAGCAACACATGTAATACCCTTAATTCTAGCCTCCAGAGCCATGTGCACCAGGCAAACTCGCCATTGTGGATTAAGCCATCGCCGTGCCCCAGCAGGGGCTGTCACGTGGACAGTTTGCACCACAGCACGCTCTCTTGGGAATACTGCAACCCTTTAACGAACTTGCTGTTCCAGCAAACTCCTCCCCTCCCTGGAAGACATGGGTTGGGAGGCAGGAGAATTACCTTTGTCGCAACTCGCGAGATGGATGGAGCCATCAAACGCTCTCTCTTACTCCACAATGTGGGCGAAGAAATATACAAAGTGCCCGAACACTGGAGCAGCCAACGACGCTGCCCAGCGCTTGCTCTACGCGCACTTCTATCCACAACTAAACTAGGACTTTGAACGTTTCAAACTCCGCCAGGCTCAGCAGAGAAGGAGAGTACATTGACGCCTTTTACGCACGTCTGTGCATGCTTGCTAGCATGTGCACAGCAGACGACCATCCCAAAGAGATAAGGGCACAAATGATTCAAGAATGCAGTAACAAGACTCTCAGAGAACTCTTCCTGAGGCAACCCAACATCAGCCTCGAGGACATTCTCATCATGGCCAGATCTCATGATCTATCCGCTGCTCGAGCCGCTGAAATGGATGTAGCCATCAGGCAACAGTCTGGAAAGACTCCCACGGTGAGAGTGAAGCCCGCAGATGCAACTCACATGAAAGGAAAGGTGAACAAGCCCAAGGCTCAACCCACCCATCAACAAGGGCACTGTTGCAAGTACTGTGGTCGTGATAAGCACCCCCTCGACGACTGCCCTGCACAAGGCCACACGTGCTCGAACTGTGGTAAACTTAACCACTTCACCAGTGTGTGCAGAGGGGGATCCAGAGGCAGAGGTGCAAGGGGCAGGCTTGCTCTGAACATGGCCATATGGCAACTAACACTAGATGATCCTGAACTATAGGGTGCCGCCAAATCATTGCAGCACTACTGACACCGCCTGAGTACTCATCTGCGAAGACAATGTAAAGTCTTCTTCATCTCGTTCACCAATGACCTGAAACGACACCGGCAGCCACAGCCCACGTGCGTAGTTCAGATCGCCTACTCCATTGTCAAGGCTCTCATCAATACTGGTGCCTCAGTGAACGTTATGGGCATCCAACAGTTCCAGTGCCTCCAAATAAGGCTGCCTTTGTCCCCATCCAACACCAAAATATTCACCTACGGAAGCCAGTCCCTTCTGCCATTGAAGGGACGGATGGCAGTCCGAAGATCAAGAAATGACGACCGTGTTTCACATGGTCGACAGAGAAGCTGACACCCTCACCAGGAGCCACAAGGCAGAAGATCTGGGCCTCGTGTCCTTCGCACGTAATGTGACAGCCTGCCAGGTCGACGAGCTCCTGAATCAATTTCCTGAGCTCTTCAAGGAACTAGGGTGCTGAAAGCCTCACTAATCAAGCTACATATTGACAGATCCGTTAAGCTAGTCGCTCTTTGCCACTAGTGTGTGCCTTTTCATCTGCGGCCGCTGGTTGAGAAGGAGCTAGACAAACTGGAAAGCCAAAGTGCCATCGTAAAAGTATCTGGATAGACACCATGGGTATTCCCAATGGTCATAGCAGAGAAGCCGAAACAACCAGGGAAAATACGCCTCTGCATTGACATGCGCCTCCCCAATAAGGTCATCAAGCGGGAAAGGCACATAACGCCCACAATGGACGATCATTGCGGATCTCAGCAGGTTGCGATGGTTTTCCAAGTTGGACCTGAACGCAGGATATCATTAACTGCTCCTCTACGAAGAAAGCAGATACATCACCACATTTTTGACACACTTCGGGCTGCGCAGATACAAGACTGAACTTTGGCATCTCCTCCGCAACCGAGGTCTTACAGGATGCCATCAGGGAGACATTGTCAGGCCTCCAGGGTGTCATGAATGTGAGTGATGATATCCTGATTTACTCTACAACTGCGGAGGAACACCACAAACATCTACGAGCCACAATAAAACGCCTGTGGGAGCACGGTGTCACCCTGCACAAAAAAAACTTCTCTTTCTTCCAGAACTCTATCGAGTTCTTCGACTGCGTGTTCAATCAAAAGGGTGTGCAAGTCAATCCCCGAAAGTCACAAGCCATACAACAAGCCCCTGCCCCGACAACAGTCTTAGAAGTCCGCAGTTTCCCGGGCAGGGCCACTTATTGTGGTAGGTTTATTCCTAGCTTGGAAACCATCTCTGAGCCTCTGAGGGCCCTGACCAAGGCGAATGTCCCCTGGAGAGGGAGCCTCAAAGATGAAGATGCATGCTAAAATGTAAAACCTACCCTGCTGAGCAAGACCACCATGGCCTACTTTGACCCCGAGAAGAGGAACAAACTATTGGTCGATGCCAGCCCAGCAGGCTTGGGAGCTGTGCTCACCCAGGGGGTGGATCGCGGAAGATGGGCCCCACTGGCTTTTGCCAGCAAAGCATTGACGCCAACGGAGACAAGTTACTCTCAGAGAGATGCACTAGCCATTAAGTGGGCGTGCGGGCACTTTCACCTGTACCTCTGCCTAAGACCATTCAGAGTGGTCACCGACCACCAGCCTTTCGCCCCCCTGTTCCGTGGGACTGCCCCGCATCCTACGCCTCAGATTGAACGTTGGGCCATCCAATTACAACATTACCGCATGAAGGTCATTTATCGACAGGGGTCCAAGAACCCAACAGACTTTCTCTCTCGCCATCCGCCTCTCCCAGCCGGCGGGAGGGATGACAGCACAGCAGCCACTGAAGCGTACATTATCATTATATTTCAGGAGGCCTGCCTGCAGGTGCTAAGTCTACAAGAAATCCGAAAAGCCATCACAACGTACTCAGTAGTGGCAAAGGTAATGTGTGCCTTACAGAATGAGTCATGGCACACTTTCCTGTGAGATGCCAACGGGTGGCAAGGCCTGGAGAAGGAAAAGCTCACAAAGATACGGAAAATTTACGACGAGCTGAGTGCCACAACAGACAGCCTCATTCTGAGAGGGCAGAGTCTGGTGATCCCAGAGAGGCTGCAACACCGAGTGACCGAGCTGTCTCATGGTGGACATCGGGGAATAGCGAAGATGAAATCTCGCATGAGAGAAAAGGTCTGGTTTCCTGGCCTTATAACGGCTGTCGACAAAATGGTAAGGCAATGCCCTTCATGCCAGCTTACCAGCTCCCAAGAAGCACCTGCACCTATCGTAACAGAAGAACCTTGCACAGCGCCATAGATCAAATAAAGTCTTGACCTTTGAAGCCTTCCTGACGGAAGATTGACTGTCATCATGGTCGATGGCTACTCAAAATATCCCTTTGTTGAGGTGGTGGACTCAACAGCATTTGCTAACATAGTCCCCATAATGCAAAGAGCCTTTGCACTATTCGGCCTGTCAGAGGAACTAAAAACAGACAATGGACTGCAGTTGCAAGGATCTGAATTCAGGGACCTACTTGAAAACCTAGGGATACAGCACCGACGCATTACGCCTCAATGGTCGCAAGAGAATGGGGAAGCAGAGCGGTTTATACGGACACTGAATAAAGCCCTCAGAATCGCTGTGGTAGAGAGGACCAACCCCGAAATCAGTCTTTAAAGGTTTTTGAGGGAGTACCGAGGAATGCCGCACTGTGCCACTCAGCACTCTCCCTGGTCTCTAATGCTCCACGGCCACCCACAGGACATGATCCTGGTCCATCCAGAGTGTACTCCGCCACAGTATGATCCTGGGAGTACCCAGGCTTGACACACCCAAACCAACTAGCACATTAGCATAAAACGGCGAGCCACGACCCGGGTGATCTCACCAGGTGACAAAGTGTTGCTCTGAGACCGCCGGCCAGGATGAAAATTCCACCGTTCGAACCAGGAGTGTGGACTGTCACTCGTGTGAATGGCATTATGATCACCGCTTGAAAAGGGAGCAAGTTAGTCACCAGGAACATATCATGGTTCCGCACAGTAGACTTTCATAGTTCACTCGAACAAGAAACAGAAGAGGACTATGCAATGTGGGAAAACTCACAAGGCCTTGAAAACCAAAATGAGGCCAACCCCAGCAGCTCGGCTTCCAGCCCGAGCAGTGCTGGGACAGGTCCGGGCACCGATCCCTGCAGCAGTCGAAAGCCTGAGGAGGCAAGAGGACGTTCCCGTCACCAACGGTATTACCTCAGACCTAACCCACCGCCGAGCCAGAGGCTCAGGGACTTTGCATGCCGAGTGCGACAGCCGAGTTCAGCGCCAAGTTGGGAAGGGATGTCATGGCCACCTAGCCCTTCCCCCGCGGTGGCCTGGCTGCCCCAGACCTGTTTTTTGCACATCCTCTGGCCAGGCGTGGCCAGAAGCTATACATTAAACAGGAGGGACCGCTCGTGGTCTTCCGTCCCACACCTAATGAATGACAAGTGTGAGTGTGTGTGTGTGTAAAGCCCTGTGTGTGTCATTTACTGCGCCATTGTAATCCAGGCCTACCAGTGCGGGGCCCGCTACAGTATGTAACCACTAGATGCCATTCCCAGCCGGAAGGGGCTCAGGAGCCCAGGGCTGGGTTTGCCTGCAGGCCCTTTATGACATGGAAAAGCATGTCATAAAAATGAAGAGGCACGTTTAGACAGCTGTGGTCAAAGAGTCAGAAGGGATGACAATGTTCTACGGGCACAGCAGTTTGTCGCGGTCGGATCATATTTGTACAAGTCTCTCTCTGAGCGTATTTTCGGGTCTGGGGTTTATTTTTACGTATGGATATCCGTGTGTATGCCGCTACGAGGGGTGCTCTCTTTATGTGTTTTTAGTAGAGATCTGCCCAAACCTGGGAGCAGTGTAAGAAGGAAGGTGAGCTGATCTTAGTGCTCCAGTGAAAGCAATTAGAGGCGAATCTGAGATCATTAGCATTGAGCAGAATCTGCAGCCTCTAACTCATTAAATATTGGCAGCTTTTCCTGCAGTCCCTTGTCCGGTGAATGGCAGAGCGAAATTAAGGGGCTGTTAAGGGGTCAAAACCTGTGCACGCAGACATATATGAGAGGCCAAAATGAAGAAAGGGCACGCTTGAAAAAGATGCCTGCATTGGAAATACTTGAAGAACTGTGCTTGTTAAACTAACACAGTTTGCAATCTTGAGAGTAGGACAAGTGGTTAAGTGTGTGGAGTGTACATAAGGAACTGATGCTCGGTGATAATGCATTGAAAGGTACTGTATCAGGTGGCGTAGCTGTCCACGGGGCCAATGTCATCGTAGGAATGTTCCCTCCTCTCCAGTTCTGAACAGGGGGGCTCATACAATATTGGTTATATGTTAAACTTAATAGAGACACGCAAAAACAGCTGAAAGCTCAAGGTGTCGGGAATTTGACAGTGAAACAGTGCCAGAAGAAAACCTGAACAAGCATTGACAAAGCCATTCCATTTTGCTTTTAGAACTAGATTTTTTCTTGAAACCGCAATAATTTGCATGGAATTCAGTGCCTAACTATTCTGTTCCACCGATTGTAGGTAAATCTGACATGGTGCATGAATCTTGGACTACCGAGCAGTCCTTCTATTACTTTGTTGCAGAAGACACCCTAGGTGTGATGGGTAGGCCCAGACGTGGGTCCCGTGCTGGCTGTGCCACAGACCTCAAGCTGTACCTCGCTGACGAAGCCCAAGTAAGCTGAAAACAGTATTAGATTGTGTGTGTTCCTATCTGGAGTCGACCTGGTCTAGCAGTTTATGCAACTGTTTCTACTAGAGTATGACCAAAACATATGTTCTTATGGCTGATCTCTGTCTGGAGTGGCACACTGGGTGAAAACCCATGGACTGCAACGTGGCCCGAGCAAGTGCCAGTGGCTTATTAAATATTGGCAGCTTTCCCCTGCAGCCCCTTGACCCATGCACGGCTTGGCACAACTAAGGGGCTGTCCAGGGGTCAAAGACTGTGCACGCAGACATATATGAGAGAGGCTAAAATGAGGAAGGGCACGCTTGAAAAAGATGCCTGCATTGGAAATACTTAAAGAACTGTGCATGTTAAACTAACATAGCTGGCGATCTTGAGAATATGGGTGGATCAGTGAGTAGAGTGTGCATAAGGAATTGATGCTCGGTGATAATGTATTGAAAGGTACTGTATCAGGTGGTGTAGCTGTCCACGGGGCCAGTGCCATCGTAGGAATTTGTCCTTCTCTCACTCCAGTTCTGAACAGGAGGCTTCATACAATATTGGTTGTGAGAGAAGTAGAGATCATTGAGACACACAAAAGTGGTTAGGTACATACAGTTGCAGAGGCAGACTGAGAGAGAGCTAGAGAGAGAGTGGTGAGGTGGAAAAGAGTAGGTGAGGTAAGGAGAGAGACAGAAAAAATATATTTTTTACATTTAATTGCCACAGACTGCCTGAGAGTTCAAGAGTTAAGGTTCAGCAGGCCAGTGAAGCCCAGTTTGTTGGTAAAATATATTTGTTCTATCATAAACAATATACTATGGCCCGGAGGCACTCATTACACAGATCTTAAACAGCTAAATAAGATTCAGAGTGCAACCACAGGTATGACCTAATAAGTAACTGAGCCTCCTCTCCTCCCCAAAAGGATACAGACAAGCCCAGTTATTAAATAAAAACAATCATATTTTTATATACATCATTATATTATGGGTGGACTTCGGATTGTCCTGATCACTTTACCAGGCGCTTCCCTAGAAGGTGAGTCTGGCACAGATCAGGCACCGATCATGGGTGAAGTTTCCTACTTCACCCATGCCTTACTTGTATATTTTAAAATAACTTTGTTCATGACATAGTGAAGCCTTTCTGCCAATCCGTTTTTTTTTTTAGCTATAAGCTCACTGGGACTTGTAGTTTAACTGAAGGTTTGAGAGTAACAGTAACTAATTTCTTATCCTGCCTTGCTATTGGGATGGTATTGTTCTTTGCATGGTAAACTAGCATGTACCCCTGTCCTGAGCTGCTGACTGCATGTGAATCTGGTAGCCTGACTTCTATTTTGGCCTGTGTCAGACTAATCTAAAGGATGTGCAGGGGCCTAGACTTGTCTCAGACTATATGAGGCTTAGGACCAGTCGTGTGACCTGGACGGACGCATCAAGCATGCCATCATAGTAAAGTGAGGACCACTGTCCCTGTGCTGGTGGCAGCATACCTGTTTTGTGATTTATATTGTGATCAGACCTTTTTTATCTGGGTCTGTGAGAATGTGGCCTTAGGACCCCTCTTGTGTAAAGCTTCACTATTATTTGTAACAGAGAACCGTACATTGATGTCCCATGTGTATATCAAATGTGTGTAGAGTCTACATGTAGGATATGTGGTAGTGTGTGAGTCTGAGTACTGAAGCCAGTGGGGTCCATTCTGAATTGCCCTGGTTTAGTGTGACACAAGATGGATGATGAGAACAGCTTCTCCAACTGTGAAGTGTACTGTCTGCATTCCTGTGATTTGAGGTTTGTCCTCTAGCCTCCCTTTAGAAACTCCATAAAGGCTGTTAATATTGGAAAGCCCTTCTGTCCGTATATTTTAGCATTCGCGACACCATCTTGCAATCTGGACGCCATTTTGTATGATAATCGGAACTGCTGCTTAGTCATTTTCGAGAAATGGTCCTTGGTAAGTTTCGTTTCCCACGGTTGAGCTTTTTCTTCCTATATTGCAAGTATCCTCGTTAGTACATACCTTTCTTGTTAGATGGAGCCTTTCTCCCACTCGTCTGGTAGGTAGGATAGGCCAGATGACCTTGGGCAGTAGAAAGCCTGTGCCCAGCTGCAGAATCGAAACTTATGCTCTGTACCCCCATTGTATTACGACACCTGCTAGTGTTTTTCCATAGTAGGCGTGCCTTTGTGGACTTTGCAAACGTACATAATGTAATTGTATGCTTATGGGCTTCAGTCCCTCGACAGTCATCTCAAGAGGCTGGTCAGACTGGGCTCCACTGCAGTGTAATCTCAATAAATATCTGGTTTGTATTCTCTACTGTCTGACAGACTCTTCATTTGTAGGAAGGCAGAGAAGGTGGTCGTGAGTGACCCGGGTGACCCTTTTCGGGTCACTTCCTTCAGTTGGCGCCCGAACAGAGACTCCATCGGGTGACCTCATCCACGCCCGCGGACGGGTGAGGACAGGGCCGCGTTGGGTCGGATAGGCGGATCGGGGGACCCCTGCACGATAGAGTTTCACACTCGCAGTTGCCCCGCCTGTATGATCGGGTGGTGCCCTGCCCAGTGGTCATTCCGACTGGGGTCCTGAATGGCAAAACCCTTGGATCTGACCGCTTGGTCCAAAGAGTCGGCAGTGGAGAATAACTTTGTTTAACCTGTGTGCACCAGGTGAGTTTGTCTTGATTCTTGGTAAATATGGCGCCTTCTTAGCTGTTTGAACTTGGTAGGTCTGCTGACCGTTTAGAGATACAGGGTGTCTGCGGATACCCTGCCAGGCAACTGAGTGAATTTGGCTTACTTTTGAAAATGTCTGGGGCTTGAGCCTGTCTCTCTTTGGTGCAGTCTGTGGACTGTTTTCGGAACAAGCGCTTGAATTTGTTTGGGTTCTTTGTGAACATGGTGCACCGTTTGTTTGACTTTCGTACGATCTGAGGATCGTTTTGGACTAAGCGCTTAGGATATTTAAACTTTTGTATTTGGTGTCAATACTTTGTTGGAAGGGGGTCTGTTGACCTGCTTTGGAAGAGCTGTTTGTGAGACATTTGGTTGAGCGCGCTGTGTGTGTGTGTGCGCGTGTGTAGGTAAGAATGCCTTGCTTTAGCAAGTTGTGCTGTGTGGGATGCCGTTGTTGTTCTGCTGATGCACGATTGGAAGAGAAGCAACCTGCGCCCACAGAGGGCACACCGAATTATGATATGTATATTAAGCACAGCCTTGGCCCTATTATATTTAGTACATTATGGCACAAATATACCAGGGACAATGCTGAATTGCAATGGCCGTCAACAGGCACCTTTGATGAACAGAAATTGAATTATTTGGAGGAAAAACTGTTTGCTAAACGTAGTAGGCAGTCGATGTTTGATTACCTTCAGGTGTGGCGGAAGGAAGCTAAGCAGAGACGGCTGAGGGCGGAAAGGGAGGCACGGAGGGAGAAAACGCAGACAGTGACTCAGAAAGCGGTGGCACATGATAAGGAGAAAGTGGAGAAGGGTATAGAATGTGCAGATAGGAGGTTTCAATTGCAATGTGATAAGTCTTATGTTACTAGACAGGAAACAGACACTTTTATGGAAGAGCTATTGGAAGACAGACCTCCTCCCCTCATGCCCCAATAGAATATACCCTGTTGTTCCACAGCCCTCCTCATCTGCCTCTGCCCCCCCTGTTCCTGTTGTATCTAGTATTGATCAAAGCACTTTGGTTTCGGTATCATCAGTCTCTTGTGTGGCTCCGTCCCCCACAGCCACTGCAACTGCCGGTCCTCCTGCTACCCCTGTTGTTACAATGTCACTTTCTCCTTCAAGGACACTTATTACTCAGCCGATGTTGACCTTGATGCCCCCCTCTCCGACCAGTAGGTTGGCCTCTGTTTTTACTCCTACCCCCTTGTTAGATGTCGAGACACCAGTGCGTGATCAGGACGATGGAGCTGGGGCGGTTGCAAAAGAGCGATTAGGACGGGTGTTGATTCGGTCTGATGTGGGAGATATGGAGAAGAATATGGTGGCCAATCAGGCTGCCCAGTGTGCCCGTAGTCCTATTTATGGTGTTGAGGATGTTTGGAGTGTGTTAAAGGATTATGAGCCATTTGTCCAGCAACATGCCCTTAAACATATGTCGGCCACTTTGGTTGGACTATGGGAACAGTGTTTTAAAGGTGTTGCACCCCAGATTATTTACGATATTAGGGACCAAGTATACGGTGCGGGCATGGCTCCCAATGAGGTTTTTGCTAACGTTACTACACTGATTGGATATCGTGGTAGATTGCATCAAAAATCCCCGACGGTAATATCTCAGTTCCCAATGAGGGAAGTTCATCCCGTTTTTCACCCGGAGATACCAGAGTTGCGTGATATACACGATCAAGTGACTAGAGCACGAGTAGAGGCCCGTTTTCAAGAACAATGGGTTTATACTCCATGGAAGAGGAGTGAAGTCCTCGCAATTAAGTCTCAGTTGCCCGACCCCAAGAAAAATCCTACTGCTTACTATAAGAAATTGACAGAGGCTGCTGCATCGACGATAATGACGTTGGGGGATATTGAAATGTTTTTTGGCTTATTGGTGCCAGTGGATGTCTGGCGACAGGTGCACACTCAGAACCATGCCCTAGAATTGGGTGGTACATGGGATGAGATCAAGGCGTGGGATAAGGAGAGGAAGCCTGGTGATAAGCCTAAGGCTGAGATCTTGGCTTTGCCAGATCGCATCATTACTTATATGCACTCTCTTATTCCACCCCGGAAGGTGGATTGGGATAAGCTAGCCGCATGTCGTCAGAAGAAAGATGAGAGTGTGTCTGATTTTTTTACTCGGTTTGAAGGGGTGTTTTTGGATTTTAGTGGCCAGTATTTGTCCGTGGAAGGGGGTATCCGATTGTTTGTCAACAGGTTTGTCACGAATTTGCTCCCGGAGATTGCAACCCAGTTGCAGGCTGCTGAGAGCACGAGGACTACTTCTACCCCTTCGGTAATATTGAGTATGGCTCAGTATTATGAACATAGAGAGAATGAGGAGAAGGAAAAGGTTGAAAAAAAACAAAGGAGTTGAAGACTAAGGTACTGATGCAGCAGGCATCCAGGGGGCAGGGACGAGGTCGTGGCATTGGAGCAGCCAGGCAGCTTCCTCATACGAGTCGGAGTGCTGTGCCTGTGGGCCCCAATCAATGTGCGTATTGTAAAGAGGAAGGGCACTGGCGTAGCGAGTGTCCAGTTTTGCTACAAAAGGTTGCGGCTCCTAGGGGACGGGGAGAGAGAGGGCGAGGACGGGGAGCAGCCAGTCAGGATGGGGACCAGGCTACCGAAACGTCATCGGGCCGTACTGATCAGAATTACTTTGATGACGTTCGGGGCCGACAGTATTATCATGATGATTATGATTTGGAGGATGTGACTGGGTCGTCTTACAGCTAGGACAGCCAAGGATAGGGTAAGGGACCAGTTCCGATACCTGTAGATCAGCATGGACCTTATATTAGTGTAGATTTGCATGGCTCGGAGAAGAACTTTTTGGTGGATACAGGAGCAATGAATAGTTCTGTTGCGAGGTCACTGGTCCCTGGGGCAGTCCTGTCTGGCCATAACAATGTTTCGGTCGGTTTTTCTGGTATGCCGGTAGTAAGCCCCATCTCCAAACCCCTTGCCCTGACTATAGGTCCTTTTACCGTTGATTCGCCGTTTTTATTAACATCAAATTGTGGAGAGAATCTGTTGGGATTAGATCTGTTAAAAAAGCTCCATGCTACTATTTACTGTTCCCCAGACAGCGTCCATTTAACAATGGGTCCGAGTGTGGTTAGTACCATACAATGTTTGTCTAAAGATGCCCCCCTCCCAGTTGAGTTTAAAGATGTTCCGTCTACGCTATGGGCTACAGGTGATACAGATATGGGACTTTTGCAAATACCTCCAATTTCTATTCAGGTTAAAGGAAATGCGATATTTCCTCGTATTCCTCAGTATAAAATTTCGCGTGCAGGAGAACAGGCATTGTTCACATAATACAAGATTTGATTCAGTCAGGAGTTGTTGAAGAGACAGCAGCAAATGTGTGCAATAGCCCCATCCTTCCTGTCCTCAAGAGGCCACCTCCGGGTTCTCCTGATGATGTTGCTGATGTCTATCGTTTTGTGATTGATTTGCGTGAGTTAATGAGATAGTAGTCCCTCAGTTCCCTGTGGTTCCTGACATTACTGATCTTCTGACTATGATTCCTTCTTCTGCCAAATTCTTTTCTGTCATTGATTTGAAAAACGCTTTCTTTAGCATCCCTGTTCATCCCAATAGCAGGCACCTGTTCGGGTTTTCCCTGGCAGGTCGTAGTTTTAGATTTTGTCGGGTTCCTCAGGGCTATACTGAGAGTCCTAGTATATATAGCCAAGCTCTGAAGGGTCAATTGGACTCCCTTACCCTTCCTCCAGGTAATGTATTACTACAGTATGTGGACGATCTTTTGATTGCGTCCGATACTGAAGACGGATGTAAAGCAGCTACAGTCAAATTGTTGCTGCATTTGGCTCACCATGGACATAAAGTGTCCCTTTCCAAATTCCAATATTGTCGACAGGAGGTCACCTATTTAGGTCACCTACTGTCGAAGGAGGGTCGGAAACTAACTCTTGAGCATATTGACGCTATAATTAACATGCCTGTTCCAAGGACCCAAAGGGATGTGCGAGCCTTTATTGGTATCACTTCCTATTGTCGTCATTGGATACCCAATTTTGCTTTATTAACAAATCCTCTGCTTCACCTAACAACTAAAGATGTGCATGAGCCTTTGCCTTGGACTCCTGAATGTCAACAAGCTTTTGAGCAATTGAAGGTTGCGCTTTGTTCGGCTCCTGTGCTTGGCACACCAGATTACAACAAGACGTTCGTGTTGTATGTACACGAGTTGGCCGGTTGTGCGCTTTCTGTCTTAGCACAGGATTTTGGAGGTAAGCAGAGGCCATGTGCGTATTTTTCTGCTGTGCTTGACCCCGTCGCGAAAGCTCTCCCGAGTTGTTTAAGAGCGACCGCGGCAGTGGCCGTCTCTATTCGACAAGCGGCAGGACTTGTTCTTGATACTGATCTCACGGTTATGGTACCCCATGCTGTGGATACGCTTTTGAACAGAACAAAGACACTGCACCTTACAAGTGCACGTCTGACTGGCTATGAGCTAACTCTTTTTGCACCACATATTACGATCAAACGCTGTGCCACTCTGAATCCTGCCACGTTACTACCCCTCCCTTCGGAGAGTGAGGAGATAGACATACATGATTGTATGTTTCGCACTGAAGAGGAGACGAAGGGACGGGTAGACTTGACTGACGTTCCCTTATCTGACCCCCAAGGGGAACTATACGTCGATGGCTCTTGTTTTAAATTAAGCAAACACAAGGAGATGATGGACGGAGCGCTGAAACTTTTCAGACACTCACCCCCAGTCACAGATCTGGGTTGAATCCATGATCGTTCTTTAGCTCACTTCGCCACCCCAGTTCAGACACAGCTATATGCAAATCAGTCTGACCCTGTGCCTCATGGGAACAGTCCAGCCCGAACTGCCAAGCCATGTCTTCCCTGGACCGGAAACAAGCATCCTGGGACCGGTTTCAGGCTAACAGCCCTCATCAGCCAGGCTAGCTTGAGTCCAGTGGCAAAGTGAGCAAGGGACCCACGTCTGGGCATACCCTGCCAACTTAGGGCAAACAAAGCAAACACAAGGAGATGATGGACGGAGCGCTGAAACTTTTCAGACACTCACCCCCAGTCACAGATCTGGGTTGAATCCATCATCGTTCTTTAGCTCACTTCGCCACCCCAGTTCAGATACAGCTATATGCAAATCAGTCTGACCCAGTGCCTCATGGGAACAGTCCAGCCCGAACTGCCAAGCCATGTCTTCCCTGGACCGGAAACAAGCATCCTGGGACCCGTTTCAGGCTAACAGCCCTCATCAGCCAGGCTAGCTTGAGTCCAGTGGCAAAGTGAGCAAGGGACCCACGTCTGGGCATACCCTGCCAACTTAGGGCAAACAAAGCAAACACAAGGAGATGATGGACGGAGCGCTGAAACTTTTCAGACACTCACCCCCAGTCACAGATCTGGGTTGAATCCATCATCGTTCTTTAGCTCACTTTGCCACCCCAGTTCAGACACAGCTATATGCAAATCAGTCTGACCCTGTGCCTCATGGGAACAGTCCAGCCCGAACTGCCAAGCCATGTCTTCCCTGGACCGGAAACAAGCATCCTGGGACCGGTTTCGGTTTTGCATATAGCTATGTCTGAACTGGGGTGGCAAAGTGAGCTAAAGAATGATGATGGATTTAACCCAGATCTGTGACTGGGGGTGAGTGTTTGAAAAGTTTCAGCACTCCGTCCATTATCTCCTTGCGTTTGCTTTGTACGCCCTAAGTTGGCAGGGTAATCCCAGACGTGGGTCCCTTGCTCACTTTGCCACTGGATTCAAGCTAGCCTGGCTGATGAGGGCTGTTAGTCCGAAACCGATCCCAGGATGCTTGGTTCCGGTCCAGGGAAGACATGGCTTGGCAGTTCGGTCTGGACTGTTCCCATGAGGCACAGGGTCAAGACTGATTTGCATATAGCTATGTCTGAACTGGGGTGGCAAAGTGAGCTAAAGAATGATGATGGATTTAACCCAGATCTGTGACTGAGGGTGAGTGTTTGAAAAGTTTCAGCACTCCGTCCATTATCTCCTTGTGTTTGCTTTGTTCGCCCTAAGTTGGCAGGGTATGCCCAGACGTGGGACCCTTGCTCACTTTGCGACTGGATTCAAGCTAGCCTGGCTGATGAGGGCTGTTAGCCCGAAACCGGTCCCAGGATGCTTGGTTCCGAACCAGGGAAGACATGGCTTGGCAG
Organism: Calotriton arnoldi; assembly: GCA_963921515.1. NCBI lineage: Eukaryota > Metazoa > Chordata > Amphibia > Caudata > Salamandridae > Calotriton > Calotriton arnoldi. The sequence goes on from CAWUFW010002576.1 coordinate 267,948, forward strand.
TTCGGTCTGGACTGTTCCCATGAGGCACAGGGTCAAGACTGATTTGTATATAGCTATGTCTGAACTGGGATGGCAAAGTGAGCTAAAGAATGATGATGGATTTAACCCAGATCTGTGACTGGGTATGAGTGTTTGAAAAGTTTCAGCACTCCGTCCATTATCTCCTTGTGTTTGCTTTGTTCGCCCTAAGTTGGCAGGGTATGCCCAGACGTGGGTCCCTTGCTCACTTTGCCACTGGATTCAAGCTAGCCTGGCTGATGAGGGCTGTTAGCCCGAAACCGGTCCCAGGATGCTTGGTTCCGGTCCAGGGAAGACATGGCTTGGCAGTTCGGTCTGGACTGTTCCCATGAGGCACAGGGTCAAGACTGATTTGCATACAGCTATGTCTGAACTGGGGTGGCAAAGTGAGCTAAAGAATGATGATGGATTTAACCCAGATCTGTGACCGGGGGTGAGTGTTTGAAAAGTTTCAGCACTCCGTCCATTATCTCCTTGTGTTTGTCTTGTTTTAAATTACCAGATGGCACCACAACTGCTGCTTATGCGATCACAACACTGCGCACGATAGTTGAGACATCACAAGTTCCCTATCAGTCTGCCCAAGCTGCAGAGCTGGCATCTCTAATTCGGGCATGTGAGTTGAGTCAGGGACTAGCGGTTAATATTTACACTGACAGCCAGTATGCTTTTGGAGTCGCTTATCATTTTGGGCGGCTCTGGAAAGAGAGGGGATTCCTTACCTCTCATGGTTCGAAGATTCAACATGGCCCTTTGATAAATAGACTTTTGTCGGCATTGACACTGCCCAAGAAACTGGCAATAGTGAAGTGTAGCGCTCACAAAGCAATCACTGATGATGTGGAGAGGGAAATGCTTTTGCCGATCAAACAGCTAAAGAGACGGCCCGATCTAAGATGAAAAAGATGTTTGTGGCAGGTCCTGCTAGATGGGTCCCGGAAGTCACGATGTTTGAGGACACACTAGATAGTGTTAATGAAATCCAGAGCGAGGCGACGGTTAAGGAATTAGCAATATGGCAAGAGAGTACAGCACAATTAGATGATGATGGGTGTTGGACAGATAAATCCCGGAAACAGAGATGAATGTTGCCAGATGCATATGTTCTCCTTGTAGTTACTATGGCTCATGGACCAGCTCACATTAGCGCTAGGGGTATCTGCAAATTGCTCGATCCGGTGTGGCAGAATGATAATATTCCAAAGACGGCTGCCCATTTAGTCAAATATTGCATGGTGTGTATGTTGTACAACCCAGGGAAGGGGACCCCTACACCTCCGGGTAATTTTGCACCCCCTTCTTTCCCTTTCGAAGTCCTGCAAATGGACTTCATTGAGATGGAACGGGTGAACAATTTGAAGTATGTGTTGGTGATGGTTTGCGCATTCAGTAAATGGGTTGAGGCTTATCCTACCAAGGAAAATACAGCCCTAGCGACGACGAAAGTACTTTTGAAGGAGTTTTTCCCTCGCTTCAGTTTGCCCAGTTTGATTTGGAGTGACAACATCAGTCATTTTAATTCTAAAGTCATCCAGTTGGTGTGCGATGGCTTGCACATTAAGAAAAAACTTCATGCTGCAAATCACCCCCAGTCAGCAGGTTTAGTTTAGAAGTACAATGGTACTCTCAAACTAAAGATGGCCAAAATTCAGGAGAGTACAGGATTTAAGTGGCCAGATGCTTTACCATTGGCTTTGTTGTCAACAAAAGTTACAGCCCATACAAGAACAGGGTTATCCCCCTATGAGATTGTCTTCGGTAGGCCCGCTAATGTCTGGGGAGTTCCAAGGCCCCGCCACTTTTCTGAGATAGCGTACCCCTTGTTGATAGACTATCTATATGAGTTAACTAAAAATTTGCGTTCTATTCATCAGCAGATTCAAGAGGCCTTGCCATCCGATAAAGAGGGACCTGGCTACGACCTCCGGCCTGGAGACCACGTTCTCATAAAGCACTCTCAGTGAAAAGGCAGCTTGGAGCCCCGTTGGAAGGGGCCTTATCAGATCCTCCTCCCCACCCGCACTGCTGTTAAAGTAGACGGCCGGAAAAATTGGATACACTGTACACATACCAAGAAGGTGCCACTTCCCCTGCCGTACGACCAGTGGAGGATCGACGGTATAAGGGACTCTGAGACGGAAAAGGTTCCTCGTTTCATCCCTTTCTCCGATGCCAGAATAACGTGGGCACCTTCAGAGGAGGAGAGTGATGCAGTCCTAAATGAAGCAGTGCCACCTGAGGTTAAGGCCAGCCAAGAGCCCCAGTCAGCTGGCCCTTCTGCGTTTGAATCTGAATCAGTCCAAACAGCTGAAAGTGAAGGTTTGTTTCTTGATCCCTCTGTTCCTGGAGTTGTTAAGTACAATTTGCGTCCTTGACGAAGGAACAGTGCACCAAAGGAAAAGTCAGACTAGTAGGGATTGACTTCATGGATGAAGAATAGGGAAATGGAGTAGGGACAGAGAGATTGGTGCATTGTTCGAGACACTGGACAGGATAAGTTTGGGGTGTTCTATACCCTATCCTGAAAGAAGTGGATTTTCCTCAGCAAGGGCTGAAATTGTGTAGCTCCAATGAGAAGTGCTGGATAGCACCACCATGGATGAACAGTAGGAGCCTGCCAGCGAGGCTCACAGGGGAAGAAAAACGGACGCTGGAAAGAAGATGGTTTGTTTAGTTTTATTACGGATAGATTAATAGTACCTCTTCATTACGCTATCATGCATCTTTTTGGCAGGCCAATGATTGATGAAGAACAGCCATTAGGTTTTGTTGTTTTGCCCCGATCATCATGGGTGAAACAGCGGAGAGTGCAATTCCTTCTTTTTGCTATTCTGCTGATAATTAGTCTTTGTGGAGTTCTTTGGGCGTTAGAAAATGCAAGTAATTCGCCTACTTCTGACAATAATATCTCTTCCACACCGAGACGGAAAAGAATGCTTTCTAATAATGTTTTTCTAAATACTCATAAGAGATTTTTGGTAATGGTGTCGCTTGTTATCCTACTGAATCTGTAACTAGCCTATGGACCGCTTACCCTCTGTCTTTGATAAATTATACATATTCTAAGCTGACAAATTTTGCTGAGGTAAAAGGGAGTTTGGTTTTGGCTACCCAGGACCATGCTTGTATCATCGTCAACCCACTGGAATAGGGTATCCCGGTTGTGACAATAATACGTACTGTGATAACTTTTATTTTGAAGAACAAAATATTACATTGGTGGATTGGCATTATAAAGAAGTGACGGTGCCCCGAAAAGCTGGCTATTATCCTGCTTGTTGCCCCATCATAAATAATACTGATACTATTTTGTATATCAACTGTTCAGGAGTGATCATATTTAAACTGACATTCCCTTTGAAAAGTTTGAAAAGTTCTGACACAGTGACGGGTAATTCTCATTATGCAGCTGTGGATTATGATAGGCCGATATATGCCCACCCCGGGTTCTTTCTCACAAATGTAACGTACTCAAATGTTCATAATGGCACCAATGATGTAGCTCTTGGGATGGTGCTGCCCTTGGGGATCCCTTGCAAATATGCTCACAGACAAATAAAATGGGTAAAGAGAACACTTACAAAGGAATTTTGCGAAGGAGTAACAGATATTGAGATCAATAGCTATAGTAATGGTATTACTTTTGGTTATATCCTGTCTGCCATTTTCACATTAGGGGGAATGGCTATGAGTAGGACTGAAAAGGCTCAGGAATATTTTGGCTGTAAATTACAAATATTGTCAAATACCACAATAGCAGCATTACGTGACATCACCATTCAATTAAAAAGTATGAGGATTTATTCTGAACTGCCTAGATAGGCAGTGGACTTTATTTTAGCAAAGAATGGTGGTGCATGCACAGTTATTGGCGATCAGTGTGTAGTGGGCATAACAAATATGGAAAAGAATATCACCAAGCATATCCTGGATATTATTGAGAATGTCAAAGGTATGGAATCAGGTAATTGGAGCTGGTCCCTTTTTGGAACATGGGGCTGGCTAATAGAGAAAGCGATATATTTCATTGGTATATTGATATGTTGTTGTGTTCTTATTCAATGTCTCCCAATGTGCTGCACATACTGTATCTCTGTATTGGTTCCGAAGAGAAAGATATCAATTTATGATACCAATGCTGCAATAATGTTACAGAAAGAAATAGATGACATCATGGCCATAGACGAGGGCGTCTTCGAAACGTCCTCCCTCCTCTTGGAATATACTCCCACTATTGACAACATGACATGTGCATAATAGGATATATGCTTTATTATTCCTTTATGTTTCTGCTTTGCTTTTCGATTGTAGATGGTTAGCTCATGCTAACAGGAGGGTTTGTTAATATTGGAAAGCCCTTCTGTCCGTATATTTTAGCATTCGCGACACCATCTTGCAAGCTGGACGCCATTTTGTATGATAATCAAAACTGCTGCTTAGTCATTTTCGAGAAATGGTCCTTGGTAAGTTTCGTTTCCCAAGGTTGAGCTTTTTCTTCCATAATTGCAAGTATCCTCGTTAGTACATACCTTTCTTGTTAGATGGAGCCTTTCTCCCACTCGTCTGGTAGGGAGGATAGGCCAGATGACCTTGGGCAGTAGATAGCCTGTGCCCAGCTGCAGAATCGAAACTTATGCTCTGTACCCCCATTGTATTACGACACCTGCTAGTGTTTTTCCATAGTAGGCGTGCCTTTGTGGACTTTGCAAACGTACATAATGTAATTGTATGCTTACGGGCTTCAGTCCCTCGACAGTCATCTCAAGAGGCTGGTCAGACTGGGCTCCACTGAAGTATAATCTCAATAAATATCTGGTTTGTATTCTCTACTGTCTGACCGACTCTTCATTTGTAGGAAGGCAGAGAAGGTGGTCGTGAGTGACCCGGGTGGCCTTTTTCGGGTCACTTCCTTCAAGGCTTTGCAAGCAAGGGCATCTGATTAGCTCTTCCTGAGGACAGCCATTTAGTAGATGGTAGGGGTGAAGTGTGGAATTGCAGTTTCGGATGTCGAAGGAGAAGTTTCTAGGCCTTACCAGGGCTGGTGACTGCCTGACAACCAGTTTCCCAGCAGTGAGGGGACATCACCTGAAGTGTTCCTAGTGTCTAGAAGCTTTCCTGCCTGCTGAAAGAAGGAAGGAGTGTGCCTGGCATTCCAGGAGGAGACAGTCAAGGAGGAGAAGCCCAGCATGTCTTAGTGTATAGAGCACCCAACGAAACAGAATAGTTTCAAAAAGTGAAGCCAGAAGCAACTGGTATCATGAGTGGAGTCTTCTGGTCTCTAAGCATGTTTCCTATGAACTCCCCCAAAAACTACCAAATCAAGCATGGCCATGTCTGCTGTCAGTCACCATAGCCACGAACCAATGCCAAAAATCCAAGAAGATGCATCGCCTCAGTGTGATCCTGCTTGGACCTGGAGGCCACTACGGCACCTGCCCACTGGGAAACTGATTGACCTGGGAGGGCACAACTGCACATTGGCTGTTTGATCCTGATCAGCCTTGAAGTCCATAACTACATGCTGTTGCTGTGAGCCTGATCGGTTTGGAAGGCCGTACTGGCACATCATGCATAGATGGCACATAAGTGATGGTACACCTGAAACTGGAACATGGAAGATGCGTGCTTATGGAGACGGCTTTAGTGCAATGGTGTCTTTTGTATAGGTGTCTGAGCTGGAATGCATTTGACAATGGTGTGTGCTGCCATGGTCATGTTATTGTAAATTATGTGAATTTATACAGGGCATTTCAAAACTTTGTATGGCCCCATTGCACTTTCCAAATATAGGCATACTTTACAGTTCTGGGTTTCTTGCTGACAACAGTCAAAGTGGTTTTCTGACACTGTGTTTGCGTGCATTAGATATAGAGCCTTTGGGTGCATTTCGATCGTTTGCACGAAAAGACGGTGATTTTGAGCTTTGGAAATGATGCATACGGGCCTAGGAAATTGATATTTTGTAATTACTACGTGTAGGCAGTGCACAGAAAGCCGGTGCATCTAGAGGGCTTTCGTTTGGACATGAAATGCTTGAGAATGGTGCATTTGGAGCTGTACACGGTTCTATTATAGCTTATGAATATGACGATTTTGCATATTTAACTTCTCTTTGTGCATATGATACAGTCCTACAGTGTGGGGGATACTATGGAAAAACTGCATATGAGAGGTGCACAGTATGAAAGAAAACACGACGCTCAGGGAAGCTTATAGAAGCCTAACACATGTTTATTTTAAAAATAGCTAGCCAGCATCAAAAATAAGTGAGATTTGCAATGTCAATGGACCAGCGCTTCATTGTCTAAGCTATTGGGGCAGATTTTACGCTACGTAAAAATATTTTCTTTAGTGCAGTAATCTAAGCAAAGAACATATGATCAAATCAAAACTCAAGATACACCCTAATGAGCAATTGCCTGGCTCTTCTCTTGGGAAGAATGTGAGAAGGACTTGTGAAGCAGATACAGTGGGGTACTGCACAAAAGCTGGCTTCACTAAATCTGCAGTTTCTCTCTTGGTTATATCAACTTCAAAACAAAGCTATGCTTACTTGAACAGTCAGGTTAAATGCACTGAACAATATGGAAACACAAAAATGACAGTGTGTATAATGTGTAAAAGTTTAGACCTGACTGACTGGTTCTGCCTTTAAGAAATAGTGATGCCACCTTTAAATAGGTCCTGACCTTCCTTGCACCTCACAGGGTCCGCTTCCTGAGCCAGCCCAACACCACGGGGTGAGAGGTCAACACCTGCACTTGCAGCACTGTCAACCCTCTGGTCCTCTCCTAAACTGGCCGTCCCCAAAGATCATGCATACATACACCGACCTCTTGTTCCCTGCCATATTTGTTTTGTCACTTGCAATGTGCGGGTGTCACCGTTGTTGAAGGGTGTACACCTGCACACCCACAAAGTAAGGCTTTTACCCACAGATGAAAATATTCCTGGCTTTCAATGTGGTTTTGGGGGAGAGTAATTGTATATTTCTTCTTTTCCTTCCATATTCTTCTAATCTTTCTCCTGTGTAACTTTTAGAATGCCTTATGCACACTAGTGACATGTATTTTTATATATATATAACACACATATATATGTATACACACACACACACATTGTTTGCAGCTCGTCTCAGTGCTCTCAGCCTTTCCGCTTCCCAGAAGGTGTGTCTTGTCTACAGTGACTAGCCGCATGACATCTCAAAACACTTTTTTATTTCATAAATAAACCACACAAAGAATCACCAACGCATTTCAACCATTATTGGTCTTCTCCCTTGAACAAGACCACTAATGGTTGAAACGCGTTGCTGATTCTTATCTTTATGCAATCTTATTTAGGAAATAAAACTTACACTTTGACATAAGTACATTTGGATTTTTCTCTGTAAGGATCACAGAGGAGAGTACTTTGAGTGAAAGTGAGAGTTGGTGAACTGATGCAGCTCGAGGATGTTTCATTTGGGCCAGGTACACATGGTAATTGTGCCGTAGGAGCTGCAAGTGTTGGGCTGGTGCCTTGAGAGCTGATTTATGTGGCAGCAATTCATTTGGTAGTTGAGCATTGTATTGTATTTGTATAGTGCGTTATCACCCCTTGTGATGCCTGGCAGTAGTCCTGAAAGAGTTTATGCACATGGGGATCAAGCATGTTAAGACTGTGCACTTGGACCAGTATATGTCGGGGGTACTTCCTATGAAATTGGTTTGTGTGAGGTTATGCAAGGAGTAGGGCGACCAAACATCCTGGATTTCCTCAGACGTTCCCAGTTATTTAATACCTGTCCCAACATCCTGACACTTTAATCAATATTAAATATATGTCCAGGTTTAGGGGGAAGTTCAGGTGAGCATGAGCACTACAGGTAAAATATTCCTCATGCTCACATCCCTGTCGGACCTTTCCTTGCATGCACGATGGGAGGAAGGCACGCGTCCCTCTGCTGCCACAGTGACTACCTTGTCTTACTGCTCCTCCGGGAGAAGTGGTATCAGACGAGCTTGATATGTGTCATGGTACTTATGTGCCCCGTGCTTTTTTGAAAAACCTTTGCAATTATGTTTCGTTTTGATTGCATGCAAAGGAAATGTCACATTTCTGGAGAAAAAGACTAGAGGTATGCAACGAGCATGGCAAATAAGATCACATGTGCACATCTGCCAAAATACTGTGCTTCACGGAGCCAATAGTTTACTTTGTCAATGCGTTTTCTTTATTCTTTCCATTATTTATCTTTTCTATTTTTTTAATCACCCTTGTGTGTTTAAACTATATCTTCAGGCAGGTCCGAGTAATCCAAAGCCAACAGTACCTTTTCTCTGTGCATACAAGAATGTTTTACTGCAATGCGCATTAAAACATAGGGCCAGATTAATGGACAGCCGTACCCGTGGTGGCAGTCCGACGACCGCCACACTGGGGGACTGCCCGCAGTATTCTTACTGTGGTTGTTGGGCCGCCACGAGACTGCCGGCATTGCCGGCACCAATGATCCTGCTGGGCCGGTGGTCTTTCACAGGCAGGAAAATGCTGGCGGTTCCGCAGCCGGCACTGCCAAGCACATTCCGAGTTGCCATTTCACCACCCTTTTCATGGCAGTGAACCTGCCATGAAAAGGGTGGTAGAATGTCAACAAAGGGGGCCATGTAGTTTCAGGGCCCCCTGCTGGATTTGGGCCTCGGGTGCATGTAGGGAGGCACATGTAGTGCCCCCCCTGGATTTGCACCCTTCCTGCATGGTGTGGCTTCTATGCCACACCATGTAGGAGGGTGAAGTCAGCGCTCTGACTGCAGCAGCCTGCATGATAGGCTCTTCTATGACTTATACACACCAAAAGGAGTAGGGAGTGAAGATCGTGGTGTAGTGGTCCAGTGGTGGCAAGTGCTGTGTGTCCTAATACTGCCCTCACTCACACAAATGTGTGACATGCTTCATCATAGGGCTGCTTACAATACACCCCGGCGCAACCAACGCCTGGGGTGGAGCAATAGGGTAGGGGAAGACAAACACAACACAAAAAAGAGAACACAGTGCTTTAAAAAATGACTGGAAAAGCCGGAAGTGAAAGTGCAGTGTGGTGTGAGTTTAAAACTAGCTCGGAGGTATCTCCATACCTATACTTTATTCCTAGATCCTCCGGCCAGGATTAAAAACGTGAAGGATGGTGGTGATAGGGAGATATAATGTGCTCCTTACACCCCTCCTTTACTGCCTGGTAGTCGACATGTTTCGGCCGTGTATCTGTGCCCAATGTTTGGGGTCACGCCGGCCTTCTTCAGGACTCTACCGGTCCCAGTGAAATATATAGTGCTCTAACCTCCGTTTAAGGTTAGTGGGTGTCCGAAACCCTTATCCTAACGTAACTTTCTCTGGAAAATTCCTGAGTATACTGAAAGGAATAAGGGGACAGGAGACATAAGAGAAAAGGGAAATTAAACGAAATCATCCCCTCTTAACTCTCAGTTGTGAGTATACATCCATGCGCGCACACTCACAGGCATGTTCTATATATTTACCACTGCCACCACTCTACAGGGTGTATCACCCTTTGAACAAAAAATACATTCTTCATAGTCAGGTGAATCATTCTTAATTAGCCTAACAGAAGTATTACTCTATTGGTAGGCGTAGCCTTCTGCGCCACTCGCGTACTTTAAAATCATATAACTCCTTTTGGTGTGTATAAGTATTTGACAGGGTGTTCGGAGTAGGTGAGTTCCGTACCCTCTCCCCTCTCTTTTGTGTGTAATAGTATTTGAGCGGCGGCCCAGCCGCAGGGGAATACCGAATCAGTATCTTTGTTAAAAACACTAGTTGGTCTAGGAGCGCACCGTACTTATTTTTCATATAACCTTTAACTACGGGTCATTATCTTTACCCATTATGGCACAGGAACAGGGACTATCCTTCGGAGAGGAGATGGTAGCAGAAATCCTAGCGGGCCCATCTCTATTGGGTGAGACAGCATTGAACCAGGTTCTCACACAAGGAGAGGGCTGGGATACTCTTTTGGAACTTAAGAGGTCACATGTCAAGACCAAACTCCACGGAGCTATCCTGACTGAATACTTGAGGGGGAATGCGGCACCACGGGGTCTCCTCGTCACTAACGAGCCCCTTATCTTCTTAGAGAATGCCGCATTCAGACGTGATTGGGCTCTCATCGCGTGGAAGTGCACCAGGGATTGGCTGGTCTTAATTATAAGTACAGCTAGAAGGCTAGCCGATACCCTGTTGATTAAGATCCAAGAAAGCGAACAGGGATTAAAAACAGAAGTTGTATTGACCACGTTTAACCACAAACTGGACAAGGTCAACACTGAATTGGGGGAGTATAGGGACTACTTGATGCAATCTAAAATATCTAAATTGCAAAAAGACCTGAAAAAATTCTCAAGAGAGAAGGTGTATCCCTACACCAACGAGGAATATGTCCAACAAAAACTTACGGACATGAAAAAGGGTACTCAGCCAGGTAAAAAACGGCAGGACACCGCTAGTAGTAGCAGCGACAGCAGCGACTATGATTTTCCACAACGTAGGAGAGGCAGGGGCAGAGGGTATCAGAGAGGACCCAGACCCTTCTTTCCCACTCCCTTTCAGTGGTATCCTACCCAGGGTTATAACTGGCCGGGAATGGGATTTCCCCCACACCAAGGTTATCAGAACCCCCACTTCCAACCACCACAGTTCCAACAACCACAGGTTCCTTTTTTAGGTAGGGGCAGGAACAGGGGTCGAGGCAGACACAAGGGCCAACAGAGAGTGACCTGGGACGATCAGGACCAAGAACTGAACCAACGAGTGACCAGGAGCATGGCCCAGAGCATGCTACCAGGAACGAGCAGGGAACATCTCTAGTTGTTAATCTTTCCTCAATAACCTTGACCCAAGCCCAGGAAGATCTTCTGAACAAAGGCCTGGGTTTTGTTCCAACGAACCAGTTGGACCACTTTCTATTACGTCAGGAACTGGCCACATTCTTCAGAAGTGTGAGACTGCAGGTATTCTTCGAGGACGCCGAAGAAAGGAATACAACTGTAGTGGACACATCCTTTCGCCCTAAGTCAACATTCACACCTCAGATAACGATGTTACCACAGGAGGTGGGCACATTTGAACAAGCAGTAATACATGACCTGGAAAATTTACAGAAGCAGAACGGACGTTCATTTGCGAACATGAGCAATATAGAGAAAGAAGCACTGAAGGAACTAAAGGAGAACCCCTCCACTATCATAAAGCATGCTGACAAAGGAGGAGCAATAGTTGTTTTGGATAAAACAACTTATAACAATGAATGTCAACGCCTCCCATCGGATGGTAGGAACTACCAAGTGCTAAGAAGGGACCCCACAACGGAGCTAGTCAAGGACATCGCCACCCTGGTGAAGGAGGGACTGGCTAATGATTGGATTTCAAAACATGAGGCAGATTATCTCATCAAATACCAACCGAAGACGCCGTATTTTTATATACTGCCTAAAATTCATAAACCTACCAGCCCCCACCAGGGAGACCGATCGTATCGGGCATCGGATCGATTCTCGAACCACTATCACAATTTTGTGATTTTTATCTGAAACCGTTGGTTCAGAGGTTACCAGCGTACCTACAGGATACTTTGGAGGTCCTCAACCTCATCAAGGAGATGGATTTCGATCACAACAGCGAATACCTGATAGGCCTCGACATCGAGGCTTTATATACCAACATCCCCCAAAGGGAGACCTTGAGGGTACTGGAGGATATCCTGTTTGAAGAAGAATGGAGATATCAAACACACAAGCCTTCATTTTAAACTTGGCTGAGCTAGCTCTGACTAAAAACTTATTCGAAGACGAGGGGACCCTCTACCTACAGACCCACGGGACCTCGATGGGCAGCATTTTTGCCCCGAGCCTGGCGGGTCTGTATGTGGGAGCTTTTGAAAAGACTGCTATCCATGACCCACGGTGCCCTTGGTTGGAAAACATAAGGCTGTGGCGGCGCTATATAGACGACGTCCTGGTGATTTGGAAGGGCGACGCAGAATCAGTCAGTCAATTCCTGGACTGGTTAAACCAAAGAAACCCCTTGCTTCACTTCACGTCCACTGTAACCAAGACAGGACTCCCCTTCCTGGATTTAATGATTGAACCTAAGGGAGGGAAACTCCACACCAGGGTTTATCACAAACCTACGGACAAGAACGCCCTGTTAGCCTACAACAGTTTCCACCCCAAATCACTTAGGGAGAATTTGCAGGTGGGTCAGTTATTTCGATTGTGACGGAATTGTACGGAGCGATCAACTTTCAAAGAGGAAGTGACACTCCTCTCCAGGAAACTCATTCAGAGGGCCTATCCGGAATGGACAATCACGAGAGCCCGCAAAAGAGCAACTAATGCAAACAGGGACAACCTTCTGGAGAAAAGAGAAAGACCAGTAACAGATAAACCAGTGTGTGTCACTACCTTTAATACGGCTTCTCACCAAATTAAACAGGTGATACTAAGACATTGGAGGATATTGAACTCAAATGGGATGAACGTGGAAAAACCACTGTTCTCCTTCAAAAGGAGTGCCAACCTAAAAGATCTGCTAGTGCACACAAAACCTATTGCACCACAGCAAAGGAGAACAGTAACACCGGGCCTATTACCATCGGTACAAGGTCACTCACGTTGCGGATCTTGCAACGTATGTCATCTGACTAAAAACACGAAAACCATCGATATTGGACTTACTTATCCATGTGTCACGGCCTGTGTACTCCTCGGGATCCGGATGATGCAATACGGGATCCACCCCTTGACATCCCCACACTCCAAAATAATACACGGAACTGTAGGGTGATCAAGTGAGGGAAAGGAAGGGAAAGGAACAGCAGGGAGAAGAACCTGAAATACAAAGATACACCAGGTAACTATACATACGCCATAATACTACTCTCATGTGGTCTCACTATATGTGCATAATTACCTTATCCACCTTATGACTACAACCAGCCTGTATAGCCAATGAGAACAACCAGTCTCCAAGGGTAGATAAGTCTACAACAACAAAAAAAAGTGAATTAACACAAGCAAAGGTGATTACACACATGCCCAAACCATATATGAACGAGTTTCCCTGATGCTCACCTTCACGCATGCAGAGGTCAAACAATAATAAAAAAAAAAAAATGTGTCAAAATAATCCAAACACAAAGTCTCGTTTCTTGGAAATCCGAAATTAGCATCCAATGTCAGAGAATTCAACAATCAATGTTTCCTGAGTAGCCAAAGGGAATAATAACCCAACAGCTGAATAGTACAAATAATAACTGAAGTCCAGAAAACCTCCTTCCCTTCTGAAGGTCTTGCGGTTCACTCACCGTGATCAACGACCTGGGAAGGTTTCAGGAACTCCGTTGTCCTTGCGGTTCCTTCACCGCTCCATCAACGCTGTCAGCGCTGCAGAACAGCACACTGCTGTACTCAAAGCCAAGAGTCAAAATGCGCTCGCTGTCTGGTGCCCCGGAGCTTCTCCGCTCCTACTTTCCTCACCAAACAGCCTTGCCAGTAACAAAACTCCAACGCTCCTGCTTGGGAGCCTGATAACTCCGTTCGGGAAATGTCGCGGCTCCAACGTCCGGTCGAGCCGAGGAAGAAACTCTCCCAGAATTATGCACGTTCACTGAACGTGCTTCGCGTTCTTTTGTAACGCTGGCTCCGCCCCTCGTGCTTCTGGGTAGTGTAGTCTCTACACCCAGGTAGGCGCGGTAACCTGAGCGAAACCTGACAGTATGCCCCCCCCGCCTAGCGCCTCCTGGAGCCAGGTTTGGAGGGGCACCTGTGGTAGAAGGACTTCACCGCTTGGGGGGCATGCACATTGGAACAAGGTTCCCAGGAATCATTCTCCGCGGTATATCCCTTCCAGGAGATGAGGAACCACAGCTTCCCCTTCCGATACTGGGAATCCAGAACTCTTCTCACCTCGTATTCCAATTCCCCATCGCAGGAGACCGGAGGAGGTGCTCGCCGCCGTGCACCTGATGCTGGCTTCAGGAGACCGCAGTGGAATACAGGATGAATACGAAGACTGCCCGGTAACTTCAACTTGTAGGCCACAGGATTGACCTGTTTCACAATGGTGTAAGGACCAATGAACCTGGGGTGAAAAACGCTCCGTAGCTTGAACTTAATGTTCTTGGTGGACAACCACACCCGATCCCCGACCTGATACTGAGGACCGTCTATCCTGTGTCGATCTGCCCATCGTTTGTACTCCTGTTTAGCTGCTATCAGCCGTCGTCTGGCTTCTCTATGGACAGAACGTAGGGACTCAATGTGCGCCTGTACAGAAGGCTGATTACCCAAGTCCTCAGGTAAGGCTATGGGCATGGTCTTCGCATTGTACCCATAGTTCGCCAAGAACGGGGAGATCCCGATAGAACAATGCACTGCGTTGTATTACGATAACTCCGCCATCCACAACAGGGACACCCATGACTCTTGGGCCTCTTCAGCATAACACCTAAGGTATTTCTTCAGCGTCTGGTTAACCCTTTCGGTCTGTCCATCCGTTTGTGGATGAAAACTGGTTGAGACAGCCGACTCGATCTTCAAGGCTCTACACCAAGTCCTCCAGAAACTAGCTACGAACTGTGGGCCTCTATCGGACACGATGACCTGTGGCACTCCATGCAGTCGTATCACGTTTTCCAACAGTAGTTGTGCTGTCTGTCCTGCCGTAGGTAGATTCTTACACGGTATAAAGTGGCCCATTTTCGTAAGACTATCTACTACTACTAAAATGGCAGAAAAACCCCGATCCACAGGTAACCCAGTGATAAAATCCAGGCTGATGTTCTGCCATGGCTGTTGGGGAGTGGGCATCGGCCTGAGCTTTCCTCTTTTTCTGGTGTTGTCTCCCTTCCCTCTTGCGCAGTCTTCACATAGCGCCACCCATGAACACACATCCTTACGTAACGATTCCCACCAAAAATACCGTTGGACCAACTGTACGGTTTTACGTATTCCCGGATGGCCAGCCAAGGGAGATACATGACACCAGTTGTATGCCTTTTTTCGTAAGTCCTCTGTAGGGAGATACAGTTTATTATTCTGAAATGGCAGGCCTTGTTTAATGTGGCGCTCCGCTTCTTCACTAGCCCAGGTCTTCCACTGACTGACTGATTTGTTCCTGCTCACTTCTTGAAGGAAGGTGTCGGCCCTTAGGACACATACAACTTTAGCCGGATCGATTATGGCTGCAGGCGCCTGAGTGAGGGTTTCTACGGCTGTCTCCTGTCTTGATAGTGAATCCGCCTTGCGGTTCTCCGTTCCTGGTCGGAAAGTAATGATAAAATCATATTCCGCAAAGAACAAAGTCCACCTCATCTGTCTCTGTGTGAGATGCCGCGCCGTTTTCATATACTGCAGATTTCGGTGATCAGAATACACAGTAATAGGAGAACGGGCCCCCCATAAATAATGACGCCATTCCTGAAACGCCTTTTTTATGGACAACAGTTCCTTCTCAGCGATAGTGTAATTCTTTTCCGCCATACTCAGTTTCTTGGAAATATATAAGCGTAAGGGTAGGAAAAAGCGTAGCAGAGGGTTAAAGATTTGGACCCCCATGCTGGAATGGAGTCTAAATAGTGCATAAATATCCGTATCCCAGGCATATCAGATAAAAAGATTAAATAAAGTGGCCTGGATTATGTATTTATTTAGTTACTTATGTTTGTTTTTTTTTAGCAGGATTTATTTATTTATTTATTTTTGGATTGTTTATTTGATGATTTGCTGCAATAAGCCGTTGGATGGTGTTATAAGGATGTTCAATATTATATAATGAATTTGGATCTATTTTCCTGTCTGACAAGGGGGAGGGTGATGGGAGGGTTCCTTTTTGTAAAAATTGAATAAAGATTGTTTAATAAAAAAATAAAAAATAAAAATGTGTCAAAATAATCCAAACACAAAGTCTCGTTTCTTGGAAATCCGAAATTAGCATCCAATGTCAGAGAATTCAACAATCAATGTTTCCTGAGTAGCCAAAGGGAATAATAACCCAACAGCTGAATAGTACAAATAATAACTGAAGTCCAGAAAACCTCCTTCCCTTCTGAAGGTCTCGCGGTTCACTCACCGTGATCAACGACCTGGGAAGGTTTCAGGAACTCCGTTGTCCTTGCGGTTCCTTCACCGCTCCATCGACGCTGTCAGCGCTGCAGAACAGCACACTGCTGTACTCAAAGCCAAGAGTCAAAATGCGCTCGCTGTCTGGTGCCCCGGAGCTTCTCCGCTCCTACTTTCCTCACCAAACAGCCTTGCCAGTAACAAAACTCCAACGCTCCTGCTTGGGAGCCTGATAACTCCGTTCGGGAAATGTCGCGGCTCCAACGTCCGTTCGAGCAGAGGAAGAAACTCTCCCAGAATTACGCACGTTCACTGAACGTGCTTCGCGTTCTTTTGTAACGCTGGCTCCGCCCCTCGTGCTTCTGGGTAGTGTAGTCTCTACACCCAGGTAGGCGCGGTAACCTGAGCGAAACCTGACACCATGGGAACAGAGATCACAGACCAACTGTAACTCCGATTTCGTGATCTATCTTATCACTTGTCCTTGCCTCATGCAGTATGTGGGCATGACAACCCGTAAGGTGAAGACACGCATCATGGAGCATCGGAGTACGATAAGATGCTTGAAGTCCAATACAAAACTCATGGCCCACTACCTAGAAAATCGCCACACTCCTGATGATCTGAACTGGACTGCATTCGAAAAACCCACCATGAACCCCTCCATGGGGGATAGGACAAGGGCCCTCCTCCTGAGGAAACAAAAGTGGGTTTATCGTCTCAAAAGCCACCAGGTTGGCCTGAATGATGAGATACCATGGTATTCCCTGAACAGACAGATATCACTCTTTGAACCTATTAACTCAGGAGTCTGGGGTTGCCAATTACCCCTCAGAAACAACTAGGCCCACACCATCAGTTGGGAAGGGGTGTGGTGAGGGCGTTAACATCCCCCGCAGGGCACTTTCACCTTTGGGTACATAACTTCTCAAACTCTTTAGAAGGGGATACCTAAGCAGCAATGGACCCATTGTTTGAATAAGAGCAGGATGTTCGTTGAATAATACTCAAGAAGAGACCCTTCACATAAACGACAGATACACACTTGTTATCCATTGCCTCTGGCATCTCAGCGAGGAATATATAAAACGACTTCATGCACTAAGGGCTAACCAAAGCGTAATTAATTGGGGCAGCATGAGTTGATGTCCCATACAAAGACTATCAGTGACAGCGAGAACCTATGCCCGCAGAGAGCGCTCTTAAATAAACACTGCAGCGAAGTTCCCATGTCAACGGGCCGCTCTGCATCACAGAATCGGGCCCGTGTTTACAATCTGGTTACATAGACGCCCTTCAGAGACGTCATTACGCAACCCACGTGACCGGAAATGTCCCGGGACGTTGGGAGCGCCTCACTGACATAAGCATGACGTACTCGCTGCTCCCCGCATACCTACACAGCGGGAGCAGGCGAGCACTGACTACGAGGAGCACTACCCTTGAAGTAGTAAGGAGAAGGGGGAGAGAGAGAAGGGGGCACATTGTTCTCACTATGCTTGAGGCTCCAACTACGGGCTATTTCTTCCCTGGGGGGGTGTTGAGGCCCCGTTTTAAGGACCTCCCGGCTGCAACTCGTTTTAATACCACAAGAAACCAGAGAGAGGGGTGCGCATAGGGGTCACGAATATCGGGTAAAATGTCGCCTTTTTCCCACGTTAGCACGTCAATTATGGGGACATTGGGCTGGATCAGTTGAATTTAAGAGTGGCACTATCTGATTTATGTTATGTTGGTTAAGGACGCAGCGCTAGAGTAACTGGCCTCACTACGCTGTGATGCAACTGGGCACCTCTCTTTCTTCATCCTACACGAGAGTTCCCATAGTGGATTTTTTTCACCGCTGGCCATGTACTTTACCACCGTGACACGGGTCTGTGAGAACTATAAGGTTACAGTGGACCGCACACATGAGTTGTTTATCAGTCACACCGCAAATACCTGCACTATGTAATTGGGACTCTGCGAACAATAACGACTACGATGTGTTTCCTCCCTATGATTTTGCCTCCCGCAGAGTGTGACAACAGGGGGTCTCTCCTTGCCGACCGCCAGTTTTAATATGACTTAGGGGTAAACTCGGTAAGTAAGAACAAGCCGAGCCCCCCTTTCCAGAGTACGCGATGGGTTATATGATTTTAAAGTACGCGAGTGGCGTGGAAGACTACGCCTACCAATAGGGTAGTACTTCTGTTAGGCTAATTAAGAATGATTCACCTGACTATGAAGAATGTATTTTTTGTTCAAAGGGTGATACACCCTGTAGAGTGGTGGCAGTGGTAATTATATAGAACATGCCTGTGAGTGTGCGCGGATGGATGTATACTCACAACTGAGAGTTAAGAGGGGATGATTTCGTTTAATTTCCCTTTTCTCTTATGCCTCCTGTCCCCTTATTCCTTTCAGTAAACTCAGGAATTTTCCAGAGAAAGTTACGTTAGGATAAGGGTTTCGGACACCCACTAACCTTAAACGGAGGTTAGAGCACTATATATTTCACTGGGACCGGTAGAGTCCTGAAGAAGGCCGGCATGATCCCAAACATTGGGCACAGATACACGGCCGAAACATGTCGACTACCAGGCAGTAAGGAGCACATTATATCTCCCTATAACCACCATCCTTCACGTTTTTAATCCTGGCCGGAGGATCTAGGAATAAAGTATAGGTATGGAGATACCTCCGAGCTAGTTTTAAACTCACACCACACTGCACTTTCACTTCTGGCTTTCCCAGTCATTTTTGAAAGCACTGTTTTCTCTTTTTTGTGTTGTTTGTCTTCCCCTACCCTATTGCTCCACCCCAGGCGTTGGTTGCGCCGGGGTGTATTGTAAGCAGCCCTATGATGAAGCATGTCACACATTTGTGTGAGTGAGGGCAGTATTAGTACACACAGCACTTGCCACCACTGGACCACTACACCACGATCTTCACTCCCTACTCCTTTTGGTGTGTATAAGTATTTGACAGGGGGTTCGGAGTAGGTGAGTTCCGTACCCTCTCCCCTCTCTTTTGTGTGTAATAGGCTCTTCTATGAGCCTGACAGACCACCGCTGTCAGATCGCTGCAGGACCGCCCACCAGACCAGGATTTAACTCCTAATCTGGCGGGCGGTCACACCACAGCTTTGGCGTTCCTATAGGGTACGGTGTGTTGCACTGTCCACTGTAGAACCACCAAACTTGGAATCAGGTCCTAAAAAAGGCTTATGTATGTGGGTGGGCGGTACTCACAGAGTTTCACTCCGTGGAATTCTGCGGAGTTCCGCAAACGGGCGGTAATTGGGATACAGCGTTTACATCGCATGCGCTACAATGCAGTTATTACAACGAATGCGTTGTTACAACGGAAGCCATTACATCGCAAGTCGTTTCTACGACTTGCTGTAGGGGGTGCGCTAAACTAAGGAATAGTATAATTTACTATTCCAACACCTTCCCTACTGTTGCACACGCTGGAGTTGGAATAGTAAATTATACTGTTCCTAAATCCAGCGCACCCCCTACAGCAAGTCGTAGAAACGACTTGCGATGTAATGGTTTGCGCTGTAACAACACGGTTGTTGTAACGACCGCGTTGTAATCGCATGCGTTGTAGCGCATGCGATGTAACATCGCATATTCGCGTTAATTGCCACATCGTACAGATTTTTAGCGCCAGGAGCTTGTTCTGCACTGAAAAATCAGTACGAGCTGCACCATGCGGCGCACCAGAGAGTGCTGCTTCTCGAGTTGGCTTTGCTGCCACTCGAATAGTTGGCTACTCGAATGGTAGCTTTCTCACCGCAAACGGTCGCAAGTGCCCACGTTGGGAAAATCTCACCAGGTGCCCTCCTAGCGCCCGAAAATCATGCTAGGGGATGCCAATTCTTACTCACCCTCGTCAACTTACCTCGGGCGAGCCACATGTGAGAAAAAACTCCACCATGCAGCAGTTGGTAGAATTTGGCCAGAACCGAGTGGCCATAACTCCGCCGGTGGAGCGGAATTTATCATCCACCCCACTTCTGTATCAAGTACATCTACCTGTTAGGATGCACGTGTACTGTTCTATTAAAATTATATGCAATGTTTATTTTGTTTGTTTTTCATTTTGTTTGTTTTTTTATTTTAAAATTCTGGTCAGGGGATGAATTCAGATTTGATGCAGTGGGGATCAGTGACGGCCGGTGCAGGTAAGAGCGGTGGGGCGGGGTGGGGGGGTTGACAGACGACGACGAGGGAAAATAAAATTTAAAAAAAGAAAAACACTTACCTTGCGCTCGCCACATCTGCCTTTAAGAAATCGTGATGCCACCTTTAAATAAGTCCTGGCCTTCCTTGCACCTCACAGGGTGTGCTCCATGAGCCAGCCCAACACCACAGGGTGAGAGCTTGCAGCACTGTCAACCCTCTGGTCCTCTCCTAAACTGGCCGTCCCCAAAGATCATGCATACATACACCGACCTTTTGTGCCCTGCCATATTTGTTTAGTCACTTGCAATGTGCGGGTGTCACCGTCGTTGTAGGTTGTACACCTGCACACCCACAAAGTAAGGCTTTTAACTGCAGATGGAAATATTCCTGGCTCTCAATGTGGTTTTGGGGGAGAGTAATTGTATATTTCTTCTTTTCCTTCCATATTCTTCTAATCTTTCTCCTGTGTAACTTTTAGAATGCTTTACGTGCTCAAATGACATGTGAGGTACTGTTGTGGACAATCAAATTGAGACAGTTATTTGAGTGCTGTAAACTGTGCTGGTTTAAACTAGATGTGTGCTTAATGTTTGTTGCATTACTCTGTGTATTCTCGAAATGTTGCCTAGCATAACTGTAGTAGTGGCAGCCATGTTCTTGCTCTAAGCTAAATGAATGCTACCTTTAAAACTACTCTTCTCCCATCACAGCTCAATGACTTCAGAAGTTTAGTTCTTACAGAAGAGTTAGATCAGGGGTGGGCAAAGTTCACTGTTCCCTTATGAGAGTTACTACATAATTTACAGACTCTGCCACCTCTAACTAACAGATCAATATGGGGCAGTGCTCATGCCAACGTTGACAGTAAGGAGCACCAGGGATGAGGTTGTGTCATGCAGGGATGGTGTGCTGTACTGAGAAAGGCTCACCTCCACTGCTACTCGCTGCCCCCAGCTGGCCCCTGTGCAAGAGAAACTGCACTACAGCTTTACAATCTGCAGCTAACCAGGCTGAAGACGTTGTTGCTGTGGAAGCAAATTGACAGACAAGCGTTCTGTAAAAGAAAACCGTAGCCCTGACCCTACTTAAAGTCTAAAATATAATTAGTAATAAAAAAAAATGCAAAAACTGTGATATCACTACCCACAAACACAGAGCTGCTCCTCCCCAAGCTATTGAGCACTTTATGCTAAATCCTCCCCTAATTTTATTTTTCTTCACATGGACAGTCGAAGCCGTATACTCGACACATGCAGAAACTGAAACTTTAGCTATTGGCATTATTGGATGCTTGATTTTCCCATAAAAAGGATGCGAAAAGATCTTGAGGAAAGCTGCAACAGTGAAGATCTGAGGCTGAGCTAGCTTGAAAATTCTTGCTTTGCTGTGCCATGCATGAAAATGAGGCCTGTGCACGTCAGAGGCGAGAGAACTCAAACAAGTTAATATAACATGGGCATGCAAACTGGCTGTGGGTTAATAAACATAGCAGTTGTTTATTCAGCATTGGATTGTTATAAAACGGCAAAGCGGTTTCACAACTCGAGGGAGTAATCAAGGGAGTAGAACTGGCCCAGTAAACACTTCATCCAGCCGCAGAGTGAAGTTGGAAATGTGAAAGTCCTGAGATTGTGATAAAAATGACATTTGTAACGTGCGGTCAACCTAAGATGAACAGAATGAACAGCCCTAGCAAAGCCAATAATTTACAACTGCTTTGCAGTGAACTGTGCTGAGGTTACAAGCAGCCCGGAACAATGGCGGCCGCTTCTTTGAAATGAAATAGGTCTCGCATTTACAGGTTTGAGCTATTGGCAATGTAAATGACAATGCCTTTTATTTATGTGTTTATTATCAAAACAGATAAATAAAAGTCATTGTCAATTACAATGCCAATAGCTTAAACTCTATTGCATTGCAAACGCTTGTTCTATAATGGCCTTTGCTGCATCTAGTTCTGACCAATGTTATGATCGATCTTGCTTTTAAATGAACCAGTGTTCCTAGTTTTTTACCCAGGAAGCATCACCCCTTCCTCCCCAGTACCCCAGCGACTGCAGAGGACGTTTTCAGAAGCGTGCAATATCACCCTCATTTTGTTCAGAAAATTTGAGTCATACTCTGCCCCGCTTTGGAGAGCAAGAAAGTACTGCAAAAGCTACTCCGCTGGTCCCTTGAGTCTACTCAGACCAACCCAGGCCTCGTGTATTACCCAGGCTTAATCAAATACCCCCTACCCACCTACAGGCATGCTATCATTACCCCACAAGCTTCCTGCACCAAACGCTCAGCCAAAAAGAAGCTGTCCAACACCCCAACCCTTTACCCCTTCCCCAGTCCCATTCAAACTCTAACCCATACATGCCAACAGACCCGATTCAGGCGGTAGACTCGATTTTTTTTTAGCCAAAAAATACTATATTTGTAGCCAACTCCCGCCTAAAATTGCCTTGGCTTCAATGTACGTCAGTGGGAAAAATGAAATCTTACTCTTTCTAGTTTCAAAATGTTGTCATGTATGCTAACCTACCGATCCCAAGCCTACTGACTAAAGAATGCACCTCCCATCTGAACAGTTGGGGAGATCTAGTTTGCCTATTCACATTCTCCACCCTGCACCCCATTCACACTATTTTCCAGAACGACAGAAAAATAACCAAACGGAAACCGCTTCTTGTCTATAAAACACTCTTCCCCCCGTTGGCCACGCTGAACTATTACAATATGTACAGTGTGAACGGTGTGAGGTGTATGCGGAGCTGTTGTGATATGTATATTAGTAATTAGTGGATCATGCGCAAACAACGTGACTGGTACGGTGTGGTAAGACCACCAGGCACGGGCGATAAAACAGGTCGGGCACCAGCAGCATCCGGTGCATGCATAGGTGGTGGAAGGGCGCAGCCTGAGCTGGTGCAGGGAAGCCAGTGCACGGTGAGCTAGTGCGGTGGTAGTGTGGCACCCCTCCCCCCCAGATATAATGCAGGCTCGGCTGGTGTTTTTTTTCCCTTCCTGTCCTTATAAGGCGCTGAGATCAGAGCTCATAAAGCGAGACAACCTTATAAGGAAGCAGTGCGAGGCCCAGTGGGATTTGCTGACCGCTGATTGGGTCCTGCGTCGCCTAGCAACCAGGTCTGAGCAGAGCGGGCCAAAGGAGAGGAAGGGGGAGGGTGATTAAAGAGGGTGGAGAGAAGAGTAGTGGGAAAACAGGGGAGCCTGAAAATGAAAAATACGCCTAACTAGAGCGAGCCTTCACTAGATTCGTACACACAGAGAAAGATGCAGGAAAGAGAAGTAAGAAAACCCGAGAACTAGCAAGAGCGACGAAGGGAAAAGAAGGGGAGGAAGAGGAAAAGACAGGTAGAATGTAGCGTTAAAAATAGGACCGGAGCAGGAGAAAGAAAGAGCTGTCAATCCGAGGAACGAAAAATAAAACAGAGAAAAAACATGGTACACAAAGATGGCGCAGAAAGCTGTAGACAGTAGCAGACGGCAAGAGGGGAAGAAAAAAACCAGCCACGGGCAAGTAAAGATGCAGTGATTAGTAGACAAATAGAGGCAACAGCAACTTGGAGACTGTGCCATGGGTATTTGTGGATACAGAAAAAAGACATTGGAGACAGCAGGAAAACAGTACATTATGAGGAAGAGCAAGAAAAAACCGACCCCATAATTAGTGAAAAGACAAAGGCTGCAAATACCCGGGCCTTGGAGGGAAACGCACCTAAAGTGCGAAATAGAGGAATTCATTGAAATCAAAAGAGAAGGGATGGAAGCCAATGAAGTTGCAGCAGAGTGTCACACGTTAGAAAGTCCTATATTTACACATGCTCTGTTTACACCCTATTCGAGTGGATCTTGAAACCTGGCATCAGAGTTCATTTCCTGCGCTCTAAGAAGCCACTGCCCCATCACCCTTTTCCCCAAAACTAATAACTGCCGAGGTTTTAGATTGCTATGTGTGACATTTTCTTAATTTCACTGTAATTATGAGTGACATTCAACGACTATGAGTGACACTTTCTCGCGAGCAAAATCAAGCGATGAAGATGAAGGAAACATAAATATCTGAAATGACACCCATTTGAGCAACGTGACCGCAAGTAAAAGCACATTTTCATAGCATAGCAAGTCAGTGCAACAGTAGGAGATCATGACTTACAGTTCTGCGACGCAAGCTGGCGCTGCAGCAACAGGCAGGCCCCGTGGCCGGCCCCTGCGACTAGAGACTGAATCCCACGGCAACCAACGCCACCGCTGCATATGCTTGCAGTCCGGTGGCCCAAGCCGCCGTGATTCACACTCAGCAGCAGCCCGGCCGCCGGCGCTGGTGGGGTTGGGTCCAAAGGCCAACAATACCGACTGCTGAACCACTCAGGTGGCCTAGGCCACCGTGATTCACACTTTCAGTGGCAATCTGGCCGCCGGCGCTGGTGGGGTTGGGTCCGAAGGATCACAATACCGCCGTAGTGAAAGCTTCGAGCTCCCGATTGGTTGCCAGCTGAGCAGGCTCATGACGGCGAGCCAGCCGCTGCCGGCGTTGGTGGGGGTCGGGTCCGGCTCAGCCACGGGAACCATACCGCTGCGATGATGCGAGCGGTGTGCTCCTCAGCTGCGCTGCCACGATTGCCCACACACACACACTGCAGAAGGCAGCCACTTACTACTTGAAATGGGCGCCGCAGCAGGATGAACCCGACACCCGCCTATTATAGTGAGCCTGACAAACTCACTGAGACTCACACACTGTCTCCATAGTAGCCATTGGGCACTGACAGTGAGTGACTCCAACTGAGATCAGAGTTATGCCGTGTGATGTTGGGTGTTGTGTTACATTGTAGCACAGTACAGCAGCAGCTGGCGAGCACATAAGCCAGCCCCCAAGCCTGCTGGAGCAGCATGCACCGCATGCTGTCACTGCAGCTTTCAGTATTCAGTGCATTATAGCAGCGCTCCGGCTTGGCAGCTGAGAGGCGCTATAATGCGCGACTTGGCATTTCAGTGCGGTGATGCAGACCACCACACTGAAATGAGTTAGTCTAACGCCTGATGCATGGTATTTGGCAGAGCTGAAAACTGCTTCAAACTTCACTTTCAAAAATGGGGAGCCCTCATCCCCTCCCTCACTCCATGACCCTAAAACTGCCCTCAAAGCTTGTTTCTTTGTATTTGAGGACCATCTCTGATTACACCCATCAATGTTAACATGAACACCTCCACAGATCTCGTTGTAATAAGTGAAAAGAGTTAATGTCTATGTTGCACTAGTTATAGCTTGTCTTAGTTCAAACGCCATTCCTGTTTTACCTTCTCCCCTTAATGTTCCCACCTTGGTACTGCCTATGAGCAATATGAAATGGCTATGTACAGAGGTTATGTTCGAAATTCATATACACCAAGAGTGAGGCAGGCAACATTGCCAGTAGCATACCGCAAAATGATGAACCCCCACCCCTCTAATAACAGAATGTGAAGAGGGGTCCCGGAGTCTTTCATATCTCACAGGTATTCATTGGTTTTGGTTGTAATGCCCACCTGCAAGGTTAGAGAGCACCTGAAGAGATGGGCCTCTTCTGTGCCAGACGGAGTGCAGGTCCTACGTTATGCCCCTGAACACTGAGTAAGCAGAAGAGGTTAGCTAGAGACTGGCAGACAGATAAGGAGAAATAGGAGCGAGAAATTAAATGAAAGGAAGCAGAGGGTCCTAGAGCAAGACATATAAATTAAAACAAAAACGGTATAGATAAGCATTTCAGTTTTAAGTGTGGCAATGCAGTATATGTAAAAGTGAGCCAAGAAAATTAAATTCAGAAGCACTTGCTCGTCACAAAATGTAGTAAAAATGTGCCGACAGCCAGGGTAAAGCTGGAACCTACTGGGTGAGGTTGCAGGTTGGGAAATGGAGAGGCTAGTTTAGCCAGTTGGTCTTTTTTGTGGTTGTGCCACCTATGATTGTTTGTAAAATGAAAGAACACCTGCAAGCCTCATACCACTGTTTGGTAACGAATGTATTTGTTTAAATTTTCTCTACTGCATTCCACTGTTGTTTTTGTATTCCTGTGTAAGTGTGTGTACTGTGTCGCAAAAAGCTCTGAAGGGCAGCATAATGTATATATTTACATAACACTAAAATGCTGCCTTCCGAAGCCCCATCGAGAGACCTATGCATTCCATATGCTCGTGAGTGACTAGTGAGAGCAATAACAATATCTCACAATAGGTACCATGGTTTCATACCTTTACCAAAACTATCCAAATAGGATACAATGTGAATCGGATATGACTAAAGAATTGTAAAATGCTAGACCTTCGACCAGGACCCTTTCTTAATTTTTATAGAGGGAAGCTAAAACTTTCACTCAGACAGTGGAGATGTTATAAAATGGCCACCCATTAGAGCTAATATACTGTGTTAAGACTCTCCATTTAGAGCTCAATTGTAATACTCTAACTGCTCTAGACGAAGCCGAGAGATAATAGAATATACACAGAAAAATAAATGTCGGCTCCCTTACTGTAAGTGTAAAATATTTTATAAGAGAAGGCTGTGAAAGGAGATATAGATATGTAAGGTAGCATGTTGGTCACCCATTTATAAGCCAATAATACAATACATTTTGAAGGCACATGTAGATGATGTGCGACAGGACCTGGAAACAAGTGGTTTTACCAGTCGCTTCACAAGTGGGAGTGGGTGGTAATAGGTGGATGATGGCAAGATGGGGCCAGTGCCATTTCTTCTAGTCCCCTTTGTGACCAATCAAACTGGCTGCTAGCCACCAAGGTCAATTCCCATAAAGACCACTGAATCAAAACCGACCTGCTGCATGGACATTATGAAATAAACTTGCACACACGTATACGTTCATTAAACAAATCCTACTACTACTATATCCGCAATTAATTAAAACATTTAGTATGCAGTTTAAGTTTAGGGCAGTACTGTGCTGCTTACACTAAATATACATATATGTGAACGCACAGGTCCACGCTCTTCGCGATAACTCATTATTGGTGGCCCCTCTAATTTTATCTGTGATGCCCTTTGGGCCCCTAAAAACCACTGCCAGTGACGCCATGCCTTAACTTGTAGTTAAGCATAGTAATTCTCTACTTACCAATATATACTTACATTGTCAATATTGAGGCTCTTGATATTTTTCCTTAGATATTTTTGTGGCACGATATTTAAAATTCAATACACTTGGACCATTCCATTTTGGCAAAATATTAGAGTATTCCAGGAAAATCTTACATCAGGGACTGCTAGTTATTTACCTAGCGATCAAGAGCGCTAGAACAAGAGTTCAGGCAGCCAGGTGCACAGATTTGACAATGAACATGAACACTAAGGATTCACCTCAAACATTATACACACTACTAAAACAAGTCAAGCAATGTAAAAGACCAATGCATTGGTATAGTACGTGGTCCCATTACATGTACGTTAAAGAGTGACTATTGAAATTTGCTGCTTTTCACAAAAACAACCCATCATGCAATATGATGGGCTGAGTGTGCTGTTTTCATGCCTTAGCTGCCAAGGTTTCAGATTGCTATGTGTGACATTTTCATAATTTCAGTGTTATTATGAGTGGCATTAAACGTCTATGAGTGACACTTTCTCACGAGCAAAATCAAGCAATGAAAACGAGGGAAACATATAAATATCAGAAATTACACCCATTTGAGCAACATGACCGCCAGCAAAAGCAAATTTTCATAGCATAGCAAGTCAGTGCAACAGTAGGAGATCATGACTTACACTTCTGAGCGGCGAGCCTGCGCCTTGGCAACAAGCGGGCCCCGTTGGCGGCCCCTACAACTAGAGACTGAGTCCCACACCAACCAATGCGACCGCTGCATATTCTGGCACACAACTCCCTCTGTACTCTGGTGACACTGGTGTTCTGGGCTGCTGAACCACTCCGGCGGCCCAGGCCGCCGTGGTTCACACTCAACAACAGCCCGGCCGCCAGCGCCAGTGGGGTCAGGTCTGAAGGATCACAATACTGCTGCAGTGAAAGCAGCGAGCTCCCGACTGGTTACCAGCTGAGCAAGCTCACAATGGCGAGTCAGTCACCGCCAGCGTTGTGGGTGTCTGGTCCCGCCGGCCTCGGGATCCATACCACCACGGTGATGCGAGGGGCGTGCTCCTCAGCTGCGCTGCCATGATTACCCACGCGCACACACACACTGCGGCAGGCAGCCAGTTACTACTTGAAATGGGTGCCGTAGCAGGACGAACCCAACACCCGCATATTTAAAGTGAGTCTGACAAACTCACTGAGACTCACACACTGTCTCCATAGAAGCCATTGGGCACTGACAGTGAGTGACTCCCAGTGATGTCAGAATTATGCTCCGTGGTGTCGGGTGTTGTGTTCCATTTGTAGCACAGTACAGCAGCAGGTAGCGAGCACATGAGCCAGCCCCCAAGACTGGAGAAGCGTGCACCGCACACTGCCACTGCAGCTTTCAGTATTCGGTGCATTATAGCAGCACTTCGGCTTGACAGCTGAGAGGTGCTATAATGCATGATTTTGCATTTCAGTGTGGTGATGCAGACCACCACTCTGAAATGCATTGGTCTAACACCTGATGCGTGGTACTTGGCAGGGCTGTCATGCTGTTTTAGGACGCGCCATGCCCGAGCATGTCTTCTGCGAGACTCCTGCAAGTAGCATGATGACATGATATTGAGGGACAGGAAGTCGGACTTCCCCACCCTCAGGTATTCTTCACTTTGAAATCATATGATTCTTGTGGTGCTGGAACAACTTTCAGTGGGGGGCATCAATATTACATCACTGAACTCACAGGGATTGTGACAAATCCAAGCGTCACGCAAAGAACAAGTGTAGCAAATAAGCCACGCCCATTCACCAGGAGAGTGATAAGGGTGTGCATTTTGGAGCACACTATCACAAGTGTATGACTAAAAAAATGGTATGAAAGAGCACTGTCATTTACAGGCAGCACATTCTCCATTTAAATAGCCAAGACATGCAGTTTTACTGATAAAACTATATAGCGCACAAATGATAATGTGTGGAAATCGGGTTTCAGCGAATATTTGTAATTTGCGCATTACTGAGTAAAGTGTCTTGATTTGTTTTGATCCTATTAAAATATTTGTTTACAAACAAGTGCTTCATTTGTGCTTTCTGAACTGCTGATATATTTTTAAATATTTGTACAGTTTACTGATAGAAATTTAAATTTAGTCCTGCGGCCTTTCCTTTTATACCAGAAAGATTGTCACATTGTTCATTTTATAAAACCCTCTCACTTTGCAGTGAAAAAATAAGTTAAAAGAATAAGCAGCAATTTCTCATAAGATATAGCCTAACTTTTGACCTGTCTTTGAACACACAGCAAGTGTGACAGGATAAAACCAAAAAGTAAATGCATCTTTGTTTCTCATTTACCGATGGAACTTGAGCATGCTTATTTTGGGGGTGCTGCAGCACCCCCCGCATCCCTACTTTTAGCACTAATGAGAGGTGACCAAAAGAAAGGAAGGCAAAATCTCTAAGATGGAACCCAAGTACCTGATCCCTCCAGAAATCCTAGAACTTAGGAACAACTGCGTCAACACTGGGGCCTAAACAAACCGTGTCCAGCCTAGGGAAGGTCCAAAAGAAGTAGAGTGCACCCTAGGGCCAGGACTTCAAAGTCCTGCCCCTAGGGTGCACTTTACTTGGGTGGATTGTTTGCAACCATAAAGGGGACATGTGCAAAGGAGAGAGAGAATTAAACAGGACTGGAGGGAGTAGCTGCAGGCAGAACCACTCAATCTTGTGTCCTTCATAAAGGGGGAAGCAGAAGTAGGTGGTGGAGCAGTACAGGAGTCGAGAGCGATGTCCTGGCTGCTGCCCACCCTCTTCCCCTAGGAGAAAAATATCAGGCCCTGAATGAGACGACACAGACTGACTATCAAGTGGTGAATGAGTTACCCAATAGTTCCGTCAGAACTAGAGCCTGTATAGACACACGAATATGAAGTAATAGCCACAAAGGGGGGTGTGGCCACGCAAGCGACCAAGATGGCCGCTTGCTGTTGAAGCTCCGTGGTCCGGCCCAGCAAATCCTACATTATCCCCGGCGAAACTGGAGGCTATGGCCCTATATTCGACAGCAATAGATCGCTGAGAGCTCCCTGACTCCTGCAAGCTGCCTCCGCGAACTTTGATCCTGCCATCGCCGAGATATCGCCACTGAAGAGGCGGAGCACGGGGAGATGTTGTGCAGCGTACCGAGGCCCTGGAGACACCAGCGGGCAGAGCGGTGAGGAGCCGAGCGGAGGTGATCGCGGGTGAGTGGGGGCCCGCTGAGTTGGTGGTAGGGCCGGTCGCGTAATTGGAGCGGGGCGCGGCTGAGACTGAATGCGCCCGCTCCCCTGCGCTAGTGCCCGCCATTTTGCTGAGACCACGGCGGGGACAGGGCCCGCTGTGTTCCTGAATGGCTCCCGACCAACTGCGGGGGGACGCAGAGAATAAGGGAGGGGGGCGCACGCCGGTGCCGGACCTCAGATCGCCGCGACCGGCCACCCAGTGGCGTGGTCCCTGCTGCCCGCCTGCACTGCACTGCAGCTGCGGTACCGGTGCATTCCACTGATTCCTGGGACGGCGAGTGGCCTGCAATCGACTGCGGAGGTTGCGATTCACTGAGGGGCCAAACCAGCGCTGGCACCTACATCTGGGCCCACATTCTGTACGTATGTTTGGCCCAACTGCTGCATCAAACTTACTGCGTCCCTCTGGTGAGGTCCTGCAGTCTCCGTGATCTGGTTGTTGTGTCCAGCCCAGCCTAACATTGGTGCGCGAGGCGCTGGCCTGCAGGGAAAATACTAAAAGCTACGACTTGGGGCCTCACTGGAGGAGGGCTTTACCCTGGCCTGTGCCGGCGGCAGCAAGGCCTGAGGGAGACATCGGACCCTGTGACTAGTGCTGCTTAAGACATTGGATCTATGCGCATCGTGCCATCCCATTTTTGTGTCCCCTGGGTCGGTCCCTGACTGCACTGTTTGCTGTATTGGTCCTCACACTCCCTGGCACGTGGTCGATTGGCTCCCTGGAGGTTCATTCCGATATTTGCATAGGCCCTTGTTGCGCCTGGCTTTTCCGTGGCTGCTACTCTGCAGCGGCTCCGAGGCATGGGCCGCAAAGACCCCAAACAGAAGACCCTGCATTTGAGAAACTCACCGACAGGCCCTCGGAAGACGGCTCTAACATGGCGGACAACGCGCAGGGTACAGAACATCAAGACGACCTCCCTGCACTTACAACGTCTATGCTTCAAGAGATGAGGGCTGGGTTCAGGGCCCTTGACGGGCGGTTCGACGCGTTAGATAAGAGCCTGGCAGACATGGGGGCCAAAATCCAAGTGCATGACCGGCGCCTGGACGTGGCTGAGGCCCGCATTTCGGATATCGAAGATGGCACGGCTCAGTCCCTGAAACGTTTGGAGCGTGTCGAACGCATCCTCAAAGAGGTAGCTATAAAGAACGAAGACCTCGAAGTGCGCAGTAGGCGCAATAACATTCGCATTTTAGGTGTCCCTGAGTCCACTGCTACAGGCCGCATGGACGTCTTTGTCGAGTCTCTGTTTTCTGACCTGTTTGGGAGGGAGTCTTTCAACCCAGGGTTTGTCGTAGAGCATGCACACCGGTCCTTGGGGCCGCGGCCTAACCCTGGTTGCCACCCCAGACCCATCATTGCCCGAGTTATGAACTTCAGAGACTGCGATTCAGCATTACGTCTCGCTAGGGAACGAGGAGACACTATATGGCAAGGCTCTAAACTATCCTTATACCCCGACTTCACTGTATTGGTGCAGGATGCTCGCCGGAAATATAATGGGGTCAAGGCCACCCTAAGGACCCTGGGTTTAAAGTATGGCATGCTGTACCCGGCCAGGCTGAAGGTGGATGTCGGAGGCCGGGCCCGCATATTTGACACCCCCACGGAGGCACAAGAGTTTTGCCACATGTACAAGCAGAATAATAATCGGGCTGGGTCCGGAGGTGGGGGTCCCTCCCCGCCACACAGCGGATCAGACGCCAGTGCGGAACTATTTTCTACCTCCGCTACGGACTGATGCTCTTTGAAATACGCTTTTGCATTAGTGGGCCACTGAATGGGGATAATGTTCATTATTTTTCTGTAACATTTCAGTTTGCTGGCCGACTTACGTGGCGTTGCCACCCCTCATGGTGTATACCTTGGGATTGTTCTTTTACTTACGGAGGTACCCTTCTTGGGGTTCTTCATTTAACTGTAAAGTCAATTGGTACTTCAAATTCTTCTTTTGGTTATGGTTCTGCCTCGCTTTGGACGTAGTGAGGTTGGGTGCGGGGTGGGTGGGGGTAACTGTTTTTTGTTTCAATGTTATTGGTCATATGCAGCAATGGTCACTGTCATGGTTTTCCAATATTCACTGTTACGCAATTACGCCATGCTTGCCGAATATACAGGATGGCCCAGTTAGGTAACGTTGACGGTCCATCCGGCCTATCCTTAATGTCTTGGAATGTAAGGGGACTGAACGACAACCGCAAGCGGAGGCAGGTTATTCATTATTTACTGAGACACAATGTGGATATTGCATATTTACAGGAAACGCATTTACCGAAATCTGACAAGGCCCGCTTTGCTGCCAGCTGGGGGGGCACATAGATATTTCGCTAACTACAGCAACTACGCCAGGGGCACGGCCATCCTTATTCACAAGAGGGTCCCTTTCAGCCCCCGCTCAGTGATAGGGGATAACGAGGGCAGATATGTCATAGTCACGGGTTCACTTATGGGACACCACACGGCACTGGTTTGTGTATATGGCCCGAACATGGACTCACCAGACTTTTTCCATACACTACAAGCCCAATTAGTTAGGTTAGAACCAAGCTTTCTTTTGATGGGGGGGATTTAAATTTGCTACTGAACCCAAGACTGGACAGCACTACCACTACTCCTGACGCCAAGCCACGAGCGCGCCGCGCACTACTAGAGTTATGTGAACACTGCTCCCTGCTAGACATCTGCAAAAACAACAGTTGATGGACAGAATGCAGAACAATGTCATACATTCACCCCAGTACAGAGATCTGGGCCTAAATCCATCGTTTTTTTGCTCACCATGCCATTCCAGTTTGAACCCAGCTATATGCAAATCAGTCTTGACCCTGTGCCTGCGCCAACGCAACCCCGCACACACAGAATACACCCATTACTCCGGTCAACACAATACTTGGACCAGGATTGATTTTTGGCTAGTTTCCCCAGGCATTGCCGGCTGGTTCCGGTCATTGGGGACGCTGCCAAGAACGTATTCTGATCAACCCCCGGTACAACTCCATCTACGGGTCCCACGTCCGGAGGGCTTCGAGAGGCAATGGCGCTTTCCGAGCCGCGCCCTACATGATGACCTTTTTAATGCGGAGGTGCGCGAAGCCATAGACGAATACTTCTCAATTAATACAGGATCTGTAGACACTTGGGCGGTCTTGTGGGAAGGCTTCAAGGCATACATCCGGGGAGTCTGCATAGCGAAACACTCCGGAGTTCTTAAAGATCTTCGCAACACGCTGGCACGTATAGAGCGCAAACTCGCTGACCTAGATATCTCATCAGCCCACTCCACAAACCAGGACAGGGAGGGACGACGTCTGGCTCTTCTCGTTGAATTCCGAGAGACGGCGGACCGCGAGGTCTTACACTTTGGTAAATATCAGGCGGCTCGGCACTATGGCGAGGGAGAACGCCCCAGTCGGGTTTTGGCGCAGATGATCCGCCCCCCCTATAGCAAAGCTTACATCACAGAAATTCGCACCTCCACCAATCAAACACTCACCTCCACAACTGACATTCGGGACGAGTTTTTGGACTACTTCAAGTCCTTATACGCTACCAAAATTGGGAACGACGCCTCGGCTCAGGAGGCTTACTTATCAGAGATTGCACTGGTGTATCTAGAGAAGGGCATGCAGGATTTTTTAGCAGAACCCATATCAGTGGCGGATGTCCTTGGTGCCATAAATTCCCTACGCGGCTCTTCTGTCCCTGGCTTGGACGGGTTCACGGGGGATTTCTATAAGGTGTACAAGGACATACTGGCGCCGCAGCTGATAGAGATGTATGCTGAGGCACTTGAAAGACAAACCCTGCCCCCAACGTTACGTGAGGCGGTCATTATTCTTCTTCCCAAACCGGGTAAAGACCCATCATATTGAAGCTCATACAGACCCCTCTCACTTTTAAACTTAGATTATAAAATATTGGCAAAGGTCATCGCTAACCGCCTCTCCCAGCTAATGGAGTTTATCATCTCCCCGGCCCAATCGGGTTTCTTCCCACACCGCTCCACCTCATTAAATCTAAGAACGCTTTTTCTCGGTACTACATAGAATCGATCCGAAAGTTCCCGCCGCTGCTATCCTTTTAGACGCGGAAAAAGCTTTCGATTAGCTGGAATGGCCCTTTTTCATCTCGGTGATGCGCCGTATGGGCATGCCCATGGGATTCATTATCACCCCCGCTTTATTGTATAGCAAACCAACGGCGAGACTCCGCTTGAATGGTACCCTGTCCAGCCCCTTCTCCCTCTCCCGTGGTACCCGGCAGGGCTGCCCGCTATCCCCTCTCTTGTTTATTCTGCCATGGACCCTTTAATTCGCCATTTCCAGGAGAGACATTTGCATAGGGGACTGCAGTTTAATACTCGCCCCCTGCTAGTCTTGCTTTATGCAGATGATACTATCCTATATGTTAGAGAACCTCAGGAAAACTTAGAACCGCTAATCAGAGAAATACTTAGGTTCGGCCGCTTCTCGGGGCTAGGCATTAACTGGCACAAATCGGTGATATTCCCCTTAACTGCCAGTACAGTTCCATGGAACTGCGGATTCCCTCTCGAGTGGTGCAGGGACTCGGTTAAATATTTGGGCATACACATACACCAGGACACTGCCCAGATCATCAGCTTGAATTACGGACGTGCAATATGTGCCTTGGAGGCTCAGGGGGAACGATGGCTGCGTTTACCGCAATCTATGGCAGGCAGGGTTGCGATCCTCAAAATGGTGGTACTACCCAAATTTCTGTACCTTTTTAACAACATTCCTATACCCCTTACAAACGTTTTTTTTTAACATTACGCACACACCTCATCAAACTGGTATGGGGGGGGGAAACGGGTGCGGGTTCGTTGGCAGGTTCTGACCCTCCCATATGATAGAGGGGGGTTTGGAGTCCCAGACCTACACTTGTACTATTTAGTGGCCCAATGCTGCTACGCATATGCCTGGTTCCATCCGGACGCCCGGATCCCATATCTGCGCCCAGAGGCAGACTTTGTATTGCCCGAAAAGCTAGCCACGGTGCTGCCGAAGGGTGTCCCCAGAGACCCAAAGGACATACAGACAGTATCTACTACTAGTTGGGCATGGAATAAGCTGCGGCGGCTCTCCGGCGCCTCTACATTTTACTCATCTGCCCTACCCCTCCCTAACCCCCCCTGGTTACCAATTACAGGAGAGAAGCTGGTACAGCGCACCCTAGCTAAGTTCGACATCACTAAAGTGGAAGACTTGTATCCGGAAGGGCATGTTTTCTCAGTTGCGGAAGACGCCCGATTTCAGGACGTCTCTTTCATGTACAAATTCCTATTAGGGCGAATTCGTTCGGCCCTGCGAGCTACACTACCCACCTACCCTGTTGAGCCCGACTCTTTTTCGCGCCACTAACATTGATCATTGAGGGCGAGACGAGTGCACATCTCATCTCAAAACTATACAAAGCATGTGCAGGCATCCGTCCGGTAAGCGATGACAAGGTACGCAAGGAATGGGAAGAGGACCTGGGTCGAGACATTACCGATGACCAATGGGCCAAATGCTGCACGGTAACGAGGGAAGTCTCTCTTAACAGCAAGCACAAGCTGCTCCATTTCAAGTTTTTACGTCGCATTTACTGCACTCCTGCCAAAACACACAGGTTAGACCCCTCCAGGCCGCACAACTGCCAGAAATGCAACGCCCCACACGCCGATTTTGCACACCTGGCATGGAGTTGTCCTAAATTGCAGACTTATTGGGAACAAACACACTCCGTACTGGGAACCATGATTAATCTAACCCTTATCCCCACGCCGGAAGTGGCGTTGTTGGGATACACTGTGAATTTCCCCAAGACAGTCAGACGGTTCGCGTCCCTTGGTCTATTACTGGCCAAAAGAGAAATAGCTTTGATGTGGGGCCGCAGGACGGCTCCTACCCTGCAGGGATGGCTGCGTAGCTTGGCATACTGTAATATTAATAGCGAGGTTTATGCCAGCATCATGCCGAGTGCGTCTCGCCCCAAGGATATATGGGGCCCATATCGGGCGTATTTGGAATCTCTACGACAAGACACAAACTCACAACTGGCAAGTGGTTTGGTCCCGGAGGGAGTGGGGTGATGAAACCTGGCCATTAGACTGGATGCTACACGACTTTAGGACCGATCACTATGATCATGCCACTACACAATGCAGGTATTGTCACATATATGTTAAAGGAGGGCCAAAGATGGAGTAACTCAACAGCCATGGGTATGAAAATGAGACATGTATAAGCAGTTGTGACTATGACACTAACCAGGCAATGATTCGGATGATCCAATATCAAGGGCGTGGTAACAGGTCATTGCGATAATATGTGACTACGTTGAATGATGTTATGTAACTTTGTATGACAGTGATCCTTCATTTCTGTATCGTAGAATTACGAAAAAATGTGAAAATAAAGTAAAAAAAAAAAAAAAGTAATAGCCACAAAGGGGAAAAGACTGTCACGTTAAAGGAAAATTTTAAAAACTTTAACTTGATCTCCTCAGCCTTTGTATTTTCAAAACTCGCATCAACTAGCTAGAGAAGCTGATTACACTAAAACAAATTGTGTGGAGTCATCAAAGACTGCACTTTAAGAAAGGTTCTGGGGTTTTGTGGATAGACAGTATTTTGTTTACAACTAATTTAGTGAAGAATTTAGAAGAAAAATACAGATTGGGCGGTGAGCTTTAAATGCAGGTGTCGGGATTTCATTATACTGGTCGAAGGGTGATAAAGACATGGTGTAGTGCAAGGTTGTTCTGGATTTGATTGAGGAAAGCTGATCTGGAGCCATGTGCAACCATCTGTCTAATGCTTAGAGTCATAATCATGGCTATAGAATGCAGGGGGGGGTGAGTGTGTTTACAGGCATGCGTATTATTGCATGGCAGGAGTGGCAGAGGATGAGGAAGTGAGGGAATTGGTCAATATGTTAGCAATAAGTAAGATATTAAGGTTATTGCTTTGAGTGCATATGCGGTAATAATGTGGGTGTTCGTAAGAGTGTGATTGAAGAGTAGGTGGGCAAAAACTGTGTACTGTTGGGGGTTGTTAAAGCTGGGGTTTACATAGCTCAGGATTATATGCAGGCTGGTGGTAAGTCAAGGATGGCATCAGAGACTTTGAAGAATGAGCAAGGGAATCCTGGAAGTGCAACAAAAGACTATGATATGGGGGTTGAAGGAAGCGATAACTGTAGCTATGCGGTGGTATACTGAAAAGGAAAGGATATTCCATGGTGGGGCAGGCATGGTCGCAAGAGCCTGGGTGGTGATGATGATGAGAAATGTACAGTATAATGGCTGTACATAAAGAGCAACCTGGTACTGCTAAGCCCATCAAGAAACAGGGCCTCCTTTTAAGGAGAAAATTGATACCTTCACCTGTTTGAGTGGTCCTGAGAGTGTTGAAGAATGCCTCTTACTCGATTTGAAATGCTGCTCGATCAGCTGTTTTTGGGTAATTTCATATTTTGGGGGAGGCGGCAAACGGTACTAGAGGGGACACAAGTCAAAGTGGTTAGTACTAGGCCTGGCCGTAGTTCGCGGAGTTTTGCTACGCGGAACTCCGCAAAGTTACAAAAAACTCTGCGAAGTTCCGCGAGTGGCGGAGTGCAGTGCGAACTGCAGTTTGTGCTGGTATTCCTTCCGCTCGGGTAGAAATTCTACCCGAGTGGCAGCTCGCACTCGCGAACTTACCGTTCACGATCGCGAGCGGGGAAAAACGCTGCTGCACATCGCAAAGCGGAGTTTTCTGCACTCCGCGAGCTCCGCGGAGTGCAGAAAACTCAGCAAACTCCACGAACGGAGCGAAGTTCACCACCCAGGCCTAGTTAGTACAGTGATAATGAATATTTTGTTGCAGGTCCTACCACTCCTAAAGAAACCTATACAAGACCGTGTTGAGGTCGCCAACCACTGGCCCATCACTCACCTACCATTCACTGGCGAGATAATTGAAAAAGCAGTCTGTGTTCAACTTCAAGATCGCATCAATGCTAGTCATACCCTGCACGACTGCCAGTCTGGCTTCAGAGACCACTACCTTTCACGTCAAAGACTATGCCCTCTTGACCACAGTTGAAGATGTCTCCTGCCTCTTGATATAGCTGGACCTGGACATATTCAGCCATCCCACCCTCATAAACACCATGTAGTCTCTAATGGTATTCACAAACATTGTCCTTTACTGGTTCCCCTCTTACCTTTTCAGCTGACACCAGTTTGTTCACGTGGGGACCGGCAGGTCACAAAAACGTTTTCAGCTCGATTTGGATGGCACTAGTTAATACTGTGTGAAAAGTCTTTGCTGCAAAAATGTCAAAGTACGCTGTCACTTTTATAGTGTTTAATGGATGGTACTATGTTAATCCTCTACTTAAAAACTCTGCTAGAAAAAAGACATTTGAGGTGGGCAGTTTTAGTGTCGGTGGTGTTGTAGAGTGTTCCATATAAAGGAGCTGCTCTCCTCCTAAACTTGAGAATGACACAGCATTCCCTACTTCCTTTTTTGTGTAATTATTGATGCAGTCTAAGCCTGAAAGGATATTACGAGAGAGAGAGAGAGAGAGAGAGAGAGAGAGAGAGAGAGAGAGAGAGAGAGAGTGTGTGTGTGTGTGTGTGTGTGTGTGTGTGTGTGTGTGTGTGTGTGTGTGTGTGTGTGTGTGTGTGTGTGTGTGTGTGTGTGTGTGTGTGTGTGTGTGTGTGTGTGTGTGTGTGTGTGTGTGTGTGTGTGTGTGTGTGTGTGTGTGTGTGTGTGTGTGTGTGTGTGTGTGTGTGTGTGTGTGTGTGTGTGTGTGTGTGTGTGTGTGTGTGTGTGTGTGTGTGTGTGTGTGTGTGTGTGTGCGCGCGCATTGTAGGAAGCTGGCTCTGTATATACTATATCAAAATGAGGTATATTGTGCACAGAGTCCAGGGAGTCCCCAGAGGTATAGCAGAGGCTAAATTATGGAAGTACTAACAGCTCACTTTGTGGTAGTGTGGGCGAGCAGTTAGGTTTATCCAGAGGGGGTGTTAAGCATTTATTGTATTCACTCAATCAAGAACTGATTACAAACACCCAGAGACAGAATCCAGACCAATTGGGTAAGTATAAAAAAAGGTTTCTTATATTTTATTTCTAGAACCAAGCAGGACTTGGCACAGGTAAGTGAAATATACTCTCAAATGCAAGACTTTACAAGGAAATGCAGTTGTGATTGAATTTGCAATCGTTACAGGTTGATATGTGCTTCAAAAACAGTTTAAATTACACAGTATGTACTTCTGGAATACTTTTAGATTACTTTTGGATTACATCAACTACTCGGGTGGTATGCCTAGATACCACACCGTGGATCTCGCAATACAAGGTAAGTAAGACTTTTTGAGGTTTGCAGTTTAGTTACTTTTTCTTTCCTACAAAAGTTCAACTCTACAACATTTTTAGGAACAAAACTCGTAACATTGGTTCCTATGGGAGAAAAAGGATTAACAGTTCTCAGGTAAGTAAACAAGTTACAGGTGGGAGTTTAGAGGGTTAGGACCATGGTTCCCCATGTTCTAGGTAGGTACTCAAATTGCACCACCAACGGCACTGGGGCGGCCGGGTGCAGAGTGAAGGGGCCCAACGTTAGCCAATTGGGCTAAGGGGGCCTTCGGTCAGGGGCTGCTTACGAGCAGGCCACTCGGGTGTGGGAGCAAAGCTCCTGGGGTTAAGATCAGCATTGCTGGGGCCAACAATCAGTACAGGAGCTGCACCACCAGCGGCAGAGGGATGGCTGGGTGCAGAGTGCCAAGGAGATGTCGGGGACCCTGTGGATTCCAATGGAGACCTTTGGTTTGGTAAAGATGCTGCAGGCTCGGGCAGAGAGACTTCCTGAAGGCGATCACTGGCTGAATAGGTAAGTTGGGTTCTGGGGGAATGCCTGGACACCGTCAGTTGGGCCACCCAAGGCCGTGGGGCGTCAGGTGCAGGGGTGTCTTTTGGCATCGAGTCGTCTTACCAGCTCCGGTTAGGGGGACCCTTTAGGTTAAGGTTTCAGGCGTCGTCTTGAAGCTTGAGGGAGGTCGGAATCTCCAGATCCCAGGTCAGGATCGCTGTGGAGACCTCCTCAGGTGTTGGGCCACTCGAACTCGGCCGCAGGCGTTGGGTGCAGAGTGGTGCAAAATCACAGAGCCGCCTGAATCCGGATTCTGTGGGTAAGTCTTTGTTTGAGCAAATTCCGTGCTCACAGGAGACATAGTCTTTAAGATGGTTGCAGGGCAGGTCCTCTGGGCTCTCAGGGGCTGCTGGCTGCTGGACACGCCAGGGTTTCGCTGTAGGCAGTTCGGAGTTGGGACATGCCGGTAGGGCTGGGGGAAAAGCAGTAGGTGTCCTCTTCTTCCTGGGACAGCATGGCTCTTCGGTCCTTCTTTCTTCCTCGAATCTGAGGAGGCAAGGTTCGGAGTTGCCCTTAAATACTACATTTAGGGGTGTTACATGGGTGTGCAGGTCAGGACCAATGGGTCCCTTCCTTGGGGTGAGTACACCCCCCTAGTATGCCACCCTCCAGTGGGAGGGGGCATGAGCATCTTCCTAATTGGCTGGGTCCCATCATCTTCAAGATGGAGGGGACTGAGATGTGTGCTTCACCTCGCCTTCCCCACCTGAGGGGTGGGGTTGGCAAAGGTGGGCACACCTCTCCTCCTAGCTTGGTTTTCCCGCCAATTCTCCCGCACAAAGTGGGGGCCAGAACCGATGGGAGCCAGTTGCTGGGGGCAGCAAAGGGCAGGGACAGCTTACAAAGGTAGCAGGTCTTTGAAGCTTCCCTTTCGTGGACCCAGCTCATCCTAGGGGAGGAAGCATAAGACCTCTGCTCAGGATGGGCTTTGTTTCTGGACCCAAAGAGCGGAGGCTCTCTACTCAGGGGTCCAGAAACCTGTCTGGTGGTGGCAAATGGCGGGCAGCCATTCAGGAACCACACCAGTGCTGGTTGTTTTTCAGGGGGCATCTCTAAGATGCCCTCTGTGTGCATCTGGCATTAAATCCCACACTGGCATCAGTGTGGTTTTAATGTGCTGAGAAGTTTGCTACCAAACTTCCCAGGTGTCAGTGAAGCCATTATGGAACTGTGGAGTTCGTAATGACCAACTCCTAGACCATATACTCTTTATGACTTCACTGCATTTACAATGTCTAAGAATAGACTTAGGCACTGTAGGGGTACCGTGCTCATGCAACTGCACCCTCACCTGTGTACTAGTGCACCCTGTTAGAGGGCTGACTTACCTAGACCACAGGTACTGGATTGTAGGCCTGGCACACAGGGATACGTGCCAGGTCGACTCTTCACTTTTCTTTGCACCAAAACACGCAGCCTGCGATGGCAGTGTGTGGGTGTTTAGGTACAGGGCCTCTAAGGGTGGCACAATAGGTGCTGCAGACATTAGAGACCTTCCCTGGTCACAGGGCTCTTGGTACCCATGGTACCTTTTACAAGGGGCTTACTTGTGGCCAGAGATGTGCCAATTGGGGGGTACAAAGGTACAGCTTTGGGAAAGAACACAGGCCCTGGGAACCTGAATGGCAGGGACCCAGGGAACACCAAGTCAAAGTGCATCATGTGTCAGGCAAAAAGTGGGGGGTAACCATGCAAAAAGGGGCACTTTCCTACATGTATACACACACTCACTCAGATATTGATGACTGATAGAGGCCTCCAGGCCCATCGATGCTGCCTATTTTTGTCTGATGTAACACTCAATCAATCAATCAGGGAATTGTAAGCGTGCTACTCACCCGTGAGGGTCTCAAGGTGCTGAGGGGGGGGGTCCGCAGATCTGTTTAGCCGAAGAGCCAGGTCTTGAGGGTCTTCCTGAAGGTGTTCAGGGAGGGGGCGCGTCTGATGTCTGCCGGTAGCTCGTTCCAGGTCTTGGCTGCAATGTGAGAGAAGGATCTTCCGCCTGCTCTGACTCTGTGGATGCGTGGGGTTTTGGCCAGTGCCAGGTTGGAAGATCGGAGGTTTCTTTTGGGTACGTGGAAGTTGATTCTGTCGTTGAGGTATTTGGGTCCGTTGTTGTGTAGGCATTTGTAGGCGTGAGTGAGGATTTTGAAAGCGACTCTTTTCTCCACGGGGAGCCAGTGGAGACTTCGTAGGTGTTGGCTGATGTGTTCGTGTCGGGGGATGCCGAGGACGAGTCTGGCGGCGGTGTTTTGTACTGTCTGGAGTTTGCGGAGTAGGGACTTGTTGATGCCGGCGTAGAGTGCGTTTCCATAGTCCAGTCTGCTGGTGATGAGTGCGTGGGTGACTGTCTTCCTTGACTCAGGGGGATCCACTTGAAGGTCTTGCGGAGGATGCGGAGGGTGTTGAAGCAGCTGGAGGTGACGGCGTTGACCTGTCGGTTCATGGAGAGTGATGAGTCGAGTACGATGCCAAGGTTCTTGGCGTGGTCTGAGGGGGTAGGTGGGCTTCCGAGGGCGGTCGGCCACCAGGTGCTATCCCATGCAGAAGAGGTGGTACCGAGGACGAGGACTTCTGTCTTCTCGGCGTTGAGCTTCAGGCAGCTGTTGGTCATCCAGACTGCGACGTCTTGCATTCCTTTCTGGAAGTTGAGTTTGGCAGTGGTGGGGTCTTTGGTGAGGGAGAGGATGAGCTGGGTGTTGTCGGCGTAGGATACGATGTTGAGGCCGTGTTGTCGGACGATGGCTGCAAGGGGGGCCATGTAAATGTTGAAGAGGGTGGCGCTCAGTGATGAACCCTGTGGGACTCCGCAGGTGATTTTCGTGGGGTCGGAGAGGAAGGGTGGGAGTCTGATCCTTTGGCTTCTTCCGGTGAGGAATGATCGGATCCAGTCCAGGGCTGTTCCTTGTATGCCTGCGTCGTGTAGTCTGACGACTAGTGTGCGATGGGAGACGGTGTCGAAGGCCGCTGATAGGTCGAGTAGGATGAGGGCTGCGGAGTGGCCTTGGTCCAGGAGGGTGCGGATGTCGTCTGTGGCGGCGAGTAGGGCGGTCTCTGTGCTGTGGTTGCTTCGGAATCCGGATTGGGACGGGTCGAGGACGGCGTTCTCTTCAATGAATCGTGTCAGTTTCCTGTTGACTGTTTTCTCTGCAACTTTGGCTGCGAAGGGGAGGAGCGAGATGGGACGATAGTTCTTGAGGTCGGTGGGGTCAGCTGTGGGCTTCTTGAGCAGGGGTCTGACTTCTGCGCGCTTCCAGTCGTCTGGGAAGGTGCCTGTTTTGAAGGTGGTGTTGATGGTGCGTTGTAGTTTGGGTGCGATGGTGGCCACGGCTCTGTGGTAGATGTGAGGGGGCAGGGGTCGGTGGGGGCCCCGGAGTGGATGCTTTTCATGGTCGAGGCGGTGTCTTCGGCCGTGATCGGTGTCCAGTTGGAGATGGTGGGCTGGCTGGTGTTTCTGGGGGGCGGGGGGCCGTCTGTGGCGCCTGGTGGATGGTCGATTAAGTTGTCGTAGAGGTTTTTGATCTTGAGGTGGAAATAGGTTCCAAGCTTGTCGCAGAGGTCTTGGGATGGGGTGATGTCTGTGGCTTCGCTGCGTGGGTTGGTGAATTCTTGAATGACACTGAAAAGTTCCTTGGAGTTGGTGGAGTTGGCCAGGATTTTGTTGTGGATGAAGTTCCTTTTGGTGGCTCTGATCTGGTTGTGGTAGTCCGTCATGGCGTCCTTGTAGGTGGTGTGGTTTTCGGTTGTCTTGGTGTTTCTCCAGTTCTTCTCCAGGCGTCTGCAGGTGCGTCTGGCTTCTTGGAGAGCGGTTGTGAACCAGGCGGCTTTCCTGGGGCGTTGTCTGTCGGGGTTGCGTAGCGGGCGAGCTCATCTGCACAGTTGGAGATCCAGGTGTGGAGTTCTCTGGCTGCGTCGTTTGCGCTGTTTGCGTCGGGTGCCCAGGTGTGGTTGTCTCGGGTGAGGGTGGAGTTAAGTTGCTCGTCGGTAACCTTGCTCCAGTTCCTTCGTGGTGGGCGTGGGGCTGGTTTGGGTGCCTTGGGTTTGTTGATGGCGAAGTGTACGCAGTGGTGGTTGGTCCATGGCGGCTGCGTTGTGTGGCTGAAATGGATGCTGTTTCCTGCCGCGAAGATGGGGTCGAGGGTGTGTCCTGCTCTGTGGGTCGGTGTGTTGACGAGTTGTTTAAGTCCGATGCTGGCGAGGTTGTCACGAAGGATAGTGGAGTTGGGGTCGCTGGGGTTGTCGAGGTGGAAGTTCAGGTCTCCAATGAGTATGT
Source organism: Calotriton arnoldi (assembly GCA_963921515.1). Lineage (NCBI taxonomy): Eukaryota > Metazoa > Chordata > Amphibia > Caudata > Salamandridae > Calotriton > Calotriton arnoldi. The sequence continues at coordinate 312,819 of CAWUFW010002576.1, forward strand.
AGTTTGTTGAGGAGATCGCGTGGGGTGCGATGAAGTCGGTGATGGTGGTGGCGAAGGGTGTTCGGGGGCCGGGGGGTCTGTAGACGAGGGTTCCTCGGAGTGTGGCTTTGGGGGTGGTCTGGATCTTGAAGTGCAGGTGTTCGGCGGAGGGGAAGGTTTCGCTGGAGGTGGTGAGGCAGAGGGTGATCTTGTGGGCGGTGGCGAGGCCCCCTCCTGGGTGGTTGGGGCGGTCTTTCCTCTGGATCTTGTATCCATCTGGGATGTCGGTGCTGATGTCGGGGGCGGAGGATGCGTTGGTCCAGGTCTCTGTGAAGAAGGCGATGTCGGGCGAAAGAGAGTCGAGTAGGTTCCAGATTTCCATGGCGTGTTTGTGTACGGAGCGTACGTTGAGGAGGATGCATTTTAGGGTATCGCCGGTGCTGGCGTCGGCGGTGTTGGAGGCCGGGGTGGCGGTGAGGGTCTGGCGACAGTGGAGGCAGGAGAACTGGCCGTGGGTCGTGTTCGGCGAGGCCTGTTGGCATTCTCTAAGTCTTCCAGGGTTGAGTGCGAGGAGGGTGGTGGTGTCGTAGCGATGGGTAGAGGGAGGTCCAGGGTTCCTGGCGCTGGCCGCGGTCGGGTTGCGGACGGGCGCAGACGGGCTTGCCTTTGGCGTGGCTTCGGCGCACCAGCGGCGTGCCCTCTGCGCACGTCCGCTGCGCGACCGCGCAGCAGCTGCCATTAAGTAGGGGAGGTGGGAGGGAGGAGAGGCTGGGAGGCGGGAGCAGGGGAATTCCGGGGGGGAATTCCGGGGGGGAGGGGCCGCAGGGGCAGCAGCGGCGAAAGGCAAAAGGAACAGGCAGGCACGAGAAAATAAAAACAGTGGTGGAATTAGAGCAAGACACAGATGGGCACAATAACAGTGGCACAACAGGGAAAAAATTAAGAAAAAAACGGCTGAGAAAGGTTACGGTGGTTGGAGGCAGTCTGGTCCCAGTTGGAGCAGGCGCAGGAGCGGGCAGCAGCCTCGAACCTCCCAAGGAGGAGGTCGGGGTCTGGAGGCAAGAGACGGCACAGCGGAGCAGTGGGGAGAGAGTGGACCTAGACCGAGGGTCGGAGGTCTTACTCACTGAGCACAATACCACGTCTTTATCTCTGTCTTAACTCTTTCACCATAACTACTCAGAGCGCATCCCAGGGTCTTTTCAAATATGGTTAAAGAAGAAGGAACGTGCAGTCACGGGTAGAAATGAATTGTACAATTCTGATCTGCAAGTGACCGATTTGGATCCAAACATCAGGGACGATTCAGTATTTTACGATTCCGAGGCCACTACAATAAGTATCATTGAGTTCAATATTAAAAACACCCAATGCTTAAGCGCCAAAAGATAATTTACGATATAGTATCTGTTATACAAATGATGATATTGGTTATGATTATTACTACACCGTGGCAGCTTTTGAAAGTTATTATCCTAAATTCTCATCCTCTGCTTTGTAGATTAAGCTTGTCCCTACTGAATATTCTCCGGTGCAATTAACATACAGTCCTCTGTTCCAGCAGGCCATATTCATCAAAGGGTTTCTCTTTTTATCACTATTTCAAAAACCCTTTGATATGGGTTCATGGGTCTTTAGCACGTGCTTCAAAGGCATAAGAAGTAAAAGTCCAGGCCGTGCTCGCTTGTCACTGCATACTCAGTGTACGTGTTCATTTAGATTCATATAAAGCTCATTGCTGCAGTTTCCTTACTTATGGGTATTCATGTGTATGGTGAAACAATCTAAAATTTGGCCTGTGCAGATGGCACGATTGGCCAGCAATCTTGCTACTTGTCAAGTGGGAAGTGGGCCAGACTTCAAGCCTCACATTAGTAAATTCTCGGTTGAGTGTTTAGAATATTGTGCCACATGCAGGCACTTTCTATGATCTAGTGCTCTCTAAACTGCAAGGTATTTCTGTTCTGGGGTGTGCCATGTCTACAACAGAAAATATTCATGGGTCATGATAACAGTATCTGTTAGTACATTGAGATTTGTCAAGACCCCGAACCTTACAGAGCCCCTCAACAAGCACACACTTACCCAGGGGTGGGATGATGCTTGACTTCCATGCAACCACAATCCTAAATCTCACTTATGATAGCTTCAGGTTTGGAAGAAGGTTACAGGGCCCATTCTCAGTGTAGAGCCGCTGTCGATCCTATCCACAACACATAGATTTGTGTAGTTACGCACCACATGCAAATGGATCCGACAGTATGACTTGTGCAAACCACTCACAACCCTTTTTCAAAACACCCACTCATACTAGTTAGGTGCAACCCCCTCCCTTCCACCCAATCCACTTTGAAGGACTGCCCACTGGGAGTATCCACAACATAGAAAGTGACAGAACTCAGCAATACACGCCAGTGAACCTATGACCATTGCCTACGAGGTCTGCTCCAGAGCCAAGCCCGCCACTTGCAGTTGACATCTGCAGTCGAGACCCCTAACTGCGCCAAGAGGCCAAATAATGAGTGAATGCAAAGCTATACAAGCTCTGCCAGACAGGACCCCTCACACGTTTACTGCGGGTTTTCACTTAGAAACCGAGCAGAACCTATGGATTTATACTTTACTCTATTAAGAATTTCAAGCAAAGGCTTCATCTCTAGGCCCCATTCTTTTAATGGTGACTTTGACAGCCATTGAGAGACACCTCTCCGTGTTGTTTAACAATCACAGGCGCTTTTTACCTTGTTCAGGATACTTCAGTGTGAAGCCGTCGACACAGTGCTAGATTTATAGCATGCTTGCTTTCTCCTTAGATTCTGGGGTGAACTCCCTTGGTAAGGAGTTGAATTTCTGCCACAGCATTGTTAGGCTAGTTGTCTGAGTCATTTCTGACTCAAGGGCAATAGGTTTTTCTTTTGTCTTTGGACAGACGGGAACGGGGTACTACTATGAACCCAGTGAGTTGCAAAGTTCCTCTTCTTAGGCTTTGACTTTCACAGGATAGTAAAGTTGAACAGTCCATGCTTACTCTTGAGAGGTAGGGTGGAATGGCACGAGGAATTAGGCTAGCTCACTTATCATGTACAATCAAGGGTATTCTTTCAGAAAGAGATGACTGATTCATAGTGAGATAATAAGCTTAGTAACTTCAGGATAGTTTTATCACACATTTGCCAATTGGGTAAGCATCACATTTTCTCTTTACCTCAGTCTGTATAACAACAGTTCTGCACACATTTGAAATAGAGATACAGTGGCAAGTGGGTAGCCCGAGCTAAAGCCAAAGTGCAGTGTCAGGATGAAGGTGCAGTCACAGCCAGACATTTCGGCAGCGGTTGCTTTTCTCCTCCCATGCAATGAGCTCAAAGTGCATTTCCAGTCGGAAGAACGAACACAGGTCGCAGCTGCGACTGCACAGGCTTCCTTATAAGGTCGGGACTACAGGAATCTTGGGGCTGAGAAAGGACAATGTCAGGCTGTGGCAGGGCTGGCTTTAGGGTGGAGCGATCGGTGCAGCCGCACCTGACCTGGCGGGGTGTGTAGTGGGTGGGGGGTGGGGGGCTCTGTGTTTAGAAATAATACAGATTTAAAAAGAACCTGCTGGAGATTTCCTGGTGTGTCCAGCAGTTTTCAGGAAACAATGAAAATGTCAAATTAACTCTGGTGATTAGTGTTCCTACAGGAGAGAGATTAAAGTTTTGTACAGTGGCAGTTCCCGCTCGTGATAAAGAAGAGCAGACAGCGGCAGCTCCTCCAATATGGCGGAGTAGTGCCCCCCCCTCCCCCACTGGCCAGCTAAGGGAAAAGAAAAATAATAATAAAATAGTATTATTATCATTTTATTTTTCCTCTGGACGGAGCTGAGTCTTTGGGGGCGGGGCCATGCCATGACAAGCACAGAAGGGGAGTGGTGGGCAGTACTGCTGTCAGTGCACATCATGGTTTGGCCAGCCGTCTTAGGTCGGCCAAACCGTCAGGCGCATTGACATCTCCCCAACCCGAGCTGCATTGCTGTGTGGAGAGAACAGCAGGCATAGGCTCCCAGTCCTCATTGGAGTGGAAAACAAGCCTGTTCAGACCAATCCCAGTGCTTCTCTCATGCTGTCCAGCATTAGAGAAGCGCTGGGATTGGCCGGGGGGAGTCTGGGAGCCTCAGCACGCACACAGCAGAGGCAGCCCGCCAATCGGCGAGGAGCAGGAAAGTATTTTTCTTTTTTTTGTTTATTTTGACGTCTGTCCATCCCCTCCACCCCATACTCCTCCCCCACCCCGCTAATCTGCCGCGAGACTAGCCGCTACTGAGAGCAGAGGGTTAGTATGCCTGCTGCAAAGAATGTACACCACGGAACTGTATATATAGTATGTGGATCGCTATGCAGGTTACTGCTTTTGTCAAAAAGATCCTTTCGCTACTTGTCATAAGTTACAACCCTAATATAGCACAGTGAGCTATATACTGTCATCAAAGAGCTGCGTGTAAACTGAAAGATGTATAGGTTAGAACATTATTTTTGTTCCTGTGCCTTTTTATTATCCTAATGTTGCAAAAAAAGGGTCATAGGGCTTGGAACACATTCCGATTATTAAAACCAACCAAAATCCTGAGTTTGTGCCTCACCAGACCAAACACTTTTAAAATATACTGCCTACTAGTATCGGTGGCAAGTGACTCCCACATCTTGTCATTCTAATTGTCTTGTGTAACATTTCCTATAGACTGATTCACACACATAATTTATTGGTTCTGTATAATGTGTGTGTGGTGTTAAGTGCTCTGGCACCCTACACTTGTATGAGTAGCGCTAGGAAACAAAATGAAATGCATGCGAGAGAGGGGCTATGGAGCACTAAGGGGCTGTGCTGGAGCGTGGTACTGAGGGAATTAATGGAGAAGGAGTTTTTTTGTGTAGGGGGACGGGCAGGTGGCGACACTAAAGATTGCCGCACTGGGCGCTACCAGCGCTAAAGCCGGCAGTGGCACACAGGCACTAAGCCTTACAGCAGCACTGGAACGCCGGTACCTCTCTAATATAATCAGCTGTCACCAATCGGTGGTAGTGTTAAACCTTATCATGTGGCGGTTGACGCCCACGTTAAAAGCAGTACCTCTTTTGGTGTATCTCAAACTCCCAAGAGACTCTTTCGGTTGAACAGCATATCAAAGTCACTTAGAGCAGGTATCAAGAGTCTTGTAACATTGCTCTCCTACAAAAGAAAACATGCCATGTCCGTCAGAATGAAAACATGAAAAGCAGGTCACCACATGAATGAACACAGCTTCAAGTCCTTTCCACCCTATATAGGCACAATTCATATTTTCTACTGCACATTGCAGTGCATGTGTTGCCTATTAGGTTTACCATTCATAATTTCGGGAAGTCCAGTCCTTGAAGGACGTGTCGAAGTGAAGTACTTTCTACGAGAACGCCCAGTGTCTTGTGCGTTGTTCCCCCTCTGGCCATTGTGTGGAGATTTATAACAACAACTCCTGGTTCCCGTCTCCCTCTGGCTGTGAAGCTGAGATGTTTCTATCTCCCGCCTGCGGGTCCTGTGCCTAAACTTGGGCATGGCTTGCTAGGGCAGTATTGTCTGCCACATGCTACATGTCAACGGGATATTGAGAGCTCGATGCCAAAAAAGGAATAAAAGATCCTTCTGTACTTCCCCTTCCCTGCCCACTGCCACGCCGTCGAGTCTGGCTACCCGACTGCTGTTTAAGAATTTGCCTATTAGTGCTTACATCAACAACAGCGCGCGGCATGTAGCAGAAAGGAGCACGTGAAAGGTTCAGTTTATCTTCCACCGTCTCGTGGCTAAGAACGCGACGCTGTGACGTGAACGTTGCCACTTCTATCCACAGGCATACACAGTTACTGTAAGACCACAGGCGCAAGGCAAATTGATGCCCATTCCCCTGCAGAATGTTGTGAGGTCGCTACCTCACAGCTATTCATAGATCTGTGCATGAATGGCGCCCCACGTAGGGTGGGACCGCACCGTTCGCCCCCCACGCACCGGGGGCTGCAGGGCCCGTATTACGACACTGAGTTGGACCGCCTTTTAAAGCTCACGAGTCGCAACACTTGCTTTCCGTTTCTTATGCAAGTTTACGCGCCTCTGCGATGTACTTTTTCATCTCTTTTTGGCTTGACAGTGTTCCTATGCTCTGCTGTACGTTCTGATTTCTTTCTCCTTGTAGCTGTATCCCACTGTCTGTGTTGATTCTGTTCTTGTTCTAGATAATATCTTCTTGCCTATCTGCTAGGCTTTTCTCGCATCCTGCGACGACCTTGGACCCAGGAAAATATTGCTTGCAAAGCTCAGCGATGACTTTGCATAATTTCCTTGACTCTCTGCTGTGTCTATGGCAGAGCGGTGAAGGCACCTAATCAGAGTAGATGGTGCTTTAATTGAAATATATATATATATATATATATATATATATATATATATATATATATATATATATATATATATATATATATATATATATATATATATATATATATAGGTTTGAGTACCCCATGCTATACATTATAAGTATTTTGCAAGTCAGTGGGAAGTTCCATGACTATAAAAGGTCATGAAAGTCTGAGGTGACTTGCAATAGCCTTTAAATGTACAGCAGGGCGTACATTATTCCGTATAATTCATGGTCATACCATCACCCTTGTGAAAAACTGCTTAAAACCTTGGTGTTTTGCTTTCATGTTCATTTCAGGTATGAGGAATAAATGTAGAACCTGTGCTGTGAAATTGAGCACACTAAAAAGCAGTTGGTAGTTTTGCTAGAAGATATTATGGCTAGTTTCTTTGAATTCAAATTAAAAAACAAGCATTGTCAAAGCCAATAAGGTTTGCCTTTGCCATCTATTGGCTTTGTTAATATGTTTTAGTGAAAAACTATTTTTTTTAAAGTGCTATACAAGGTCGTTGCATCATTTTGTTGGAAAACAAGCAGTGGAAGCATAGAAGCCAGCCAATAAATAGGGATCGTAAAGATGCTATGCTCCACGGGAGACACAAGCACAAGATTGACAAGCTGGGACACAAATAAGAAGCAGGAAAATGAAAGTGACAGTAAAGTCAACAAATGGAAAGCAATGGGCGGGCTCCAATCCCCTGTATGTTCTTGGTAAGCTCACAATATGACTCTCAACAAATCGTGTATGCGCTGTCTAGTATGCTCAACCTAAAAAGCTGTGTTGAAACATGGAGAGTGTAAGAAGTCGGGAAAATGGTTGAGGGGGATGGAAGCCCCACACAGGCAACAACCACAATTCTTGTCACGGTGAACCACAGAAGTCTTGGTTTGATGCAGTCAGGCTTAACTTGGAAGTAAAATGGAAAGTATTTATGCAGCACATAAACAGTAATAAAGTGAAATCACAACACAAGAAAGTCCCAAACCAATTTAGGAAAATAGAGAACATTTTATTTAAAAAATGTTATCAAAACAACAAAAATTCAATCAGTAGAATGGGAGATATTTAATTTGAAAGTTTTAAGTAAATATAGTGCCTAAAAGCACAAAGCGCCACTCAAAGTTATCAGGTCATGCAAGACTGGGGGAAAGTCACAAATTCAGGCTGACCGCGATGGTGCACGGGCCAGATACAGGGTCCAGGTTCGTTTTGCTGAAAAGTGAAGTGTGGCTCAATGGTTAGAGCGGTAGACCCTGATGCAGAGATCTGGCCCGGGACCAGGGTTCAATTCCCGCCTCGGCGGGTCTTGGGCTCAATTTCCTCGGACCTGATAATTCTCGCCTCGGTGCCTATTCTAATCATGGGTCCCACTCTGCAACTCTGGGCAATAGCTTGCTTAATCTCCACAACGGCCCCAACAGCGCTGGGATGCCTGGCTTCACCCTGGGGGTGCCCAGGAGTGGACATTTCACAGGGAAAAGCCAGGAAGGGTTCCACAGCGGTATGCGTACAGCGCCTGGACACCCCTTTGGGGGTATGGGTGCGCTTTACAAGTACAAATTTCATTCATTTCAAAGCGCTGCTCAAAGTGTTCCGTTCGCACTGGAGAAGGCCGCAAGGAGCAGGAAGAGCGTTGCCGATAGTCTTTGCTGTTGTGTGAAAAGGAGGCCGGGTTTCGTGGACGGTTGTCGCTGTTCAATGAAGATCTGGTCAGGCGTCGTAGATGGTCGTTGCTGGAGCTTTGCGTTGGCGGTCACCACAGGCTGTTGTTGCAGAAGCGTGAAGTGCAGATCACCTGTTGCTGGAGGTTGCTGTAGCGCAAAGAGTCGGGTTCACCAGAGCTTCGTGTTGGCAGCTGTTGCAAGCAGCAGAGTCTTGGTGCGAATGGGCCAGTTCGCGGTTGCGAAGATTGCAAAATTTCATGATTTCACCTCCTTTCACAGAAGGAGCTCAAGAGTCCAGGACCTTGGGAGGCACATCTTGGGGAACAGGAATTCACTCCAACAGAAGCCAACAGAGCTCAGCAAGGTCGAATTACAGGTCTAAGCAGGTCCAGTGCAGCAGGTCAGCTGGGAAGTTGCAGGGAGGCCTCTGGAACATGTTGTGTCCCTGTAGCTCAGACAGGAGGTCCAGCAACTGACCCTTGTAGTCACTTAGGTAGCCTGGATTGAAGAGAGCAGGTCCAGTCTTACTTCTCAGAAGGCAGGGGAAGCTTCAAGCAGCAGGGTAGCCCTCTGAGGGTGAAAGTAGTCCTCAATCAGCAGGGCAGTCCTCTGGTAGCAGCAGCAGGCAGTCCTCTGGGGAGCATGGTTTTCCTTCTTCTGTAATGTCCACAGGTCCAGGAGTGTACTGAACTGTGCCTCTAGAGTTCCAATATTTATTCCAGGTGCCAGCCTTTGAAGTGGTGGAATTCCCTATACTATCCCCAAATCTGATTCTAGAAAGTTCTTCCCTTCCTTTGTCAAGCTCCAAGAAGTCTTGGCTGACTAAAGACTAGTGTCAGGTTCCTTTTTGTGTGCAGGAAGCAAAGCCCTTTGAAATGTAGGTGGGGCAGGATACAGCTCCACCCCCAGCCACCCTAGCAGGATGGCATATCCTCTCCACACCTAATCCCCTTTTGTGTCACTGTCTGGAAGGAATGCACAAACCCCAACAGCGGAGCCATTCACAGTCATCTGACCTAGGATACTGGCAGAAGGCACAAATGGTTAGGACAAGAAAATGCCAACTTTTTAAAGGTGATACCAAAGGGGATGATGGACGGAGCGTTAGAGCAAATCAAACACTCACCCCCAGTCAACTGATCTGGGTTTAATCCATCATCATTCTTTAGCTCACTCCACCACCCCAGTTCACACATGGCCATATGCAAATCAGTCTGACCCTGTGCCTCTTGGGAACAGTCCAGCCCGAACTGCCAAGCCATGTCTTCCCTGGACCGGAAACAAGCATCCTGGGACCGGTTTCGGGTTCAAAACCCTCATCAGCCAGGCTATCTTGAATCCAGTGGCAAAGTGAGCAAGGGACCCACGTCTGGGCATACCCTGCCAACTTAGGGTGCACAAAGCGATACCAAAGGGCATGATGGACGGAGCGTTAGAGCAAATCAAACACTCACCCCCAGTCAACTGATCTGGGTTTAATCCATCATCATTCTTTAGCTCACTCCACCACCCCAGTTCAGACATGGCCATATGCAAATCAGTCTGACCCTGTGCCTCATGGGAACAGTCCAGCCCGAACTGCCAAGCCATGTCTTCCCTGGACCGGAAACAAGCATCCTGGGACCGGTTTCGGGTTCAAAACCCTCATCAGCCAGGCTATCTTGAATCCAGTGGCAAAGTGAGCAAGGACCCACGTCTGGGCATACCCTGCCAACTTAGGGCGCACAAAGCGATACCAAAGGGGATGATGGACGGAGCGTTAGAGCAAATCAAACACTCACCCCCAGTCAACTGATCTGGGTTTAATCCATCATCATTCTTTAGCTCACTCCACCACCCCAGTTCAGACATGGCCGTATGCAAATCAGTCTGACCCTGTGCCTCATGGGAACAGTCCAGCCCGAACTGCCAAGCCATGTCTTCCCTGGACCGGAAACAAGCATCCTGGGACCGGTTTCGGGTTCAAAACCCTCATCAGCCAGTCTGGAAGGAATGCACAAACCCCAACAGCGGAGCCATTCACAGTCATGTGACCTAGGATACTGGCAGAAGGCACAAATAGTTAGGACAAGAAAATGCCAACTTTTTAAAAGTGGCATCTTCAGAACTGTGACTCAAAATCCGACTTTACCATTAAAGAGGATTTTAAATTGCAATTAATGTGAGTGTAAACACCACCTTTCTATCTGCTCCCAATCAAACGTTATCTCTTATTACATTTAATAAGGTCACCCCATTTAGCCAATGGGAGAGATAGGCCTTACAGAAGTGAAAAACGACTATAGAAGTTTTTCACTACTAGGACATGTAAAACCTAAGTACACATGTCCTACTTTTTAAATACAATCCACCCTGCCCTAAGATCCTTTAGGGCCTATCTTAGGGAGACATATGTATTAAAAAAGAAGGGTTGGGCCTGGCAAAAGGGTTATTTTGCAAGTATGAAATGGCAGTTTAAAACTGCACTACAGGCTGCAGTGGCAGACATGAGACAGATTTTAAAGGGTTACTCTAGTGGGTGGCACAATGAGTGCTGCAGGCCCACTAGTATAATTTCAAATTACAGCCCCTCGGTACATGTGGTACCACTTTACTAGGGACTTTCAAGTAAATTAAAAGTGCCAATTAGGTGTAGTCCAATTTTGCCAAGTTTTAAGGAGAGAGCACAAGCACTTTAGCACTGGTTAGCAGTGGTAAAGTGCACAGAGTCCTAAAGCCAACAAAAAAAAATTCAGTAAACAGGAGTGAAGGCAAAAAGTTTGGGAGAATTGCACACCAAGAATGTCAGGTCTAACAGAGAGATTCTATCATTTCTCTTTTGTCTCTATAAAATGGAAAAAATAAACATGTTGCCATAAATATCTAATTTCTGCAATCATAGCTTCTGTTTAGACACATAAAAATGCTTAATGGGCAGAATATTTGATAGGCTGTACTACAGGTAAGATTCATTGTATTAAAAGGTGTCAGACAATCTAGCATAACAGTCACATTGAGGTCAAGTTGAAATATTAAAGAGAGCTCAGTGTTGCGGGGATTTGGGTGAAAAGTAATAAATACTTCTAACACAGAACAGTTTCATGGTATTAAGTTGTTTACTCGACTTTACAAGTAAAGTTTCTGTGCCCAGAGGGCTCTGAGGCTTCCTGTGGCTGATATTTACAGTTGGGTGTACCAGCTGGACAAAACAGGCCTGAATCTCGAAAAGGTCCCTTCAAAGTCAATCTATTTTGTGACACTAGATATTCCAGGAAGTGCAGAAACTTCAAGGTCAAGGACTGAGGCATTATACTGGTTTAACAGGCCCATATTTCAGATCTGACCTTTTACAGTCAAGAATTTTCAGTGTCCAAGCCATCTATGCTCTTGGATACCTCAAAGGTATGGTACAAAACATTGGGGAGACTTTAGAGGCCAATGTCGCAGAATCTTTTGGTTTCATATAACATTCTTTCAGTACATGTTTTCACTCGTTATGGGGCAGTTGGGCAGAGCAAAGGGTCCCAGGGACAGAGAAACCTTATGTTCTACAAAGTTCACAATCACTGGTTGCAGTACACAGAAAACCAATGAGTGGGCCTCAATGCCATGCAAGTTGAATGAGAATGGTGTAGCTGTGTGTAACTGTCTTGAAGGACACATAGGAAAGGCCACATGACCCTAGCCAACAATGAGAGTTCAGTGTTCTGTTGCAATGGGGTGTAGGCATAACAGAGGTGTACGAAGTCTCAATTGGTGCAGGGGAGTCTGCTGTGTAGCAGGGTCATTACTCCATTCTGGCACCTAGCTTTTAGTAATCGCCAGGTGTCCGTTTACGCTGCTTCTGCACCACAGCTAGCCTTTACCTGGACAGCCCAAGCAGTCTCTGGGAAAGGCAGGTATCTTGTGGCTGTCTGATGTCCTTTTGATGTAGGGGTCTTCGCAGATAATCTCCAAGTAGGTGGATTGATAGTGACTAGGAATTGACTTCATCACCCTCCTCGGTCAAACCTATAGAGAATGGACAAACTGGACCGTCAATGTCTATAAAGTACTCTTTATGTCTACAGAGTTCTTACAGAGTATAGTCTTCTGCTTACTGACTGGAGGGGCTCCGTATTTATTCTATTTATAGGGGAGAGATGGTCAGGGGTCTATCTTAAATCAGTTTGGAGCGTTGGTGAAAATCTAAGTGTCCTTCCTCTCAGAGTCGGAAGCATCTATCATCCCATGACTGGGGTCAGGCATTCATTAATGCATTCTCACCACAGATACTGGTGGGTGGGAGGGTGAAAGGTCCTTTTCAGTAGATCCGGATGGATTTTACAAAGGAAGGCTAGTTGACTTCACCCCATGGTTCAATAAAAAGCTTTACCCCGAAAATCAATAACCGACACTGATCAGGAAGCCCCCGCTTATTGGGTGAGTGTCTCAATCCACCAGCTGGGAAACAAACAAGCTGTACTTTTACAAAAAAAGCCAAGAAATACCAGGAGGTGTTGCTGCAAAAACAAAGCTCCCGACTTTCCTCCTTACTGTATTTTCCAATAAATTAATAAATGTCGTTCTTATCTTCTGTCTGCAGGTCCGTTTGTTAGTCACACTTCTTCCCAGCCCCCAAAACATAAATAAATAAATACATTCATAAATCCATCCATCCATGTTCTCGTGGCCTTTCACCAAACAGACAGATACCTGTTCAGCTTTTTAACCCTCCCTGTATCTTCAGTTTAACTTTCTAAACCCTCTAATGTATTTCCTTTCAAGACTTTCTTCTTCCTCTGTAATTTTCCCCCTGCTCATTGTATGCTTCACTTACCAATAATTTATTAGAGCTCTTGACCTCCCGCACCCTTTTTGCCCTGTGTACAGGGGCGTCGCTACCATTGGTGCAACAGGTGCAGTGACAAGGGGCCCAGAGCCCTGAGGTGCCCATTGAACCCTGGTAGTTGTGGTAATTGTGCATATAACTACCACAGCGGCAGTCAAAGGACTGATTTTCCTTGCCTGCACCAGGGCCCATTCCATCCTTGCTACGCTGCTGTCAGTGCACACAAAGCCCTGCCTGTGGCATGAGCCCCCCCCCCCTCCAATACCCCCTACTGAGTTCAATGCCGTGACTTTGTGTCCCTCTCAGTCATCCTACAGTGTCTGGCCCACACTATATTATGTTTTGTGGATTTGAATACCGTGGCTTATCACTTGGTAGGCTATCCAGATACTGAAGCAGGTGTATAGGCGTGGGCCTGAGGGTGTAGTGAGTCAGCCTCAGAGAATTTAGTTGAAGAGCCAGGTCTTCAGCTTCATGCGGAATTCAGGAAGCGAGGAAGAGGCCCTGATGTGTAGAGGGAGGTCATTCCAGGTTTTAGGTGCGATGTGGGAAAATGCCAGACCTCCCGTTCTGCTTTTGCGAATACAGGGGGGGGGGGGTGCGAGTGAGAGGGAGGCTGAGCACAGGTGTCTGGTGGGTTGGTGGAAGATAAGGCAGTTGTTAAGGTATGTTGGTGTCCTGTGTTGTGTAGTCCCTTGTATGCGTGCATGAGGAGTTTGAATTGCCATCGTCTAAATATGGGGAGCCAGTTGAGCTCTCTGAGATGTGGTGTGATGTGGGTGCATCGTGGGAGGTAGAGGATTAGTCTTGTTGCGGCGTTCTGGATGGCCTGGAGTCAGTGGTTGGAGATTCCGGCATAGCGTGCGTTGCCGTACTCTAGTTTGCTAGTGATGAGGGCTTGTGTGACAGTACGTCTGACTTTCCGGGGTATCCATTTGAAGATCTTGCAAAGCATGCAGAGTATACCGATGCTGCATCTGACTGCGTTGACCTCAGCTGTCATGTTGAGTTTGCCGTTTAGGAGGATTCCCAGTTTTCTTGCGTGGTTGGTTGGTGTGTGGCCACGAGGTGGATTCCCACGGGGAGTTCCTGTTCCTGAAGATCAACACTTCCGTCTTGTCGGAGTACAGTTTCAGGGACTTGGCTTTCATTTATTCTGCTACATTGATCATGCAGTCAGTGAAGTTGGTTTTGGTGCTGGTGGATTTGTCGGAAATTCATAGGATGAGTTGGGTGTCATTGGCATAGGAAAAGATGGAGATTCCATATCCTCTGATGATGTCAGCTAGCGTAGTCATGTAAATTTGGAACATGGTTGGGCTGATTGATGAACCCTGGTTCCAGTTGAGGGCCGGTTCTTGGATGCCTTTGTAGTGCACTCTTCTGATGAGGGTGAAGTGCGATACTGGTTCAAAAGTCGCGGAGAGGTCGAGTAGGATGAGGGCAGCAGTTTCTCCACAGTCCATTATTCTGCAGATTTTGTCATGGCTGCGATGAGTGCTGTTTCCGTGCTGTAGTCGCTCTGAAAACCTGATTGGGTGTAGTCGAGTAGGTTGTGAAGTTCGAGGTGGTTGATGAGTTGTTTGTTGAATGCCTTCTTTATCACTTTGGCTGGGTACGGGAGCAAGGAGATAAGTCGGAAGATGCTAAGCTCACTGGGGTCAGCTGATGGTCTTTTGAGAAGGGCGTTGACTGCTGCATGTTTCCAGTTTTCAGGGAAGGTGGATGATTTGATGGAGGAGTTGAAGATTTGGGTGAGGAACTTGCTGATTTGTGGTCTTCCCATGTTGTAGATGTGATGGGCAAGGGACCGTTGGGGCCCCTGAGTTGTCTGTTTTCATTATAGCTGTGGTTTCTTCTGCGGTGAGTGTTTTTCCAGTTGGTTAGGGGAGTGTCTTGGTTGGTGGTGGGCAGGTTGGCGATGAGCTCCTTAGGATTGGGTTGTTGCTCGAAGTTGCTGTAGCTTTTTTCTATTTTCCCTTGAAAGAAGTTGGATAGGTTGTGACATAGTTCCTGTGATGGTGTGATGGGGTTGACTGTGGTGGCCTCTGGGGTGGTGAACTTCTTAACGATAGCGAAGATCTCTTTGCAGCTCTTGAAGCTTGTCTCAATACATTTGATTAGGATTCTTCTCTTGTTGACTCTCAGAAGATGGTGGTAGTGCCTGAGTGCAGGCATGTAGGTGGTCCCGGCATTGCCATTATGGTTGAATCTCCATTTTCTTTCCAATTGTTGGCATTGTTGTTTGGATTCCCGGAGGCCGTCTGTACCAGTTAGCCTGTTTGTTGGTTCTGCATTGTCTGTGAAGTTTGATGGCCGCGAGTGAGTCTGCACAGGTCTTGATCCATTGTTTGAAGTTGGTGATATCCTTGTCTAGGCTGATGTTAGTGTTTGGGTGCTCCTTGTCAAGGGCATTGCGCCAGTTAGCTTCTGTTATTTTGTTCCAATTCCAGCTGGGGAGGTTGATTCTGGTGGTGCTTTGGCTGGCAGTGTGGAGATTTAGCAGTGCATGATGGAGTGGTCGGTCCATGTGAGCAGTCAGGCAGAGATGTATATAATTTGTTGCCAGTGGCGAAATTAGATCCATATTGTGTCCTCGATGTGTGTTGGGTCTGTGATGAGCTGGGAGAGTCCAAAGTTGTTCAGGCTCTCTACGAGGTCTTGGCGTGCAATTTTATAACTTTCCAGGATGGCCACAGCAATTTCAGGAGTCAATGTTGTGTTTATCTAGGTGTCCGTAAAGAATAGGAGGTCTGGCGCGCTGTTGCAGAGGAGATCCTTGATTTCGATGGCGTGTTTTCTGAGCGAGCGGGTGTTGAAGAGCATGCACGTAAGTGCTTATATCCTAGTGCGGCGTGTTCTGTGGCGATAGTCTGAGTGAGTGGTGTGGGTGTGGGAGTGTGTGGGGCATGTGCAGGTGTGTTGTTGCAAGTGAAGCGGCAGTGGAAGCAGGAGAAAGTCCTACAATGCTGTGTGGTGCAGTGCGGTGGTTTGGTGTCCCCTTGGACAAATGAATGGTTGTTAGCTGCTATGTAGCAGCAGGGGCTTATTGGATCAGGGATTGTGGCGCTGGGCGCGGTCCTGGCCCGGACGGGCACAAACGAGCTTCTTTTTGGTGCACCTTCGACTCAAAGCAGATACTGGTCTATCTATGGCTAAATAAGGAGATTATCAAATGATCATGGCTTTATCACAGGCATGTTGGGTTGGGGTACAGTTAATCGCATGTCATATTAGGAGTAAGTGCAAACTGAAAGAACCGGACAATGAAGTGCTGGAAAGCCTATGCTGGCTTTTTTTTATCACAACCAGAAGCAGTCATACACTATGAAAGGGGCGTATGGGGAACCGCCACCCCCCAACTCACTGACAAAATGCAATCATTTGTCATCCAGACAACAACCCAATGAGTTGGTCCTAACTGGAGATCTCCCCTTAGGGGAACATAATCCTGGAGTAGACCCTGGGGCCTGCTCTCTTGGCCGAGAAGCGGACAGTCTAGTAACTTCAGAAAGAGATGACCCAGCCGCCAACCCGCCTCCCAGTCATTCCTCTACTGCACCCCATCCCTCAGCACTGATCAATGGCTGTGATCCATGACGGGCAAACAACGACGGGCAAACAACAACGGAAGCCAGGGCGTGCAGCACTTAGATCTCCAAGGCACCGCATTAGTATACTAGAAACAGCATCATATCTAATAAAACTTGTACAGATTCGATGTTGAGGGGACATATTTAAGTAAACAGAACTCACGTTGAGAATTGTATCAGACCAATAGAGGAGGGCTGGGGCTGTTCAGTGTCTGACGCTAAGCCAAGGCTCATGTGCGAAGGAGACACTAACATTCTGGGGGGACAGAAATACCAGAGACTTTAGTGTGAACTCAATCCAACTTGCCGGTGGCTTTATTACTGAAGCCTTTTATAATCCCTAAAACATGTGTGGGCATGACAAATCACTCGAGTCTCGCATTGAAATAGAAAAAGAAAAGGAAACTGTTCAAAATTGTAATAGCTTGCAAGTATGTGTTCTGGCACTGAAAAAGCACTGCTGGGGAAAGAGAATACTATATGGAATCCTACAGTATTGAGAAGACTTTAAAGGACCAAGATCACACTCAGTGGATCCTATAACACCGAGAAGACACACCTGTAGGAAGGTCAGATGGTACTGAGGTGGTACTGGTAGGGAAAGTTCCTGGAATTTTAAAACAAAACATTACTGTAAGAAACTCACAGTTTTTGGAGGAAGCTGACACTACTCTTATCCCAACGCACTGAGAAGGCGCATACACAAGCAGCCCTCACAAAAGGAGTCCTGTAACACTAAGCATATGCTAATGGAAATTCAGACTGCTAGATTCCCCGGGTGCTGAGAAGGCACTACTGGGCTAAATAGGAATGTCACAGTGCTATATTCCTCAAGTGCCTAGAATGCATTACTACAAGAAAGACACCTTTCTGGAATCCTCTAAAACCAGCACCGTTCTGTTTCACCCTCCAAGCTGCTGTGATTGCTTGAGAGCTTCTGCTATCTGTGTCTCACTAGCTCAATCTTGTGCAACTTATTCTAATGTGTGGGGCTCCCTGCAGACTCTTTAGTGAGTCCCAGCCTTGTCTGACTCCTAGCCTAACTGGCGCTCATTAGCATGGATGGACCAAAATGCTATAGAAATTGGTGACTCTGTGACCCATCTGGACCTCATGCTTTTGTTGCAATTCAGGTTTGCTGCTGTTGGTGGGACCAGAGGGGAAGGGGCAAAAGAGAGCCCATGGAACAGGGCAGACTGATGTTTGACTAGTGTCGAAGTGGTGAGATGCTTGACATCTCCCACACTCGAGCTGGCGTGGCTGCTGCTTCTACTTCAAATTAGTTAAGTGGACCTCTGCGCCAAGCAGCAGGCGTGGGTCTCAAGGAGGCTGGCTGTTTGATTACAATGGGTCGGAGCATACTGCAGAGGCTGGTGTCCCTCTGCATCTGTTGCTAGCCTATGTATGTGATGTGCTGTCTAACTATGCCTCCCTTGGGCCACTGGTCCTGGTCAGGAGTCTGGGCCTGTAGTAGCTACTGTAGTAGTGTTGGGGACCCATTGGGCCCAGGAGACTCAAATCTGATAAGGGTGCCCTATGCAGCATTGCCCACTTTTTCAGGGCATCCTTCAGCACCTGGAGAAATGCCTCCACCACTATACTTCGTATGAACTCCACTAACCAGTAGCAGGTTAAATGCAGTACAAATGTGGCCACGGGCTTGTATACCTTGGACAAAAAATCTAGTGGGATCTCTCAATTCCTGCTTCCTCCCCCAAGCCTCCATTACCAACCAACAGACATGCCAGGATGGAAACTGGGGACCTGAGATGATGGGGTTCTCAATGAGCTGACTGGATGTAATTTCAGTTGAAATGCTTAATGTTGTAAATGGGGGGCGTACTTTAGGTGTGGTGTCTTATTTTTGCTCAGTTGACTGAATCAAGATGAAAACACACTACTTTGATATGCACTCATACAAGTGAAGATTGGGATAGGGAAGGTAAGAGGAAATAACACTCAAATTCAAATTTTCCCTTGCTTGTCCTAGTCCTTCCAACCCTGCCTTCCTCTTTCGATTTTGATCCTGGACGAGCTTGCCATAAGAATATTTGAGTATGGGACCTCTGTGTATGGCAATTCCATTGAGATGCCACACAAGAAGAGAGATAATTAGTTTATATTCTTATAACTTTTGCAATTGGATAGCCCAAACCTAAGGGGAGAGGGAAAGATTTGTGGAGGGAAAACTCAGTTTCCCAGTAGATTAAAACAAATGTTAATGGAGGAGCCCCACTGCTAGGAATCTCACACGTACAACCTATTTCCTTCTGGTAATCCAGTAAGTAATCCTTATTTTTTAAAAGTACTCTCACCCACACAAATGTGTAGCATGCTTCTTTTATCGAGTCCTACGTCCGGTACAGCTACTTTTGCTAGGTGGGCTCACTTTGATGGTATTCCTAAGGACCTGAAAGAGGTCTGGTTTTGAACGGTTAGAACTGCCTTCAGGTGTGCCCAAACCGCTCACAGATTCACCAGAACAAAATACTCAGGGGCATATTTACAAGCCCTTTGCGCCACTTTTGCGCCGCCGTTGCATCACTTATGTGACGCAGCGGTGACGCAAAACATGCGCCACGTTGCGCAATATTTACAACGTGACGCATCTAGGGAGATGCGTCACGTTGTAAACCCCTGCGCCACATGAAACCTGCGTCAGGTTTCATGTGGGCGTTCCGGCGCAGGGTGGGCGTTCCCTCGCAGGTACGCCTCGTAAAAGTGACGCAGTGAAATCTACAAGATTTCACTGAGTCACTTTTACGCCCATGCTGCGTCAAAACCCTGCGCCTGCTTGGAGCAGGCGTAAGGATTGACGCAGCATGTTAGGCATAGGGCACCCCCGAGCCTTGCTGGAGCCGCGTCGCGCTTGCGACGCGACTCCAGCTATGCGCCGCCTTTCCGTCGGGGGATGCGACACGCATCTGCCCATCCGTGCGCCACGGCGCGACGCATTGTAAATGCGGCGCATCGGCGGTGGCGCAAGGGCAAACTTGCGTGACGCATCTTCCCTGGCGCATCCCTGCTGATTTGCAGGGATGCGCCAGGGAACGTAAATATGCCCCTCAGTCCATTTCGCATGCTCAGGCATACACTGTGCATCACCTAAGCCATGTAGTTGGCCTCAAGATTCTCTCTAGCAGCACAGCTCAGTGCTCACACAATGAACCGAGCTCTCAGATTATACAGATTACAACAACATGAATCCTTCCAACAGTGATAACTTCATATACCACTCCTGTATCCCTCTGTAATGCTCATAGATGCAGACCAGATCAAACACCCTCACATTCACAGCACAGTACCAAGGGAACATTGGTGACACTGTGAGGGTCCTCAAGAGTACATCTCATCTGAACTTGTAAGGCAATAAACAACCTCCACCCTTGTAGAACAAGAAACAAAGTGGCAATGTTCTACGGATCCCCTACCTAGACACAAATCTACTATTTGCATCCAATTCAGATTTATATCACTCTAATTAGTTATTATTTCAGTTGCAATAAAGGTTTTGATTAAAAAAGAATTTTCCTTTTTTGCTGTGCTCGAGTAAACCTTCTTTTCCACCTGCAGAAGTACCATCTAAGTAATATATACTGGATTCGTTTCCTTTATATTAAGTTGAGCACACTCTCATAAGCGTCTTTGAACTCCGTTTCTTTACAAAACCCAGTGCACTGAGCTTTCTCTAATTTCTTTTATTAAACCAGTCTTTCTTATGTTTCAATTTCAAAACACTTACCTTCATTAAATGGCAATTAAAATATGTTTACAAATTCCAACATGTTTCAGGACCAGTGTCTCTTCATCCAGGAATAATATTTATATCAGTTCATGTAATCTGTGAATAAAGGTTATATTATCAGGTATTAACAGAGGTTTGTTAACTTCTTTGCATATAAACGTTTAAATAAGTCAAATAAATTTACCTCAACACATCATATAAGTATTCACTTCTGTTGGAATCTTTAATATAATGTTAAATCATAATTATTCACTCTCTACCCACACATATTTAACTCCATTTTATTTTTTTAAAACATGATTTTGCCATGGTCCTCCTACCAGTGTTCCATGCTCCATGTAAAGTCTGTTCCTTGTAGGGTGTTCAATTGAACACATTGCTGCCAAAATATTGGAGTGTGAAAATGGAAATCGATGCTTTCATCGATAAAAATGAAATCTTGTCCTTATTAATAGAATCGCCCGTAGTGAACTCCACCTCAACTCGCACATATGTAGTCAAGCAGGCCCTGAGACCTGGGCCCGTGATTTCTGATAGATCACAGGTGGCAGGGTGCGTAGCAGGCAGGCAAACACTCGGTCAGGAAGCTCTTGATCAATCCCACAGATAAGTGCAGCAACATTGCAATGGTCAAGGGAGATTGCCCCAATAAAGCACACATGGCCGGAGGGGGTAAGCGCTCCTAAAATACCATAAAGTCAGATGCCACATGAGTTAGGAACACATAGCCAATCAGGACCTAGCACACGTAGTGATCACGCACTCCCCATGACGGGCATTTGGATACGTTGTCCACTGGCCACATTGTGTCCACTCGAAGTCAAGATCCACCTGTGGTAACTATTAGACAATTTCATTATGACTCTAAAGGCAGCAACCAACAGTCCTCACCATATATGGTATGCCAGAAACTGAAGGACACAAACCAATTGCAAATTGAGACAGTCCTCAGACCTTGTGCCTGTAACTGTTCTCCTGACCATAATGTTTAATGAAACAAAATGTTCCTGTTTTGCCAAAAGCCTCTTGTTTTCTGTTCTTTAAAGAATTCGAACTCAAGTAACAGGAGCATACTTGCCCCCTTTTCAAAAAGGAACAGGAATAATCCCATTGTTAGCAGTGTGTCAGTAACATACTTACGTCTTTATATATGTAGAGTCCATATATATTATCCACTAATAATTTTTTGGTTATGCTCATCCATCCAGTTTCAGTCTATTCTACTGAAGATACTATGAAGGGATATCCATTATTAGTCTCATCTTTATTGCTAATCTTTTCCACATTGGCCCCATTTTTGACAACATATTCTCATCAGTTTACATATTGATCATCATTCGACAGCCACACCTCCCTCTGGAACAACTGCGGGTGGCCATCGGAACTCAGACCCACCCCCACTTTAAAAGATCACGCCCGCAAACTTGGCATCATCCTAGACAGCGAACTCTCAATGAAAGGACAGGTCAACGCCGTCTCCTCAGCTTGCTCCCACACGCTCCGCATGCGCTGCAGAATCTTCAAATGGCTACCCATCAGCACCAGAAAAACAGTGATGCAGGCCCTCATCACCAGCCATCTGGACTACAGCAACGCACTCTATGCAAGCACCACCGGTGAACTCATGAAAAGACTCCAGACAATACAGAACGCAGCAGACGGACTGATCCTCACTTGCCCAAAAGGACCCGAAATATCCCAGCACCTGAGAGATCTCCACTGGCTCCCCATCCAGAAGAGATGCGACTTCAAGCTTCTGACCCACGTCTACAAAGCCCTCCAAAACCAAGGACCAGCGTACATGAACCACCGCCTAAACTTCCACCAGCCACCAAGAAACTTCCGCTACGCTCACCTCGCCCACGCACAGGCACCACGCATCCGCCGCTGCCGCACTGGAGGACGATCCATCTCCCACCTTGCTGCCAAACTCTAGAATGCCCTTCCCCTCAACCTTCGAACAGCACCCTCATTGGCAGACTTCAGGTAGAGACTCAAGACCTGGCTCTTTGACTGAGACCATCAGCCCAGCGTCTGGATACTCTCACAGGTGTTAGGTCACGCTATATAAGCACAGGTTGATTGATTGATTGAGCTGTTAATACAGGCAGTCATAGGCTGTAGGGGAAAGCTAAGGTTACAAACTGTAGGACTGCAGTACAATAGGAAGTAGATAGTTGTGGTGTTAGCTATATGGTGGGACATTAAGGGTGGGGGGGTAGGAGAATAGATAGTTCATGTAGTTCATGTTTTTGTATAGTGAGATTTTAGTTTTGTAAGGCAGAATGACCAGGGGAAAGTATTGTGATGTGCACCTGTTGCAATAAAGCGTCTTTTTTCACACAAAATTAAGTGGTTAGTTAGTAGATTTATATAGTGCAGCTTATCATCCGTGAGGGTACCCAGGCGCTGTCCATGGGCATGGGAGATTAAGTGATTTTCCCAGAATCACATGATGTTGCGCAGACGCCGAGACTCAAACCCGAATCCCAACTCCAAAGTCAGCAGCTCTGCCTGCTGCGCCACATCAGTGGTCTGTGCTGCCCCCCTCTCTCCCAATGCACTCATTGTATAACATGCCATGTAGAAAAGGAGTCTGATTCAAACAGCGCAGTCAGCATGTTCTCCACATAGTCCTGCATTTTTCCCGTGTTTGTAGATTCTGGCACTCCAATGACCTGGATGTTGGTTCTCCGTGATCTCGCTTCCAAGTCTTTGTTTTTGCAGAGATAATACCCAGGACCTTCTCGATGTTGAGCATTTGTTCTTTCCACTTTGCCATTTCATCTTCAGTCTCTGAGACTCTGTGTTCAGCCATTGTTAGCCTCTTATTTTGTTTCCCTAATTTGAATGTCATTATGTCATTTTTTTTTATTTTAACGTGTCTATCTTGAGGATTTGAGGGTATTTTCACATCGTCTTCCCCACGCTGTGTGTCTGCGTCTACTGGGGCCTTCGACCCCCTATCTGCTTCTGGGGGCCTAGTACTTATTTACCCATTCGGTTTGCCTATCTGGCCCACTATTTGGCCCTATTCACTGTTCTGCCACCCTGAGGGTGCTATCATGCCTTTGCTGCATGTGTCCCATTTAGACTGCTGGTCGTCCGTGTTTCCTCCACAGGTCTCTTAGCGCAAGACA
Source organism: Calotriton arnoldi (assembly GCA_963921515.1). Classification (NCBI taxonomy): domain Eukaryota; kingdom Metazoa; phylum Chordata; class Amphibia; order Caudata; family Salamandridae; genus Calotriton; species Calotriton arnoldi. Next base: position 336,175 of record CAWUFW010002576.1, read on the forward strand.
CTTGGAGAATGTCATATTCAGAGACTACAGGTGTGTTTAGAGCCATAGATGAAGTACCATTTTCAATCGCTTAGCAGTGCAGCGGTCTTCACCCTATGTCCAGCTATCAGCTTTGCTACATGATCTAGGTGACAGGCACCCATTGTTGCAGTTTAATAGTTTTTATTGCAAGGGTGCAATGTGGATGCCTATGGGGCCCCACCTTCCCCCACTCTCTGGGTCTGTTTCCTGTAGAGGAACACAAGCAGGTATTCTCTGCTGGGGGGTCGGGGGCACCAAACCCGACAGTCAGTGTTCTCTGTGTTTACCACTGGGTCTCAACAGCAGCGGCCATCAGCCGGAATGCTGCTACCATCCATCGCAGTTTTCTCCCCTTCTCTCCCAGCTGGCCTTCTTCAGCCTTGCACATGACCCAGTGGCCTGCCATTCCACTGTGTTCTATGTCTAATATGTCAAGGAACACATTTTGTCATGGATGGCTCCATGACCTTGCCACAGTTGTTTTCCCATATGCCAAGAATTTCCTCCAATGTGCCATCACAAGCAATTTGCCACAGGTGCCAACTATGCCAAGAATTTCCTCCAGGAAGCCAGCAGTAGCATTCTGCCGAGGGTATCCCATATGCAAGTATTGCCTTTACTAATCCAGTGCCAACATTTTGTCAAGGGCGCTTCTATAAGTCAAGAAGCATGCCAGGTCCAACATCGGATCAGCAAGCATTACAACACAAGCTCACTTACATTCACTTATTCACACTCATTCTATCATTAGCACTGATTTGCACTCATTCATTTTCACCTACACTCATGCACTCACTCTCACCTTGAATCACTCATTCACACTCTCACACTCACTCTTACTCTGACTCACTCATTTTGACACACACACACATCCACAATCCCATACACCAACATACATGCTCGCACATATACACGCCCTCTCACCCAAACTCACTCTCAACCACGTGCACACACACAGAATACATTACAACCATTTTATTTTTCTTATCTAAGATGCCAGTGAATGTCCAGATCTTGCTGCTCCACTTTTTATACTCTTATAGTGAATAATAAACTATTATTCACTATTAATGTAATAAAAAAATTAACAGAAAACAAGGTTAGAGCCTGACTCTGATAATACAAGACACCCCTGCGTTCTTGGCACTGGTTTTGCCCCCTCTAAGGCCAAAAGTTGCAAAGGCAGTGCCAGGGGTAGCAAGGAGCAAACTAGGGGCCGCAACTGGGACCCATGGTGACCCCTAAATGATGTGCATGGCTGCAATGCTTTTGGCATCAATGCGTCTTAGTGAACTCTGTGCATGGAACAGATTTGACATGGAATTCAACTAAGGGGACAATTGGAATATAATGGTTTTAAAAAATAAAAAAAAGTTCAATATGTGAGCATATTGGTAGGATAATTATGATTTAAACCTAACCCTTAAACCTTCCAGCAGAATTAAATACATAGACGATGTGATGAGGTATGTTTATTTTATTAATTATATGTTTAAGCCTCCAATGGAAGCAACGTACTCTTTCACCCCTCACTACAACCTGTACTGATTACACATATATGAACCAAATTTTAGAAGTGGGGACAGTGGCGTAGCAAGGGGGGGGCGATCCATCTCGGGCCTCACAAGTTTTGAGTGCGCCCCCTCTGCTCTTACCTGCGGCCGTGCGGGGGGGCCGTCACGGAACGGCTGTCGCGAGACTGGCCATCACCCACCCCCGTCTGGTCTCACCTGTGGCCATGCGGGTCGGCCGCCGCAGGACTCGCCAGCAACCCCCTCCCCGCTCTTACATGCAGCCGCTGGGCGGCAAATGCAGTGATCTCCACCGGCGGCACAACGTCTAGCTACTGAGTGGGGAAAGGAGAATGGTGTAAGAGAGAAAGCAGAAACACTGGATGTCACTCTTCTGCCTTGTCACTGTTCTGGTTCTGGACATCTATAGGTTTAAAGGGATATCTAAAAGCAGATAAGATATCATTAATATTTTGTAATAAATGTTCAGCATATACCCCCAGCGGTAATCAACTGAATCCATCCACTGATTCTTGCGACTCTTACAAAGTTACTTCGCTGACACTTTGTTGTACTTCCAGTGTTTAATTGACAGGAAGGCATATTGTTTTTTTGTCTTCAGCAGCAAATAAATAATGTTTTTTTTATATATGCTGCAAATGCTGCTGAGGCATTTGAGGGCCGTTCCGCGCTATAGAAAACCATAAAAATATCTAAAATTATGCACTTGCTTCTTTCTGTGGCATCCCTTTGCTTCCAGCTTGTTTTCTTTAGCTCCTAATTGAGACTCTCCACACAACAGCCTGCTCCTTTCTCCTGGTTCCTTGCATCCTTTACTGAACGAGTTCTCCTCCTGTTTTTCCCTCACCTACTTGCCCCTCTTCTTTAGTGAATGTTTCCCTTCTCTCCTGCCTACCAGTGTCGGATTGGTAACGCGGGCACTCGGGCAATGCCCGAGGGGCCGGTATCCGAATTCCAGCTGTGGGCTGCTTTTTTGAGCAGCCTGGGGGGCCGATTTGGGCGGTTTCTGCGTTGTTCGATGACGCCAGCGGCCCAGTGGGTGCCTGAGTGGCCTTTCTGGAGGTAGATGGGCGTCCATTACCTCCCTTTTATCAACGGGCAGAGGTGTCACTCCCTTTCTCTCGCTGGGCCGGCCCATTAATATATGCATATTGAGCGGGGCAGGGGGCCCGAGCAAAAGTGGCCTCACTTGTTTTCAGGTGTGTTTCACCAGTGTAAAATAATCCGTGCATTTTTTTTAAACCACCCCCCCCCCCCTTTTTTTAATAAAATTTTCCCGAAGCAGTGTCTTGCGGAAAGGCAATATGCAAATGTGGGCTACTTTTTTTTAGCTGCCCGGGCCGATTTTTAATCCCAATCCAACCCTGGGCTGCCTACCACCCTCTCCTGCTTGGCATGACTCTCAGGGACGAATAAAGCACTTTGAAGCTACGAAGCGCCTCCATTCATTCACGCACTTTCCTAATTTTGAAACTTGATGTGAAGTATTACAGCCAAACTCTCAGGCCCAGATTCTGAAAGGTGTCAGGCAACACAGCGCAGCGGCGTTCATTTTTGGCTCTAAACCCTTTCTACCAATATTAGCGAACAGGGTTTAGCGTCAAAAAGTATGGGTGGTTGCATGAGAATGCCCATCTACCACCCATGTAACACACCCTTGAGGCAAAGGAATGCGAAGCAGCGCGAAATTTGTGTTACTTTTACATACAAACAAACGCTAATACCAATTAGCGTTGGTTTGTATATGCCAAAACAGGTTTAGCATCTGGTTTGTGTTGAAAAAGTAATGCTAACCTGACGCTAAACCTTTGAGAATCTGGGCCTACATCTGACTTCTGTTCGGCTCCTGGGATGAGATGGGCAAGCCCACAGAGCAGAAATGTGGTCAGAACACTAAGGCCCAGATTCTCAAAGGTTTAGCGTTGGTTTAGCATTACTTTTTCAATGCAAACCCGAGCTAAACCTGTTTTGGGATTTACAGACCAACGCTAATTGGTATTAGCGTTGGTTTGTATGTAAAAGTAATGTAAAGCAGTGCGAAACGCTGCTTTGTGTCAAGGTTGTGTTACATGGGTGGTCCATGAGTGTTCCCATGCAACCACCCATGCCTTTTTGATGCTAAACCCTATTCACTAACATTGGTAGAAAGGGTTTAGCGCCAAAGATTAACGCTGCTAAAAAGCAGGTGTTGAACTGAGAAATGTTTTCATTTCTCCATGCTTTACCGACTTTGCATGCATGCTGCGCTGTACAGCACACATACAACATAGGAACAGCTTTTAAACTTGTCTAGGCATAGTATTTTATACAGGAAGAGTACCCTTCCTGTACAAAACCTGTGCTAGACTCACGCACACAACCTAGCACTATGGCTCCAAGGTGTGTGCCTGGCACACGGCAGCTTGAATATGGCGCTGTCCTGCTCTCTCCCTGTCATGCAACGCAGCGCAGCATCTTTGGGTGCTGCGCTGCATTGCCTAACACCTTTCAGAATCTGGGCCTAAATTTTATTTTGCGCTGACAGGAGGCCAGGTCCTTATTGTCTGCAGTCCCCCATCCTACAGCAGTTAGACCTCTCCTCTGTCAGCATGAAGTGCCCTTGATTCTTTGAAACTGAAAGGACAGGGGCTTAGATAGAGAAATACACACTACCACCCCTTTTTAAGGTTCAATCTTTTTTATTGTAATTTTAATGTCAATATACAACATTAGGCTGACGCACTCACCTGCAACTTACCCTTAACCCCATACTACCACTATACGCCTTGTCCATCGAATGAATTCCTTCTACGGAGCCTACCTCGTCACCACAGTCCCAGGCCAAAGGCTTCCTGTAGTGGATGGGCGTTATTTCAATGACCTACCAGCTTTACACCATGCCCTCTGATTTCGAATTCAGTTAAGGGTCATCATCTAAGAGACCCAACATCCTTAGTCTCTTCGGGCAAGTCAGGCCTTGATATTTTTTGGTGAGTCCCGGGCCCCATATTTTGTGACATTTTTGCTCCAAGCCTGAAGTGCTATGTGCCAGTTTCTCTTTGTATCAGAGATCTGTTGTTGGTAGCTGGTCCTTCCCTCACAATGCCAAGATCATCTGCTTCGCAGCTTATAGGAGAAGGGAGATAGTCTTACCTTGTGGACTGTGGAGGCGGAACATACCTTGCACTGCACAGTGAAACAGAATCACTTCAAGGCATTTCTATAGTTCCCTGGCTGTTATCTGTTGGGTCCCTTCCCATGCCCAATCTCAAAACCCAGAGAGCTGAGGGCAGCTTCATAAAATGTGTGTGATTGTGCCTTCACCACCGCATCCCCTCCAGCACTCTTCCGGTTTCATCCAATAAATTATGTTTAACCAGTTGGGATGTATAGTGTCACCTTTAGAATATCTTATATGTTGTTTACTTCTCCTGTGCAAGTCTAACAAAATTGTTGGCTTTCATATTTACTCTGCGGCGGTTGTAAATTGAGGAAATGGTAGAGCTTCAAAACCAGTCCCTGGTGAATGCAAGTGATCCTAGGAACCTCTCAAACGGGGTGAGATCCACTACCGTTCCCGTTTTAATCTCAGGTTGTAGCACTCAGTATCACAGTTGTAGAAAGTGGAACCTCTCAGCCTTAGGGAGAGCAAACTGAGTTTTAAGATACTCAAAAGATTTGATAAATCCGTATTGTATAGATTCCATAACCTGTAGCAACCACACACCTTCAAGTTGTTGAATTTAACCCCATCCAGCCCTTATGTAAAATTAGCATTTTCAAACAGTGGGGTGAATCAGGACAGGTGTGCCCTTTATAGTAACTCACATGGTCCCAGTAGTACAGTATGGAGAAGGTTTGGTGTGGCCCCCTCGGAGATGTTACAAGATAGGTTTGGTGTGTCCTTCCCGCAGGACAATGATCAGCTGTCACCAGACAATTGACAGGAGGATTTGATTGTTGATAGTGAAATTGCTGGCCCCAGTGCGCTATAATTGTGTAAAGATTATGTGGGAGAGGAGTTAGAATAGGACTATAATGAGGATGATATGGAGGAAGGAGAGCTGGTGTAGCAGGTGGGTGAGGCAGAAGTAGCAGAGTGACAATGATGGTCACAAGGAGCAGGAGAGAAGAGTAATCCAGTTCAGACTGATGATTTGCAGGAACAAGAGAAGGAGAAGGTTATGGAGACGAAGGGAAAGCGCTTGATGGATGATAGAGTGGTGGTCAGTTGCCAGGCTTCAGTGTGGGCCCGACCCTAAAGCCAGATAAGCAAAATAGTGACGTGAGACCAGTGATGGTGTCAAAAGGGGTGGAAGCGGGCAACAAAAGCACAACAGCAGGATTGGAGCTACGTTTATGTAAAGGTACTTATATGGCAGATAGGGGGGTTGGGACAGAGGACAGTAAGGATATGAAGGTATTGGGTTCCTCTGCACAGACATCAACAGTCGAATAGGGGAAAAAAAGGTAAGAACAAGGGGATGAGGGTCCGGAAAAAGATGAGGTTGCAATGGTTAAAGACAAGTAAAAGGAAGTGGAGGAAGAGAGGGGGAAAGAAGAGAGCAAAGAGGTAAAAGTGAAGAGGTTACCCTACATGGCGATTACAAAACCTTTGTGGGTTTAGTTTATGGTAACTAAGACAGAAAAAATATGGAAGACTGAATTCATTGAGGTCTTCAAGCTTCTACACATGGAAATGAGGGCAAAAAAGGGATCGAAGGAAGAGGAATATGAATTGGCATAGAGACCACGGTTCCGGTGATGATTGAGAACTGGAAAGCCGCATTTCTGATATATGGGAGCGTGTACTGTGAGAAATACCTAGAACGGTGTGTTGCCTTTTTAAGTACATGGATGTGATTAGAAAGACACATATTACATTTGGAGGGTATGCTTGGGGTAGGTATTATGAAGAATTTCGGGCCTGCCTATCTGAGGATGCGGAAGGAAAATTAGGGGAGCTTGATAATAACTTGTAGTGGCACACTATGGCGCCAAAAACGTCCTGCCCCCAACAGTATTTACAGCGAGTGGCTTGCCAGTAGCTTCCCAGCCATTTCAAAGGCGTCCCACCCAAAGTGGGGTAGGAGCGTTGGGTAGAGGACAGGCGGGTTGGGGGGGGGGTATGTTGGGTATTCAATAGGGCATTCTGTAACAGGGAATATTGTAAGTCCCGACATGAGTGTTCCAAATGTGCAGCCAGGCACCCGCTTATTCATTGTGGAGGACACGCAGGTAGAGTTCCCTGAATGCAAAAGGGGAATTGTCAACAGCAGCCACAGAGCGGTGGGGGCAAGGGTACACAGTAACCTGCAGGTAAGACCTCATACACCAGTTACAGTGGATAGACTGGCATGCTGTCTGAAGTGGAATGACAGGACAAAGGGTGCACGGTTGTTGTTGATGGGCTTTCAGATGGGGTTTGAGCTCAGTTATACTGCTCCTTGGGGTAGAAGATGGGCAGAAAATTTTACATTTGTAAAAGAACACCTGCAGTTGGTCAAGGAGAAATTGGACAGAGAAGTGCAAGGGGAATAACTGGCCTATTGTCAGGCTCATAATGTCCTCTACCGGGGTAGTTCCAAAAGAAAAAAAGGGACAATTTAGGCTCATTCAGCACCTGTCTTGGCTGGAAGGAGAGTCAGTGAATGACTACATATCAGATGACTTGTCTTCAGTTAAGAACTTCTCAATGGATGTCGCCATTGAATTGGTCAGGCAGGTGGGTGCAGGAGCAAGTATGACAAAGGGTGACATAAAGTCAGCTTTCCGTCTGCTGCCAATGCACGCAGCAGATTTTGAATTTTTGGGCATTCAACTTGACATATAGTGGTACGATGACACGGCATTGCCAATGGGTTGTTCTATTTCATGTTTTTTATTTGAGAAGTTCAGCTCCTTTATAAAAATGAGATTGGCATAGGATTTGGATGATTTTTGCATGTGGGCACACCCAGCTTGGCGGTCTGGCAGCGAATGCTGGATGGTTTTTTAAGAGCTCATGGAGGATTTGGGGGTGTCATTGGTGGTTGAAACGACAGTAGGGCCATCTACTGAGATACCATTTCAGGGCATAGATATTGATTCAGTAAAAATGGAGGCAAGCCCGCCTGAATACAATATATATATGTTGTATATATGCATACTGTACAAGAATAAGTGAAAGTTTTCTTGACAAGAAGAACACTTTTCTTTGCTGGTGCCTTTGTTTTTTTCTCTGCAGACCAGCAATGCCACCATTTTGTTTAATTTCCTAGGAACAAGAGAAAATGAGTTCTAAGGGTGTCTAAGACACCACTGAGGTAACAAATAATAAGTCTTTCTCTGACTTGGTTTTTTAGGTCGAGCCTAGCGCAGTGCATGCGCTGCTCTAGGAGAGGGCCTCTTGGAATCACTCCAGACTTCCAAGAGACTTCTCCGTGTGGGTCGGCCTCCCCCCACACATTCCATTGGCCTTTGCGTGTTGCTTTCAATAATGAAAGCACGCAAATGGCCAAAGACGGGTGCATGTCCCTCCTTTTCTGTAAACGTTCACTCCCATGGCCTAGAGGTCTCGGTAGCGAGCAGCGGCGCGCAGAAAGGCTTCTGCATTCCTGTGCCCGCCCCCACCATTTGTCTTGAGCTGCTGTTTTTTTTAATTAGCAGCCATAGAAGGATATTCTCCAACATTAAGCGCTACATAAAAACTGGACATTCTCATTTACATAACAGTTAACCTCTCTTCGTCATTATTGCTAGTATGACCCCCCCCTCTCTCCTGCCACGATGCATCATTATGGCGTTTCTGACCATCCACTTTTCACTCAGCTCTCTTTCCTTCTTTATTTATTTTTGACTACCCCAGCTCTTTCTTCAGCAGTCTCCCTAAACCCATTTTTCGGCCTGGATGCAGACAGCTTTACCTGATAACACGTGAACAACCCAAACAAACGCATACAGAGCGGCTTTGGGTCAGCCCTTTAGAGTTATTGGTTAGCTCCGGACAGCCCCCTTCTTCCAGCCCCTCAATGGAGGGCCAGTCACGTTTTTTTTTTATTCCTTATCTTCCTCGGTGATCTGTTTCTGTTCCCTTACCTCTCACATCATTGCGTGCAGCGCTACACTCTAAGCGCACTGTAGTTCTCTTTGCTGCGCAGAATAGAACGCTCAGAAAGCGCTATAATAGCGTTTACATGTTTCACATGTTATCTGTGACCCCCTGTCCTGGCGCTACAGCCAGTGTCACTCTCCTCCTCATTGCTACCCGCTGAGCCTCCCTTACCGCATAACTACATGACGACGACAAGTACATAAAGGCCAAAGAGGCCACACGACTGCAATTTGAGGATTTTGAAACAGGATTCTCTGGGGCTGATGTACTATTTGAAGTACTAAATCTCAGGACGACTGATGTAAGTCTTTGTCGTAGCACAATATGGCCATTTAGTAGGATTCACAAAATCCTGCCAATTTATAATAATGAGGCTGAACTCTATTTTAGCGGGGCACTGAACTGGCTCTGAATGCTGAGATGGAGGCCTGAGAGGGGCAGCAGTACTCCACTCCTGAATTTGTATTCGCAAATGGGTCTTTTTTTGATTATCCCAGTCTCTGCCCCTTAAAGGGACTCTCTCACTCTCTCTCACTGACTGACTGACTGACTCTCACTCTCACTGACTGACTCTCTCACTCTCACTGACTGACTGACTCTCTCACTCTCAGACTGACTGACTGACACTCTCACTGACTGACTCTCTCACTCTCTCCCTGACTGACTGACTCTCTCACTAACTGACTGACTCTCTCACTCTCACTGACTGACTGACTCACTCTCACTGACTGACTGACTCTCTCACTCTCACTGACTGACTGACTCTCTCACTGACTGACTGACTCTCTCACTCTCTTACTGACTGACTGACTCTCTGACTGACTGACTCTCTCACTGACTGACTGACTGACTTTCTCACTCTCACTGACTGACTGACTCTCTCACTCTCTCTCACTGACTGACTCACTCTCACTCTTTCTCACTGACTTACTGACTGACTCTCTCACTCTCACTGACTGACTGACTCTCTCACTCTCACTGACTGACTCTCTCACTCTCACTGACTGACTGACTCTCTCACTCTCTCTCACTGACTGACTGACTAACTCTCTTACTCTGACTGACTGACTCTCACTCACTGACTGACTGACTCTCTCACTGACTGACTGACTCTCTCACTCTCACTGACTGACTGACTCTCTCACTGACTGACTCTCTCTCTCTCACTCACTGACTGACTCTCTCACTAACTTACTGACTGACTCTCTCACTCTCACTGACTGACTGACTCTCTCACTCTCACTGACTGACTGACTCTCTCACTCTCACTGACTGACTCTCTCACTCTCAGTGACTGACTGACTCTCTCACTCTCACTCACTGACTGACTGACTCTCTCACTCTCACTGACTGACTCTCTCACTCTCTCTCACTGACTGACTGACTGACTCTCTCACTCTCACTGACTGACTGACTGGCTCTCTCACTCTCACTAACTGACTGACTGACTCTCTCACTCTCACTGACTGACTCTCTCACTCTCACTGACTGACTGACTCACTGACTGACTGACTAACTCTCTCGCTCTCTCTCACTGACTGACTCTCACTCTCACTGACTGACTCACTCTCACTGACTAACTGACTCTCTCACTCTCACTGACTGACTGACTCTCTCACTCTCACTGACTGACTGACTCTCTCACTGACTGACTGACTGACTCTCTCACTCTCACTGACTGACTGACTCTCTCACTCTCACTGACTGACTGACTCTCTCACTCTCACTGACTGACTGACTCTCTCACTGACTGACTGACTGACTCTCTCACTCTCACTGACTGACTGACTCTCACTCTCACTGACTGACTGACTCTCACTCTCACTGACTGACTCTCTCACTCTCACTAACTGACTGACTCTCTCACTCTCACTGACTGACTGACTCTCTTACTCTCACTGACTGACTGACTGACTCTCTCACTCTCTCTCACTGACTGACTGACTCTCTCACTCTCACTGACTGACTGACTCTCTCACTCTCACTGACTGACTCGCTCACTCTCACTGACTGACTGACTCTCTCACTCTCACTAACTGACTGACTGACTCTCTCACTGACTGACTGACTGACTCACTCTCTCACTCTCACTGACTGACTGACTCTCACTCTCACTGACTGACTGACTGACTCTCTCACTCTCTCTCACTGACTGACTGACTCTCACTCTCTCTCACTGACTGATTGACTGACACTCTCACTGACTGACTGACTCTCTTACTCTCACTAACTGACTGACTGACTCTCTCACTCTCACTGACTGACTAACTGACTCATACTCTCACTGACTGACTGACTCACTCTCTCACTCTCTCTCACTGACTGACTGACTCTCTCACTCTCACTGACTGACTGACTCTCTCACTCTCACTGACTGACTGACTCTCACTCTCTCTGACTGACTGACTGTCTCACTCTCACTGACTGACTGACTCTCTCACTCTCACTAACTGACTGACTCTCACTCTCACTAACTGAATGACTGACTCTCTCACTCTGACTGACTGACTCTCTCACTCTCACTGACTGACTGACTGACTCTCTCACTGACTGACTGACTCTCACTCTCTCTCACTCACTGACTGACTCTCTCTCACTGACTGACTGGCTGACTCTCTCACTCTCTCTCTCTCACTGACTGACTAACTCTCTCACTCTCACTGACTGACTCTCTCTCACTGACTCTCACTTTCACTGACTGACTCTCTCACTCTCACTGACTGACTCTCTCACTCTCACTGACTGACTGACTCTCTCACTGACTCACTCTCTCACTGACTGACTGACTCTCTCACTCTCTCTCACTGACTGACTGACTCTCTCACTGACTGACAGACTCTCTCACTCTCACTAACTGACTGACTCTCTCACTCTCACTGACTGACTCTCACTCTCTCTCACTGACTGACTGACTCTCACTGACTGACCGACTCTCTCACTCTCACTAACTGACTGACTGACTCTCTCACGCTCACTGACTGACTCTCTCACTCTCACTGACTGACTCTCTCACTGACTGACTGACTCTCTCACTCTCTCTCACTCACTGACTGACTCTCTCACTGACTGACTGACTGACTCTCTCACTCTCTCTCACTGACTGACTGACTCTCTCACTCTCACTGACTGACTGACTGACTCTCACTCTCTCTCACTGACTGACTGACTGACTCTCTCACTGTCTCTCACTGACTGACTGACTCGCTCACTCTCACTAACTGACTGACTGACTCTCTCACTCTCACTGACTGACTGACTCTCTCACTCTCACTGAATGACTGACTGACTCTCTCACTGACTGACTCTCTCACTCTCTCTCACTCACTGACTGACTCTCTCTCACTGACTGACTGACTCTCTCACTCTCTCTCACTGACTGACTGACTCTCACTCTCACTGACTGACTGACTCTCTCTCTCACTCTCACTGACTGACTCTCTCACTCTCACTGACTGACTGACTCTCTCACTCTCACTGACTGACTGACTCTCACTATCACTGACTGACTGATCCTCTCACTCTCACTGACTGACTGACTCCCTCACTCTCTCTCACTGACTCACTGACTCTCACTCTCTCTCTCTCTCTCTCTCACTCTCACTGACTGACTGACTCTCACACTCTCACTGACTGACTGACTGACTCTCTCACTCACTCTCTCACTGACTGACTGACTCTCTCACTCTCTCTCACTGACTGACTGACTGACTCTCTCACTCTCACTAACTGACTGACTGACTGACTGACTGACCTTCACCCTCCTGTTATTTATGCCCCCCCATAACAAAAAAAAACATAACAAGCAACCATTGGGACAGGCAGATACAAGTTGCCAGCATTGAAAGGACAAAAAAAACTCAAGACATTATTTATTGTTAATACTTTTTTAATATGGTCGTTCAGTTGTACATAATGCTTTCTTTGTCATATCTAAGGTAACAAAAATGCTTCTGACTCTTCTTTATTATAACTTTTCAGCATGCTGCAGACTTCTGTACAGCACAGCTTAAAGACATAGGCAAAGTCAATATCTCTGGCTAAACACTTATAAGGTCCCAAAGGCGAGACCTATTGGCTATGCCAATGCTTGTCATTCATCCTGCTAGAACCATGTTGATGTTTGTGAAGGCAAAAGATGGGCGGTGATTTTATTGATTGATATGATGCTGGGAAAAAGGAAGGTACAGGTCAAAGAGGTGCCAGTTCTGTTGGGACATTTGAATGTTGCTTGCAGAGCGGTGCAAGCAGGCTGGACTTTTTGTAGGAGGCATGGCTTATTCTCGTCACTGTTGACGCTGCCACACCATAGGCTAACAGCAAACAAATGATGGACGGAATGCTGACAATGCAAACATTCTCCCCCAGTCAAAAGATCTGGGTTAAATCCATCGTTCTTTTGCCCACTACGCCACCCCAGTTTGGACCCAGCCATATGCAAATCAGTCTTGACCCTGTGCCCCATGGGAACAGTCCAGACCGAACTGCCAGGCCAGGTCCTCCCTGGACCGGAAACAAGCATCCTGGGACCGGTTTCAGGGTATGTCACCCTTCTTCAGCCAGGCTAGCTTGAATCCAGTGGCACAGTGAGCAAGGGACCCACGTCTGGGCATACCCATCCCACTTAGGGCGAAACGTGTTACAGCAAACAAATGATGGACGGAATGCTGACAATGCAAACATTCTCCCCCAGTCAAAAGATCTGGGTTAAATCCATTGTTCTTTTGCCCACTACGCCACCCCAGTTTGGACCCAGCCATATGCAAATCAGTCTTGACCCTGTGCCCCATGGGAACAGTCCAGATCGAACTGCCAGGCCAGGTCCTCCCTGGACCAGAAACAAGCATCCTGGGACCGGTTTCAGGGTATGTCACCCTTCTTCAGCCAAGCTAGCTTGAATCCAGTGGCACAGTGAGCAAGGGACCCACGTCTGGGCATACCCATCCCACTTAGGGCGAAAAGTGTTACAGCAAACAAATGATGGACGGAATGCTGACAATGCAAACATTCTCCCCCAGTCAAAAGATCTGGGTTAAATCCATTGTTCTTTTGCCCACTACGCCACCCCAGTTTGGACCCAGCCATATGCAAATCAGTCTTGACCCTGTGCCCCATGGGAACAGTCCAGACCGAACTGCCAGGCCAGGTCCTCCCGGGACCGGAAACAAGCATCCTGGGACCGGTTTCAGGGTATGTTACCCTTCTTCAGCCAGGCTAGCTTGAATCCAGTGGCACAGTGAGCAAGGGACCCACGTCTGGGCATACCCATCCCACTTAGGGCGAAAAGTGTTACAGCAAACAAATGATGGACGGAATGCTGACAATGCAAACATTCTCCCCCAGTCAAAAGATCTGGCTTAAATCCATTGTTCTTTTGCCCACTACGCCACCCCAGTTTGGACCCAGCCATATGCAAATCAGTCTTGACCCTGTGCCCCATGGGAACAGTCCAGACCGAACTGCCAGGCCAGGTCTTCCCTGGACCGGAAACAAGCATCCTGGGACCGGTTTCAGGGTATGTCACCCTTCTTCAGCCAGGCTAGCTTGAATCCAGTGGCACAGTGAGAAAGGGACCCACGTCTGGGCATACCCATCCCACTTAGGGCGAAAAGTGTTACAGCAAACAAATGATGGACGGAATGCTGACAATGCAAAAACATTCTCCCCCAGTCAAAAGATCTGGGTTAAATCCATCGTTCTTTTGCCCACTACGCCACCCCAGTCTGGACCCAGCCATATGCAAATCAGTCTTGACCCTGTGCCCCATGGGAACAGTCCAGACCGAACTGCCAGGCCAGGTCCTCCCTAGACCAGAAACAAGCATCCTGGGACCAGTTTCAGGGTATGTCACCCTTCTTCAGCCAGGCTAGCTTGAATCCAGTGGCACAGTGAGCAAGGGACCCACGTCTGGGCATACCCATCCCACTTAGGGCGAAAAGTGTTACAGCAAACAAATGATGGACGGAATGCTGACAATGCAAACATTCTCCCCAGTCAAAAGATCTGGGTTAAATCCATCGTTCTTTTGCCCACTACGCCACCCCAGTTTGGACCCAGCCATATGCAAATCAGTCCTGACCCTGTGCCCCATGGGAACAGTCCATACCGAACTGCCAGGCCAGGTCCTCCCTGGACCAGAAACAAGCATCCTGGGACCGGTTTCAGGGTATGTCACCCTTCTTCAGCCAGGCTAGCTTGAATCCAGTGGCACAGTGAGCAAGGGACCCACGTCTGGGCATACCCATCCCACTTAGGGCGAAAGTGTTACAGCAAACAAATGATGGACGGAATGCTGAGAATGCAAACATTCTCCCCCAGTCAAAAGATCTGGGTTAAGTCCATCGTTCTTTTGCCCACTACGCCACCCCAGTTTGCACCCAGCCATATGCAAATCAGTCTTGACCCTGTGCCCCATGGGAACAGTCCGGACCGAACTGGCAAGCCAGGTCTTTCCTGAACCGGAAACAAGCATCCTGGGACCGGTTTCGGGGTAACACCCCTTATCAGCCAGGCTAGCTTGAATCCAGTGACAAAGTGAGCAAGGGACCCTGCCAACTTAGGGCGAACAAAGCAAACACAAGGAGATGATGGATGGAGCGCTGAAATTTTTCAAACACTCACCACCAGTCACAGATCTGGGTTGAATCCATCATCGTTCTTTAGCTCACTTCGCCACCTCAGTTCAGACCCAGCTATATGCAAATCAGTCTTGACCCTGTGCCTCATGGTCAAGACTGATTTGCATATGGCTAGGTCCAAACTGGGGTGGCGTAGTGGGCAAAAGAACGATGGATTTAACCCAGATCTTTTGACTGGGGGAGAATGTTTGCATTGTCAGCATTCCGTCCATCATTTGTTTGCTGTAACACTTTTGCCCTAAGTGGGATGGGTATGCCCAGACGTGGGTCCCTTGCTCACTGTGCCACTGGATTCAAGCTAGCCTGGCTGAAGAAGGGTGACATACCCTGAAACCGGTCCCAGGATGCTTGTTTCTGGTCCAGGGAGGACCTGGCCTGGCAGTTCAGTCTGGACTGTTCCCATGGGGCACAGGGTCAAGACTGAGTTGCATATGGCTGGGTCCAAACTGGGGTGGCGTAGTGGGCAAAGAACGATGGATTTAACCCAGATCTTTTGACTGGGGAGAATGTTTGCATTGTCAGCATTCCGTCCATCATTTGTTTGCTGTAACACTTTTTGCCCTAAGTGGGATGGGTATGCCCAGACGTGGGTCCCTTGCTCACTGTGCCACTGGATTCAAGCTAGTCTGGCTGAAGAAGGGTGACATACCCTGAAACCGGTCCCAGGATGCTTGTTTCCGGTCCAGGGAGGACCTGGCCTGGCAGTTCGGTCTGGACTGTTCCCATGGGGCACAGGGTCAAGACTGATTTGCATATGGCTGGGTCCAAACTGGGGTGGCGTATTGGGCAAAAGAACGATGAATTTAACCCAGATCTTTTGACTGGGAGAGAATGTTTGCATTGTCAGCATTCCGTCCATCATTTGTTTGCTGTAACACTTTTCGCCCTAAGTGGGATGGGTATGCCCAGACGTGGGTCCCTTGCTCATTGTGCCACTGGATTCAAGCTAGCCTGGCTGAAGAAGGGTGACATACCCTGAAACCGGTCCCAGGATGCTTGTTTCCGGTCCAGGGAGGACCTGGCCTGGCAGTTCGGTCTGGACTGTTCCCATGGGGCACAGGGTCAAGACTGATTTGCATATGGCTGGGTCCAAACTGGGGTGGCGTAGTGGGCAAAAGAACGATGGATTTAACCCAGATCTTTTGACTGGGGGAGAATGTTTGCATTGTCAGCATTCCGTCCATCATTTGTTTGCTGTAACACACCATAGGCTAAGGCTAAAAGCGGGAGTCAAGGAGGATTTGAGAAAGTGGAGCTGTTTCTTGGAGCATTTTAACAGTATTTCCTTGTAAATAGAATAGAATAGGGGCGACAACAGAGGGAAATAGGAGGGTTTTGTCCAAAGACAGGACAATGCAGGGAAGGTGGTCATCGGAATGTTATGAGATGTGTGAGGGATGGGGGAGAACAGTTTTGAAAAGTGTCTGTGTTTAATGTATTGTTGCTGTGTTATTTTAGGTTCTGTGCCAGGCCTGTTCCAGGAGAAGTTGAACATTTGGATAGTGGGGCACTCTTTTGTGAAGTGGGTGGTGAGACAAGCAAACAGGAGACATCATGTGAAACAGCTGGGGGTGGGAACAAGGATAAGGGCTAGCTGGCACAGAAAAGGTAGTATGTTGCGGCATGAATTGTTGCCGTTCTTGGACAGGTTGGTAGGTAGGGAGATTTGTCTGGATGTTTTAGCTGTACATCTTAGTGAAAATTACTTAGTAAGGCAGAAAGGGCTGGCTCTCATAAAGGAGATGAAGGCATACATGTGCAAGATTAAGGCAAAGTGGTTGGGTACTTTCATAATGTGGACGGAACTGATTCCTCAGAGACAGTGGCGACGGGTGGTCAGACCAGTAGCAATAAAGCAAGGAGGAAGGTGAATAGGGAAAGAAGGAGGTTTTGCAGGGATGAAGGTGTTGGCAGAATGTTGCACACTGAGTTGCGGTATAAAGAAGTACAGTTTTTTAGGGGCAATGTGATGCACCTGTCCATAATGGGAATGGATTTATATTTGATGCAACTGCAGGAGGCCTTGTCAGAAGCATTGGGTGTTCGCTTATGGCACAGTGTTTGAAACAGGAGAAGATTTGAGGGGGATTTTCTTTGGGAAGGGAGAAAACACCCTTAATTAGGGTCTTTTTCTGAGTGGCGGTTTGCCAAGAGGTTTGAATGGTTGACACGTTTTTATCGCTTGTTGTGGGGAGGGAGAAGCAGTTTGAGAGGGAAGGGTGGGAGTATGTTCACCCTTGCAGCAGGCAAGAAGTTAAAAACTGTACAGGGTTATGAAGTTCATTCAATCAATCAGGGATTTCTAAATCGCACTACTCACCATTGAGAGTCTCAAGGCGCTGGGGGGGGGTGGGTTCGCTCAGCTTTGTCTCATCTGAAGAGCCAGGTCTTGAGGCTTTTTCTGAAAACTTGCAGAGTAGGGTTTTGTCTGATGCTGAGAGGGAGTTTGTTCCAGGTTTTGGCTGCGATGTAGGAGAAGGCTCGTCCCCCCGCTCTGGCTCTGTGGGTGCGTGGGATTTCGGCTAGGGCCAGATCGGCGGATCGGAGGCTTCTCATTCAAGGCAGGATATAGGAAATAGGTACAGTAACAGGCAATTGTGTTGGAGGATATGTGGGCGGGGTAGGCCAGGGGTTAGTGAATATTTATGTATAGAGAGAAATATAGTTTTGTGCGGCAATTTGCCTAGGGTTACAGATTCGTTGTAAGGTGCACCTCTCTCATTAAAGTGGCCTTTTTTCACACAAGAAAGTTGTCCGTAGTTTGTGCTGCTACTCTTGCCCAATAAGGGTGTGAGGGACAGCCAACATGGGACGGTATGCCCTCCAGAGCATTCTGGGAGAGTGCTGTCCGTGAGACTACATGTTTGAGATAGGCAGTTAGGTGGCTTGGGGCAGGTTCTGGGCTTTTCATTTTGATTTTTTGGGCTACCAGCCACCATTTTAGACAGTGGTGACACAGTGGCTGGTAGTACAGGTTGGGCATTTTTGGTCCGTCCTCCTTCCCCAATTTTAAGAATGGGGCAAAGGGTTGTTGTGGAGGGATGCAGTTCTAACGGCCATAGGTGCACTTCGTGGGGGAATTTGTTAAGAGACTTGTCATTGTTGAGCAGGTGCATTTTGGGTGGTTTGCGGAGAGGTTTGCATGGTTGAAACACCTTTATAGCTTGTTGGGGGAAGGGGGCGAAGCAGTTTGAAAGGGGAAGGTGGGAGTAAGTTAACACTTGAAACAGACAAGAAGTTAAAAGGCTTACAGGGTTATGAAGTTCATTCAGGGCAGGAAAAACAAAATAGGTACAGTAACAGGCAGTTGTGTTGGGGGGTCTGTGGGCAGGGTATTTAGGGGTGGTGGTTGGCCACAGGTTATTGAATATTGATATATCGTGAGTATTATAGCTTTGTACTGTGATTTGCCTAGGGTTACAGATATGTTGTGATGTGCACCTGTCTCATTAAAGCAGCCTTTTTCACACATGAAAGTTGTCAGTGGTTTGTGCTGCGCCCTCTCACCCAATGCCGCTTTGGAACGCTTCACTCAGCTGCGAGGGGAGAGCCAACCTCCCAGCAGGTAACCCCACCAACGCCACTACTCACCGTACAGAGGAACCCCTGTCCTCTAATCCTACCCTAAAATATCCCACTCCAGCCCCACACCCAATGATCCTCCACCAATCACAGGCCTTCGCGCCGCACCACCTAACCTGAAAAGCGTTGGTGGTGTAGATGGGAGAGCTTCAACCCCACCCAATCCACGATTCAAATTCTATTTTGAGTGCAGTAAACTACACAGGTGTGTCAGGCTGACTCACTTGGGGTACAGAAAATGTGAACCCCATTTTCGTGTTTTTTAAAACCCCAATGAGTTCTTTTCAGCACACCCGTCGAAGGCCGCTTTCCTGCGTACACATGTTCCGTTCTGAGCAGGTGCCATAACAAGCATGGTTGATGGTCTCCCAGAGACGTGGATCATCGAGGCTGCCTTCAGAGGTAACATAGGCCAACTGTGAGTCACTGCTTCTCGGAGTGCTGTGAGTCACCGTTCTCCGAGGCCGCGCGCGCAGCGTCCCTCTTTAATTCACGGCAACTTGGTTTGATGTCCCTTGATTGCCGTCTACAATCATAAAGGCTCCTTTGTCAGCCTCAAAATGGGGGATTCTGAGTCACTCTTTCCGGGATGTGCAGAGGTGGGAAATGATCCATGTCACAGAGAGCTCATGTCACCAAGTGCGCACGTTTTACAAGTACAAGAGAAAACATACGGCTGGAGCGCTTCTCGCATACAGCTTGTCACACTAATTGTATGCCGCCGAGAGAACTTGTCTCAATGTGTATACCACACTGAGGGATTGGTACACATAGTACATGCAGAGACGTTTTAAGGCATGGGCAAAGTGGGCTCTGGCCCAGCGCCCCAGCCTTTTAGGTTGACCCCCCCCCCCCCCTGGTAGAGCCAGCTCTGTTCTGCAGAGAGTCTTGCCCTGATGACCTTGAATAATTTTGAAACAGATGGTTGTAAATAGCGTTTTTCTATCATTTATTTTTAATGTGTAAGAGTCTATTACAGACATTTTGCAGACAAAATGTGTTTATGTTTAATGCAACATCCATAAAAAACATTTCATTTAGATCAAAACATGACCTCACATATGAGAAATGGGAGGGTGTCGCAGAGATTATATGCAGTAATTTTAGTGAGCTGCTACTGCGTTCCAATTCTGAAAACACACATCACTACCCCTGATTAGTAAATGTACACACATTTAGAATTTGACCAAAGAGGGCATGAAAGAGCTGAAACTGGATCATAAAATCAAAGCTGTTCTGAACAAGGGCCCCCAAAATACATTTGGCCCAGGGCCCCCAAAATCCTTAAAACATCCCTGAGTACGTCATAGTACGTGCGAGTCGCACGTAGTGCATACTACAGAGTGCATACTGCAATGAGTGCTTATTACAAAGCGTATACCAGATTGAGTGGCTCACACCGTACTTTTCATACTTGGCGTACAGCACAGTACGTGCACCTCAGACATAATGGGGCAGCGAGTGCTTGTTACAGAATGTGCGTGCTGCCGCAAGTTTATGTCAGACGTAGTGCCTGTCGCCACAAGTGCTTAATACACTCCACACCACAGCAATGGATTGTCACTTATGGCGCATGTTAAGGATGACTCGATTTTGAGAACCAGAACATTTCACAAATATAGAAAGAAGGCGGGTCACTTTATCTCTGCGGCAACCTGCACGTGCTCTGTATGGAGGAAAACAGACGCCTGCCATCGGCAGTCAAGCAGCAGGGCCCTGTGGCGTGGGGGCAGGGCAAGAGCAACGCCAGCAGGGGCCCTGGCAGCCTGCATGATGCCTTCAGGAGGGGCAGGGATGGTGATCCCTTGGAGCAATGGGGGGCCGAGAAAGTGGTGCAGGTTGGGCCCCAGGGACGGTGTCCACAGCCTTCAAAAGAAGGAAGGCAGGAAGGGAGTAAACTGGGCCCAGGCTATTGGGTGGCACAGTCTCCAATGGTAGCAGAATGTGAATTTTAATGTAAAAATATTTATAGCGCGCACAGCTACTCAACTGAGTGTCCCTGCACTATTTGGCATAGTCAGAGAGAAGAGAGGTATAGATCCACTCATGCCTAAAGAGCCATGCTAGAAAAAGAGAAAGATTGAAGACCGCTACTGCGTAAAAAGCCACAATTTGAGCTTTTTTTTAAAACAATGCTTCATCATTAATCTGTCGCAAATCCATCAGGAGATTATTCCAACCCACCGGGCCCAAGAAAAAAAATTATCGTCCGCCAGATCAAGCCAGATGAACTCTAGGGATCCTAGCCAGATGGTTAATGGAGGACCGTAGCATTCTTACAGGGTTGTAGTAGGCAATCCTGGCAGACAGGTAGTCAGGTTCTGAATGATGGAGCGCTCTATGCATTAACAGAGAGGACTTGAAAAGAATCAGTTTTTCCACGGGAAGCCAGTGCAAATTATGCAGATGCAATGTAATCTGCTCTCATCTGGGAAGCCCAAGGGCCAGCCTCACCGCCGTGTTTTCTGCCGTCTGGAGCTTTCTCAACAGAAATTTTGGAAGGCCGGCATATAATGCATTGGCATAATCCAACCCGGACATAACCGAAGACAGTGCCACTGTGATCATAGATGGAACGGAGAGGAAATGCTGAATTTTTTTTACCATACGTAAAATGCCAAAGCACAAACCTACCACCGAGATAATTTGGTTGTGAAAAGACATTTTATTGTCAAACTTGATTCCCAAGTTCTTTGCAGAATCTGTATGGCTACCTGGTGGAGACTGCCCTACCGGCCAGTGGACATCCAAATTAAGAGCAAAATTGTGTCCGAAACTGAGCACCTTAGTCTTTTCGGTGTTGTACTTAAGATGGTTATAGGTCATCCATCGAAAGACTGCCTAGAGACAAGGTTGAATGGCGTCCTGTTCAATGGGTATCCCTTTACCGAAGGCAAAGAAGATCTGGGTGTCATCCACATAAGAAAAAATCTTAGCCCCAAATGATTCCAACACCTTAGCCTGGGAGGCCTATAGATATCAAACATCATGGGGCTAAGTGCTGAACCCTGAGGAACTCCAACTGAGACCCTTCAGCTATCAGAGGAGTAAGGAGGAACCTAACTTCTTGACTTCTATCCTCAAGAAAAGACTTCAGCCATTTCCAAGCCTTATCCCTATTACCAATCTCCTGAAAGCGTGAGCAGCCTGGCATGTGGAACCATGTCGAAAGCAGCTGACAGGTCCAGCAGTACCAGGACTGCCCGCATCAATAATGCATTTGATCAGTTCAGAGAACTCCAACAAGGCAGTCTCAGTATTATACCTAGGCCTAAATCCTGACTGGCTAGGATGAAATAACATGCTAGTCTCTAAATATTCGGAAAGCTGACGGTTCACACATTTTTCCACTAACTTAGAAGGCGTGCTAGAAGAGAAATGGGCCTATAGTTCCCCAGGACATCAGGATCAGTATTTGGCTTTTTTATAAGAGGGACGTTTTTAGCCCTCTTCTAGCATGAAGTGACTAATGATTTATTCAGCAGTGCATTCAGGGTGGGGCTGATAACATCTACTCCCAACACCAGAAGGAAGCCCTGGGGAGTTAGAATGAGAGGTGACTCTTTGATGTGCAGGGAGAGCCCAGAGTGCGCAAGAAGCTGGTAGTGGGGCGTACGGGAAGCCAAGCATGACAGCAAGAGAGTGATGTCTGATGAGAGCCTGCACCTCAGAGAGAGCGCATGACAAAGATCTCCAGAATCCCTACAGGGAAAAGAAGGTTGATGGAAGACATGGCGGTAGTGAACCCTGCAGAAGCCAATGGCTCAGGAGGGGAAGAGTGCCCCGTCACCATGAAGGAAATGGTAAAAGATTAGGGGCACGCTTTGGGACGTGGTGAGGTATCAGAAGGTCCAGCCCTGAGAACTGTAAGAGCAAGGCGAGAGTGCATAGTGGGGACGGTCAGAGAGAAGGTAGGGGCAGGAGGCCCAAAGTGGGGTAGGCAGTGAGACAGTTGGGGCTAGGTTGTGCAATAAGCAAGGAAGAAGACATTCAGAAGCTGTCAGGTACCTCATCAGACAATGGCAGTGTGAGTAAGGAATCAAAGGGCTGGCCGCAGTGGCAGGTGAGGGGCAGAGGAAAAGGATGGCGTCTGTCGTGAGCAGAACAGGAGTGGAGAGGTTGGATAAAAGGTACTGCAGGAGGTGCAGGTAGTGGGGAGTCAGGGAGAAAGTTGCAGCCCCAAGTGCTACAGGAAAGGGTGTGGAGGGTCAAAAAGTCATGTCTATCAGCGAAGCTGGTGACAAAAGGTTAGGTCAGAGGTACAAGACTATCCAAGCGAGTATGAGGATGGCTGGTGGTCAGTATAGGAGGGGGAGGAAGAGCTGTACAGGTGGGAGATGGTGATGACAAGTGTGTGAATAGTGCAGAGGCATGGTGTACAAGACTGCAGTGGAAAAGTTCCATGAAAAATTGTGGGTGAGCTCGGAAAATTCTTGGAAAAGAAGTGTGGGGAAGAGTTAATGGAGATGGGTAGGTAGGAGGCTGTGATACAGGCAGGTGAAGCAGAGCAGGGAGTGGTAGGAGACACAGGAGCTGAAGGAACGCAGGATGGTGTGAGGAAAGGTGATGTGGTCCAAGGGAGTGACAAGGGCACGAGTGAAGGGATGGCAAAGGTTGTGGGGCAGCTAGATGCAAGCATTATAGGTGGGAAGGAAAAGGAGAATATGGGTGTGGAAACATTGACAAAAAATGCCTTACATGGGAATAGTAGCACCTTCGGGTAGTCACTTGTTGGCCAGTATAAAAGAGAAAGTATGAACAAGTGAGTACCTTGGCATAATAAGTTGCTGCACAGGGAAACCTGCAGCAAAGAAGAGTCTAAACAGGAAGAAAGAGAGTTGGTGAACAGGCCCAGGGTTCCCACTAACACCAATACGTAGACTGTAGCATTCACAATGTGCGTGAACATGATGTGTGAAAAATACCTGGGATACAGCGAGGCACTGTTCCTATATATGGACCTGATAGGTCAGCCCACATCAGTTTTGGAGGCTTCTCATGGCTCGGATATGATGAGTTCAGAGCAAGGAGAAGTCTGGACCCAGCAAAATCCTGGGAAGAAGTGGATATTGAACTATGGCTCTACTACATGTTGACAACCAAACCCATACTATCGGCACACACGGTTAGCTGTTTATCCCTGCCGCATACCCCTTTTCATAACAGACCCACACCCGGAAGGGTGGGACTCACACAAAGACAAATGCAAATGGAACTTGGAATTATGACAAGGGGGCATGTTATGCATCACAATGCCGAATTTTGCATGAGTGCCCACGAAGTAGCTGGAGACCCCCAATATTGCATTGCTTTGTGGGTCAATGACAACAGGAGGGGTCAAAAGAGGGCAGAAGGGGATTGTGTGAAAGGGCCAATTTACCAACTGAGATGGAAGCAATGTTTCCATGATTGGTGAAATACCCACACAGGTCAGCTGTAGCTATGTTATAGGGCAGTTCTACTTCCGGTTTCTGCATTCATACCATGGACTGCATGCCCAGCACTGGGCAGGTAATTTAGGTCAACAAAAGGGATGGAAGGGGTGGTGCAGGCCAAACTGGAGATAGAGATCAAGTCAGAGAGGGTGACTGGCATGTTTCCTGAACTGCCCATATCCAACTTGATTTCTCTCTAGGATGGTGCTAAAAAGGCGATGGGCGAGTTAAGGCTGATTCGCTTTCTGTCCTGGACAATGCGCTGCCTAGCGCCACCGCTGAAACCCTTGCACCATGGTGTAAGGGTGCCTGAGTCCTAATCAGGATTGTTTTCGTGCAAGAATGGGCACCTTCCTGCACAATAACAAACCTGAGAGGCATTTTCCTCTTTGTATGTGTGCTGCAGAATGCAGAACACATAGAAAGAGGAAAAAATGAGGAGAAATGAAGGTATTTCTCCTCGTTACGCCTCACCTGGGGAGTTGTGGCATTTTGATGCATTCCCAGGACTATCAGTAATGGTAAATCTGGGAATGCACCAAAATCCATGGGTGGATGCGTGGGAATAGCCTCGCTTTACCCATGGAACGCCTCCTTGGGGCAGATTAATGCAACGTAGTGATTTGCGCTGCGTTGTGTTACTCTAGCCTTATCAAGCCACACAGGGCCACACAAGGTGGACTTTAGTGACTTGATAAATCTTAGTTAGTAGTTGTGTTGCCCTTGCGCCCCATCGCGTGGCGCAAGGGCAACGCAACTGCTTGATAAATATGCACCCTAGTGTCCCCGGACAATACTTTTGTGCTGTAATGAGTAGTTAGTGTAATAAAGTACTTTCTCTTTTTATAAATTCAAAGCATTGACTGGACTTTCTTTTAAGGAGTGATATTATGTTGATTAGTCACTCTGCTGTTCTAGCCAGCTCCTCTGCCAGAGTGCTGCAGTGGAGCTCCTTTGGCTGGGCAGACCCTTCCTGCAGATTACCTTTCAGCAGGTCAGATAGACTTCTTCACAACTGCAGATCAATAGCTTCTTTCAGTAGATGTTGCAAACTTCTTCAGGTGATGTCCCCCACCTCTGGGAGGTGGGCTGTCAAGGACTTCAGTTCTGGATCTCAGAGGTTTCCCCAAATCCCTGTAGGGTTTTTGCCTGTACTGGTTATTGAGAAGTCCTTGAACATAGACTGGCAGTTTCTTTCCTTCTCTTGTACTCCTTTCTCAGACATGGTTTGTATATTCCACATATTTAGCGCTGCATTTGTGAAATGCTCTGCCCCTGGCCCTGACCGGGCCCAGTCAGAAGGTCTTTTTTTTAGAAAAAAACGTAAAACCTGTTTTTAGCTCAGGATTTTTGGGGATTTAACAGCTGCATTTAGGCCTGTGGATACCTGCACCTAGCGCTGGGACACCTCACATGAGGTAGCTATGCGCTTTAGAAAATGCATTATTATGATTATGTGCTGTTCTGGAACCGATACAACATGGTTCCTTCAATTTCTGTAGCCCTCTTCTTGAAGAGCAGATTCATACATTGTCTCCGGGTGATGTCAGTTAGTAGAAGGTGACAATGAGAATCTCCAATGGTATAAACAAACACCAATAGAAAAACAGGAGAGAAGCTTTTACACCTGGCACCCACCAGCCTTGACAAAGGCTGACCTGCACTTCAGAAGAGACTGCTGGTTTCAGACTCCAACACCCTCAATCTGATCTAATGAGACGGCTCCAAGAAGGAACAAAAGTCAGGACTGAGCAAATGTTCACTTTTGAACATCTAATAGGAAGTTAGGAACTCCGTCTCTATACTCCCCACATTTCAGTCGGTTGTCACACAAAAGCCTCTGTAATGCTAGCAATACGCAGTACTAGCCTGGCAGACAACCTGCAGCCTCAATCTTGACTGCGATGGCAATCCAAGATGGATGCTCCTAACAGTCATACATTGCACACACTCCACTGGAACACACTGCCATGCACCTTTTCAACAAAAATGGACTATCCGAGCAGACAGGATGTAGCAAGGGACATGGTCACATGCATCTTATGCAGAACTTTAGAGGAGAAAGGCTGGTAGGCCACTTGCTCAGTGCAGAGGACAGGGAAAATGGCCTGCTCTGTGACTGCAATCAAAAACACAATCTGTCACCACTGCCAAGCTCATGACATGACAAGGCGACAGTAGCCATTGATAAAGAAGGCATGTGTGGGTCGCCCCTCCAGACCACAGGGTGTTTTCTCTGGGTCTCATATTCCTGTTATGCTAAGTAGTCCTCAGTGTTCACGTGTGATGGTAAAAAGCACTATAAAGACTTGCACTCGGGTGACTCAGCACAGGGATGCATGCTTGCAAAAATTATAGAGGGGACATTGCATGCCCAACAATGTACATACCACAGAGAATATGTGTTGCATACAGTGTATGCTGCAGAGAGTTCTTGTCACACAGAGTGTATGCACAGTGAGTCCACATCACACCTATTGCATCCAAAAGTGGATTGCTTATCATGCACAGTGCATACCAAATGAAAGGCTCTTCACACAGTGCGTACCACAGCGAGCCAGAGGTAATGCTTGCCTCAGCCTGGGTTTGTCACATATAGTTTGTACCACAGTCAGTGTTTGTGATGCATAGTGCATGTCACACGCTGTGCATATACAAAGAGTGCTTGTCAGCCATAGTGCATGATGCAGCGAGTGCTTAACATGAATAGTTTATACCACATTGATTGCTCGTCAGCCACAGTGCATGTTGCTATGAGTGTTTGTCACACATAGTGCATACCACAGCGATTGCTTGTCACACATAATGCATACCACATTGAGTGTTTGACATATTGAGCGTATACCACAGTAGGTGTGTGTCACACAAACTGCATTTCACACGTACTGCATGCTGCAGCGAGTGCTTGTCAGACATTCTCACCACAGTGAGTACTTGTCACACGCAGTGCATGATGCAGTGAGTGCATGTCATACTTAGTGTATGCTACAGCGAGTACCTGTCACACTTAGGACTTGATTTAATAACCTCTCACACAACGCAACGCAACACAACGCAGCAGGGCAATTTGCTGCTCTGAGTTGCGTGAAAGGGAGAGAGCAGAAATGTGCCATATTTACTAAGATATGGTGCATTTCTGCTCTCTCTAATAGAGCTAGTGCACTTCAGGTAGCCTAGCGCCAATGTAGGCACCCTTGCCCCATGATACAGGAGGACTTGTTATGGGCAGGATTGTTTTTGGGCAGGAAAGGGTATCTTCCTGCACACAAACAATAGGTAGAGCCAGATTCCTCTTTCTCTGTGTGCTGCACAAGTAAAAAAGAGAAATAAATATATTATTTCACCTCGCTATGCCTCTCTCAGGTGGGCGCCCCATTTTGGCACCAATTTTGCGGCCTTCAGTAAATCTGGGTTTCGCATAAATACATAAGTGGATGTATGGGAACACTCATGCTCCACCCACGGAACACCTACCTGACACAGTGTAACGCATTGCAGCGCTTGCGCTGTGTTACTTTTATTTTTACAAAGCCATGCATGGCGATGCAAATCAGCCATTTTATGGCTTTATAAATCTGGGCTAGCATTTTGCATCGTGGCTGCACCAAAAAAGTGGCGCAACAACAACGCAAAATGTTACTAAATCTTGGCCATACTCTATACCAAAGTGAATTTTGCATACCACAGCGAGTGTTTGTCTCTCACAGTAAATATCAGAGAGTGCTTGTCACACTTTTTGAATGCCACACGGAGTACTGGTCAGATATCTTACATACCACAGCAGGGACTTGTCACAGATTGTGAATAGTACAGAAAGTGCTTGTCACACATTGTCCTACCGCACAGAGTGAGTGTCACACATAGTGCGGGCCACAATAAATGTTTATCACGCAGTACGTCCCAGCTTGAGTACTTTTCACACAGCATCTGCTGTATCGAGTGCCTGCCACACTTAATGCATTCTACAGGGAGTGCTTTTCAATCATAATGTAACACCAGTGAAGGCGTGTCACACTTTGTGCATGCTGCAGCGAATGCTTCTCATAGTGCAGGGGTTTTCAATCTGTAGTCTGGGGACCCCTCGGGGTCCGCAAAGCCAACTCAGGGGGTCCGCGACTACTTGGAAAATAAATAATATTATCAGATTAATAAAGTGTATATAAATAAAGAAGCAAAATGTAAACTTGAACATTTTAAAACCTTCTGTAAATGTGAAAGAATTTGAAATTGGAGCTGAAAACTTTGAGTTAGTATCCTCAGATTTATTTGTGGAAGCAGTGCAGTGCATCAAACATGGCCTCAATGGAATTCAGCAAAGCTTGCCATTAAAAATGCAGATTATTTTTATATTTTTGAATTAAATAAAATATTTCATCGTTTGAGTATGTGTTGGTGAATACTTGTTTCTTTATTTTTTTTGTATTGTTTTGCAGTTCAAAGCATGCCTAGGCTGGGGTCTCAGGGTTCCAGTCATAGCTCAGCGAGGGACCCTGGATTCCACTGATGATTCAGTGGTAGTCCCCGGATTCCAGTAATGATAAAGTGGGGGTCCAGAGAAGTCAAAAGGTTAAGAATCACTGTCATAGTGCGTACTAGAGTGAGTGCTGCATGACAGAACGAGTGCTTATCACACTTAGTGCATCCATACGTGAGTGCTCGTCAGAGACAGTGCTTGTCACAGACAATGCATGGCAACGAACAAAAGTCCTTGCCAAAGAGTATGCATTACAGGCACATCGCATATCAGAAAATACCTATCACAGAATATACATTTCTTTCTCCCTCTCACGAGAGACAATGCAGGTCCCCAGGAACGGAAGGGCATCTACTTCAAACATTCCTCAGGGCCTTGCTTTTATCAAGGCCCGGGAAGAGTGTGGTCCCTGAATCTGTGGAGTCACAAAGGTTGCTATGCAACTAGTGTCAACAAAGGAGGGGAAGAGAAGGACCTCTGCCTTAATTAAAGCAAAATTGTGTTTGGCTACAATTGTGTTTACATCTTAAGGAGAGACTTATTGTTCATTTTTATGCTTGTTAGGCCTTGCTAGGACAAAGGTTGTCTTCATCGGTTCAGACACAATGTCAATGATTGTGCTATTTTACCAAAGAAAAAAGAACTGGTTGTATTAGTTGTAAAATAATTTGTTAAATGCCGTCCTTTTGAATTACCTAATACTAGGAGCCATACTGTAGGCCTAACTTTTACGTTTGAAAAGCCAAATGCTAATGTATTGCTGTATTCAAGGAGTGTAACTGTTTTTGCATGCTAGGGCTCACAGTCGTGCAGTTTGTTACTACATACCTCATAGATAACAGAAACAGACTACAGCTAGTAAGTTAGTTCCTCTTTGTGATGGCTCCATAGGGTACGTGATGGGCACTGCCACTCTTGTTATTCTGTGATCGGCCCTTTTAGGAGAGGTTTAAAATTGTTATTCCTGTTAGGAACGTGTTCACTATTTGGTACACTGTTGCTGTATATTGTGTATATGTTTGCAATTTAGTATAAAGAATTTACCTTTGTGTGTATTAAAAATACTTTCCAATTTAAAAAGTAAAACCACTAGTAGAACATTGATATATTAATTTTTATTTTACGTGCTACTGAGTTTCCGATCACCGTCACCTCCCTGATGAAGACTTGGACTGTTCTGCTGTCATAATCTTGAGTGTCAAGTACTGAAGAAGTGTGCTTGGGTGTCAGTTTGGAGGGCAAATAGTAGTGGACCCCTGGGCACCAGTTGTAAGCGATTTAAATTCATACACTGGTTGCCAAGTAACCCTGGATGCCTTTGAACTATCCTAACCAGTCCTCACTGCAAGTCACACCAGCAAGGAACATCATCAACAGTTATCTACCATTGGGCAGTTACCTCTCTTACCTCAAAAAAAATATTCTGTGAGACTGTTCATTAAGAAGAATATCAATTCATCAGACCCAGTCAACTGTCAACCAATTTCTCATGGCCCATTCTAAGGAAAATTGTTTGAAGGAGCTGCCTTTATGCTTTTTCTGACTTCAGACAGGGTTCCACATATGCCCTGATCTTTATCCCAGACAATCTGAAAATTGCAGTTTACAAAAATGTAGTTGCACTACTTACTGTAATCTGTTCCCCGCCTTTGACACAGTCAATCACCACTTTCTCCTGCAGAGGCTAAAGGAACTTGGCATCCAAGGAAACATCCCAGTCTTGATCTCCTCTTACTTCTCTGACAGATCTGCAGTCATGTTGTTACTCCATTTCACATCGTCTCCTTTCACCACTGGCTCTGTCCTACCTCATCACTCAATCCACTAACCGCTTCTTTTCAATACCTACCTCAATCCACTTCTCGACGTCATCAAATCCTTTAAGCTAACCTGCCACAACTACATCATCAACACTCAGATCACCCTAAAGCTGGGATAACCAATAAACTTAGACACCTTAGGTATAGCCCACTCCTTCCGTGCCATCAACTAGTTGATGCTGGGAACCATCCAAAACGTAACGTTTTCAAAACAAAGATCCTAACTTGCGGAGGATGGAATAACTACCAGTGTACAACCACCTGGCCCTACAAACTAAAGCCTCCAAAAGTAACATCTACTTAAGACAGAAATCTGGGAGTGATTATGACATCCAGCCTTTCACTGGTCCCCCCAAGTACACCAAATCACAAGAAACACGTTCTATACAAAGCAAACACACTGAGGCCCTTTCCCTCATCTAGTTTCCCACTGAAGCTACAGGCTTTTATTGCCTGTATCATGTCTGGTCTAGGCAAAAAGACTTTTCCAGGTGCCCTTTTTTCCAACCCCAAAGACTGCAAAGATTTCGAAATGTTTTTTGCATTATTTCTATTTTAAATGATTGTTGGTAAAATCTCCTGTGACATCGATTGACTCAATTTTTAAAACTTGCTGCACCTTAAATTGTCTTGCTTTTAAAACTGCCTCGTTTGAGCTGTAAATATTTTTAGAAACTTACTTGAGCATTCCTGCACATTTGCACTTTGTACTCCGCACCCGCACTAGGTCAACTCGGCGTCTTCCCCGGTCCACCACGGATTGTTCCGGTTGAGTGGAGGGAAGTGTGACGCAGACCGGAAGTCCTGTTCTTTAGACAATAGGCACAGCGGCGGTTAGCAGTCTAGCTGCTTAACCGGCAACATAAATACCGATCCCTGCCTCAACGCGCAGCGGGCGCGCCGCTGGCGCGCCGAAGGCACACCTAAGGCAAGCCCGTCTGCGCCCGTCCGCGCCAGACAGGGCCCAGGGGCCAGACCCCCTGCCCCTCCACCTTCAGCTCTCCCTCGGTATACTAGGGAAGAATTAATACTCCTGCAGAAAGCCCCTAAGTTAACTTGTATCCATTCTATATCCCCCGAGAAGTTGCAGGACAGATGCCTACACTGCTCATACGAACTGACCCCACTAACCATCCACCCCCCCCTCAGCAGGGAACGTGTTCAATATGGCTCTGCTTAACTGCAGATCCCTGCCAAAACACACTACGGAAATATCTATACTTTTACAAGACACTGAACCGGATGTTCTGTTTCTCACGGAGACTTGGTTATCTCCTAGTTCAGATCCAGACATTGTTCAAACGCTTTACCCTGGCTACCTGATTCAGCGATTAGACAGAACAAGTGGGAAGGGGGCGGGATTGCAATCATTTACAAAGACCATTTAATCTGCCGTATTCTGGACAGCCCTCTCCTAGACTGCGAAAATGCCCACTTCTCTATTGAATTCGCTCCATCACTTACCCTCGTTGGCATTCTCCTATATCGCCCCCAGGAGCACAGGGACAATTTTGCAGCTCACTACTGGAAACTGTCTTAAATCTTGCCAGTGCTTCGCCCAATCTCAACCTTCTGGGAGATTTTAATTTTCATTTTGACGACCCTTTGGACAGGGTGGCTAACGACCTAGCCCATGACTTTGCAGCCTACCAATTAGACCTAAAAGCACACCAAGCAACACATGTCAAGGGTCACCTCCTTGATCCCATTTTCTCAAGTATAGCGGAATTAAAAGGAATGCCCCATCCCCCTTCCTTGGTCAGACCACTTTCTTGTCCCTTTCTCTTGGCACCCACCCTCCTCGGGCTCACAATCGCTAGCTTCACGTATCCAAATTCGCCCCTGGTCCAAACTGATTGTAGAAGACTCGGCCCGCGAATTGGAATCAACTATACCCATCCATGACCCCGATCCTTCAGTTGCTAATAGAAAGTTCTCCTCATGGATTGAGAACTCGCTTGACATAGTACTTCCTAGGAAAACTATATTTAAAAAAACGGGACCCAATAAATCCCCTTGGTTCACTCCTGAACTTCGCAAATTGAAGCAACAGTGTAAAAGATTGGAAAGAGCATGGAGGAAAGACTTCTCAAGCGAAAAAAAATTACAATACAGGCTATCCATCGCTCATTATAAAACAGCATTAAAAGCAGTCCAGGCTGCCTACTATGAGGAAAAAATCCGCTTCTCCTCTAACTCCTCCAGAGAAATATTTCAGATCGCAAAAAACTCATGAAAGCTCCCGATCCTCCTGCAGCCCCTGACCCGTCCGGTCGCCGATGCGAGGAATTAGCTGGATTTTTCTCTACCAAAATTAAAAATATCCTCAATTTCCTCCCACCCACCGACAATGAGCACTTACTCAAGCTCTACGACTTAGAATCTCCGAATAACCTTCATCTCCTAGATTCATTCACTCCACTTACCGAGGAATTATTCTCTTCCATCTCAGACTCGGTCAAGAGCGGGTCTCCGTTGGACCCTGCCCCTCCTAACATCTTGAAGCTGGTAGCACCCATAGTCGCCTCTCCCATCACCAATTTAATTAATGCCTCATTAGCATCGGGCACAGTCCCCCAAGACTGGAAAAATGCAATAGTGAAGGCGTTATTAAAAAAACCTCATCTAGACCCCACTGAGCTGGGCAATTACCGCCCCATCTCATTACTCCCCGGTATTAGCAAGATTGCAGAAAAACATGTCAATCGTATACTTTCTGCACACCTGGAAACTTTTAAATTACTCCACTCGTCCCAGACTGGCTTCCGCCCTGGTAGGACACAGAGACTGCACTGATAGCGGTAGTGGAGGAGTCAAGAAAGATTCTTGACTCCGGAGGATCTTCGGCTATCATCCTCCTGGACCTAAGTGCAGCCTTTGACACAGTGAACCGCGGCACATTGGTCCACCGTCTAAAAAAAGTGGGAGTGACAGGTACGGCATTATCATGGCTGAAATCGTTCCTGGAAGAAAGGTTCTTCCAGGTATTCGAAGGAAATTCCCGCTCCCAACCAGCCCCGCTGCAGTGTGGTGTTCCTCAGGGCTCGTCTCTGAGCCCCACACTTTTTAATGTATACATGGCCCCCTTGGCAGAGATCGTAGCCCCTTTTGGAATCCACATAGTCACATATGCTGATGATACCCATCTAATTGTGGCACTGAACCAGGCGGAACAATCCCCTACGGATCTGCGTTCCTGCCTCAAGGAAGTCGCTAGTTGGATGAGCTCATCTCACCTGAAACTCAATGGCGACAAAACGGAGCTCATGCTGCTGGGCAACCAAGCAAATTTTAATTCAAACACCATGTGGCCGATTTGCATGGGCCCAGCTCCAACGCCAAAAAAGGAGATAAAAAGCTTGGGCATCTGGCTCGACCATAATCTCACTTTTAGAGTCCAAGCAAGGAAAACGGCCGCCGCATGCTATGGTCTGCTCAGAACCACCCGAAAAATACTCCCTCTTCTACCAAGCCACTCAAGAAAGCTCCTGATCCAGACACTTATCCTTTCCAGGCTGGATTACGGCAATGCTCTTTATTTGGGCGCTCCCAACTCAGTCATTACCAAACTGCAAGTGGTTCAAAACTCGGCAGCAAGACTTCTTACGGGCACAAAAAACCGCTGCTCAGCAAAGCCTGCTCTTCGTTCTCTTCACTGGCTCCCGGTACAGGAGAGAATACATTTTAAGGCCCTCTGCATTGCGCATAAAGGCCTGCAAGGCAAAGGTCCTCCTATCACCAAAAGTCTGGTTAAACCATATAAGGCTACACGAAGTCTGCGCTCGGACGAGCTCCACTTGGCTGAGGTCCCCAGAATTAAGAAGGCCAGAACAGGCGGTCGCCTTTTCTCCTACAATGCTTCTAAGCTCTGGAACGCCCTTCCTCCTCCTATCCGCAAGGAGGTCAACCATCTGACATTTCGAAAACGTTTGAAAACTTGGCTATTCCCATAAACCCAACCATCTCCTAGCCACCTCTGCAGCGCTGGGATGCCTCCGGGTAGCCATGCGCTATATAAAAGCCCCTTTCATTTCATTTCATTCATTCAAGATATCTCCTACACCTTCATCTATGCACAAAAGACATCAGCCCTCTAAGAGCTTCACGGGAAACCCATGACCAGAAGTAAAATGGCAAAGGTACTCTTAGTACATCACCTCCTGGGTTCTAGACTGCCACCTCTGCTGACTGCCTCTCATTTCAAGAAACCAGTTATCAGTACATGCCAGGGGTAGCATAGGTGCTTCTTCCTATGACAGTAGTACCCGTAAGACATACAGTGATTGCCATCACATGTTTTTAGTCATAATTAAAACACAAAAACAGTGGGAAGAGGGTCCAAGGGAAAAATGTAGAGACCTGCGAGAAGTGGTTCCCCATGTACAATAATCGCAACACAAAACTTCTCGGGTCTATCATACAGTGAAAAAAATGAAAAAAATTGTGTCTCTCAATAAAGCTCCTCTGGGGAGCAATCCCTTTCAGGATGAATGCCCTCACCCACCATAGGTGGCATGCTTCATCATATGGGCTTCTCCTCCCAGTGAGAAAACCTAGTCTCACTGAGGGCTACAACTCTCTCACTGTGAGATAGGAGCTCTGGGATGTTTTCTTAAAGGTTCAAAGTTGTTTTAAGGATGCTAAGATCCCATATGTGAATGCTAGGCGTTGTGAGGGTGCAGCGCTGAATGTGATTATGACGATAAATGCGAAAAATGTGATACTAAAACTACCTAGTAAGAACAAAAAATTTATATTTATTAGCTTGTCCAAACTGGCAGGATTATAAAGCAGTGCAAAGCAATATGAATTAAACTGCTAAGTTGGCAAGGTCGGTCGACATGTTTCAGCCTATTTGGTCTAAAAGAAGTATCCAGGCTTTCATCAGGACCATAAGAAATAAACAATGCTGCTGCATATGTGAAAAACTAATAATAAACTAAAACAGTGATATCAAACCAGTAATCCAGTTGTTTAAACTCGGTACTACTGGAACTTATCCAAATCGATGGATAAGTAAGCCCACCTCTACCTGGTAACAACTCAGGGAAGGGGGCCCCGCTCTCTCCGTCGGTACCCCGTTGTGGTACATGAGCTGCAACCGGAGGCCTCCTGTCAATGTAGAGAACTGTCCTGAGGGCTGGAGGACAACTCTAAATTTAGCTGGTGGAGGTGCCTCTGGATGACAGAGGTATTTTCTCCCGTCATCCTGACAGAGTAAACTCCATCTGCCAAACTCTAAATTAGGCCCTAAATCAAAATTCTCAAACACAGTAATACACTGTAGTTTCCTTAACTTTGCCCATACTGCATCACTGTCCAAAACTGCCCACAAACCCAATCTAGCAATTGAAGTAAGAGCCTCACTAATCAATCTCTAGAGGAGTTACATCCCCAGTGCCTGAAACTCAAACCACGGCCTACTCAAGCTCAGTTCCAAACTCAAATCTTTTATACTTGCAGATACACTTAAAAGCATGCTTTCTTGCAGCATCTCTTTCAAATATTTTTAAATTTGGTAAACAATCTACCATACATGGCGGACAGCTGTACCAGACTATTGCTAAGACTTTTCACTATCAAACCTTAATTATTGCCCTTAATAAGAAACCATCAGAACGATAGTTGAATTTCCTACGGCCATTCATCAAGTGTAAAGTTGTGTCAGTTGTCATTTCCAATTTCAACTTAGATTGCTTGTAAAATGAATACCTGTATCCTATATATTCATATTGCTTCATCACAGCAAATTGGCAACTTACCAGTTACAATGAAAATGATGAATCACATTTTGTAAATACAACACTCTTAGTTTTTGACATCTTAACTGTTGCACAGTTCATTTCACTGTAAAATGACATTGGTTTCTGAAGTCCAGTGACTTCCTGATCAAGGCCAGCCAGATCGTAAGCACATAATAGAACACTCAGGTGGTTGAAGTCTTGTTTTAAAGATCGACGCACTTCAGTGTGGCTTCATACCTGCCCGCCACATTGACATGAACCTGCGACAGGTTAACCCACATTATGCATGAAGTGAAACACTGCGACAAGGAGCTTGCGCTAGTGTCAATAGACCTGACAAAGGTCGTTGACACAGTTGACTGGGGATACTTGCTGGAAGTCCTTAAGACAGTGGGATTTGTCCCCATTTCTGCCGCTGGGTCAAAATACTGTACACAGAACCACATGCACGAGTACGGGTGGGACAGGCCCGCTCGAATGAGTGGGTATTGGAGCGGGGCACACGTCCGGAATGCCCGCTCTTGCCTCTCCTCTTCACCCTGGCCATCGAACCCCTGGCGGTGCAGATGCGAGGGGTGATGGGTCAGTGGGGCATCCGGGTATGGGACACCACCCATGTGATCTCCCTATATGCGGACAATGCCCTCTTTTATATAGCTTCTCCCCAATTGGTGCTGCCTAGGCTCCTGCAGCATCTTGAGGAGTTCAGTGAGGTCTTTGGGTTGTGACTTAACCAACATAAATCCCTAATCTTTCCCCTGGCACGCATGGCCACATTGCCCCTAGAGAGTCTTCCTGACCTGGGGATAAGATGGGAAAGGGCTCATTTTCGGTACCTAGGCATCCAGGTAGCATGTGACAATGCTCAGTTGATACATAAGAATGTAGATAGGGTCATAGACACGCTGAGACACTCTGTGGTCTTTTGGAACTCATTGCCACTCTCCTTGATGGGTAGGCTTGCAGTGGCCAAAATGGTTATGCTGCCTCGCTGCCTTTATGTGCTACAAAATTCACTTTGCCCGGTTCCTATCTGGGTCTTCAAGCAGCTGAACTCCTTGCTTGTCTCATTACTGTGGGTGGGGCGGCACATTAGAGTGGCACTGAGCACACTGATACGTTGATATGAAGAGAGGGGACTAGAGGCTCCATGAATGGACTTAGATAACTTTGCGGCACAGCTTCAGCATGCGTCCCGTTGGTTAGAGGACAGAGACAACTGGGAGAAACGACTCCTCACTGGACGAGTACACTCGGACATGTTTCCGATTGTATCTATGCAGGGCAGGGGGGTCTTTGACGATCTGCCCTATATAGTACGCCACTCCGCGAATGTATGGCAACAATACATGGAAAAGATACTGAGACACGCTCCGTTTCATAGAGAGCTCCCTATATGGATACTTGCCCCTATAAGAGAAATGAGCCTACGTATGTCCTTTCAGGCGTGGAAGGAGGGAGGTTGCAGCATTTTGGCAGACCTCTACCCGAACAAAACGTTTATCTCATACGAACAGGCCTGCGATGACTTTACGCTGGACAGAGTCACTACCTACACTACACTGGGCTGATGGAAATTGCTAGAATAACCTGGCCCACGTACCCTAACATCCCGCAAATGACCCACACATTGGACATACTTCTCACATGTGGAACTGGGCGCAGGCTGATCTTGCTCCTGTATAAGGCCATGAGGTCGAACTCGGCTGCCCCCCCAGGCAAGAACGGGCTGGGATGGGGACCTAGGTGGGCAAATAGACGACAAGACATGGGCAGCCATAGGCACGCTTACACACACAGTATCCTGCAACGCGCGATTCAAACTGATTCATTACAACTTTTTGCACTGCTCTTATCTTACGCCACTGAGGCTACGGCGCATCTCCCAGAGCCGAACCGACACGTGCCCCAAATGTGATGCATAAAAGGCAGATTTTTTACATTTAGCATGCGGATGTCCTGGGCTGCATGAGTTTTGGCCTCTGGTTGTGGCAAAAGTGCATGAAAGCACAGGTCTCCACATACTGGAGGAGTCATTACAATGTCTGTGGGGCCATGTAAAAAAACGCAGGAAGCGAAAAATGGCGTACAAGCTGCTACAACTGATGTTAGTGTTAGCTAAGCGTAGAATCGTCTTCACCTGGATGGGGCAGAGAGGCCAAGACATAACAGCATGGCTTAGAGATGTGCGAGAGTGGACGCTAACAGAAGAAGCCCATATGAAATTAAACCAAAGGGACGATAAGTTGCAGGCGGATCTGTCTGTGTGGCGGGAATTGTGCAACTCTGCCCTGAACTTAGACACTGTCGGCAAAGACCAGTATGAGCCCGAAGCAAGTGGGGATACGTCTGGTGGGGATAATAATGGGTCCGGAGAGTGGTAAATATGTGAATGACAGCTGTAAGACACCCCCTGATTCCATTTTACAAATGCTATACATTACCTCATTGTCACCTGTATTTTTCTATGTGAGAGGCTGTCACCCTTAGCACACCCGATACTGTGCATAAGATACTTGTACCTCAATAATTGCAGTAATGTTTGTTAAAAAAACAAAAATAAAAATGTAAAACAAAAAAGAAAAAGATCGATGCACTTAAAAGAGCACCAGGATTTGCTAAGAACATGGCAACAAGAAGGGAGCCCAAAACAAATCCTTGCTTGAGGCCATCGTGACAAAGATTTTATTAGTCATGTATCCAGAATTATCTTCTAACCCTTGTCCTGGTAGAACTATGTAGTACTTCCACCAGGCAAAGTATAGACTGTGGAATAGCCCGATTTCACGTTTCTCTTCCTTCATCCTGCTCCAAATTTAGAGCGCATCCATGCAGAGTACTGCAGGACTCTGTCCTCATCCCTGCCTTCTTTAACATTTAAACTAAACCCCTGGCTTCCTCTATTATGTCATTTGGGTGCGAGGTTTACAGTGCCGCAGATAACGGACTTGGGGGCATATCTACAAGGGCTGGCGATAATTATCGCTCAGCGCTCTTAGCGTGAGGATAATTATCGCCGGCCATCTCTGAATTTTATCGCGGCGATAGCGTGCTATCAGCAACGCTTATCTCCAAAGCGATAAAATTCAGAGCGCAAGCTGCCAACTGTGCGATTATCGCTGGAAATCCAGCGATAATCGCACAACATTTGGCGATAGCTTGCTGATAGGGCTACACATACTTAGCCATGATATCCACCTTCCATAGGATATCATGGCTAAGTCGGTTTCAAAGCAGGCGTAAGGAAAGTAGCGATAACAGAGGTTATCGCTACTTTTCTTGTCGCTATGCTTCTTAGCGTGAGGCTTGATAATAGGAGAAATGTCACTTAGCGACATTTCTCCCGTTATTCTGGGGAGGAACGCCCACTTTGCATCTCATTAGAGATGCAAAGCTGGGCGATAAGAGAAAGGGCGAAAAGCATGGATTCACGCGTTAGCGTGTCCTTGCTAATAGGGCGTTAAAATTATCGCCGCTTTTCGTCCGAAAACAGACGCTAAAGCGGCGATAATTTTATCGCCTGCCCTTGTAGATATGCCCCTTGCTTTTTAGGTCTCGCCTACGCAGCGCGCATGCGCTGCATAGGCAAAAAGACCTTTTCGAATCGCTTCGGCTTTTCAGCCAAAAACGTGCACGCGTTCCATTGCCTTCAATGGCAACACGTGCACGTTTGGCGATTCA
The DNA here is from genome assembly GCA_963921515.1 of Calotriton arnoldi. NCBI lineage: Eukaryota > Metazoa > Chordata > Amphibia > Caudata > Salamandridae > Calotriton > Calotriton arnoldi. Next base: position 376,171 of record CAWUFW010002576.1, read on the forward strand.
CTTGCGGGAGCGAGCGGCGCCATATGGTAGCAATTATCGCTCCTGGCGCCGCTTGCTCCCGCAAGTGAATCGCACTCCCCCCACCCCTCCCACTTCTTAACCCAGAGTACTGTTTCACTTTCGCGGCCGCGGCGCGGGGCCGCACTTGTGTTTCAGTGCTTGTTTTCTTTGTTTCTGCTCCCTTCCTTCCAATATATACAGATCCCTCTTTTCCGCTGTGTATCATCCCGCTATTGGTCCTTTCTCCTTAGTGCCTCCTGCTTCTCTGATCTTTATTTCTCTTCGCTCCTCTGCCCTGTCTCAAATATGTTCATGTTGCTATCTTCCTTGCGTGTCTTCCTGTTCTCAGCCCCTCCCTCGCACTTCTCATGCTCTTATTTCTAATATTCTGTCTCTCTAGCTCACAGCCACGTGTCCTCTCTGTTTCCCTATAAACGTCCTCCCACTCTCTTCAAAATCTCCCTGTTACTTTTCTCTCCTGCACAGTTGGTCGCGCATCCCTTCTCCTGGTCCTCCCTCCCTCTGGTCCAGGCTCACCTGCCACATCCTCCTCCTAGCCACAGCGAGCAGTGCGAGGGATCCGATGGAGGGGCGGGAGGGAGTTGATGAAATTAAACTGCAAATGCATTCTTGTTTGGATTGATATCCGGATGTGCCCTCTCACAGGCTGTTGTCCTTGTTCTTCCTGTCAACGAGCCAGCTGTACCTTTCTGCTTGTTTATTCAGTGATTAGCACGGTAGACTACCGTTTTTGCTTTTATTTTGTCCCCATTTTGCTTTTAGTTCCTCCTGCTTTTGGTATTTCTTTTTAATTGAACATCCGGTTCGAGGAATCTCCTCGCCCTCGTCAGTCATGAGCCTGAGCTGGATCGGAGGTGCTGGTCGGGCCTGTGAGGTCACATTGACCAGAAGCTGGTGCCCCCAGTCTGTAACCCCTTTGTGCATGAACTGTGCTTCACCCCACTGCAGGAAGCCAAAGTAGGTCTTCTTAATGTGTCTGGTTGTGCTTGTATGTGTGCATTTCTGCAATTAAACGTGTACCCTTCTCTTCGCTTCTTGTAACATGTGGGTAGGCACACTCGTTTCAACATTACGCCTGTTACTATTACAAGTGCACTGCATGTTCCATCCACCTTTCTATAGTGTAGTACCTGACCCTCGCAGCTTCTTCACTCTCTTGTGGCCTGTAAAAGCCCCACCTGGCTAGATTGGTGGCTCTGTTCCCCCATTCACCAGTGGCACATGAAGTATTAGTAGATGTTGTAGCACCCAGGATAATGTGCTGCATGGCTAAATACTTACAAGGTCCCAAAGGCGAGACCTATTGGCTATGCCAATGCTTGTTTACTTTGGGTCATTCTGTTGCCTCCGCAGTTTTATTACTGCATATTGGCAATAAAGTACTGGATGATTCAAAGCCATTTGAAACTAAACAGTGATAAGGCTGAAGTGGTTGTATTTGGGAATATTTAGCCACTTTGGAACGCAGCTAATTGGCCCACTTTAATTGGCACTTCTCCTGTCTCTGTGAACTGAAATAGAAATGTATAGGTTAATAATGGTGCATATTTGACTTTTAAACCTCAGATTTCTAAAGTTGCAGCAGATTGTTTTGGCTAAGCGCTCCGTTTGGAATGTGTTTCCTACCCTCCCTCTGTCAAATATGTATGTGGTTACGCAGTTCATAGTTGTGTTGTGCATTGACTAATTGACTATGGCAACACAATATATTTAGGACTTCTTAAATATATGCTTCAATTGCTGCAGCTGATTCAAACATTGCAGCAAGGATATCTCTGGGCTTCCCTTGGAAAGCTTATATCTCCCACATTGTACGTAAACTGCACCTAGTTCCAACATCAAAGAGAAGCATATTTAAAAGTTTAGGCATATGTCAAGGAAATGGTCCTCACTTTTATATCAGACATTCATCATCATCATCATAATCTTTATTCGATTTTATGGATAAAATCACAAAAGACAAGTCATTTAAAAACAACACACAGAATATCAATATCATAATCATCCATATTTTAAAACTCCCACCAAAAAACGTACAAGGGAAGAGCAGGTAAAAGTTGATTTTAACTACTGTAAAAAGAGTAAGGCTGGCCTGACTTGGTTAAAATTGAGCACTGATAAAATTGGGCATATAAAATTGTGTCGCAGGTAGCTATATTTTGGGCAAAACATAACCACATGTAATGTATCGTTGGTCAAGGTGTTATCACAGTTACAGGGGGGCAAATCTGAGTATCTAAAACTGCCACGGTTAAAAGGGACCAGTCGGTGAAATACATTTTCCCTGAAATAAGTCAACAAACGGCGATGATGGCGAGGTATATCCCAGGTCAGATAGGGTTCAATATTACTAACTGTTTTCACCAGCAGCACGTGTCGCATAGAGTGTTTTGTTAAAGTAACATCTTCGTGTTCTGACCTGAGCTTGTCCATAAACGCAGAGTCAACCCGATTACCATCCGCACGAGTTATACTTAAACATATCTAGCCTCCCTATAGCCCTCAAGTTACGTGCCACATACGCCAGCCACGAAATCTGTAAGGGCTTGTCTAATTGTAAGCTGTCTTGGAGGATCAGTCTGCTAAAGCCCAACTCAGCCTTTGTCCAGATGAGTTCCAGAGTTTTAATGGATTAATGCGAAGCTGATCAGTTAAATACTCCAAACGTAGTTCTTCGTGAACAATTTCATAAGGTGTGCTTTGACAAACGCCCAAGAGACTCCTTAAAAACTCCTTAAAAACGTATTTTCTGCAACTTGGAGTGGGGCCACCTGGCCGTATCCCCAGATTCCGCTACCATAACACACTAAGGGGATACATTTAGCCCTGTAAATCTCCAGAACTGATTGGATATGAGTGCGCCCCAATCGGCGGGAAAAATCCCAGACACCAAATATCGCCCTGCTAAAAGAGGAAACATTTTGATTAATGAACGAGTGCCAATTAAACTCAGAATCCAGTTGTATCCCCAGGTACTTGAACTTATCCACCTTTCTGATGTGCTGACCATCTATTACATATTTCATTGTTCTCGTTTTTGCTGGGCCAAAACTCATAACGTGATTTAGAAAAGTTGGTGGATAGGTCAAGGCTGTTCATAAAGCTTGTTTAGGCTTTTAGCAGTACGGGCCATTAAAACTGTATTGTCTGCATACAGTAGAGCAGGAATGGGGCGGCCACCTACTTTGGGGACATCAACACCCGCAACAGTCAGGACCAGCTCTAAACTGTTGATGTAAAATATACATAAAAAAGGAGCTAAAATGCAACCCTGCCGTACCCCTCGCTGGAGTTTAAAGTGCTCAGTACATTCCCCATTGGGGTCAAACCTAACGCTAGCGGACAGGCCATTGTGCAAATAGCGCGGGAAGTTAATTAAAACTATATCAACATCCATCTGTTCCATCATCGACCAGAGCTTAAGAGCGATTTACTCTATCAAAGGCCGAACTAAGGTCCATGAAGGCCAGATGGATGGCCCACTTCTTGGCCTTGGTATACTTGCAGGTTGAAAGATAAAGATTCAAGGTCTGTTCGATTGTTCCCCGTCCAGAACAAAACCCGTACTGGAGGTCAGACAGAAAGCCTCGCTCCTCGGCGCAGTCTGTGAGGCGATTTAATAGGATCCTACCAATAATTTTCACCTCCGAGTCTATGAGGGAAATAGGTCTAAAACAGGCCGGGTCTGATCTGTTGCCCTTTTTAAAGACAGGTGCTATTATAGACTGGGACCATGTTGAGGGAAGATGGCTAGATACAGCAGAGTTTAAGTGCAGTGTCAGTATTGGGGCCCACAAATCTATACAATCCTTGTATAGATCACCAGGAACCCCATCAGGCCCTGGCGCCTTATTTATGTGCAGCTGAGAAATAGCAGCTCTGACCTCTGTCAAGCTAAAGGTTAAGTTACAGTCTGTCCGGAGACCTTCTGCATGCTCAGCTTCAAGGCTATAAATGGCCCTAAAATAATCCAGCCAGGCCTGAGATGTAATGGTACATGCCTGCTTGTTGAGATGATCTTCAAGAAAAAGGGGCGAGTTGATGACACTCCAGAAGGCAGCGCTGTTGACTAGCCATCATCAACTTCTCCCAGGTCTCGTCTTTGATTTGGGCTTTACAATCTTTACAGGCTTTCTTAAAGGCCACCCTAGCCTTCTTAACTTTTTCTTGACAGCGGGACTTGGCATGCAAGAGAATCCAGAGGTCCTTATGGGCTCTAGAGCATTGTCTATCAAACCATCTAACCAAACAGGTGGCTGGCGAAGCAACAGATTTAAGGAGAGCTGACTTAATAAACCTGCAGATGTTAGTAAATGATGCCAGGATCCTCTGTGATGGCTCAGCATCTGATAGACAAGATTGAAAATCATCATGACACGAGCCAACCAAGTTTTGAACAAAGGCCAATGGGACGATGTTAGCCCACTTTATCCTTCGACCCTGATCAGCTAGTGTGGTGGGCGCCTGGTAAGCGGGTGTAGAGCTCACCGCTTTATTATCCCAATAGAATGAAGCAGTTAACGGGTTGTGATCGCTCAGATGATGTTGTAAAACCTCAAAGTCTAAAAGTGTGGGGAGAAGTCAACCAGAGACAAAGATATAGTCAATTACACTACGGTGCCCTCCCCCTTAAAGGTGGGCGTGTAAGCCTCCGCAGGGTCATCTTTGGTCACCAGCAAGTTTACCAGATTAAACTCCGAAATGAGACTGTTTGCCGCTTCCCCTTGGCATGTGTGTTTAAAATGTGCCTGGGTTACAAAAGGCCCTTCAAAATCAGATTCCTTATTATTAACACAAGAGCGGCACGGATGCAGGTTAAAATCTCCCATCAACATAATTAGAGTAAAGGGGGGCTCTGACAGAAAAAAGTCACCCATAAAACATTTAAGACTAGCCATGGCTTCCGTTCCATCTTTCGGGGAAACTGCATTATAAAAATTGATAAAAGGAGCAGTCTACGTTTGTTAGGAAATATTAAAAGAGATTCCTTCTGTATCCTTTTGCTATAACCCTCAAATAATTCACAGTAAAATGTCTTATACTAAGCAGGTACCCAGGCCCCTGACCCCTGAATTACCTGAGACCAGTCCCCCTGTGGAAAAGTGTAAATTCTATGTTAGCATAAGCGGCAGCCATGTTAATTCTATGTTAGCATAAGCGGCAGCCATTTTTACTGTTGCGTCCATTTCGTTTCCTTCGTATTCATTTTATTCTCTGATGCATGCCATTTCACCCAGCCTGTGTCCTCAATTTTAGCTGACCTCTCTGACATGGTCAATCTGGTGTACGTGCTGGGGGGCTGCAGCTGCCGGTGCACCTGGTCTCAGATGTTATCAAATGATTGCTTATTGCTGCCATAAACATTCTTACTCCCCCTCCTCATCACCTGACCACCTGGTCACCCTCTGCTCTTGTTTGCCTATAGCTATTTCCGTGCTTAAACTTGTTTCTTCCAGTTTTCCTTCCCGTGCGATTACACTGCAACAAACAGTATATAAGGGTGATGGTTTTTGCATTCAAGGTACTTCCTCCCACAACACTTTAGGGTATTGTTCGGACGCGGTACCGCTCATGAGTGTTTAATAAACTTGCTTTGTTTTACTTCACTCCAGTGCCGGTCTCTCTTTTGTTAGTCTTCGGACCCGTGGACGAGAGGGTGACCCTGCACCCGTGAGCCCTCACGTGGGTACATTTCCACAATTGGCGCCCAGCACGTGGGGCCCCATCGGAGACGCGGCCGTCTGAAGGAGTGGTCTCGACGGAAGATCAAAATTATCACTGAGGACGCGCACTGCATGAGAAGACCTTTGTCTTTGCAGCCGACGTGAACTTTGCGGTTTTCCTGACTTGACCCTCCGGGTGGTGGCCGGTCTCGACTAGGGCTTCTTTGGCGAATTTGCAGTGACCATTAGGTCAACCAGAGATCGGCAGGTGGGAGTTGAAGACTTCTGTTTGGTAAGGTCGCTGATGCGGCACTCTTGATTGTTTGGTTTGGTTTTGGTATTCATTCTTTGCAAAGATTGAAGGCAGGTATTGTGAGGATTTTTCTCCTTCTGACATTTGTTTGGATAGTAATATTTTACATATATTTGTTAAAACATGCCTGCTCTTAGTAAACTTCGTAAGTGGTGCTGCTGTTGCAGTGCAGGAAATGTTTTGGAACAAAGTCAACCGGCTCCTCCAGAAGGGACGCCGAATAGAGATATGTATATAAAATATGGTATTTGTCCCATAATGTATGGCTCATTGTGGAACAAATACACAAAGAAAGAACCCGACCTACAGTGGCCAGTAAATGGGTCATTTGATTTTCACAAGGTTCAGTACGTGGAACAGTGTTTGTTCAAAAGAAAGAGTAGGCAGGATATGTTTGATTGTTTGCGTATGTGGGATAAGGAAGTGCGAGAGAGAGCGAAGAAAGCGGAAGCTATAGCAAAGAAAGTACAGCGGAAGACGATATATCAACAAGGTGTTGAATTAAGAGTCAAGGAAATGCAGGAAGGAATAGAAAAGAAAGATAGAGAACGCGGATTGCAGGTAAATGGCCAGTACCCTATTAGACGTCCTGTCTATCCAATACTTGATACGATTCATGATGAATAAATCCCCCGTTCCGAGTGCCCCTGAGGGTGGTGCTTCTGATGATGAGATCTCCTCCTCAAAAGATATGGACAAAGATCAGCGATCCATGTGACAAACTCGCTCTACTCTGTCTAGCGAAGATAAAGATAAATTGAAGGGCAGTGCTAGAGAGGAATCTCGTCGGGCTACTACAGCGACGATCCTCACAACTACAGTTCAGGCTTGGGAAGACGCAAAACAGTTATATTTTTTAGAAAAGTTCTGTTGGGATGTATTATATAATTGGCAACATATCTCTGATGAACCAGGCCCAAAAGACTTGAATGCAGATTATAAGCAGTTAGGAGATGGGACTTACCCTTTCAAAAACATATCTGATACAATTAGACCAGCGGTTAAACTACGGGATGACACATTAAAACTGCAAAAGGAAAAAGAATTAGCTAGGAAGAGTAAAGTCGTAGAAACAGAAAAGTCTCAGACAGAGAAAACAGATGTTCCGGTGGACGAGGACAATCCTAGTAGTAGTAAAGTTGATATGAGACCAATGCGTGAAGCCGCACCCCTGTATGTTCCCCCGAAGGGTGCGGGAACTAATGATGATAAGACTTCCGATGATGCAAAGGGATATTTCATATATAATTGGGTCTACACTCCTTGGAGTAGAGCAGACGTTATGGCCCTTAAGACTGCCTTGCCCGACCCCCGGAAAAACCCAGCCGCCTTCTATGAGGAGGTGGAGGGAGCTATCAGCTCTTGCACTATGACCTTAGCGGATATAGATATGTTCTTTGGGCTTATTTTGCCCCCTAATATGTGGAGAACAATACGGAAAATTAATGACGCTGTGGCATTTGGTGACACCTGGGAAAAATTAGAAGAAATAGATGCGGACAGGGAACCTGCCCAGAAGCCCCAACAGGAGATATTAGATCTTCCTAAAGCTATTGTGACTAAATTGAAGACTCTCATACCCCCTAAGAAAATAGATTGGACTACGTTAGCGTCCTGCAAACAGAAAAAGGATGAGTCAGTTTCTGACTTCTTTTCAAGATTTGAGGAGACATTTCATGACTTTAGTGGCCAGTCGTTGGCTGACGAGACAGGCAAACACCTGTTTGGTGACAAATTTGTTGCTAATATGTTACCTGAAATATCTAGTCGCCTCAAGGCCAGTGAAAGTTCTTGGACCACGTCCTCTCTAGTTTCCCTTCTGACAATGGCACAATATTATGAGCGGCAGGAACAGGAAGCGAAGGGAAGGGAAGATAAAAAGGTTAAGGATTTAAAAACAAAGGTTATGATGGCTCAGGCGTATGGTCCACCATTTAGGAGAGGTGGAGGAGGTGGACGTGCAATGCATACACCTGGAGCACTCCCTCTCCTTCGGGAAAATTTGTCTCCTGATCAGTGTGCCTATTGTAAAGAGACTGGGCACTGGCGTTCTGAGTGCCCCCTTTTGCAAGGCCAACAATACCAGCGAGGAAGGGGAAGTATGAGAGGGCGTCCAGGGAACGTAGGAAGCAGGGGAGGTGCAAGTGATCGCCCCCGGTTTGAGGCAGTCGAACAGGGACCGAACTACCCTAATGCCTTTGACAAACGACACCAGTACCAAATGACTGATTATTCTGCTGATACGCCTACAGATTCCGATTATGCATAGGGATGCCCAGGACGGGGTGTGGGACCGGTTGAGGTGCCAGTAAATCAAATGGGTCCCTATGTTGACGCAAATGTCTTGGGATCTACTGATCAATTTCTGGTTGATACAGGGGCTACCCGTAGTGCCCTGTCTAAAAAACTGGTTCCTAGGGCTCCCCTGTCTGGCACATTGATAACATCGATAGGGTTCGACGGAACACCTACACCTAGCCCACTATCACAGCCACTTGAATATGGACTAGATAGATTCACTGCCACATGTCCATTCTTGCTCTCCCCTAACACTCCAGATAACATTGTAGGTATCAATATGCTAAAATATTTTCGTGCTACGATACGCTGTTCCCCAGAAGGTGTACGTGTTATCCTTAATGACAACTATCCAATAGTTGATAGATCTTGTCTTATCAATGAAGACGTCGCTCTGGCGTCCCTACCTTGCACTTTATGGGCTAGATCAGACACTGATGTGGGTCAAACGGTCATTCCACCTGTACAAATTCAAGTGAGGGAGGGTGCCTCGTTGCCTCGTTTGCCACAATATAAGATATCTCGAGAGGGCGAAGAAGCACTAGCAGGTATTGTTCAGGATTTGATTAAAATAGGTGTAGTGGAAGAGGTTTCCTATAATACCTGCAATAGCCCTATCCTTCCTATTTTGAAAAAAGACACTGATACTAAGATTTACAGGTTTATTATTGATTTGCGTGAGGTTAATAAAATAGGGGTGCCCCAATATCCGGTAGTTTCTGACATAACAACCCTCCTCACTATGGTCCCTCCCACTGCCACCACATTCTCCGTGATTGATCTGAAAAATACGTTCTTCTCAATAACTATCCACCCGGACAGCCGTTATCTATTTGGATTTACACTGAAAAACAGATCATTCAGGTTCTGTAAAGCTCCACAGGGCTATACAGAAAGTCCCAGTATTTACAGTCAAGCATTAAAGAGACAACTTGATTCCTTTCCTGTACCAAAAGGGGTGGTTCTAATTCAGTATGTGGATGACATTTTGCTTGCTGCAGACACTCCTGAGCAATGTGAAGAAGGTACATTGTTACTATTATAATTTCTTGCATCACATAATCACAAAGTCTCTAGAAAGAAATTGCAATACTGTAGACAGCAGGTTACCTATTTAGGTCACCTCCTGTCTAAGGAGGGACGTGCGCTCACACCAGATCGCATTCGGACCATTCTAGATACTCCTGTACCCCGTACTCAAAAAGATGTCCGTGCATTGATTGGCCTTACTTCCTTTTGTAGGCAGTGGATCCCCTGTTTTTCGCATATTATCAAACCTCTGTTAGCCCTTTTGACCAAAGACACCCCGATGCCCCTCCCATGGACTGCTGAATGCCAGAGCGCCTTCCAACAGTTACGTCAAGCCCTTTGCTCTGTACCAGTATTAGGTACCCCAGATTATACTAAATCTTTCACACTCTATGTACATGAAAGGGAAGGTTGTGCCCTCTCGGTCTTAGCACAGATGCACGGTGATAAACAACGCTCATGTGCATATTTTTCAGCTGTCCTCGACCCAGTCGCTCGCGCGCTGCCTGGATGTTTCCGAGCCGTGGCAGCAACGGCTGTATCCATACGCCAGAGTGAAGGAATAGTTCTATCACACAAATTGCTTGTGTTAGTGCCCCATTCAGTTGATGCGTTGCTAAACCAAACAAAGACGCAGCATTTGACTAGTGCTCGTCTGACAGGATATGAATTGACACTTTTGGCCCCCCATATTTTGCTAAAAAGATGTTTTACATTAAATCCTGCCACATTACTGCCATTTCCATCCACTCAGCCTCAGTCACAAGAGTCACATGATTGCATATTTCTCACTGAAGAACAAACAAAAGGTCGAGTTGACCTGCAAGACACTCCCTTCTCCATTACAGATGGGGAGTTATGGGTTGATGGGTCATGTTTGAAATTGCCCGATGGCACTATATCTGCTGCCTATGCTATTACGACACTCCAGACAATAGTTGAGACAGCTCGTATCCCACAGAAATCAGCTCAAGCAGCTGAACTGATCGCTCTAACCAGAGCATGTGAACTTAGTACAGACCTGATTGTCAATGTCTACACTGATAGTCAGTATGCGTTCGGGGTAGCGCATAATTTTGGCCGCCAGTGGAAAGAACGCGGTTTTCTCACTTCACATGGAACACAGATAGTGCATGGAGAACTAGTGCACAATCTCCTTACTGCCTTAACCTATCCTAAGAAAATAGCTATTGTCAAGTGTTGCGCACAGAAGAAGGTGACAGACAAAATAGGAGCAGGTAATGCCTTTGCAGATTGTACATCCCGTGAGACTGCAACGCAGCGAAGCACCACGTCTATGTATGTGGTTAAGTCGCAAGCTGAACGTTGGCATGATGCTAGACAGGAAGTGTTGGATATGCAACAATCTGCCTCCTTCGATGAATTAGGCCAATGGTCTAAGGAGGGCGCATTGGACGATGAGGGCTGTTGGAGGAGCAAAGATATGACTAAATGGAAGTTGCCCACTGCATACCTATACCCTCTGATTCATATGGCACATGGTCCAGCCCATGTTGGTGCATCTTCAGTAGCGAAACAGCTTATGCAAGTCTGGGACCATCCTGATATTGCTGGTATCGCTAAAAAGATAGTCCAGTCTTGCCTGGTTTGCCTCCAGTACGATCCTGGGAAGGGAACGCAAAATCCAGCAGGGGGGTTTGCGACACCATCTGCACCCCTTGAGGTCCTTCAGATGGACTACATCCAGTTTGAGCGCTGCAATAATCTTAAATATGTCTTAGTAATAGTTTGCGCCTTCAGCAAATGGGTGGAGGCATATGCTACGAAAGACAATACAGCCCTCACGACTGCGAAAATACTCCTGAAGGAATTCTTCCCTCGATTCGGTGCTTGTCGAGTTTTATGGAGTGATAATGGGCCTCATTTCATTGGACAGGTTGTAGAGTATGTTATGAAAGGGCTAGGGGTCAAGCAGAAGTTCCATGCTGCTTTTCACCCACAATCAGCAGGCCTGGTGGAACGTTATAACTCTACATTGAAACTGAAATTGGCAAAAATACAGGCTTCCACTTCCTTGAAGTGGCCTGATGCATTGCCCTTAGCACTGCTTTCCATCAGATCAATACCTCATACACGCTCTGGGCTTACCCCATATGAGGTCGTGTTTGGCAGGCCCATGAATATTTGGGGGGTTCCTAAGCCTCGCCCTATACACGATGTGCCTCACACATTAATGAGTGATTATCTGTCTCAGTTGACTGACAGTTTACTTTCTATTCATCAGCAGGGTCGGGAAGCTCTCCCGGACAGGTCGCAATGTGACGGACATGACTTGCGTCCGGGAGACTTCGTAATGATCAAGGTCTTCCAACGAACAAATTGTCTGGAACCTCGCTGGAGGGGCCCCGAACAGGTCCTCCTCGCCACCCGAACTGCGGTCCAAGTGACCAACAGGAAAAATTGGACGCATGCCACCCACTGCAAGAAGGTTCCACTCGCCTTAGTGGATCCTACTGCGTTGAAGGATCACTGCGACATCTTAGTCACAGAGACGGGACGAGCTGCATCACCTGAAAGAACTGAGGAAGTTTTTCCGGATCATACTATCCCCGGTACATCCAGGTACCTACTCCGATCCAGGAAGAAAGGCTCTCCAGTGCAAAACAAGACAAGTGAAGTCATTGACCTGAGTGGTTAAGTCTGACTACAAAGGGGGGTCTGCCTATTAGTGGCTACTCGTCTCAACGTCAGTGAAGAAACCAACGTCCACTCAGGACTCTTAGGGCGCTACCTTTTTTTGTCATTTGCCGAAAGATGATCCCCACTAAGGAGAAGAAGGGGATTGCTGTGACAATGTGTAATGGCTGTACACTTTGCATCCTTGGTTTGACTTTGATTGCTGCTCTTATTGCTACTGTAATGTGGGTAGTGGAGGAAGTAATGCCTGGGGCTTCCTTGCTCAACATTACTGCTACATCGCCTACTACAAAGGAACACCATCATTTCGATTTGCCGCAACATGAACAGGGGTATCGGCAAAATATGAGAAACAATTCATTTCTTCAAATGTTGCATCAGACACACCAGCTAAGCAATGCTACTAACTGTTGGGTTTGTGGCAAGATTCCTCCTCATCAGAACATAAGAGGAATCCCGTTGCCACCACTGCCATTTTCTCACAATGGCTCATGCCAAGCTTGGTTTGAGCTACTATATGCTTCCTACAAATTTAACCTCTCAGAAACATGGGATGTGGGCGACCTCAACGCCAAACTGAATAAAGTATGCTATCCCAACGAAGATGGGGACCCACAAGCAAAGGGGACCATCTTGGAGATGGAGGAATATAGTAGAGGAAATGCAGCAACAAAATATGTGTATCCAAACTCTAGATCGGCTAAAGGCAATGGGCCACCTGTTATCTCTGTTGTTCTGACTACTGGCCCTCTCTCTGTACAGAGTACAGGCAATGTGCTAATGGGTCACAGTAACTGTACTACAGTGTTGCAAATGTCCACGAGGGGCCGAAGCAGCTTCCTCGCATCACGTCATACTTATTTTGTTTGTGGAGCTAAGGCATACTACTTCCTACCTTCAGGCTGGTCTGGTACCTATTACATAGCTTTTCTTCTACCACCTGTGTTTCTAGCTCCCCCAACATACCACCAAAATCTGCAATTGTTCAATCACCACGTTGGTAGTAGGGGAAAATATGCCATTGATGTCTCTGTAGTCGATCAGACAGAGACCACATGGGAGCAATATACAGACTTTAATAAAGGATTTTTCTTCTTCGTTGGCCCAGTACAAAACAGCAAGTTGGTCCGTCGCCTCACCCGTACAATGGAGGCAGTGATTAATCAGACAACTGCGGCCTTAGGAAACTTGACGGAAGAACAAGCATCAATCCGCATGGTCGCTTTACAGAATAGACTTGTTTTAGATGTTGTTCTAGCTGACCGAGGTGGAGCATGCCATGTCATCGGATCCAGCTGCTGTGTTTTCATACTGGACAATTCACCATCTGTCTATGCGGCCATCTCCAAACTACACAAGATAGCCACCGAAATACATCAAGACCCAGGAACATGGACTTGGACTGGGTGGTTTTGGGACTTACTTTCAGTTTGGGGTTTGAAAGTATTATCAGTCCTGTTCATATTAATAGCTATTATCTTCTCTTGTTGTTTGTGTGTTCATTGTGGACCAATGCTCTGTTCTCTCTGTACTTCTGCCTGTACTGCCTGCATCTCGTCTAAAGAGAATGTCAAGAACGTAAATGCCCGTTTAGCAGTGGAACGAGAAATATATGGACTAATGACAATAGATGTTGAGGATATATGCTATACCCCTTGGAAGGGACAAAAACTGTCTTAGCTTTAGGGGTGGGCGGAATTTGCGTAGTCGCGCTACGCAAAGCTCCGCGAAACGGTAAAAAATCTCCGCAAGCACGCAAAAGTTCTGCGAACACGCGGAATTGCTTGTTCCGCCCGTTCGCGATGCTTTTTTCCTGTTCGCGAACGCTGTTTGCGTGCTCGGGGAGAAATATCTTGTGAACACGCATTTTGAAAGCGCGAACAAGCAAAAAATTCCGCGAAGCCGCGGATCGCGGAATTTTTGGTAATTCCGCGTTCTCCGCGGAACGCGAAATTACCCAAATTCCGCGAGCGGAACGGAATTTACCGCCCAGGCCTACTTAGCTTATGCTAAAAGGGTCGTCTGTGGAAAAGTGTAAATTCTATGTTAGCATAAGCGGCAGCCATTTTTACTGTCGCGTCCATTTCGTTTCCGTCGTATTAATTTTATTCTCTGATGCTTGCCTTTTCACCCAGCCTGTGTCCTCAATTTTAGCTGACCTCTCTGACATGGTCAATCTGGTGTGCGTGCTGGGGGGCTGCAGCTGCCGGTGCACCTGGTCTCAGATGTTATCAAATGATTGCTTATTGCTGCCATAAACATTCTTACTCCCCCTCCTCATCACCTGACCACCTGGTCACCCTCTGCTCTTGTTTGCCTATAGCTATTTCCGTGCTTAAACTTGTTTCTTCCAGTTTTCCTTCCCATGCGATTACACTGCAACAAACAGTATATAAGGGTGATGGTTTTTGCATTCAAGGTACTTCCTCCCACAACACTTTGGGGTGTTGTTCGGATGGGGTCCCGCTCATGAGTGTTTAATAAACTTGGTTTGTTTTACTTCACTCCAGTGCCGATCTCTCTTTTGTTAGTCTTTGAACCCGTGGACGAGAGGGTGACCCTGCACCAGTGTGCCCTCACGGGGGTACATTTCCACACTCCGACCAGTTGAGGCCCTCATGGATTCGGCTCTAGCGCTTTGAGGCTCCTGCCTCCTCTCCTGCTCTCTGTCTGTGCTGTCTCTTGTTCTTTCTGTCTCTCACCCTTTTGCCTCACACTCATTGCCATCCTTTTGCCTTTCTTGTGCCATACCTGTTGCTCTCTGCCACCCTTCGTGCCTATTGTTCTTTCTTACCCTTGCTGCCTTCTCACTCCTTTTGCTCTTTTTGTTCTTTTCTCACTCTTTTGTGCCTTTTCCATTCCTTTGGTGCTTTTTGCACTCTCTCACCTTTTTGTGCCTTATTGCTCCTTTTGTTACCTCTTCGCTCTTTCTCGTCTACTGATCACCGGGACCGCAAACCACTTTCACCAACAACATCGCTAACTTAATCCCCCCCCCCACCATTGACTCTAAGAATTACATCCTATGGGGACATTTCAAGTTCCATCTAGAAGACAAGAAAAACACCAACACCACCAGACTCCTCGAGAGCCTAGGAAACCTGGGACTGAAACAACACATCACTGGACCCAAACACTCTGCTAGACAAACCCTCGTCCCTGTCTACACTTTCAATGGCATTAAAATTATCGCAACCACGCCACTCACCTGAATTGACCACACCATCGTCCAATTCCATATCAGTATCCCGTGCCTAACTAGATCCACCACCACAAGCATGACCAGACACAGCTAGAGCAGCACCCGGAAATCCAACTGGGTATACACCCTGCGCCTAAATCAACCAACTTCTACCAAATACCTCAACAGAAACATCAAAGATCTCGGGTGGATCACAAAATGTGCAGACTTCATGGAACCTCGTAAACACAACACACAGAGAAGAATACGGAAACAGGCCAGCTGGTACAATGAGGAACTCGAAACAACAAAACAACACTGCAAACTATTGGAAAGAAGATGGAGATCAAACCACCTAGAAAACGACAAAAAGAGATTTAAGACAACCCTGAGACGCTACAATCAACAAATCAGCCCAGCTAAGGTCATGGAAAAAGCCATAAACAAGCAACTCTCTCACTATCTCAACACATACCAACTCTTAGAAACCACGCAATCAGGTTTCTGGCCCAACCACAGGACTGAGACTACCCTCATCGCAGTAACAGATGACATCAGGTTGATCCTCGACCATAGAGATACACTGGCCTATACTGCTTGACCTCTCAGCAGCTTTCAACATTGTCCCCCACTCCACCCTGAACAGAGGACCACATGAAACAGGCATCCAAGGACCCACCCTCAACTGGATCTGCTTCTTCCTTGCTGGAAGAACACAAAGAGTCAACATGCCACCCTAGGCTTCGGAGGCCAAGAACCAACCTCATTTCTGGAGTTCCCCAAGGATCATCTCTCAGTCCAATGTTATTAAACGTATATATGACTGTGTTGGTGGACCTCATCATCTGATCACAGAACAGCAACATGCTCTCCTACACAGATGACACCCAACTGATACTCTCCCTGTCAGGCATGACCCCCCACTACAAAAAAACAACTTCACCACCTGCATGACTGCGGTAATCACATGGATGAAATCCAACTGCCTCAAACTCAGCACAGACAAAACTGAAGTGGTGTTCTTCCGAAGGAAAGCCTCTGTATGAGACTCCACCTAGTGGTCAGCTGACCTTGGCCCAACACCCACCCCGACTACCCACGCCAGAAATCTTGGAATCATCCTAGATGACAAACTCGACATAACAGCCCAAGTAAACGCAGTGACCTCCACTTGTTTCCACATCCTTAGTGTGCTGCGAAAGATCTTCAAACAGCTAACAGAAAACACCAGGAAAATGACTATGCATGCTACATGCAGACTTTACTACAGCAACACACTCCGCAAGAATCACCAAGGGCAGATGTATCAAGCATTTTTGCGTTCGCAATGATTCGCAGAATCTGCCCGTTTGCGAACGCAAAAATTGCTTTTCTGATGCAGCAAACCTGTTACCGAATCGCAAAATGGGTTTGCGATTCGGTATTAAGAAGGGGCGTGTTTAGGGTGTCCCTTCCTAATACCGAATCTCATCGGTATGTATGAATGTTTTGTGACCGCAATTGCGGTCGCAAAACATTCTCATTTTACCACCTACTTCAAGTAGGTGGTAACCCATTCGCAAATGGGAAGGGGTCCCCAAGGGACTTCTTCCCCTTTGTGAATGTTTGTAAAACCATTTTTAAGAGCAGGCAGTGGTGCCACGGACCACTGCCTGCTCTTAAAAAAGAAAAAGAAAACTTTTAATTTTTCGTTTTGTAACGCATCTCGTTTTCCTTTAAGGAAAACAGGCTGCTTTACAAAAATAAAAGATTGCTTTATTGAAAAGCAATCACGGACATGGTGGTCTGCTGATCTCAGCAGGCCACCATTCCCGTGATTTATGCGATTCCTAGGGGGTCGCAAATTGCGACCTACCTCATTAATATTCATGAGGTAGGTTAATTGCGACCCCCTAGGAATCGCAAAAGGTGTACTATACACCTTCAGACATTGCATTTTGCGATTTCCTAATTGCGAATCCTTGTGATTCGCAATTAGGGAATCGCAAAATGCTAGCTACATACATCTGGCCCCAAGAATCCAAACCATTCAAAATGCTGCCGCAAGACTCAGCCTCTAGCTATCTCACCACACACACATCACCCCACACCTCATAGAACTGCTCTGGCTCCCAATCCAGAAGCACACCCAGTTCAAACTGCTCACACACACATACAAGGTAATACACAACACTGGTCCTACCTCCCTTAAAAGCCACATAAACTTCCATACACCATGCAGGCACCCAGGGCCGGACTGGCCGTAGCGGGCACCGGGCGTTTCCCTGGTGGGCCGCCAGGGTGGGGGCCAGTTTTGGGCCCCTGGGGGGCCGTTTTTGTTACAGGGCCGTTTTTGCAGCATAGCTGCAATATCGGCCCCTGTAACAAAATCGACCGAAACCGGCCCTGGCAAAGTGCACCCCAAACCCCCGGGGGGGCCAGCCGAGCACTTTGCCAGGGCCGGTTTTGGTTCCCAGTCCGGCCCTGCAGGCACCTCTGCTCAGCCGGACTCTCACTGGCACATATGCCCCATAACCACAAAGCTACAGCTATATGCTGTGCCTTCTCCTATATCTCCCCCAAAGAGTGGAACAACCTCCCTCACCACAACAGAGCTTCCTCATCGCTTCTCGAGTTCTGCAAGAAGCTGAAGACGTGGCTTTTGGGATAACTTCACCAAGGAGACAGCTGCCTAACGCACCTGCAAAGCTCCTAGATGCCCTCATGGGTGATTAGCGCAGTATACAAATACAGATAACAAAACATAAAAAATGCAAATGTGTATTTACTGGTGGTGTTGTAGGGATTCTGCACATACACAGAGCTATGCACAGGATAATAGGACCTCAGAATATAGTGGTGAACCAACCATACACCTTAGTACCCACAATCCCAATCCGAATAGCTTTAGCGTCTCAGCAGCGATGCTACCGATGATTAGACAACCCAGAACACGGTATCTCTCTCAGGACTCGCGGGAGCAAGAACACCCTTTCATAACTCATGCATACTCTGTCCACAACGTTCGTAGTAAGAGACACAGTATAGTTTAAAACGTTTATTTCAACTATCTTGCTCTAAGATACAGTACACGTGCCAGTACTATCAGCATAATGCATAAGGATAAAATAATAAGCATGGTTACAATTCCATAGAATACAAACGGGGAAAGCATTTCATAAAGCAGTGGATATAGGGCTAAATGACCTTACCACCCTCCCCGTGCTATTAGCTAGTTTATTATAAAAACAGAAGACCTCTGGGCATTGTCAGGCAGACCATCATACCTCAATATCTAGATGCAAGGTTTACATCATCAGACAAGCACAGCTCTTCTCCCTGGAAAGGTTTTTCTCCAAGGGCCTCTAACAGTGAAATCACAATATTAAAAGCACACAAATTTCTCCAATGCAGCTGTACTTAGTGTTATGTCTAAGTGCGAGGGACTGGCCAAATCAGCAAGAACAAGGGACGTTGTTTTTCGACCTTGTACATGTTGTGCAGATGTAACCCACAGGGAACAGGAGAAAAGGTGAAAGGCAGAAATGCAGACAGTTCTAAAATAGCCGGGCAGAAGCAGAGGCTGGAAAAACAAAGGCACAAAGTAACGTGCGCAAAAAAGGCATCATGGCAGTCAGGCCTAAGCCAACGTAGCAAGGCAGACCATGAGGCCATAAACCACACGAAACCCTCCCCTGGTCAGTCCATTGGCGAAGACATAGGACGAAGACAGAGTTCAAGTTGACAGAGCAGAACAGAAACGTCTGTTTTGGATTAGTCCCCATGAAGGACAATGAATGGGAGAGGAAAACAAAATTTGCAGATTAAAAAAGTCCAGTGAGGCAGGTCGCTGAAAGCGAAGGCCCCCCTTAATCCAACAGAGTGTAAGTGCAGAAAAACACCACACCTTCCAAGAGGACATCGTTGGAATCGTCAGAAAAAAGCGACGCCATCCAGTCCAATAAATCAAAACTGCAGTCATGTTCCTCGCAAGAGGGAGCAGCGAACAGCATTGCGGGACAACTTGCGTGATACTCAATATAACTTTGTTGTAGGAGATTCTGAGCAGCCGCCCAGATATCCCATTGTGCCAAAATTCCAAGTGCAGCCGCACGCGCCATGTAGCCAGCACCGGAACAGTCCCGCTCATGGGCCTCTAAGGGACCCATCAACTGGACAAAATCCGGGCGAGACAGAGACGTACTGGAGAGGCAATAATCCAAGGACCATGAGAAAGGACATAGGATGCAAGACATCACAGGTTGCACGCAAGTGAAATACGCAAAGCGAAAAGAAAGTCTGTATGACACACTGAGTGTCGCCAATGGCAGGACGCCGAAGCCGGCGAGGATGCGTTCACGGAGCATCTGGAGTCGACCGGGGTCGAGAAGGGCCCAGGGAAGTGCAGCCATTGCGTAGGAAACAGACCAAAAGCAATATACCAGCCGCTAAGGCGAGGATCAACGGAAAGCCGCCAAAGACGCTGGAAAAAATGGAATGAATAAAAGCCGGTATTACACCAAAGATAGCTTGAAAGGAGGTAACAAGGCCAGAGCCCACAACTTTAAAAAAGTGCACCAGACCTTCGGTGCGTGATGCATTAAAAACACGGTGAATCAGTTCACCGAAATGTTGTGGGAGGTTAGTGTTCAAAAGGGCCTGTATTTCACTGTGGGTACTAGCCACCTGGAGGATGAATGTCTCCCGGGCGGATGTGAGCATAACCTCCTGGTTCAATAATAGCGCCTTTATTCTGCTCAATTTATTGAAATCCGCCTTCAAAGTAGGAATGGAAGGCCAAATGGAACTATCTATGATGTCGTGCAAGGGAGGAAAAAGCACATTTTTGCAGCAGACAACTCTGTGGGAAACTGTTACAATATAGGGTATGCCGGCCAGCATGCCACAGCAGTCCTGATTATTCAGAAGCAGATAGCTACCATTTGCAAGCAGAGTGAAAGTAGGAGATATAGCAGGAGCAGGAATGCCCTTTAAAACACAAGCAAGATTCGGAGCCGAAACGTTACAAGCTCCGTGCAATTTAATGTTTTTGCAAATAAGGGAATGACCCACAGTAGAATCGCATGACTCTCCTGTGAGAAAAACTTCCCTGCCGTCCCTAAGGCATCTATAAAGGAAAGGCAGGGACCAAAGTTCATGCAAGAAGTCACTGCCTAAAGGCTGAAAACGGCCAACAGGATAATGTTTCATGCAGGAACTGAATTCAAATAAAGAGAAAGGTAAAGCGATAACCCCGTGTACTAACCACACTGCAGAATCCAATTCCGTCACAGAGAATGGTAAGGGCTCTATTTTCTCGATATGTAACAGAGTGTATGTTGCATCTTTCATGGACATGAACTGCTGTTTCCCAGTCAAATTAAACGGCAAAAATAAGGCAGAGGTGTTTAAAAAATGCCAAGGAACTTTACCCATTTTAAGCGTTTGCAAAGTCCATGCAAACTGCATCACTGAACGCAATTGATTTTGACCATGATATAACACAGAAACATCATCTTGTACAATATCAACAACAGAGGAAACAATATTCTCTAATGTGTAAATGCGGGAAGACAGGGTATTAATACTATTGTCAACAACAGCAAGCACCTTTTCTAAATTTGCTTGATCTATTTCCCGTAGACGGGAAGCAGCTTCAATTTGCGAAAGCTTCCAGAGTTCATTGTAAGTTTCATAAATGAATCTCTTAGGTCGAGGACCACGAGGCCCCAGAACAAAATCGGACAGATCAATGTTGCCTGATAGGAGGGATAAATGCTGTTTCACAGAATCTAAGGAAGAGTGCTGCAACCACTGTTTACATAATTTACCAACAGAATATGTTGAAACAGTACGAGAGTCAGAAAACCTCGGGTCTGGCCTATCCTGTTTGTAACCAGGAGCCGAGTCATGAAAACGCAGTTGGCAGGCATTTGCTGCCGTTGGCCAAGCCAACCAGGGTCACTGAACAAACGTGGAAACATTAAATGAATTGTTCTGAAACAAGGCTTGCAAATCTGTAAGGGACACATTGAAATGCAAGCTCTCGTTGCAGTGTCTGAAGAAAATGGACCGCAGTGATCCAGGTAAACACACCCAAAAGGTCTGTTAGATATGCAGAGCGGGGTTTGTGGTGGTCGTGCAACCGTGGAAGGCTTACCTGGATCACTGCGGTCCATTTTCTTCAGACACTGCATATAAGTACATCTTGGTTGCAGTGGACTCGTGCACACGTTTCATCTGGGTTTGGCCACAACGGAGTGCTGACGCTCGAAATGTCATAAGGGATTTGCGTGTCTTTGTGGGAATTTTCGCCTGTGGCACCTTCCATTCGGACCAAGGTCCAGCGTTCACCTCTAAGGCTTACAAGGACGCAATGGGTTCACTGGGGGTGCGGGTGAAATTTTCGTCTCCATATCGGCCTGAGGGCAATTTGATTGTTGAACGAATGAACCGTGACTTAAAGCAATCCTTGACAGCTAGAGTCTTAGGTACTGGCAGGAACTGGCTGGCCCACTTGTATACCGTACAACGTGCACTGAATAATCTCCCTAGAAGACCTCTGGGTGGGCGGACCCCATACGAAATGCTCTTTGGCATACGAATGTTTGTGCCCGACCTTGATGGTCTAGACATGGCGGCGCAATCCGCAATCTTTGATGTAGATAACCATTCTACTATGTTACAGGACTTACAAGAAGACCGAGACAAACTTGCAAACGAACATTTACAAACGTCACAAGAAAGCACATAAGTATGGGTTTGTTTGTATAAACCACGCCACCAGTAACGCTGCTGCAAGATGGAAACCGTCGCAGACACGCCAGCATGAGCCGAAGCCATGCCTTCGTGTGCGGCCGTTATCAAGGAAAGTCTGCGGTCCGCGTTGGGAATCAGCCGATCACCAACGTCAGGAATTCTTACAAAAGGAGCTTGTTCGGGACCTAATTGATAAGAGTATTTGGAAGGGAAACCCCGTGGGTAATTAGCACCCTCCTTTGTTGCAGCTATAGCTGCCAGAATATCATTATCTATCTTAGTCATGGATCTTGTAACTGCTGCGACTGAGCACGTGGCTACTGCTGATTTGGCAGCTTCATCTGCCAAACCGTTACCGACAGCGTGTGCGCCCACACGCTGGTGGCCAAGAGTGTGAATCACCTGTGTGAGAGGCAGACGTTGTTTCAAATCTGCTACTCGAACCCAAAGCATTTTATGCTTAATTGTGCTGCCTTTTGCATCTCTATAGTCATTTTGTGACCAAAAGAAGAGATTGTCATTGAAAGATTGAACACAGTAGTAAGAATCGCACACAATAAGAGTGGTCACATCCGGATTAGCGAACTCAAGTGTGAGCACCAATGCGCGCAGCTCGGCCAATTGTGCAGTACTGTTTCCTAGTGCCTGAGTGTGCACTTCAGTTGATTTGAACTTGCCGTTCACCATGGTACCTGCAACAATAGCACATGCCGCGGAATAAGCATGCTTGGAACCCGTGGCCGGTTGTGCCGAACCATCGGTATAGATAATACATTCGTACTCCTGTAGCAAAGACAGAGGAGGAGGATGAACGAATTCATACTGTAAAAACTCCTGTGTCTGAAGAGAAGAATCAAAGATAAAAGTGACATCCGGGGACGTCAAAGATGTTGCCCATTGTATCCAACGGGGGTGCAAAGCTTTAGAGTTCGGTACACTTGCTTTCGTCACTGCCTCAAGGGCAGGATATGGTGTTACCACCAAAATGCGTTTTCCCTGTGCCAGTGCGCATTCCTTTAGAATCGCCATCTGCACTGCAGTCAAAACTTTCTCCACAGAGGAAAAGCGCATTTCTGCTGAAGTGTAAAGATGTGACTTGTATGCAATCGGTACTGTGTCACCTTCGTTAAAGGTTAAGTAAGTGAAACCCACTGCCCCTGGAACGATTCTAATCACCAGGTTTGTGTGGTTATCACGTGTCAACAAGAATTTAGATTCAAGTAGATCAGACTGCAAAGATTGCAGTATGGTGGAATGCTCGGGAAGCCAGCATGACTTCGAAAAGTTAGGTTGTATCAAGGCATAAAGAGGCTTGATACGCTGGGCATATTCGGGAATATAAGTAAGCCCGAAGTTCAGAAAACCCAGTAAAGACTGAAGCTTCTTCAGAGTAGTTGG
This sequence comes from Calotriton arnoldi, assembly GCA_963921515.1. Taxonomy (NCBI): domain Eukaryota; kingdom Metazoa; phylum Chordata; class Amphibia; order Caudata; family Salamandridae; genus Calotriton; species Calotriton arnoldi. The sequence goes on from CAWUFW010002576.1 coordinate 399,470, forward strand.
AGGGCACAAGAGTGCGCATTTCTCCAAAAAATGGGGGGCTAAGCCCTTACCTTCATTGTTGAGCTCATAGCCCAAAAACAAAACGGTAAATTCAGCAATGTGTGATTTGGCAAAGTTGAATTTGTAACCTAAGACCGCAAATTCAAGAATAATGCGGTCCACTCGGGAAAGATGCGGCCATAGTTCGTCGTCTGTCAGATAGATATCATCGACGTACGAACACGCATCTGGGTCTATGCTGTCCAACAAAGAGACAACACGGGCGGCGAATACACCTGGACTGTTCTTGTAGCCCATAGGTAAACGCCGGAATTTGATATGTTTACCACCGGAAGTGAAAGCGCTCCATTGGCTGCACTCCGGGGACAGGTTGTGCGTGTAAAATCCATTGGATAAGTCAAGTGTCGTTTTATATTTTTTACGAACAAAACTGTCTACAAGCGCAGAACTATGTGTATTTTGTACCGCAAAGGTCCGACAATGAGAGTTCAAATGTCGGTAATCCAAAACTAGGCGGTACGATCCGTCGGGTTTAGAAACCGCGAAAAGGGGATTATTCATCAGTGATACACATGTTTCAATTACTCCTTGATATTCTAACTGTGTCAGAATTTCGGAAACGGGACCTTTAGCTTCCCGCTTGATGGGATATTGGGGTTGTGGCTGTGGCAGCGACCGCAAAGGAATATCATGGGGGGGAGAGTCTTCATCCCAGCCCACGTGGTTGCAGTACAACGCCGGAGCCAAGGACGCTGCCCACTCTGCTGCGAGAGCCTCCGCTTTGTCCTTGGGGACATGACGAGAAAAGCTCGGAAGGATTACCTCCTCCCCTCTACACGCAGCAAGTACGAATGGGGGCGGCCAATCCGCCTCTGCCAACAGAATGTCATACGAAGAGGTCAGATTCTCCCAAAAAATCCCTTTAATAACACGCTGTATGTCACCTTCAATTTGAATGACAATATTATATAGTCTGTCAGGGGGTGCCACTCTGGTGTCTGCTGTCTCAACAGTAATGAATGTATCAGTTGCTGTCGCCTCCACATGAGGACGTAGTGCCTCCCGCACTATGGTAACTTCCGCTGCGCTGTCTAGGAGCCGTCACTGCCCACGTCCAATTCAGGAGTCTCGTTCTCATCGTTTGTGGCATACCTCGCTGTTACAGCTGCAACTTTTTTCTTCTGAAACTGTGGGCGAGAACATGGAAATTCGTCTGGTTTCCCTCGGACTTGTTGTCAAGGTTGGTCTCGTCCCTGAGGAGCCTCACGACCCCTGCCTCTATCCTGGCGATCTCCTCCACCAGCCTGGGAGGTTGTTGGTGCCTGTGAAGAACGAGGTGTACGCGAATCAGGGACTTGAAATCTCTCTGGAGATTTAATTCTCGCCCTATCGCGCAAATCATAAGTGCGTTCAGAAGAGACGGAAACCGGGGATGCGCCTCGCGACCCTGGCTTCTTCTGTTACTTACCCTGTTTTTTCAACCTCCAGCTCTTTTTAGTAAAGAACGGCTTCTCATCCTTCTCAGATTGAGTTTTCGGTTGAGGTTGCGATTGTGTCTGCGTTTTAGCAAAAGGCTTGACTCCCAGGCTATTGCGGCCAATTGTTTTGTAAGCCTGTGCAATAATTTTCGGTAATTCGCGCGGCTTGTCCGGTTCTGGGATCAAAGCCAAAGCATTAGCTACTTGAAAGTTAACTGCATCACCCTTGACATTCGCAAGGATCAAATCAGCTACTACATCGAACACTCCCACCAGTCTCATCCCTAATTCCACAGCCGCTTCAGGGCCATGCTCATCCTGCACTCGTTTAATTACAGAGGGGAGAACCGTCATGGAAGGAGTGCCGAAACACTTAGCATATATTGCTGCGAACACCTTACCCCAGTTGTTACATTCTGTCAACTCGGGAATTAAATCTTTTGGCAAACTAATCGTCAAAATCCTGTGTTTTTCCACAGGAGAAGTATTTGGAAAAACTGCCTCCAGCTGGTCAAATTTTTCTGCAAGCCAATAAGGCAAATCGTCCTTATTTTGTGGGCGTTTGCCCATCACCGAATTAACCATGACGGGACTTATGGTTACACCGCCCGGCCCAGCTGGATGCGCTGCAACTCCAGGCGGGGCTCCCTGGATATTGCCTGTAACATACTGTACTAAAGCTCTGTGCACACGTATCAAAGACGTATGCAACTCACGCAGTTCAGCAACTGCTAGCGTCATATAACGCCGATGTGGGGTATACCCGGCCAAAACTGGCCAAGTGGCCCCTGCAATCGATAAGGGGCCTAAACGAATCGGGGTAACCGGTTGGGGGAGGGCGCCATTAAACCAAACACGGTGTTGCCATGCCTTGAGCGGTACTTCAAGATTTCGATAAGGCCTATAAACTATAGGAGTAGCGGTGGCTGTATATTCATGGAACAGATTATCCGTCCCATCCACCGCCGGGAAGGTGACCCAAGAGTAAAAGACCTCAAAGTGGTAAGCGGGATCCGCTTGTACCACAAAGATCAGATCGACACCCGCGTCAGGCACTCCATATACTGTCAAGTGAGCCCGGAGCGCTGCGCGGCTATGTGCCGCAATTTGGACAGCCATTTAAGGCTAAAATGTTTCGACAACCTAATATGAGGCAGCACAATATAGGGTTGTATTTAAAAACCTTTTAACAACTTCAAGCTTGAAAGAACCTATAAAAACGTCAATATAGGAGGTATCACCTTCACACACGCTTCCGGAAGCGTCTGTGAAGGGGGTTGTGGACAAGCACAAGTACTACTCAAGCGTCTCGCAGATAAGCAGCCCACTCGTTGGTTGCGCCATGTTGTAGGGATTCTGCACATACACAGAGCTATGCACAGGATAATAGGACCTCAGAATATAGTGGTGAACCAACCATACACCTTAGTACCCACAATCCCAATCCGACTAGCTTTAGCGTCTCATTAGCAGCGATGCTACCGATGATTAGACAACCCAGAACACGGTATCTCTCTCAGGACTCGCGGGAGCAAGAACACCCTTTCATAACTCATGCATACTCTGTCCACAACGTGCGTAGTAAGAGACACAGTATAGTTTAAAACGTTTATTTCAACTATCTTGCTCTAAGATACAGTACACGTGCCAGTACTATCAGCATAATGCATAAGGATAAAATAATAAGCATGGTTACAATTCCATAGAATACAAACGGGGAAAGCATTTCATAAAGCAGTGGATATAGGGCTAATTGACCTTACCACCCTCCCGTGCTATTAGCTAGTTTATTATAAAAACAGAAGACCTCTGGGCATTGTCAGGCGGACCATCATACCTCAATATCTAGATGCAAGGTTTACATCATCAGACAAGCACAGCTCTTCTCCCTGGAAAGGTTTTTCTCCAAGGGCCTCTAACAATGAAATCACAATATTAAAAGCACACAAATTTCTCCAATGCAGCTGTACTTAGTGTTATGTCTAAGTGCGAGGGACTGGCCAAATCAGCAAGAACAAGGGACGTTGTTTTTCGACCTTGTACATGTTGTGCAGATGTAACCCACAGGGAACAGGAGAAAAGGTGAAAGGCAGAAATGCAGACAAAATAGCCGGGCAGAAGCAGAGGCTGGAAAAACAAAGGCACAAAGTAACGTGCGCAAACAAGGCATCATGGCAGTCAGGCCTAAGCCAACGTAGCAAGGCAGACCATGAGGCCACAAACCACATGACACCCTCCCCTGGTCAGTCCATTGGCGAAGACATAGGACGAAGACAGAGTTCAAGTTGACAGAGCAGAACAGAAACGTCTGTTTTGGAATAGTCCCCATGAAGGACAATGAATGGGAGAGGAAAACAAAATTTGCAGAATAAAAAAGTCCAGTGAGGCAGGTCGCTGAAAGCGAAGGCCCCCCTTAATCCAACAGAGTGTAAGTGCAGAAAAACACCACACCTTCCAAGAGGACATCGTTGGAATCGTCAGAAAAAAGCGACGCCATCCAGTCCAATAAATCAAAACTGCAGTCATTTTCCTCGCAAGAGGGAGCAGCGAACAGCATTGCGGGACAACTTGCGTGATACTCAATATAACTTTGTTGTAGGAGATTCTGAGCAGCCGCCCAGATATCCCATTGTGCCAAAATTCCAAGTGCAGCCGTACGCGCCATGTAGCCAGCACCGGAACAGTCCCGCTCCTGGGCCTCTAAGGGACCCATCAACTAGACAAAATCCGGGCGAGACAGAGACGTACTGGAGAGGCAATAATCCAAGGACCATGAGAAAGGACATAGGATGCAAGACATCACAGGTTGCACGCAAGTGAAATACGCAAAGCGAAAAGAAAGTCTGTATGACACACTGAGTGTCGCCAATGGCAGGACGCCGAAGCCGGCGAGGATGCGTTCACGGAGCATCTGGAGTCGACCGGGGTCGAGAAGGGCCCAGGGAAGTGCAGCCATTGCGTAGGAAACAGACCAAAAGCAATTTACCAGCCGCTAAGGCGAGGATCAACGGAAAGCCACCAAAGACGCTGGAAAAAATGGAATGAATAAAAGCCGGTATTACACCAAAGATAGCTTGAAAGGAGGTAACAAGGCCAGAGCCCACAACTTTAAAAAAGTGCACCAGACCTTCGGTGCGTGATGCATTAAAAACACGGTGAATCAGTTCACCGAAATGTTGTGGGAGGTTAGTGTTCAAAAGGGCCTGTATTTCACTGTGGGTACTAGCCACCTGGAGGATGAATGTCTCCCGGGCGGATGTGAGCATAACCTCCTGGTTCAATAATAGCGCCTTTATTCTGCTCATTTTATTGAAATCCGCCTTCAAAGTAGGAATGGAAGGCCAAATGGAACGATCTATGATGTCGTGCGGGGAGGAAAAAGCACATTTTGCAGCAGACAACTCTGTGGGAAACTGTTACAATATAGGGTATGCCGGCCAGCATGCCACAGCAGTCCTGATTATTCAGAAGCAGATAGCTACCATTTGCAAGCAGAGTGAAAGTAGGAGATATAGCAGGAGCAGGAATGCCCTTTAAAACACAAGCAAGATTCGGAGCCGAAACGTTACAAGCTCCGTGCAATTTAATGTTTTTGCAAATAAGGGAATGACCCACAGTAGAATCGCATGACTCTCCTGTGAGAAAACTTCCTGCCGTCCCTAAGGCATCTATAAAGGAAAGGCAGGGACCAAAGTTCATGCAAGAAGTCACTGCCTAAAGGCTGAAAACAGCCAACAGGATAATGTTTCATGCAGGAACTGAATTCAAATAAAGAGAAAGGTAAAGCGATAACCCCGTGTACTAACCACACTGCAGAATCCAATTCCGTCACAGAGAATGGTAAGGGCTCTATTTTCTCGATATGTAACAGAGTGTATGTTGCATCTTTCATGGACATAAACTGCTGTTTCCCAGTCAAATTAAACGGCAAAAATAAGGCAGAGGTGTTTAAAAAATGCCAAGGAACTTTACCCATTTTAAGCGTTTGCAAAGTCCATGCAAACTGCATCACTGAACGCAATTGATTTTGACCATGATATAACACAGAAACATCATCTTGTACAATATCAACAACAGAGGAAACAATATTCTCTAATGTGTAAATGCGGGAAGACAGGGTATTAATACTATTGTCAACAACAGCAAGCACCTTTTCTAAATTTGCTTGATCTATTTCCCGTAGACGGGAAGCAGCTTCATTTTGCGAAAGCTTCCAGAGTTCATTGTAAGTTTCATAAATGACTCTCTTAGGTCGAGGACCACGAGGCCCCAGAACAAAATCGGACAGATCAATGTTGCCTGATAGGAGGGATAAATGCTGTGTCACAGAATCTAAGGAAGAGTGCTGCAACCACTGTTTACATAATTTACCAACAGAATATGTTGTAACAGTACGAGAGTCAGAAAACCTCGGGTCTGGCCTATCCTGTTTGTAACCAGGAGCCGAGTCATGAAAACGCAGTTGGCAGGCATTTGCTGCCGTTGGCCAAGCCAACCAGGGTGACTGAACAAACGTGGAAACATTAAATGAATTGTTCTGAAACAAGGCTTGCAAATCTGTAAGGGACACATTGAAATGCAAGCTCTCGTTGGTGGAGGAAGACAACACAGGAATGGAAGGTGCATTTAATTGTTTGGAAGTAGCCAAACCCCAACACGTTGTTTGATAGATTGACTGATTTAAAAACAAAATTTGGGTCGGGATGAGGCAAGCACGGTGCAAGGCTTCTGTGCCTTGTACCTGCCATGATTTGGAGCCCCAAATAGATTTCAAGTCAATGGTGTTCCGCCAGTGTTCATAATGTGTAATGAAGAGAAGTCGGAGGTTCTCTTGTATGGCGTATTTCCTGCCAATTTCAGAGAGAGGCTATGGCCCCCTGGTTTCCCCCTGCCTAGTGCAATGGGAAATGCTGCAAAAAATCTGGGGGTCTGGTTCAATGAGAACCTGACCTTTTCAACCCAGGTTAAGAAGCTGGCTGGGACCTGTTTTGGCACCCTGAAAGCTTTGAGGAAGTGTCTTCCTCTCCTTCCAAGACCCGCCAAAGAAACTGTTGTTCGTGCCTTGATTTTGTCCCGCCTAGACTATGCCAACGCACTTTATGTGGGCATCCCTGGCTACCTCTTGAATAAAATGCAGGTAGTTCAGAACTCTGCTGCCAGACTACTGCTGGGTTTGTCTGGCAGGTGTAGTGTGCGCGCTCATTTGCGCTCTTTGCACTGGCTCCCTGTGGAGTCCCGAATAAAATTTAAAACTTTGACCATCGCCCATAGGGCTCTCTATGGCTTGGGACCTATCTATCTACAGAAGAGATTCGCTTTTTACAACCCAGTAAGACAGTTGCGTTCCTCCTCTCAACTTCTGATACAGACCCCTAGGTTCAACCGCCAAAGGCTTGGTGGGAGTTCCTTTGTGCGGAAAGCTGCCTTGGCATGGAATGCTCTGCCCCTGGAGCTGCGCGGCATCCAGGACCCGGCGATCTTTAAGAAAAAGTTAAAAACTCTTCTCTTCTAGCTGATGCTCTGACCTATGTTTCTTTTTTCAAGTACGCGCCGGGACACTCTGCCGAGTATCTGTGCGTGTTATAAATATATATAACATAACATAACATAACCACCCACAGCCAAGGCGGCCAAAAAGGAACCCGAATACACTAACTTGGTGTAGGTCAACATGATCTTCTGTGTAGATGAAGTATTTAATTTAAAATAATAGGACCCAGGGTTCGATCTATCAAAGTCGGTAAAATAAGTAAACTTTTTCTAAGAGTTTGGGAGCTACCTGGCAAAGGGGTTGGACAATGTTCCCATTGGGTGTAATTAAAAGGACCCCGAAGGGTACTTGGTTTATGGAGGAAATGGTTGCCCCAATGCTGGTAACAATATAAATCGGCATAACTTGCAGAATTCATGTACAAATCTTCAGCATTAAAGGCAGCATAATATTTCAAATCAGTAAATAACGATTCAACGGCATGCACATCCCAATCGTCAGAATGAATATTACTTTTAACGACATCACCCATTGAAACACGGAGGACATTTGGTACATTAATAATCTCGGTCGGTCCATGAATTTGGAAATTTACCGCATCCCATACGATGCCATCAGCGACTGGGAAAGCTGAAATGTTCACAAATGTGTGGTCACGCTTCATGATGTGAGATGAAGAATGTGGAGCCAAAGTTCCAGCGACACAGTTCACTGCAGAGCGTTCTGGCAAATAATGACCATTGATGAGTAGAAAAAAACTGTGATAAAGCCAATAGACATGAACAGAAAAATCAGGAAAAGTACCAACCAGATGTATGTCCATGGAGGAATCAAAAATTGTCTCTGAACCAGGATACAAAAATACTGAATCTGGACGGGATAAGCGATGAGGTGGAATCCGAGTCAAAGGAATAACGTGTTGGGCTCAGTGGCGTTGTTGGTAAGTGAGCCACCGACTCGTTGGCGGGGTAGGTATACTCAGTCTCCTCGGTGCAGGGGGAGGCCGGGTAGTCGAGTAAGCGATCAGGCAAATCTACCATCTCGATAGCAACATCAGTGACCGTTCGGGCTGGAGGGTCACAAACCTTTGTCCGGGAAATGACTGGACAAGAGACCGCTGGTGTTACACTATTCAGGATCGGCCAGATGTTGTAGCTTGACATTGTCCACTGAGATGAATCTGTTCTCTTTGCGACCAGGAAGTGGTGGTAAGATGACTGTACGAGTACCCTTCAAGCACGATAAGAGGGGCCAAATTCTTTTTTGTTCTCCACCTTCTCTCGAACCAGATCTCCAATCTTCTGAAGCCAGCCGGCAACCGGAATCTGCAGCACAGCGTCTGTGGCTGAAGGTAAATGTTCGTTTGCAAGTTTGTCTCGGTCTTCTTGTAAGTCCTGTAACATAGTAGAATGGTTATCTACATCAAAGATTGCGGATTGCGCCGCCATGTCTAGACCATCAAGGTCGGGCACAAACATTCGTATGCCAAAGAGCATTTCGTATGGGGTCCGCCCACCCAGAGGTCTTCTAGGGAGATTATTAAGTGCACGTTGTACGGTATACAAGTGGGCCAGCCAGTTCCTGCCAGTACCTAAGACTCTAGCTGTCAAGGATTGCTTTAAGTCACGGTTCATTCGTTCAACAATCGAATTGCCCTCAGGCAGATATGGAGACGAAAATTTCACCCGCACCCCCAGTGAACCCATTGCGTCCTTGTAAGCCTTAGAGGCGAACGCTGGACCTTGGTCCGAATGGAAGGTGCCACAGACGAATATTCCCACAAAGACACGCAAATCCCTTATGACATTTCGAGCGTCAGCACTCCGTTGTGGCCAAACCCAGATGAAACGTGTGCACGAGTCCACTGCAACCAAGATATACTTATATGCAGTGTCTGAAGAAAATGGACCGCAGTGATCCAGGTAAACACACCCAAAAGGTCTGTTAGATATGCAGAGCGGGGTTTGTGGTGGTCGTGTAACCGTGGAAGGCTTAATCTGCTGACAAATGTCACAAGAAAGCACATAAGTATGGGTTTGTTTGTATAAACCACGCCACCAGTAACGCTGCTGCAAGATGGAAACCGTCGCAGACACGCCAGCATGAGCCGAAGCCATGCCTTCGTGTGCGGCCGTTATCAAGGAAAGTCTGCTGTCCGCGTTGGGAATCAGCCGATCACCAACGTCAGGAATTCTTACAAAAGGAGCTTGTTCGGGACCTAATTGATAAGAGTATTTGGAAGGGAAACCCTGTGGGTAATTAGCACCCTCCTTTGTTGCAGCAATAGCTGCCAGAATATCATTATCTATCTTAGTCATGGATCTTGTAACTGCTGCGACTGAGCACGTGGCTACTGCTGATTTGGCAGCTTCATCTGCCAAACCGTTACCGACAGCGTGTGCGCCCACACGCTGGTGGCCAAGAGTGTGAATCACCTGTGTGAGAGGCAGACGTTGTTTCAAATCTGCTACTCGAACCCAAAGCATGTTATGCTTAATTGTGCTGCCTTTTGCATCTCTATAGTCATTTTGTGACCAAAAGAAGAGATTGTCATTGAAAGATTGAACACAGTAGTAAGAATCGCACACAATAAGAGTGGTCACATCCGGATTAGCGAACTCAAGTGTGAGCACCAATGCGCGCAGCTCGGCCAATTGTGCAGTACTGTCTCCTAGTGCCTGAGTGTGCACTACAGTTGATTTGAACTTGCCGTTCACCATGGTACCTGCAACAATAGCACATGCCGCGGAATAAGCATGCTTGGAACCCGTGGCCGGTTGTGCCGAACCATCGGTATAGATAATACATTCGTACTCCTGTAGCATAGACAGAGGAGGAGGATGAACGAATTCATACTGAAAAAACTCCTGTGTCTGAAGAGAAGAATCAAAGATAAAAGTGACATCCGGGGACGTCAAAGATGTTGCCCATTGTATCCAACGGGGGTGCAAAGCTTTAGAGTTCGGTACACTTGCTTTCGTCACTGCCTCAAGGGCAGGATATGGTGTTACCACCAAAATGCGTTTTCCTGTGCCAGTGCGCATTCCTTTAGAATCGCCATCTGCACTGCAGTCAAAACTTTCTCCACAGAGGAAAAGCGCATTTCTGCTGAAGTGTAAAGATGTGACTTGTATGCAATCGGTACTGTGTCACCTTCGTTAAAGGTTAAGTAAGTGAAACCCACTGCCCCTGGAACGATTCTAATCACCAGGTTTGTGTGGTTATCACGTGTCAACAAGAATTTAGATTCAAGTAGATCAGACTGCAAAGATTGCAGTATGGTGGAATGCTCGGGAAGCCAGCATGACTTCGAAAGTTAGATTGTATCAAGGCATAAAGAGGCTTGATACGCTGGGCATATTCGGGAATATAAGTAAGCCCGAAGTTCAGAAAACCCAGTAAAGACTGAAGCTTCTTCAGAGTAGTTGGAGGGCACAAGAGTGCGCATTTCTCCAAAAAATGGGGGCTAAGCCCTTACCTTCATTGTTGAGCTCATAGCCCAAAAACAAAACGGTAAATTCAGCAATGTGTGATTTGGCAAAGTTGAATTTGTAACCTAAGACCGCAAATTCAAGAATAATGCGGTCCACTCGGGGAAAGATGCGGCCATAGTTCGTCGTCTGTCAGATAGATATCATCGACGTACGAACACGCATCTGGGTCTATGCTGTCCAACAAAGAGACAACACGGGCGGCGAATACACCTGGACTGTTCTTGTAGCCCGTAGGTAAACGCCGGAATTTGATATGTTTACCACCGGAAGTGAAAGCGCTCCATTGGCTGCACTCCGGGGACAGGTTGTGCGTGTAAAATCCATTGGATAAGTCAAGTGTCGTTTTATATTTTTACGAACAAAACTGTCTACAAGCGCAGAACTATGTGTATTTTGTACCGCAAAGGTCCGACAATGAGAGTTCAAATGTCGGTAATCCAAAACTAGGCGGTACGATCCGTCGGGTTTAGAAACCGCGAAAAGGGGATTATTCATCGGTGATACGCATGTTTCAATTACTCCTTGATATTCTAACTGTGTCAGAATTTCGGAAACGGGACCTTTAGCTTCCCGCTTGATGGGATATTGGGGTTGTGGCTGTGGCAGCGACCGCAAAGGAATATCATGGGGGGGAGAGTCTTCATCCCAGCCCACGTGGTTGCAGTACAACGCCGGAGCCAGGGACGCTGCCCACTCTGCTGCGAGAGCCTCCGCTTTGTCCTTGGGGACATGACGAGAAAAGCTCGGAAGGATTACCTCCTCCCCTCTACGCGCAGCAAGTACGAATGGTGGCGGCCAATCCGCCTCTGCCAACAGAATGTCGTACGAAGAGGTCAGATTCTCCCAAAAATCCCTTTAATAACACGCTGTATGTCACCTTCAATTTGAATGACAATATTATATAGTCTTTCAGGGGGTGCCACTCTGGTGTCTGCTGTCTCAACAGTAATGAATGTATCAGTTGCTGTCGCCTCCACATGAGGACGTAGTGCCTCCCGCACTATGGTAACTTCCGCTGCACTGTCTAGGAGCGTCACTGCCCACGTCCAATTCAGGAGTCTCGTTCTCACCGTTTGTGGCATACCTCGCTGTTACAGCTGCAACTTTTTTCTTCTGAAACTGTGGGCGAGAACGTGGAAATTCATCTGGTTTCCCTCGGACTTGTTGTCAAGGTTGGACTCGTCCCTTAGGAGCCTCACGACCCCTGCCTCTATCCTGGCGATCTCCTCCACCAGCCTGGGAGGTTGTTGGTGCCTGTGAAGAATGAGGTGTACGCGAATCAGGGACTTGAAATCTCTCTGGAGATTTAATTCTCGCCCTATCGCGCAAATCATAAGTGCGTTCAGAAGAGACGGAAACCGGGGATGCGCCTCGCGACCCTGGCTTCTTCTGTTGCTTACCCTGTTTTTTCAACCTCCCACTCTTTTTAGTAAAGAACGGCTTCTCATCCTTCTCAGATTGAGTTTTCGGTTGAGGTTGCGATTGTGTCTGCGTTTTAGCAAAAGGCTTGACTCCCAGGCTATTGCGGCCAATTGTTTTGTAAGCCTGTGCAATACTTTTCGGTGATTCGCGCGGCTTGTCCGGTTCTGGGATCAAAGCCAAAGCATTAGCTACTTGAAAGTTAACTGCATCACCCTTGACATTCGCAAGGATCAAATCAGCTACTACATCGAACACTCCCACCAGTCTCATCCCTAATTCCACAGCCGCTTCAGGGCCATGCTCATCCTGCACTCGTTTAATTACAGAGGGGAGAACCGTCATGGAAGGAGTGCCGAAACACTTAGCATATACTGCTGCGAACACCTTACCCCAGTTGTTGCATTCTGTCAACTCGGGAATTAAATCTTTTGGCAAACTAATCGTCAAAATCCTGAGTTTTTCCACAGGAGAAGTATTTGGAAAAACTGCCTCCAGCTGGTCAAATTTTTCTGCAAGCCAATAAGGCAAATCGTCCTTATTTTGTGGGCGTTTGCCCATCACCGAATTAACCATGACGGGACTTATGGTTACACCGCCCGGCCCAGCTGGATGCGCTGCAACTCCAGGCGGGGCTCCCTGGATATTGCCTGTAACATACTGTACTAAAGCTCTGTGCACACGTATCAAAGACGTATGCAAGTCACGCAGTTCAGCAACTGCTAGCGTCATATAACGCGGATGTGGGGTATACCCGGCCAAAACTGCCCAAGTGGCCCCTGCAATCGATAAGGGGCCTAAACGAATCGGGGTAACCGGTTGGGGGAGGGCGCCATTAAACCAAACACGGTGTTGCCATGCCGTGAGCGGTACTTCAAGATTTCGATAAGGCCTATAAACTATAGGAGTAGCGGTGGCTGTATATTCATGGAACAGATTATCCGTCCCATCCACCACCGGGAAGGTGACCCAAGAGTAAAAGACCTCAAAGTGGTAAGCGGGATCCGCTTGTACCACAAAGATCAGATCGACACCCGCGTCAGGCACTCCATATACTGTCAAGTGAGCCCGGAGCGCTGCGCGGCTATGTGCCGCAATTTGGACAGCCATTTAAGGCTAAAATGTTTCGACAACCTAATATGAGGCAGCACAATATAGGGTTGTATTTAAAAACCTTTTAACAACTTCAAGCTTGAAAGAACCTATAAAAACGTCAATATAGGAGGTATCACCTTCACACACGCTTCCAGAAGCGTCTGTGAAGGGGTTGTGGACAAGCACAAGTACTACTCAAGCTGTCTCGCAGATAAGCAGCCCACTCGTTGGTTGCGCCATGTTGTAGGGATTCTGCACATACACAGAGCTATGCACAGGATAATAGGACCTCAGAATATAGTGGTGAACCAACCATACACCTTAGTACCCACAATCCCAATCCGACTAGCTTTAGCGTCTCATTAGCAGCGATGCTACCAATGATTAGACAACCCAGAACACGGTATCTCTCTCAGGACTCGCGGGAGCAAGAACACCCTTTCATAACTCATGCATACTCTGTCCACAACGTGCGTAGTAAGAGACACAGTATAGTTTAAAACGTTTATTTCAACTATCTTGCTCTAAGATACAGTACACGTGCCAGTACTATCAGCATAATGCATAAGGATAAAATAATAAGCATGGTTACAATTCCATAGAATACAAACGGGGAAAGCATTTCATAAAGCAGTGGATATAGGGCTAAATGACCATACCACCCTCCCCGTGCTATTACCTAGTTTATTATAAAAACAGAAGACCTCTGGGCATTGTCAGGCGGACCCTCATACCTCAATATCTAGATGCAAGGTTTACATCATCAGACAAGCACAGCTCTTCTCCCTGGAAAGGTTTTTCTCCAAGTGCCTCTAACAGTGAAATCACAATATTAAAAGCACACAAATTTCTCCAATGCAGCTGTACTTAGTGTTATGTCTAAGTGCGAGGGACTGGCCAAATCAGCAAGAACAAGGGACGTTGTTTTTCGACCTTGTACATGTTGTGCAGATGTAACCCACAGGGAACAGGAGAAACGGTGAAAGGCATAAATGCAGACAGTTCTAAAATAGCCGGGCAGAAGCAGAGGCTGGAAAAACAAAGGCACAAAGTAACGTGCGCAAAAAAGGCATCACGGCAGTCAGGCCTAAGCCAACGTAGCAAGGCAGACCATGAGGCCACAAACCACACGACAGTGGAAGATCTTTCCCTTTTGACGACACCTAAGGCAGGTAACTGATAGCAAGATTAAACCATTAAAAATAGTTTTTTTGTTATTTTTCTAGCCAGCCCCATTTCTAAGATACAGGATTAGTATTTAATATGACATTCTAGTGTTTTTCTATGGAACAGCCAAACCTGTTACAATAAAAATAGCTTTGAGAGCATGCTGCAAGGTTGCCTGCATTACAGGCAGGATTGTTTTTGTGCAGGAATGTATACCTACCTGCACATAAACAATCCCAATAAGCAATTTCCTCTTTCTATACATGATGCAGAATGCATCATGCATAGAAGAGGAAGTAATGAAGATAAATAAAGATATTTCTCCTTGTTACACCTATTTGTGGTAGGAGCAATCCCAGGTTTAGTGCCTTCAGTAAATCTGGGATAGCTCAAATTCCATGGGTGGATGCATGGGAAGGCTCATGCTGTACCCATGGAATGCCTACCACAAGGAAATGTAATGCAACAGACCACTGCGTTGTGTCACATTTCTTTACAAAGTATACACAAGGCATCGCAAATACCTTCTTGCGTGGCTTTGTAAATTATATTTAAGGATTTGCATTGCCTTGCGACAATTTGTGTCACACAAGGACAAAACTGGTCCTTAGTAAATTTGCACCAAGGACCCCACCATGGCTTGGCATTGAGCAAGTGCTAATGCACCCATATCACATTCTATCCATCTTCACGATGGAACATGTAGTGGTTAGCTCCCCCAATCCATTAGAATCAATATAAAAACTCTCCAAAATTGACGTGAAAGTTGAGGTTCTAATTATATGTCATATTGACATAACAGTAAAATGGGATTGGAAGCTTGTTTCATGTTCTGGGACGACTGGGCTATGTAGGGCATTAACAAGATTTGTGACCTTTTTAGTTTTTGAGTGTGCCACACAGTTTTGATGCATTTCAAAGTATATTTAACCTCTCGAATATAGATTTTTACAGGTTTCTAAAGCTTAACCCTTTGCATGCCGAGGAAGCAACAGTTACGTCCTCGGCTGCGGTCCTGCTGTGCCAACGACGTAACCATTACGTCCTGGCACCTACCCAAGGGGAAGTGCTGGCAGTCCCCCCGTGGGCCACCTATTTTCACCCCCAAACAGGGGATGGAAGCGGAATCGCTTCCGCTGCCATCCCCCCTTCCTCCCCCCCCTCCCCGGCAATGTGATGACGTTGGCGCGCTCAGGGTGTGCTGAGTCATCATAGGCTGCTGGAAAAGCGCTGGAGGCTATTTACTTCCAGCACTTCCAGAGAGAGGATGGTGAACAGGTGAGACCTTCTCTCGGGGGAGGGGGGGTTTGGGGAAAACATACACAGGGGGAAATGAAAGAGTCCTTCCTTTAGCCCGTGGCTCTTTTGAATAGATTCCTGCTACACGATCGCGGGTGAGGCCCGCAATCGTGCATCAGGAATCCATCTACTGGACCACCAGGGATGTTTTCCTTTGTTGTTGGGGGAGCGACCCCTTAGGCAAGGGTCAGTCCCCCGGGAGCATGTTTCGCCTGGGGGCGGGGGCTAAGTTGCCTGTTTTTTTAAGCCGATCAGTCCCCCCCGGGGGCCAAAACCCACTAGGCATCAGGGATTTTTTTTTGCGCATTTTGAGAGCAAACCATTGGGCAAGGGTCACTCCCCAGGGGCAATATGCTTTTTCTCTTTGTTTCGCCCCCGACCCTGGGTCTAGATCGGCTGTTTTTGTGGCAGTTCTAGCCCCTGGGTGGGTCGAAACCCACTAAAAGCCAGGGATTTATTAAGTATAATAAATATGGGAAACGATCCCTTGGGCAAGGATTGCTACCCTTTTGGGGGTAAATGTTTTGCCCATTTCTGCCCTCTTTTGGGGGCAGATCGGTCCTGTATTTTTAGGCTCATGTGCTTCCAAGGGGGACAGAAGCCCATCTGTTCCCAGGGGGGGCAGAAGTCACTAGACCACCAGGGATTTTACTGTATATGCTGCAAAATGTTTTGGGGAGTGGCCCCTTGGGCAAGGGTCGCTCCCCTTTTGGGGGTGAATGTTATGGTCATTTCTGCCGCTTTTGGGGGCAGATCGGTCCTGTATTTTTAGGCTCATGTGCCCCCAAGGGGGACAGAAGTCACTAGACCAGTGATACTCAAAGTACGGCCCGGGGGCCGCTTGCGGCCCTCTTGACCTTTACATGCAGCCCCCGGTGAACAGCAGCACGAGCTGCTGTTCAGTTACTGAGCACTAATATTTAGGGAAAAATGTTAAATAAACAGGCAAGCATTTCTTAACCTGCAAATAAATGCTTGCCTGTTTATTTAACATGTTTTTAGAGCTTCTTACACAATTCCTGTCCTACCGAGACCCCCTACCGCCACCCTGCTGGTATCAGTGCGGCCCTCTGTCACACTACAGACCGTATTTTGTGGCCCCTGGGCCAATGTTTGTGAGTACCCATGCACTAGACCATCAGAGACAGTTTGTGTGTGAAATGTAGTTCGGCTAATGGTCTGCATGTTTTGTCATCATTTGTGATCATAATATTTGTTTCTCCTTTTTATTTTAGTGCAAAGCTTTTGTTTTACTTTGGTGTAACTTGTGCTTGCGGTTTCAGCACTGGTAGAGCTGTGTAGCTGCAAGTGTTTGAGAAGGAAAAGTTTTTTTATACTGTTTGCTCCAAATGAGTGTCAATGGCCTGCATGAATGTGTTTTTTGAAAAGGCTGTAATAATAGCAGCCTATTTAGCTTCTGTTTGAATGTGTGTGAAATTTTCCTTGTATTTGTCCACAATTTGTATTGTGTTGCCTTGTGTCACGTGTCCCATGGGGACATTGTCGTCTTCTCTAAGTTAGCATGAGCATGCTGCAGACTGTCCGCTGCTTTGCGCACGTTACTACACAATGTTTATTTTGCAAATGCCTCTTTTGTCATTTTCACATGAGAACCTACCGCTGTGTTCACACTCTGCAGGTTCCTGGGATTTAGTCTGAACCTTGTGAACAAGGTCGATCAACAATGCCCCTTGTTATTCTGTTCTGGTCAGGCCCTAGCACCTAGGCAAAACATACCGATGCAGCTGTTGTTTTGGAATACGTACTTTGGTCTTATTGGAATACACGAATAGGTAGCGAACCCTTGGAGAGGGACCTTTCCATGGAGAAGCGCAAGACAGCACCTATGATGTAGATCTACCATCTATAGACTGAGGTACGGGGTCTGCAGATAACGCCCAGAGAACTTCTAATATATAATCATTCTGCTTCTATACAAGGGAGGGAGGTTAGGCTACACTGTCTTTTTATAATGACAGCTCCTTTCATGATTTATGGACTACTTACTATGCTGACCGTATTTGTGTTATGCATTTTCCTGCTTATTGTGGCACGTATACTGCATATTAGAGGAAGTTAGTTAAAATAAATATTTTAAACTTGTTCGTGTCTCTGTTAGATCTTATGGTGGACAAATATAAGAGTGTGAGCGAAAGGGTTGTCTTTCAACTGCAATTCCTGAGAGAGTCGGGAGTGTTGTGTTCTGGGGTGCCTAATTGCTTGTTTTTCTGTGAGTGAGTAGGAGAGCAAGTGAGACACTATAGCTAGTCGGTCCTGGGCTCATGGGCACCAAGGTGGTAGGATGACTCAGTCCCTATGCACTAAGGTCCCATAATCCTACGCATAGTTCTGTGTTTGTGCAGAATCCCTGCAACACTTGTGTATACTTTTCTTTTGTTTTCTTTTCTAGTGGGATATCATTGGTGCTTGCTGTGTCTGTGTAGAGTAGGTGCTGGTGAGTCTAGCAGTCTCTGGCAAGTGAGTGGTAGTGTTTTACAGTCTATAGGTCTTTGTGTGCTTTGTATTGATTGACTTTACCTTGCAACTGCTATATGGCAGTCGTTTTTCTTTTTGTTTATAAATCCGCACTTTTTTTATTACTTTTTTTACACAGTGTTGGGTATTGTTGATTTGTTTGTCAAGTTACTTTACTAACTAAGGATTATGGCTAGCTGCAGGAGGACCGCTCAGCAGGTTGTTGGTATGCTTTTTGAGTCTTCTTCTGACCATGATTATGAGACTGACTCTGCATCTGAGGCAGAGGAGGAAGGCCAGGATTCTAGGATGAACTTCCTGTCGGAGAGTAATCATCTGATGATGGAAGCCACTCACAGTGTGGATGAAGTGCCGCTTTTAGAGGAAGACACTGGTGTGCCAACAGTGCAGCAAGAGGCATCTGGATTGCGGCCTGGGGCTGCAGGGCTTCCCATTGGAAGTGCTGGACTCTGGGTTGACCCAAACATGGTGCAGCCGCTGCTGTCTGCCTTTAGTCGTGTTGCTAGATGTAGAGTGAATTGTGAAAAATGTTTGCCTATACATTTTTTTCAGTTGGTTAAGGACGATGTATTTTTGGGTGAGATTGTTGAGCAGACTAATTTGTATGCTGTACAGTATTTGAGGGGCAACAGTGCCAGACTTAAGCCCCACTCTAGAGCTACCTGATGGACTCCCACAAATCTGGATGAGATGAAGAAGATCTTTGATTTAACTTTTTTGATCGGCCTGATAAGGAAGCAGTTGCTGTCTCCATTTTGGTCTACTAATCCCTTGATGGCAAGGCTATATTTCCTGCAACCATGAGTCATAATCAGTATTTGCTTCTTCTTTCGATGTTGCATTTTGTTGATAATGATTAAGGCTCCCTGTTTTCCGTTTTTACTGATTTTTACAGATAAATACAGACAGAAACCCATTTATTTTGTTGTCTGTATTTATTTTTAAGTGTGGATAAAAACGGAAATTGGGTGCTTTTGAGTGATTCTAAATACCAGGCCAATAACTGTGTGCATTGATAGGTAAGGGGGTTAAAAAAGGAATTTTAGTAAAGAGGCTTAAACAGCAGTAGATATGCACATGGCTGATACTGAAATTTGCATATTTTAATATTAGTGCATTGATTTATCTTCTGCGGTGTTCATATCACTGAAACCTGGCAGACATTCAAGCATGAGTGCATATTTATTGGTTAAATAAATGTGGAAATATACCAGTTTCAGCTTTATTTTTTTACAAAACCCATAATAAATATGGATAAATACAGATAAAGTTGACAAAAAATAAATATGGATAAATACAGACGGAAATGTGAAAAAAATAAATACCATAAAACCGGGCGCCCTAATAATGATTTAGCGTTGCCATGAGATCACTCTGATTGTGACCGTCATTTTAAGGTTTGGCCTGTCCTTGATCACTTGGTAGATTGAATTTCATAGATCTATGTGTCAGGGAAATAATTTGCTGTGGATGAGTCTTTGGTCCTGTTCAAGGGCCAATTATTTTTTAGGCAGTACATTCCTAGCAAGAGGGCACTTTATGGAATCAAGATGTATATGCTGTCTGAGAGTAGTACTGGATATGTCTATAATTTAAGGGTCTACACCAGTAGGCACTCCAGTATTGACCCCCCTGGTTGTCCGTCCCCTTTTGGAGTTACAGAGAACATTTTGTGTCAACCTGGTAGAGGTCTTTTTAACAAAGGTCACCATTTATAGGAAGATAACTTTTACACTGGTGTGCCATTGTTCAGGGAATTGTTCAAAGTGGACATTGTTGCTTGTGGCACAATTCGCTCTAACAGTAAAGGTTACCCAAAAGGACAGTGCAGTGCCTTGCGTAGCGATGAACATCTAGCTCTGAAATTTGCTGACAGGAGAGATGTCCATATGCTGACTACCATCCATGATGAAAGTACTTCACCTGTGACTGTTTGGAGTCAGGTTGCTGAAGTGCGCAAACCTGTGTGCATTTTAGACTACAATAAGCACATGGGTGGTGTGGATCGAATAGATCAGAGGTTGGAACCTTACACTGCTGTTCATAAGGCGTATGTTTGGTATAAGAAGTTGGCTATCCATTTAGCAAAGCAAACACAAGGGGATGATGGACGGAGTGCTGAAACTTTTCAGACACAGATCTGGGTTGAATCCATCATCGTTCTTTAGCTCACTTCACCACCTCAGTTCAGACCCAGCTATATGCAAATCAGTATGACCAGACGTGGGTCCCTTGCTCACTTTGCCACTGGATTCAAGCTAGTCTGGCTGATGATGGGTGTTACCCCAAAACCGGTCCCAGGATGCTTGTTTCCGGTTCAGGGAAGACCTGGCTTAGCAGTTCGGGCTGGACTGTTCCCATGAGGCACAGGGGCAAGACTGGTTTGCATATAGCTGGGTCTGAACTGAGGTGGCGAAGTGAGCTAAAGAACGATGATGGATTCAACCCAGATCTGTGAATGGGGGTGAGTGTCTGAAAAGTTTCAGCGCTCCGTCCATCATCTCCTTCTGTTTGCTTTATCCATTTAGCAACCTTCAGTGCTTTTGTTGTATTTAAAGATTGTTCTCCAGAGTCAAAGATGACATTTGTTCAGTTTCAGCAGTCTCTGATAGGCAGCCTTGTTGTAGTGGAACAGGCAAGAGTTCCAAGGGAAGCATTGGTGGAGGATGTAGCTAGATTGAAAGATCGCCACTTTCCTGATCACATTCCTCCCACAGTCAAAAAAACCTTTCCCGCTGGGGGGGCGTGGCTAGCCTGACTCCAAGATGGCCGCTGCCTAATCGGGCTCCGGCAGTCGCCTTAACTATCCTTTAATATTCGCTACCTTCGGGTCACCTGGTTGCGTTCCTAACTAGGGCAACGTTATTGGAAACTGCACTAAGCCATCTGCGAAAGTTTGGGATCTTTACAGCCCTTCCCTGTCGAGTGGCG
The DNA here is from genome assembly GCA_963921515.1 of Calotriton arnoldi. NCBI lineage: Eukaryota > Metazoa > Chordata > Amphibia > Caudata > Salamandridae > Calotriton > Calotriton arnoldi. The sequence continues at coordinate 420,340 of CAWUFW010002576.1, forward strand.
AGTATCGACGCACATACGCCGTCGCGGCGGCCATTTTGCCGAGCCCCGGAGCTGCGTGGTTCGGCCACGGAGTGCTGGAGTCGTCTGGGGTTACTGCGGTCCCGGCTCGGGTCACATCCTGAAGTGTGAGCAGAAGGCATACCAACGCGGCTTTATCGGGAGCTGGACGAGGCTCCGTGTGCCCGCCATTGTGAGGAGCGCCCGGTGGGGCGTGCGGCCTGCTTGCTTCCACAGCACCGCCGTGCGCAGCCATAGATTGCGGCGGACCTGATCCATATTGAGCGGCGGTGCTGCGATATCGGCGCAGGACGGTGACCCTGGCGCGTGGCCCCCGCAGCACACTGGCGGGTGTCCGCGCCCCATCGGCTAAGGCGCCTCCCTGCACATGACGGCAGCTGGCAGAATCTGCAGGTGAGCGGCGGGGTAAGTGGCCCGGCTGATCTGGAGGCCCTGCTTGCCGTTCGTGGGATTTCGCAGCGCTCCCGTCGGACTTTGCTTCCCATTCGACAAGTGCAGTGCACATAATTTCTACAGGGCCCGGGAGGTTTGTAGCCGACGGCTCCGTCATCGTCACCGGCGAGTGCGGCCTGGGGCACCTGACAGACTATTGTTGCTCAACCACAGTACACTCAGCGGCTGTGGGTGTGGAGTGGGGCCGGGTAAGGTCAACTACACGTGCGGCTGCGGCCTGGGCAGCAGCATAGTGGTATTGTGGAGACCTAGACATCACACCACTGGCGCATGGTGTACCCTTCATCACCTTTACCAAGCGTGGTTGCCGTTGTAGTAGCAGGGTGCCTGCTCCATGGTGGTTGGCCTTTGCGGTGGCTGCGCAGCCCGTGGATTCTGCAATATCATAGCCTGGCGACCTTGCCTTCCACACGTCACAGTCTGCGGCGCACATTTCTGATATTCCACACAGCAGCAGAATGGGCAAGACCGATAAAACCCAGTCAAAACTGCATTTTGAACATCGTAAGTCCTCCAGGCACCGTGAGGAAGACCGCGACTCCACGACATCGGAGCCTGCGGCAGAGCCTGCTATGCCAGAAGGGAACATCTGACAAATTCTGGGGGCCATGCAGCGAAGCCTGTCATCCATAGATACAAAAATGGACTTGTTGGTGTATCGTATGGATAGAATGTCCGAAAGGGTAGATAAGCATGCAGAAAGAATAGACATGGCGGAACGCAGGATATCTGAAGCCGAAGATGCCCAGACAGACATGGGGAATGCACAGAAGCAGATGGAGAAACTCATGGCGGCCATGAAAGACAAGGCTGAGGACATTGAAGCTCGCTCGCAACGCAACAATGTGCGCATTTTGGGCCTCCCTGAGTCAACCTCAATCGACAATATGGAACTCTTTGTCGAAAAACTCCTTGTGCAGCTGCTGGGCAGGAACACCTTCCCCGATGTTTTCGTGGTAGAGCGGGCCCACCGCTCGTTGGGGCCTCGACCCCCCCACCCCCCGGCGCTCCGCCTCGGCCGGTGATTGCCCGTTTGCTCAACTATAGGGACAGGGATGCGGCGCTGAGACAAGCTAAAGATCTGAAGGTTCTGAAGTATGACAGCTCTGACCTGTCCCTGTTCCCAGACTTCACACCGCTGGTTCAGGAGGCTCGGAAAAAATTTGGCCCAGTAAAGCGCAAACTTCGGGAGCTCCAGCTTGAATATGCGATGCTATACCCGGCCCGGCTCCGGGTCAATCAATCAATCAATCAATCAATCATGTCACTTATAAAGCGCACTACATACCCGCGAGGGTCTCAAGGCGCTGGGGGAAGAGGGGGGTGGTGCTGCTACTGATCGAAGAGCCAGGTCTTGAGGAGTCTTCTGAAGGCCAGTAGGTCTTGGGTCTGTCGGAGGTTGGTGGGGAGGGTGTTCCAGGTCTTGGCGGCGAGGTGGGAGAAGGATCTGCCGCCGGCGGTCGTTTCCGGATGCGGGGGACTGTGGCGAGGGCGAGGCTGGTCGAGCGGAGCTGGCGGGTGGGGGTGTAGAAGCTGAGTCGTCTGTTGAGGTAGGCTGGTCCGGAGTTGTGGAGTGCTTTGTGTGCGTGGGTGAGGAGCTTGAAGGTTATCCTCTTGTTGACAGGGAGCCAGTGCAGGTCTCTCAGGTGGGGTGTGATGTGGCTGCGTCGGGGGATGTCGAGGATAAGACGTGCAGAGGCGTTCTGGATGCGTTGCAGCCGTCTCAGGAGCTTAGCCGTCGTTCCTGCGTAGAGGGCGTTTCCGTGAGTCCAGCCTGCTGGTGACGAGGGCCTGGGTGACTGTTTTTCTTGTTTCGGTGGGGATCCACTTGAAGATCCTGCGGAGCATTCGGAGGATGTTGAAGCAGGATGAGGAAACGGCGTTGACCTGCTTAGTCATGGGAGAGGGTGGGGTCGAGGATGACCCCTAGGTTGCGTGCGTGGTCGGTGGGTGGCGGGGCTGTTCCCAGTGATGTTGGCCACCAGGAGTCGTCCCAGGCTGAAGGGTTGGAACCAAGGATGAGGACCTCCGTCTTGTCCGAGTTCAGCGTCAGGCGGCTGGTCACATTGGATGGCCCTCCTAAAATCTATGCAGACCCTAATTTGCTGCAGCGAGATCTCAAGAAGTTCTGCGCAGACCGTGTGAACCACTCTCCTAGATCACCTTCAATGGATTCCTCAGCTGCTGCGGGGGTGCTACATCGGGGGGCACTCAGGGTATAACTACGGCGCCTCACTAGAAACTTGGGTATATTGTTTCTCGCTGTCAGACACTGGTGACTCACGCCTTAGATGGCACTCCCTTAAGAGAACTGACTGCTCGTCATGGTTCATAGAGGTATTGTTATATTAATGTGTGCAGTTGCGTATTATCTTTGGTAAACAGGTGACTTGTCGGTCACCATCATTATGAGGCGGTGACAGATCAACTAGTTCCACCCGGGGTCTGGCGGCCGCGGCATTTGTGTGTATCACACCTGGGGCTAAATAATTGGGATGTTGTATTTGTTTTGGGAGGGGGTGGGGGGTGGTTGGGGATCCATAGTTCTCCATGTATACCTTTTTTGATGTGGCGTGGGTGGGTGTTGGGGTTTTTTATATTTTTTGATGATGTTTGGATTTTACGTATGCATCAGCGGGTAACATGTCCAGAGTCAATCCAGGTTGTGCATGTATTAGTTTCCTTTCCTGGAATGTTAGAGGTCTGAATGACCAAAGGAAAATTCAGAAAGTGGTGGCATACCTCTATCGCCACAAAGTGGATGTGGCCATACTGCAAGAAACGCATCTGCCACTGGGAACTGGTTTACTGACTCAGCACCGCATGAAGGGTACATGCGTTGCATCAGGTTTCACCTCACATGCTAGGGGGGTGCTTATATGGGTTCGTAGGAATTCAGGTATTCAGATCCAATTCATGGAAGTAGATAAAGGCGGCAGATACGTCCTGGCAAAATGCCGTAAAGAGCATTTCAATGTCTTATTAGCTGGGGTCTACGGACCCAATCATGATGATCCGCACTTCTATCACACTTTACATCACAAACTCATGCAGCATTCCCATTTGCCCATTCTGTGGGGCGGTGACTTTAATTGCGTTCAAAAACCTGATCTGGATTGCTCTAGAGGACCCCCTAGACCACCCTCACGCGCTGCGCAGGCTATTGCAGGTATTGCTCATGCTGAAGGGTTGCGGGATGTCTGGCGCCACCTGTTCCCAATAGGCAGGGAATACTCACACTACTCGGCTGCACATGATATCCACACGAGGATAGATTATTGGTTTGCTTCCTGCACCTTGCTTCCCTCCATACGATCCTACTCACATATGGCTCGTACACTTTCTGACCACTCCCCTGTGCGTCTAAAAATAGAGATCCCGGACACTCTTCGACACCAGAGGGTGTGGAGATTCCCCCAGTATTCCTTGCTGGACGCTGTGTTCCGCACCGAATTAGGCACTGCAATTGACGAATATTTTCTCACCAACTTGGGCAGTGTCACATCAATGTGCTCCATCTGGGAAGCTTTTAAGCTTTATATCACAGTCTCTAAACACGCAGGTGTTCTTAAATCTATCCGCATGCAATTGCGTAACATTGAGAGCGCACTGAAGGAGTTGGAGGGAAGGTTGCAGGACACTGGTGACCCTCAGATACTCGCGCAGATTAGGTCCAAAATGAGTGAGTATCATGAATTCGCAGCGGATGAAGTGAAACATCTAGGGAAATACGCTGTTGCTAGGATATACTCAGAGGGCGACAGGCCTAGTGCCACGTTGGCGGTGACGATCAGGCGTCAGAGGGGTGATAGTCACATCACAAGCATTTACGATGCTAATCAGGTCTTGGTAGACGGCACCCCGGCTATTTTAGATGCCTTTGCTGAATACTATGCAGGTCTCTATACCTCTAGGGGCGCATCCGCACCTGATTCCGATGATGACTATCTAGCACATCTAACGATGACTTGGTTAGCAAATAGTGACAGGGAGCGACTTATTGGTCCCTTGAGACCCACAGAAATTAGTGCGGTGCTGAAGGACATGCCCAGCGAAAAGGCCCCTGGAGCGGATGATTTAACGGTGGCCTTCTATAAGGCATATCAAGACAAACTGATCCCACATCTAGTAAATCTGTTTGAGGAGATGGCTAAAACAGGTATCATGCCACCCTCAATGAGGGAAGCCACAATCATTACGATGTTGAAGCCTGGAAGGCCCCCTGAACACTGTTCGTCATACAGGCCGCTGTCCCTATTGAACACAGACACAAAGCTTTTTGCTAAAGTCCTGGCAAGCAGGCTGGCCCCCTTACTACCTAAAATGGTAGGGCCAGAACAGACCGGGTTTGTCCCGGGGAGGTCCCTGACTAGCAACCTCCGCACCTTATTCGGCACTATAGCGCGCATAAATTCACAGGTTAAAGCTGCAGCCTTATTTATAGACATTGAAAAACCTTCGATTCTGTAGAATGGCGGTTTTTATACGCAGTTCTTCGGAGAGTGGGAGTCGGCGATATTTTTATACAACTAGTTGGGGTGCTTTACGCCCAACCGGTAACCCAGGTGAGGATTAACGGTATGTACTCCCGTACCATTGACATAACTAGAGGTACCACGCAGGGCTGTCCCCTCTCCCCACTATTGTATGCCCTAGTGGCGGGGCCCCTTTTGTGCGCAATGCGTGAGTACCATGCATACACAGGTATTCGGTCCCCGAACTACAATCTTACAATTTCTGCATACGCAGATGACACGCTCCTATACATAAGGAACCCAGAGCAAAATCTAATCCCGATGCTCCAAGAAGTGGAGCGCTTCAGTCAACATTCAGGTCTCCATATCAACTGGCATAAGTCCCTCATTTTCCCGCTCACACCGAGTACGCTTCCAGTTCAGACCACATACCCTCTCGAGTGGATCACAGATCCGGTCAGGTACTTGGGCATTAAAATTCATACGGATGCTAATCTTGTGCTTTCTGAAAACTATGGTCGAGCAGTTCATAAACTGGCGGTGGAGGCCTGGATTAAACTTCCCCTGTCCATGGTGGGTCGGATTGCGCTAACGAAAATGGTGGTACTCCCTTGTTTTCTATTTTTGTTTGCAAACATACCTATCACCCTGCCTCAATCCTTCTTTCACACGTTGTGGGTTTTACTCTCCCGACTGGTCTGGGCGGGCAAACAGCCAAGGGTCAAGTGGGAGACCCTATCGAAGCCCTACTCAGAGGGGGGACTGAACGCACCCGATCTAGAGAGATATTATAGAGCGGCGCAGACCCTTCATGCCCATAGTTGGGTTCATGGGCCCAGTAACTTACCACACCTCCTGATAGAAAGTAATGTGGTCTCCCCTGTCCCACTTCCACGGATGTTGTCTGGGGCGTCACGTTTCAAAGCGCGAACAATAGACCCAGTGAATTGCACGGGACACCAGTTGAATCTAATATACTCCGCTAATCTTCCACTACAATGGTGTGATTGGCTCCCACTCAAAGAGGATGGGGCCATCCTTGATACACTGTCCAAACTAGGAATGAAAGTGCTGGGGGATTTATTTCAGGAAGGGAAGGTCAAATCATGGGAGCAGGCAGTTACCCCGGACCGGGGAGTCACACCACTTGATGCCTTTCAGTACTTCCGATTTCGCAGTGCCATGCGTGAATTGTTGGGTCCAGACTTGCTCCAACCACAAAGTTTACAATCCCTTACATACATACTACAATCACAAGATCCATGACGCGGAATATCAATCTTGTACGCACTTTTTAAAAGACAGGGTATACAGACCAAGCTTAAATCTCAGCTAGAATGGGAGCAAGAGCTAGAGCTTGAAATTACCTCAGCACAATAGACTTGGTGCTTTAATAAGACCAAATCGATCTCGCTGAACGGTCGTCATCGACTGCTACACTTTAAATATTTGCATAGGACATACTATACTCCAGCGAGGATGTGCAGATACGGTTTGAGGGAGGATAGCGGATGTATGAGATGTTCGGCTGAGGTTGCTCACTTCACACATTTGGCTTGGGACTGCCCGGGTATAAGGAAGTTCTGGCAGGAGGTAATCGCTGTTTTAACTAAAATGCTTGAGCACACAGTTCCAGAATCGCCATTAGTAGCTCTGCTGGGTTTTGATAAACAGATACCCAAGGGAGTACGTAAATTAGCAGCTATAGGACTCCTCTTAGCTAAACGCAGAGTCGCCATGAGGTGGATGAGGGGACCCTTACCTACGATTGCGGAGTGGCACACTGATTTAGCCTACTGCTCCACGTAATGTGATAATTATAATGCCCTGCTGCCGGTTAAGTGTGCGCCTAAAGATATATGGGGGCCTTACAGACAATATTTGTTAGCTTCCGAAAATGCTGATGACTCTCAAGAGGTACAGGAGCGCACTGGGGTGGGATGAGCGGGCAAGGTGGGGACGTATTGAAAATAGGTGTACTTTCATGTTTAGTGGAACACTGTTGTACCGCCTGGCATTGGTTGTTTTCTTGTGCAAGTATATAGCTCATAGGAAAGGAAACCTAGGATATGTGCACCCCGGCCATGTTAATTGACTTGATGTAAAATAATAGTTATGTAATGTAGGGGTCTTGTGCTCAGTGATGACTAATGTGTGCGACTTATATATCGTGCTATATGGCATTGACGATATGTCCATTTGATGCTCTTTGTTTGTGTTTGTATTGTCATGAAAAACAATAAATAAAGTTTAAAAAAAAAACTTTCCCGCTAAGAAATGTAGAGTCCGTGCCCAAAGAGATACCCGAAAGGAGATTCGTATGCACTGCCCCAATTGTCCTTCTGATCCTGGGCTGTGTGTGCCCACATGTTTTCAACTGTACCACACAGAACAGAGTTTTTGGTTGCAACCTAGAGCATAAAAGTAAACAGGCTGGTCTGTATTGTTTTATATTTTTGGTCAGATTTCATGGTTGGCATTAGTTTGATGTATTTAGTTAGAGCTGTTGTGTTTGTAGTTATAGTTTTGTATCTATTATCAATTGGTTTGTGTTTTCTTTTGTATATAAAAAATGTGATGGTGGGGTGCGTGGACTGGTGCTTGGCTGGCGGTGTGTGTGGACTGGCGTTTGGCTGGCAGTGTGCGAGTGTAGGAGAGTAGGATCTGCTTCACATGGGTACCCCCACTTTTTGCTGATGCTTCACTGTTTTTCGACTTTAGTCTGGCTGGGGCCCTGCTAATCAGAGCCCCAGCCTAGCTGCTTCCTCTCTAAAATGGTTTCCATGTACCTTAGGTACATCTTTGATTGGAATCTGGAGTGCCCTTATAAGTCCCTAGTATATGGTATACTAGGTACCCAGGGCATAGGTACCCCAGAGGCCTGCCAGGGGCTGAAGCATGTATTATGCCACCCCTGGAAGGCCAGCCAAAATGACACCACAGGTCTGCTACTGCAGCCTGGGTAAGGTGGTGCATGCACCCCTTACTGTGGTATAGGCTACCTATATCACTACCATTGCACACACATATAAACCTATAAGTCACTCCTATGGCAGGCCTTACCAATCCTGAAGGCAGAGTGCTTGGTTTTTATGTGAGAGGGTGCCCCTGCATGAGCAGAGCCCCTCTGCAGCGTTCGGAGTCCCTCCTCTGATGCTGTTTGTGGTACAGCCTGACCATATACTCTTAAGTGCATTATATCCTCGCGGTACAATGCTAACTTTTGGACTGGCTGCACCAAAACATGTCGTGTTTGGTGTCAAACATCTTGGAATACTACCCCCCGCCAGTCCTGGCGGCGGGGGTAGCATTCCACCCTTCTAGAGGGAGAGACATGTACCCACCGACCTACCCGGTAACTTCTTTACAGAGCCCTGGCATCACAAAATGGATGCCGCTGCCACAGACACGGGTCTGGCCTCCTGCTGCTGACTGAAACTCCGGCAGGGGAGGCCTGGACAATAGGTTTCCTGTCGCAGGGAGGTGTAACCACCTCCCCAGACAGGACAATGTGTATTGGGGCTGGGCGGGAGCACTCTCTGGTGCTTTGAAGTCCTGCACTGGGGGCACACTTGGTGTCCCTGTGCATATGCCAGTTCAAACCGGTTGCAGGGGCTACCTGCCCCTGCTCTGGCGCGAAACTGGACAAAGGGAATGGGTGTAACCACCCCTCTTCCCTGACCCTCCCATAGGTGGGTCCCCAGAGTATGTCCAACCCCTAACTTAGTATAAGTATGGGACCCCAGTCCTTAGGACTTTAGATATCCCTGGACGAAACTCTGCAACTGAATCCTGGAACTTCGACGCTCTACTCAAGATTAGAGGACTGAAGAATCTCCCTTGGGGTCAAGGAGTGACTCCCCTGCTTGGCAGGCACCAAAGAAGCAATTGTCCGGTCTGCATCGCTGAAGCTCCCGCCGGACGCCGAAGTCTTTGCATCACCAGAGGTGGATTTCCAGACTTCACCGAGGCTACCCTGAGACTCCAGCGAAGCTGAGGCCCGTAGCTGTCGTGGGTAACGTGAAACCGTGACCCTTGGGCACCGAGAACTTTTGCAAGTGCATCCTCTTCCTGGTCTCCCACGAAGTTGTGCTTTGGGTTCCGAGTAGCCCCCGCCTCCAGCACTGACTGCACCGAAGATCACTGGCCTCCACTTCACGAGTGTCCTGTGAGCCAGCTCCAAGTGCGTCCACTTGAGGCTCCTTCGCGGTCACTAGTCCGTTGGCTAGTGGGCCCTCCCGAAGGCAACTCTTCTTCTGCTTGGGCTTTCCTGGTTGCTCCAGACGTGCCCTGACTTACCCTCGCTGGGTGAGTCCCCCAGACCTTGCTGGTCTGCATCAACGTCCTTTCTCCATTTCCACGTGACTTGCCGTTGCCAAGGCTTGTTGGGTCCAATCCGGTCGCCGACACCGCAGCAATCGACAGACGTCGTGGGACAGCTCGAATCCAGCTCCTGGCCATCGTCGACGCCTCCTGGACCTCGTGGCTGAAGAGTCAAGACAACCGTCAACCTACCTGAAGCACCCGACATCGGTGGGCATCTGCTCATCGCCTTCCTGGTCACTGGCTAGTGACCCAGACTCTGTCCCCTCTGCTTTCAGGTTCTTCAGATCTTCGATCCAACCTTGGATCCACCTGAACACTTTCGACTTGGCCGCCAGCAGCACTTTGCAGCAGATCGCCATTGAAAACGACGACGAAACCCGACCCTGAAAGACACCTATGCACCCGGCTTCCCTGGGTGAGGTAACTCGAGTACTCCGGTGCTCCCGTGGGTATTGACTCTAGAACAGCCTAGTTCTAAAGGGGTTTGCTCCAAGTCCTCCTCTAAGTGTCCTTTTTCTTTAAAACTCCAACCGCGACATTCCCCATAGAAGTCAACGGCGGCTCGCGGCTGTGTTCTCACACTGCACGCGTCCCCCGTGGGTCCCCTGTGTCACTACCTTGGGTGGTTCCTTGAGGGCCAAGCACTTCTACAGGCTCTAGGCCTTGTGTCTAGCTCAGTCGTGGTTCTTATACCACTTTTTTGGTATATGGTTTGGTACGCCCCTAGGGCTCAAACGTGTATTTGTGCTATTACTGTTGATATTTGACTTGCAACTTATGTACTTCGAACTCTAGCCTCATAAAGAGACTAGAGGGGTGTGTTTAAGAATAAATACATATATTTTATATATATACCTGGTGTGGTCCTCTTTCATTTGGTCACTCAAGAGATTATAGACTGGTAAAACAAGCTGCTTTACATTCCTTCAAGACTTAGCCTGAAGGCTGCTCTCCATAGCTACCACTAGGATAGCTTTCAACAAAGGTTGTCTTTAACCTATCTCCAATAAGGGGTTGTTTGGACTGGTACAGGGTGCCCACTATAATTAGTGGACAGCATATACCAGGCCAACTTCTCACATTGGTGTGCAGCGTGTGGGATTCCAGCTTGCTATTGTTTTACCAGATAATCTCAATTGAATTGATCAACTGAAAACCACTAAGGGTACCTTAGGTACATATAATAACAAGCTTAGTATACAGTAAGTTCTACTGAACTTAGAGTTGTGTGTTAAGGGCTAGCACACCCTTTCTACAACTCAAGAGAGTTTAGTAGGCCACACTAGTGTAGGTAGTGCATACACCACACCACACTAGTAATGTCTTCACTGCCAGGAACCAGTGGGCTCCTGCCATCCAGATATGACAACCTCTCATTCTTGGAATTAAGAGAGTTGTGCAAGGTTAGGAAGTTGAAGACAGGCAAAAGTGCCAACACCCAACGTCTCCTGGAGATGCTTCTGCTAGATGATCTTAGAAGACCCATAGGGTCTGCAAGGGTAGGCAGAGAGGGTGGGGCAGAAGAGGAGGAAGGGACCAGGGATGAAAATGCCCAGGACCTGACCTCTGAAACTGGCCAGAGGGATGACAATGATCCTGACCTGGACAATGCAGCTACTCCTGAGGATGAGGAGGAGGCTCAGAATGACCTCCCCTTTGTCCCCCCAGGAAGAGTTGGGAGTGTGCTCAGAAGGTCTAGATCTCCTTCTCAGGAGTCTAACCACTCTGACACCTCAATAGGGACCTCTGTTTCTTCTCATAGGAGGGAATCCTCTCATGAGAGGAAAGAGAGACTGCTCAAGTATGAGGAAGCTCAGTTGAGAATCAGAAAAGAGCAGTTGGCTATAGACAGGGAGTCCCTAGAGCTTCAAAGGCAAAGAAGAAAGTTGGGACTAGAGTCCCATGGTGGCAGCAATTTCCCTAGTGGTAGGGAAAGGTCTTATGACCATAGAAACCTGAGCAAGATTGTCCCTCCCTACCAGAGTGGGGATGACATCCACAAATGGATAACTGCTCTAGAGAGGGCCTGTAAAGTACAGAGGGTCCCTCAGGAGCAGTGGGCAGCAATCTTGTGGCTCTCCTTTGCAGACAAAGGTAGAGATAAGCTCCTCTCTGTTAGAGAAGAGGATGCTGACAATTACAAAGTCTTGAAGAGTGCTCTGATTGATGGGTTTGGCCTAACAACTGAACAATACAGGTTAAAGTTCAGAGATACCCAAAAAGCACAGAATCAAGACTGGGTGGACTTTGTTGATTGTTCTGCTAAGGCTCTGGAAGGTTGGTTAGTGGGCAGTAAGGTATGTGACTTCAAAGGATTGTACAATCTTATCATGAGGGAGCAGATTCTTAATAACTGTCAAAATCAGCTGTTGCATCAGTACCTGGTGGACTCTGATCTGACCTCTCCCCAAGAATTGGGAAAGAAGGCAGACAAATGGGTCAGAACCAGGGTGAGGCAGAAGGTACAGAACCAAGGTGGTGACCCTAAGAAGCAAGATTCTAAAAACTCTGATAAGGGTGGGGAGAAGGGTAAAGACCAGAAGTCTTCACAAGGCCCCCAAAAATCTTCTTCAGGTGGGGATTCACAGTCTAACAAGGGAAAAGGCCAAAAGAAACCATGGTGCAAAGTCTGTAAGCAAAAGACACACTGGACCAGTGATTGCACCAAGTCCAAAGACTCTATTCCAGCCACCACCACTGCCCCTAAGGCACCTGTTCCCCCTAGTACAGTTACAAATGGTGGTGGAAGTACTCAAGCTAAGGGTTTAGTAGGGTTGACCCTGGGTAATGAGATGAGCTCTGGCCTAGTCAGAGAACTCACTCAGGCTGTCCTAGTCTGTGATGGAGGCATGGATGTGACCTCCTCTGTGAGTCCCAGTAATCTGGGCAAGTACAGGCAACAGCCATTAATTAATGGAAAAGAGGCTTTGGCATTCAGGGACACAGGAGCAAGTGTCACCATGGTGACACAAGATCTTGTGGATCCTGGGCAGATTATACTTGGTGAAATGTACCAAGTGACCAATGCTAGCAATGTCAGAACAGACCATACTCTGGCAGTTGTTAACTTCTCCTGGGGAGGGGTAACTGGCCTTAAGAAGGTTGTGGTGAGTGCAAACCTACCAGTTGAATGCTTGCTTGGCAATGATCTAGAAACTTCAGCTTGGGCAGAAGTGGAGCTCAGGACCCATGCAGAAATGCTGGGCATCCCTGCAGATGTGTTTGCTGTGACCAGGTCACAGAGCAAAATGTCTAACACTGAACAGGCCTTGGATCCTGGAACAATGGACCAAGTGCCATCCAAGAGGAGGAGTAGTAGGGTTAAGGCAGTGCCTTCCCCCCTTGGCTCAGAAGGAAGATCATGCTCCTGAGGGGGATGATCTCAGTCCTGATGAAGGAACTGTCCCAGAGGAGCTTGAGCCTGATCAGGTTGAGTTCTTGGGGACAGGGGGCCCTTCCAGGGCAGATCTGAGCCAGGAGCAGCAGAGCTGCCCCTCTCTTGAACCCCTCAGACAGCAAGCTGCTGCTGAGGCTGCTGGGAATGCTAGTGGTCCCCATAAAGTGTATTGGGATGATGGACTCTTGTACTCAGAGTGTAGAGACCCCAAGCCTGGTGCCACCAGGAGGTTGGTTATACCTCTGAAGTTCAGGGGCTTCCTATTGACCCTAGCCCATGATATTCCCCTAGCAGGTCACCTGGGCCAGAATAAGACCTGGGACAGACTTGTCCCTCACTTTCACTGGCCCCACATGTCTGAAGACACCAAGGAGTTTTGTCGCTCCTGTGTAACCTGCCAAGCCAGTGGGAAGGCAGGTGGCACCACAAAGGCCCCCTGATACCACTACCTGTGGTGGGGGTTCCCTTTGAAAGAGTGGGGATTGATATTGTTGTTCCCATGGATCCCCAAACAGCATCTGGGCACAGGTTTATCCTGGTGGTGGTGGACCATGCCACTAGGTACCCAGAGGCTAGTCCCCTTAGGACCACTACAGCACCTGTGGTGGCAAGAGCCCTCCTGGGAATTTTCTCAAGAGTGGGCTTCCCTAAGGAGGTTGTATCAGACAGGGGTGCAAACTTTATGTCTGGATACTTGAAGGCAATGTGGAAGGAGTGTGGAGTGACTTACAAGTTCACCACACCCTATCACCCACAATGCAATGGTTTAGTTGAGAGATTCAACAAAACCTTAAAGGGCATGATTAAAGGGCTCCCAGAAAAGCTTAGGCGAAGATGGGACATACTCTTGCCCTGCCTTTTGTTTGCATACAGGGAGGTGCCTCAAAAGGGGGTTGGCTACAGCCCTTTTGAACTTTTGTTTGGTCACCCTGTCAGGGGTCCATTGTGCTTGGTGAAGGAAGGATGGGAGTTACCTCTCAAGCCCCCAAAGCAGGACATAGTGGACTATGTACTTGGTCTCCGCTCCAGGATGGCTGAATACATGAAAAAGGCAACTAAAAACCTTGAGGCTAGCCAGGAACTGCAAAAAGCCTGGCATGACCAAAAGGCTGTACTGACTGTTTACCAGCCAGGACAGAAGGTGTGGGTGTTGGAGCCAGTGGCCCCAGCAGCTCTCCAAGACAAATGGAGTGGACCCCATACCATTGTTGAACAGAAGGGTGAGGTTACCTATTTAGTAGACCTAGGAACACCCAGGAGTCCCCACAGGGTTCTCCATGTCAACAGATTGAAACCATATGTGGACAGGGCAGACATGGGCTTGCTCATGGCTACTGATGAGGGACAGGAGGAAGAGAGTGACCCACTCCCTGACCTGCTCTCACAGAACCCTGATGATGGGTCAGTGGATGGTGTAGCCTTGGCAGGCAGCCTCACTGCTCAGCAGCAAACTGATTGCAGACAGGTGCTCAATCAGTTCAGACATATGTTCTCTCTGACTCCAAGTCAGACCACCTGGTGCACTCATGAAGTGGACACTGGGGACAGTCTGCCTATTAAAAATAAGATTTATAGGCAACCTGACCATGTCAGGGACTGTATCAGGACAGAAGTCCAGAAGATGTTGGATTTGGGAGTTATTGAACCCTCAGATAGCCCTTGGGCTAGTCCAGTGGTCCTTGTGCCAAAACCTCACACCAGTGGTGGGAAAAGAGAGATGAGGTTTTGTGTGGACTACAGGGGTCTCAATGCAGTCACTAGGACTGATGCCCATCCAATACCAAGGGCAGATGAGCTAATAGACACTTTGGCCTCAGCCAAGTATCTAAGCACATTTGACCTAACAGCTGGCTACTGGCAGATCAGGCTAGCTGATGATGCAAAGCCAAAAACAGCATTCTCAACCCCTAGTGGGCATTATCAATTTGTGGTAATGCCCTTTGGTTTGAAGAATGCACCTGCCACTTTCCAAAGGTTGGTGAATACAGTTCTCACAGGTCTGGAAGCCTACAGTGCAGCTTATCTTGATGATATTGCTGTCTTTAGCTCCACCTGGGAGGATCACCTGGTCCACCTAAGGAATGTTTTAGAGGCCCTGCAAAAGGCAGGCCTCACTATCAAGGCCACCAAGTGCCAGATAGGGCAGAGTCAGGTTGTGTACCTGGGCCACCTTGTGGGTGGAGGCCAGGTTCAACCATTGCAGAGCAAGATCCAGACCATCATGGACTGGGTTGCTCCAACTACCCAGACTCAGGTGAGAGCCTTCTTAGGCCTGACTGGGTACTATAGGAGATTTGTCAAGGGGTATGGATCAATAGTGACACCCCTGAATGACTTAACTTCCAAGAAAATGCCCAAAAAGGTTCAGTGGACAGCTAGCTGTCAAAAGGCATTTGATGACCTGAAGCAGGCCATGTGCACTGCTCCCATTCTCCAGAGTCCTGATTACTCCAAGAAGTTCATTGTCCAAACAGATGCATCTGAATTGGGGGTAGGGGCTGTACTGTCACAATTGAATGATGAAGGTCAGGATCAGCCAGTAGCTTTTATTAGCAGAAGGCTGACCCCTAGAGAGAAACGTTGGTCAGCCATTGAGAGGGAGGCCTTTGCTGTGGTCTGGGCTCTGAAGAAGTTGAGGCCATACTTGTTTGGTACTCACTTCCATGTTCAAACAGACCATAAGCCCCTCTTATGGCTAAAACAAATGAAGGGTGAAAACCCCAAACTGCTTAGGTGGTCCATTTCCCTACAGGGGATGGACTTTACAGTGGAACATAGACCTGGGAGTAACCATGCCAATGCAGATGGACTCTCTAGGTATTTCCACTTAGAACATGAAGACTCAACTGGTCAAGGTTAGTTTAATGTCCCTGCGTTTGGGGGGGGTTGTGTAGGAGAGTAGGATCTGCTTCACATGGGTACCCCCACTTTTTGCTGATGCTTCACTGTTTTTCGACTTTAGTCTGGCTGGGGCCCTGCTAATCAGAGCCCCAGCCTAGCTGCTTCCTCTCTAAAATGGTTTCCATGTACCTTAGGTACATCTTTGATTGGAATCTGGAGTGCCCTTATAAGTCCCTAGTATATGGTATACTAGGTACCCAGGGCATAGGTACCCCAGAGGCCTGCCAGGGGCTGAAGCATGTATTATGCCACCCCTGGAAGGCCAGCCAAAATGACACCACAGGTCTGCTACTGCAGCCTGGGTAAGGTGGTGCATGCACCCCTTACTGTGGTATAGGCTACCTATATCACTACCATTGCACACACATATAAACCTATAAGTCACTCCTATGGCAGGCCTTACCAATCCTGAAGGCAGAGTGCTTGGTTTTTATGTGAGAGGGTGCCCCTGCATGAGCAGAGCCCCTCTGCAGCGTTCGGAGTCCCTCCTCTGATGCTGTTTGTGGTACAGCCTGACCATATACTCTTAAGTGCATTATATCCTCGCGGTACAATGCTAACTTTGGACTGGCTGCACCAAAACATGTTGTGTTTGGTGTCAAACATCTTGGAATACTACCCACCCCCGCCAGTCCTGGCGGCGGGGTAGCATTCCACCCTTCTAGAGGGAGAGACATGTACCCACCGACCTACCCGGTAACTTCTTTACAGAGCCCTGGCATCACAAAATGGATGCGCTGCCGCTGCCACAGACACGGGTCTGGCCTCCTGCTGCTGACTGAAACTCCAGCAGGGGAGGCCTGGACAATAGGTTTCCTGTCGCAGGGAGGTGTAACCACCTCCCCAGACAGGACAATGTGTATTGGGGCTGGGCGGGAGCACTCTCTGGTGCTTTGAAGTCCTGCACTGGGGGCACACTTGGTGTCCCTGTGCATATGCCAGTTCAAACCGGTTGCAGGGGCTACCTGCCCCTGCTCTGGCGCGAAACTGGACAAAGGGAATGGGTGTAACCACCCCTCTTCCCTGACCCTCCCATAGGTGGGTCCCCAGAGTATGTCCAACCCCTAACTTAGTATAAGTATGGGACCCCAGTCCTTAGGACTTTAGATATCCCTGGACGAAACTCTGCAACTGAATCCTGGAACTTCGACGCTCTACTCAAGATTAGAGGACTGAAGAATCTCCCTTGGGGTCAAGGAGTGACTCCCCTGCTTGGCAGGCACCAAAGAAGCAATTGTCCGGTCTGCATCGCTGAAGCTCCCGCCGGACGCCGAAGTCTTTGCATCACCAGAGGTGGATTTCCAGACTTCCCCGAGGCTGCCCTGAGTCCCCAGCGAAGCTGAGGCCAGTAGCTGTCGTGGGTAACGTGGAACCGTGACCCCTGGGCACTGAGAACTTTTGCAAGTGCATCCTCTTTCTGGTCTCCTACGAAGTTGTGCTTTGGGCTCCGAGTAGCCCCCACCTCCAGCACCGACTGCACCGAAGATCACTGGCCTCCACTTCACGAGTGTCCTGTGAGCCAGCTCCAAGTGCGTCCACTTGAGGCTCCTTTGCGGTCGCTAGTCCGTTGGCTAGTGGGCCCTCCCGAAGGCAACTCTTCTTCTGCTTGGGCTTTCCTGGTTGCTCCAGACGTGCCCTGACTTACCCTTGCTGGGTGAGTCCCCCAGACCTTGCTGGTCTGCATCAACGTCCTTTCTTCATTTCCACGTGACTTGCCGTTGCCAAGGCTTGTTGGGTCCAATCCGGTCGCCGACACCGCAGCAATCGACAGACGTCGTGGGACAGCTCGAATCCAGCTCCTGGCCATCGTCGACGCCTCCTGGACCTCGTGGCTGAAGAGTCAAGACGACCGTCAACCTACCTGAAGCACCCGACATCGGTGGGCATCTGCTCATCGCCTTCCTGGTCACTGGCTAGTGACCCAGACTCTGTCCCCTCTGCTTTCAGATTCTTCAGATCTTCGATCCAACCTTGGATCCACCCGAACACTTTCGACTTGGCCGCCAGCAGCACTTTGCAGCAGATCGCCATTGAAAACGACGACGAAACCCGACCCCGAAAGACACCTATGCACCCGGCTTCCCTGGGTGAGGTAACTCGAGTACTCCGGTTCTCCCGTGGGTATTGACTCTAGAACAGCCTAGTTCTAAAGGGGTTTGCTCCAAGTCTTCCTCTAAGTGTCCTTTTTCTTTAAAACTCCAACCGCGACATTCCCCATAGAAGTCAACGGCGGCTCGCGGCTGTGTTCTCACACTGCACGCGTCCCCCGTGGGTCCCCTGTGTCACTACCTTGGGTGGTTCCTTGAGGGCCAAGCACTTCTACAGGCTCTAGGCCTTGTGTCTAGCTCAGTCGTGGTTCTTATACCACTTTTTAGGTCTTGCCTGAGCCAGCGCATGCGCTGCTCTGGCGAGAGTTTTAGTAAGCGGGTTTTGGAAGTGCAAACAGCAGTTTGCTGGCGACCTGCTTGCGTTCACGCAAGCGTGCACGCACGATCAGGCGCCATATGGCTTCCCTCGCGATTACTTTCACTTTCGCGGCCGCGCGGCCGTGTCAGTTTCACGGCTGCGCGGCCATTGCTTGTTAATCTGTCCTTTTAATTGCAGTGATGTCCGATAAGCAGCAGCATTATTTAGATACGCTTTTTATAGGGGGCTGATTTCCTGTGCGCAAGCTTGGTTTTTGCGAGAAAGTTTTGCTTTCTTCACGCATCCATGCACTTCTCGTATGTTCATATAGCTTTCGTTAGCTATTCCTCAACCTTTAAGTGCAGTGTAAATAGAAGCTGTCCTTATTGTTCGTGGGAGCGCATATTTTTGGTGGACTTTGGCTTAGTGTGGTTTGTAAGTGCTGCTGCTGTTGGGCGCATTTCAACTGTAGCAGGAGTTAACTGAAGCATGTGCTGCTTTGTTATCGCGGATGGGAGCTGCTGTGATAAGCCGCACGTGGGTTGGGTGACCGGGGACATAATGACTCTAACAGGGTCTATTGTGTGCCCTGAGGAGGCATTCACTGGCCTGGACTGCCGCTGAGGGGTCCTTCGTCTGTCATCGGGCGCACAGAGGAACGAGGACATTGCTTGGTCGGATTTTCTACTGACTCTGCTTCGGTCCTACCAGCGTGTCAGGAAATCTCCCTCGGCCAGGCCATCTTTGCTTTGAGTAGCATGTCGGGAGTTGTGGTGTTGCTTCAAGTCCCTAACTCCAGGCGCCCCTCTGCCTGCAGACCCACTCCCAAGCACTGGTTCACACAGGGTGCCTTGGGCGCCTCACCGCACGGCGGCCAGGAATAGCAGCCGGTCGAGGGACAGAGCTCGATTTGACATGCAGAGGGTGGCGGGGGTCTCCGGGAGGTAAGCTTTGGCCGTGTTTGTGCTACTGGCGGCAGTCCCTGAGCAAGGTCGCCAGGCAGGCCTGCAGGTAAATTTAAAGTGTTCGCATGTCATGGCTAGTGAGTGGATGGTGGGTAGGGCAGACTGCGTCAGGGTTGTCTTTTAGACGAACGAACCCCTTTTCGAAAACCACATTGAACTTATTGGGGTTCCCTCGTGCACTTGTTGCCAGTGAACATCTGGAACAGCCATGAATAGGGGCAAATTGGTTGAAAGGATAGTGTGCTTCGTGGCAGTACAATGGTAAGGGATTTCTGGACCGTCCCCCCCCCCACATCCACCCTCAAACGACATTCTGGGGGTGTACATATTACGTTAAAGAACCACGGCCTAGGTAGGGGCCATGTTGAATTAAATGAATAGACCTTGTTTTATTTTGTCAGCAAATCTAGCTATTTCACGCCAAGAGGCAAAGCATAGTTTTTAAAAATATTTGTTTGGCTGCAAAGCCAATAAAAAATGGCATGTACTAAGAATATCATTAAAGATGCTTACATTGAGGAGCTTTCCTAGATAATGTGCTGACAATAAAAAAAACCTATAGACCATTCCAAGATAGAAATTGAGGGAAAGTGAGTAAAAATTAAGCGCACCAGTTAGCAATCATGGAGAGTTCATCAAAGCCTAAAAGGACTCGGGGACTACACTATAGCCACGTAAGTGGAAATAACACTGTGTTGGCTCAAAATGATGTTGGGTCATTTCTCTCACAGTGCTAATGCTCTTGCATTTTGAGAGTTGTGATTGAAGTGCTGCAACTACTTACGGCATCACAGTGGCACAACACATACTGCTTTTTTTTTTTATTTGGTGATAAATAAAAGAATCTATAATTATAAAATCCTTTACGTAATTAAGTGCTAGCTGCTAAATATTATGAAAAGGAAAGAGAATGATATAAAGAGTGCAGTGAATATGAAGTTCGACTGTGAATTTCATGTATACTGGGCATGAGTAAATGCAAGTTGTGGCAGTGCTATGTAAGGGTTGTAGTCTTCACTAGCTTTATCAGGGACATTCAGCTCCTTAGACATCTCTAACGCCGTTATGTGAGCATCTTAAAGTGTCAGTCGTAGAAAGTCATAGTCCTGGCCAAATTAGCAAGATAACCATTATCAGTTCTATGGGCGACCTGTAGCAGAATACGTGGGGTGGCACAGGAGGGCTTATGGGGTTTCAACTGAAAAACAAGAAGCAATGGTCGCATGAAGGTTAAGGGGTAGTGGCAGTGGGTTACTTAGGTATGGAATGGAAGATTCTCAGAAACATCCACTTAAACATTGTGTTTTCCATCAATATTTTTCTTCTGGCTGTCATAGTTTGATCTTTTACATGACTTCTGCGGTGCCTGTAAAGTAGCAGGACACCAGCATAGCAGGTGGCAAGAGAATTACATAAAACCTACTTAAATAATCAAAGGATGTATGTAAACCTTGAAATGTTAGTGGATTCATTAGGACTTGGGATCTATTGGGTGATGATGAGTGCGACTGTCAATGGCCTTCCTCTCAACCAATTCTTAACTCAGCAGTCAACAGTGAGGAATTTCAAGTGACAGCAGCAGCCCCAGCAAAGTGCTCTTTCTCTCTCTTTTTACGTCGTTCGCTACACTCCCCTGAGGATATGCTCCTGCTGCAGTGGGTGGCTGGGATCCACTCAATGAAGCTCCGTTTACAGTCTTCTCCATCTCTAACAGGCCTCTTTTGGCCCAGTAGTCTTCGGGATTTGCATTGTGAATGCAAGCTGCACTGCTCCCTCCAAAACAAAACAAAGTGACACAGGGAGGCAGAAAGTAATGGTGTACAACTATGCTTTAGAAAAAGTGGGTGCATAAGAGAGGAGGAAGAGCAAATGTGCAAAAGACGGGCAGAAAAAGGGTGCAAGAGAGGTAGGAGAAGGGAAGAGAGAGAGTAAGACTAGGGAGGAGAAAAAGAGGGATAGTGAGAAATGGCGACCAGGAGTCCTAGTAACAGGGACAGACCCATCAAGACCAATGCTGTGTGAGAGAGTGGGAGAATCAGGAGCGTAGCTATCCACAGTGCTGTAGATGCAGTAGCACCGGGGTTCAAAGGTTTGAGGGGCCCACTTCCCTCCAGTTAGTGGCTGCTTAAAAAACAGTCAATGGAGGCCACTCAAATTATGTGGCAGGTGAAGACAAAATTATGCCCCCGTGTTGACTAAATGATGCAGCATGAAAAAAGGCTGATCATGTGGTGTAATGCAGCACATTTTGTTGCAGTGTTACTACATTTTTTGTCCCTTTTTTTCAAGTAAGACATCCAGGCAAAGGTTTAACCTCTTTAGTAGCAGCTCAGCACCAAAATACACATAATGAGCAACTGAAAGGTGACAAATTACCCTTTACAAATGGCCTGCTATTGCAATGCAACACGCGTGGCAGTGTTTTTAGTAACCTTTGATCCACTTTTTTTTTTTTTTTACAGAGTTTTATATAGCGCGAACTTGACCCGGTATCAGAGCGCTTTACATAGCACCAGTTGCGTTACATGAGGACTCATTCATCGTTTTTGTTAGGCACGGGGAGATTAAGTGATTTGCCCAGAATCACAGGATGTTCAGAGTCATTGCCGAGACTCAAACCCGGTTCCCCAGATTCGAGGTCGACCGCCCTAGCCGTTAGGCCAACTCCTCTCCCCAGGAACACTTTTTTTGTTAAAAGCTGCATGTTATGCAACAGATTATGGATTGTGTGGCAAATCCATGACTATGCATAAAACACTGGAGCCACAAAATAATTCTAGTGGCCCTACATATGATTGATATGAAATTATTTTCTAAACACTGGATAACACAGTTTCAAGCAATTTTTGCAGCATCAAAATGTAAACGCTGATAACTGATTTTCATAATGTTGGAAAACACTGTAAAATGCCCACTGGCTTCTAAAAACAAACACTAAAATCAGGATAACCAAAACATATCATATACACTGTGCCTTTACTTTTTTTTTTTTTTTTTAGTTTTATATTGCGCGAACTCGACCCGAAGGTATCAGAGCGCTTTACATGAGCACCAGTTGCTTTACAGATGGACCCATTCGTTTTTGTTGGGCACAGGGAGATTAATTGATTTCACAGGATGTTGAGCGTCCCTGCCGATACTCAAACCCGGTTCCCCAGCTTCGATGCCAACCGCTCTAGCCGTTAGGCCGGAATTGCGACTTTGACATAATGTAGAAAGTCGTTTGAAGTTTGATCTCCAACACTTACCATGATTTGACATGTGCAATTGTGTTTTAGTAAATTTAAACCAAAGCTTATTTTTCGAATTATTTTGAGTTGAGGTAGTTTCAAACGGAAAAGCTTTTATGCAGATTTCCATACAGTGATCAGTAGTAACCAGAGAGAGAACAACTTGTTTACATATCTGAAGAAGTCAGTTTCAATAAAAATCATTCCTGCCACTGCAAGGCATAGCTCATAGAAATGACTGCGCTTTCAGTGATTCCATACAGTAGTTAAATGCTGAAGATGCACAAGTCACATTTTTTAGCTGAGCCATTTATATTAATTTGTTTGTATACTAGTTTTTAGCATTTTGATTAGGATGCATCATTTACAAATTTTAACTCTTTTTTTGTGTAGGTCCAGCAGCAGGTGCACCCAGATCTTTCAGCAAATATCTAGCCTTTTCATGGCGGTGAAAGGGCTGGCAGTGGCGAAACTCAGAATATGCTTGGAGGTGCTGCAGCGGCACCGCCTAATACATTGCTGCCCCAGACCGCCACACCACCGCCAGGGAACGCGGTTCCCTGGCGGATGCGGCAGTCCCAAAATGGTTCGACCACCGTACTTGTAATCCTGCGGTCGGACCACTGGTGCGGCGGTCCCGACCGCCACCGCACCTCCACCACGGATTTGGCGGTCCGATGGACCGCTGAACTCGTAATCAGGCCCTAAGTCAGGCTCCTATTAGATTGAAAAAATAATCAAGAGCCGTCTCGTCTCACAGTTTACCAATGATGGCCAGCCCAAACTCAAGTTGGCCGGTTTTGCATGGGTTGCTCTGTCTGAGCCTAGTATAAGGGTAATCTTGGCATCCAGAACCTTTAAAAGACTGCTTTATATTCTGAGAAAAATGTTTAAACCTTATTTCGGCTTTGTATGTTTTATTTTTAAACAAGAGCAATTGTTGAGATAATTGCTGTATCCCCAAATATAAATTGGAGGACACAACAATGCTAAAATAGTCATAGGTTTGAGTGGTAACCAGTCGCCTGCCTTCAACAGACCAAGTAAACCTAAGCATAGAATTACTAAAAATCATTATTTTGGTTTTAATTATGTGCATCGTTAGGCCGTTTTCTTAAAAGTATTGATGGATAAAGTTCAGACACTGAAGTCCATAGGAGGTTTTTTCCTTTTATATACGATCGTAAGGGTACTCCATGATTGGTATTGTTTGCTGTCCAGCTTAGGAGGATAGCAATTAACCTTATTGAATAGATCCACCAAGTATATAAAACAAGCATTGGCATAGCCAATAGGTCTCGCCTTTGGTACCTTATAAGTGTTTAGTTATCCAGCACAATATCCTTGGTGCAACAACATCAAGTGTTAAATGGCTAAACACTTATAAGGTCCCAAAGGCGAGACCTATTGGCTATGCCAATGCTTGTTTGGTATATGGTTTGGTACGCCCCTAGGGCTCAAACGTGTATTGGTGCTATTACTGTTGATATTTGACTTGCAACTTATGTACTTCGAACTCTAGCCTCATAAAGAGACTAGAGGGGTGTGTTTAAGAATAAATACATATATTTTATATATATACCTGGTGTGGTCCTCTTTCATTTGGTCACTCAAGAGATTATAGACTGGTAAAACAAGCTGCTTTACATTCCTTCAAGACTTAGCCTAAAGGCTGCTCTCCATAGCTACCACTAGGATAGCTTTCAACAAAGGTTGTCTTTAACCTATCTCCAATAAGGGGTTGTTTGGACTGGTACAGGGTGCCCACTATAATTAGTGGACAGCATATACCAGGCCTGGTGCTTGGCTGGCAGTGAGGACTGGTGCTTGGCTGGCAGTGAGTGTGGACTGGTGCTGTGCGTGGACTGGCGCTTGTCTGGTGGTGTGCATGGACTGAAATTAGGCTAACGGTGTGTGTGGCTGGCGCTTGGTTGGTGGTGTACGTGGACTGGCGCTAGGCAGGCGGTGTGCATGGGCTGGTGCTTGGCTGGTGGTGTGTGTGGACTGATGTTTGGCTGGTGGTGTGCATGGACTGGCGCTTGGTTGGTGGTGTACATGGACTAGCGCTTGGCTGGCGGTGTGCATGGGCTGGTGCTTGGCTGGCAGTGTGCGTGGACTGGTACTTGGCTGGTGGTGGGTGTGGACTGGTGTTTGGCTGGTGGTGTGCGTGGACTGGCGCTTGGCTGGCAGTGTGCGTGGACTGGCGTTTGGCTGGCGGGGGCTGTGCACCAGCATTTGGCTGGCGGTGTGTGAGTAGTGACTTGCTGATGGTCACTACATACCCTGCTACCCAAACGCCAGTGCACACACTCTGTCAACCACCAGCCCGTGTGATTTCTGTGTCAGTCATGTGGACGTATGAAAGTGATGGGCCATTGAATGGTGCTGTCTGTTGATGTGAGTGTTGTAATGTGCTAGGCCCGCGGCTGGCGGTGTGAATGGTCTTGTGTGTGTCACATATGAAAGGTGTGTGAATGGCCTGTAAAGAGGTTGGTGCCTTGTCGCTGCTTTACAGCTCTCTAGCCGTGAGTCATTGGTTCAGTTTTGGGAACTTTCAGTTATTAACAGTGTATTTCACTTTTGTGAAATCACTTGTTAAAAAAGATACATTTTGAACCTTTCACTCTTCCTCGTGCCAAATCCAACCAGAATGTGTGGGTCTTGAGGAATAGATGGATGGGAAGTAATATTTGTCTTTCTCTGCCAAGGTGTATATTGTCTCTAGGGAAAATCTACTAGTGCTAGTTATTTTCGTAAACTAAAAACTCAGGGGAGTACAGGGTGGTGTGCCTCTCGTGGATCCCAACAAGTTTTCTTACCCACAATGCCCTGCAAATCTCAAAATGTGACTAAAGTCACACATTTTCCTTGCATTACTGTGCTACATTCTTCCAGAATCAGAAAGAAACCACAAATTTCCTACCTCCTAGTGTTTTCCCAGGTCTCCCAATACAAATGCTACCTCACTTGTGTGGGTAGGCCAAGTGCCTGCGACAGGGAAGGGCCCAAAACGTATTGTGGACGCATCAAAATTTATCAATCACAAAATGACCTAGTTTTGCACGGGGGTCACCTGCGTTTTTTATCCCGGGCTCGGTGGCCATGTAGGGAAACCTACCAAACCCAGACATTTCTGAAAACTAGACACCCGGAGGAGTCCATGGACGTGTGGCTTGCATGTATCTCCCAACATGTTCTTACCCAGAATCCCCTGCAAACCTCACATTTTGCTAAAATAATTACATTTTCCTCACATTTCTGTGTGGGAAATTGATGGGATCACCAGGCCGGCACAACTTTCCTACTGCCCAGTGTTCCCTCAGGTCTCCTGATAAAAATGCTAACTCACTTGTGTGGGTGGGCCAAGTACCCGTGACAGGGAAGTGCCCCAAACGTATTGTGGAGGCATCAAAAATTATCGATCACAAAACTACCCAGTTTTGCAAATGGGTCACCTCCGTTTTGGTCCTGGGTTCAGCGGCCATGTAGGGAAACCTGCCAAACCCAGACGTTTCTGAAAACTATAAACCTCCTGGGGGAGTGCAGGGAAGTGTGGCTTGCGTGGATCCTCCAACGTTTTCTTACCCAGAATCCCCTGCAAGCCTCAAATTCTGCTAAAAAAATCAGGTTTTCCTTACATTTCTGTGTGGGAAAGTTGTGAGGTCACCGGGCTGACACAAATTTCCTACCACCCAGTGTTCCTCCTGGTTGCCCGATAAAAATAGTACCTCACTTGTGTAGGTGGGCCAAGTGCCTGCAACAGGGAAGGCCCAAAACGTATTTTGGAGACATCAGACTTATCTTTCACAAAACGACCTGGTTTTGCAAGGGGGCACCTGCTTTTGTGGTCCGGGGCTCGGTGGACATCTAGGGATACCTACCAAACCTTGACATTTCTGAAAACTAGACATCCGGGGGAGTACAAGGATGTGGGGCTTGCGTGGATCCCCTGAAGTTTTCTTACCCAGAATCCCCTATAAACCTCAAATTTAGCTAAAAATCAACATTTTCCCACATTTCTGTGTGGGATCACCGTGCCGGCACAAATTTCCTACCACCCAGCATTCCCCTCGGTCTCCTGGGTAAAATGATACCTCACTTGTGTGGGTGGGCCAAGGGCCTGCGACTGGGAAAAGCCAAAAACCTAGAGATTGAGGGGATAGCACAGCGAGCTCTAAGCACTATATTTTTTTAAGTACGTTTTTAGGCTGACTCTGCATTGGACACCCACACAAGTGAGGTATCATTTTTATGTAACATATGACCACAAAAAGACCAATTCTGGACTATAAGATATTGAAACAATCTTCCTGTCACTTTTTGCAAATCATTGAAAACTTGGATCTTTGACTTTCTACTCCTTCAATTGCTTTTCCTCCTATCTTCTGATTGACCTTCTAGTGGCTGTGCCAGGATACATTTTGGATAGCACTTTTATGTTAGCGACCATTTCTATTACACTGGCCTATACCCTGTTTAGACAAAGTGCCCTTCTGCCCCAGGTCTATATCATCTTCACTTTGAAGCATAATTTGAGGTAACTTGTCTTTCAAGTTAGAAGTTATCAAAGCGGCAACACATCCCACCGGATGACTCGCATTGCTTTTTAGGGTGCGAATAGCAAATGTGATAAAGGTGGCTAAATAGGGAGCTTCTGGCAGACATGTCTCTTGCAGTATGAGGTCCATACAGGTCTCGCCAGTACTACCACCTGTGTCTTGTAGTTCCTATAAATCTATATAGGACCTGCACGTTTAGACAACATAAACCATGGGAGTGGTGTCCAGACTGATTCCAGACACCCCCACCGGATATGTTCGCCAGTATGCCTGCTAGCTCACAGTGCCACTATGAACCCCTCTTACCAAGGAGCCAATAGTTTCTGACAACAATCGAACGTGACAACCCGTCCCCTCAGGGATCGTGGAAACAGTACACTACTTCTCACTCAGTCACTCATGCTCACTTTGTCTCAGAGAGATACAGAGAATAAACGATGGGGACGTTTTCAATAAGCATTTATTGAACCAGCATTATTCTAGTGTACAATATGTGTGCTGCAACAACCATAAGACAGAAACAGATATAAACAATTATAAGCACCAACAGAGTAAATGGATGGTAGATTTCTACCATAGTGCTAAAACAATGAATATATGCAGGCATATAAATACATGACAGTAATAATGCGTACTCCTACAATGCAGACCCTAACTAGATGTACCTAAATGTACCTAGCATGTATGTATGTGTATAGCCAAGAATCCCCCTAGGATAGAACCAACCCCATTACCTGGTGTGAGAGAATGAAGGACCCCGTCTTGGTCTCGAGATGGACACTCTGCGAGGGATGTCAGACCACTACGTGCTGGGATGTCTGAGTGCAGAAACCTCAGCGTCTCACGTCAGTGTGTCAGCATGGAAGTCTTTCTCCTCTGCTTGCCCCAGCAAAGATATGGTGTTCATATACTCAAAAGGTACCCTCAGGGGTTCTACTTTGCTGTGTCATGTCGGCCGAGGATGACCCTTTTACATACTTATTATGCAGAAGATGCAGAAGATGGTAGTCCTGCTGTGATTCTGAGAATCCTCATGCATAATAAATTAGGCTAATTTTCGAAGAAAACCACACAACATTTATGCCGCACCTAACTAGGTAAAAGGTCGGCACAAACCTGTTATGTAGTACAATGGTACGGTAAATGTAGGTGAAAGGTTAGGTGACTATTCAAGCTTATATTGGGGTACATTACTAATCATCACACCAGTACGGCCCTCAAGTACCAAATGTGATAAAGATGGCTAAACAGAGGGCTTCCAACAGACATGTCACCTGGAGGATGACGATGCTACAGGCCTTACCAGTACTACCACCAGTACTGTCCTCAAAGACCAAATGTGATAAAGATGGCCAAATAGGGAGCTTCCGACAGACATGCCTTCTGGAGCATGAGATCCATACAGGTCTCGCCAGTACTGCCACCAGTACCGCCCTTAGGTACCAAATGTGATAAAGATCGCTAAATAGAGGGCTTCCAAAAGACATGTCACTTGGAGGATGACAACTCTACAGGCCTTAGCAGTACTACCAGCAGTACTGTCCTCAAAGACCAAATGTGATAAAGATGGCTAAATAGGAGGCTTCCGACAGATATGTCTCCTGGAGAATGAGGTCTATATAGGTCTTACCTGTACTACCACCAGTACCGCCCTCAAAGACAAAATGTGATAAAGATGGCTAAACAGAGGGCTTCCAACAGACATGTCACCTGGAGCATGAGAACTCTACAGGTCTCGCCAGTACTACCACACCAGTACAGCCCTCAAGGACAAGATATGATAAAGGTGGCTAAATAGAGGACTTCTGACAGACATTTATCCTGGAGCATGAGTGAGGACTCTGCAGGTCTCAACAGTACTACCACGAGTACCATCCACAAAGACCAAATGTGATAAGGTTCTAAATTGGGATCTTCCAACACACGTCTCCTGGAACATGAGGTCCATCCAGATGTTGCCAGTACTACCACCAGTAGAGTCTTCAAGGACCAAACACCCCATTCAAGAACTGGGGAGCAAGCCAAATTGCCAAACCTACGTGTCCTCTTTGACTTTAGTATCAGGTGTTCCAATGTCCCCGAAGTAGTTGCGTTTTACAGTTAGCAAGTGGCATAGACCAGAATGCGTGCAGAGGTTGACCGGAGCGGAAAAATGTGAATTAAGCTCCACCAATTTTATTTTTACTGCTAAAGGTAAGTATTTTAAATCTGTGTGTTAGTTCACTACTTTTGTGATCACAATTGTACTTGTATAGGAAGTTAATTTTTACATATAAGCTCCTCCTTTCAAGAATTCATAGGACTACCCAAAAAACCCATAACAGTTACATCATAGCTATATTCTAGGGGTGGGTGTAATTTGTGGGATTTGCTGTAGCATAATCACTTGAAATGACAGCAAAATTACCCAGGATTATGTGGAATTATACAAGGGGAGTAACCCAGCATTTAGCCCTATTGCCTTAGTGCAAAATGCCCCCTCACATCCAAAATGGACCCGATGATGCATTTTGTGCTAAGAAGCTAACCCTAAATGCAATGGAAGAGGAACAGCAGCAGCCACTCGTGCTCACTAGATTCATTGTTCCTGTGCTCCTGTGGTAGGATTTTTGTGTCAAATTACTCATAATTACTCAAACGGAAATGATTGCTTGGTTTTTAGTGATTTCGCATCAAAACAGCAAAGCAAAATTAACAAAATTATTCTGATTACTCCATCATAATTAAAATTTGGCTCTGGCCTACTTTATTCTACTTTGAGCTAAAACAATTAACCAAACAAACCTGGACGATCCACTCCTCTGCTGCCTCCTGTCGTTGCCTACATCACCTCCATTGTCGGCAGCCATCTCCCAAATAGAACCTACAACCTCATAAGCCCCCCACATTCCCTTTTCCTACCAGTAACACTCCTAAAATTGCTTGCTACGCTTCGACCGCTGAGTGCTGGTTAAGTGTGTGACAGAGAGTGCATACCACTGAGAGTACACAGAATATACACTGTAGAAGAGAAGGAGAACAAAGTGTCACACATAAAGCGTTGTAGAGCAGAGTGTTGCTCAAAATTCTGTATTTTAAAAATCATCCATAAATTAATGACATAGAACTTAAGGATGGTAGAGGAGTATTACTGGTGCTCGACATTGTGACTTGTGAGCCCTCAATAGTTTACCAATAACCAAATTCTAAATCTTTCCAAAAGATGGTCAGCCTAGGACACATCCACCAGATATGCAGTACGTCCCCTTCCTGTCCACATCCCCTCCGGCACAGCCCATCTGCATTTCTGCAATTCGTACATTTGTTTCAATCTGGTTAGCTTGACATGCCATATCATCATGAACTTCTACATCAACTCCATGTTCTGCACAGAGAGGGGATGCCGGCCAGAGTTCCTGCTATTGGTTCATAGAGATGGGGTTTCCCAAGATCTTCTCCTACCCTGTTAATGGCGTAATTGCAGCCAGTTTATTCTCTGGGAGCAAAACCCAGAGCCTTAGCTTGAAGTGATGCAAACGGTTGATTTAATTTACTTTGTAGTCTTTTTTGCATTGATTGAACTCCTCAATGCTACCCTTCTGAAACAGGTCTCATAGCATCCTGCACTTACCTTCCAACAATGTAATTAAATCACCTTTAGTATTCTCAGGGGAAAAGCCAATGTTAACCATTAAAGGTGGGAAGGGGATAGAAACGTAGTCAATCTTTGGTTCCTAGATCCAGAATCTCATATTTCTAGGATCTGTTTCAAAATGTCAGAATAGTAACAAACTGTGGGCCTCGCCCATTTAGGTAGTCAGGGTGTGGCCCAAGGGAGTCAGCCTAGCACTGCCTTGTCCATATGGACCCAGTAGCATTCAGTTTCATATGGTGATTATTCAAAGAGGGTTCTAAGTAGGGCTGCCTGATAATATTTCTATATATCCTGAAGCCTCGCCTACCAGAACGCTGAAATGCTGTCAATGTTTTCCTCGAGATGTGATCTCTTTCCCTCCCAAATAAAGGAATTTATGGTTTGTTGCATGGCTACCTTCTGTTTCTCTGGGAAAACACCTTGAGGTACCTAGAAGAGATATAGCAGTCTGTGTAAAACATTTTGCTAAAGTACCTCAACACTACCCAACCCTGAAATAAAGAGATTCTTCATTTATATAGGACATTTCTAATGGCGTTTAGCAAACAGGGGTCGTTTGCTATGTATGTTTGGTGCCGCAGCATAATACACCCAGATACTTGAGTTTTTTATTGGTAGCCCAACAGTGGGAAGCATAGCTGAGAGTCTGCTTTTAAGTTCAGAGGGCAGGATTCCTTACTTTTCAAGGGTAACTTTGAAGCCGGATACCCTCTCAAAAAATCTCTAAGACTTCCACTACTGTGGGGATCGATCACTCCGGGTTTGTTAATGAGTGATGGATGTCATCAATGAATAAATGGATTGTATGCAGTTCTTCTCTAAAGGGCATTCCAATTATATCTGTGTGTTGCCGGATAGAAGCTGCCAGCAGTTTGACCACGAGAGAGAATAGTTGTGGAGCAGGCAGTCTTGTCTCGTACCTATAGCCACGTGTATGTCTTCTGACTTTTCACCATTGACGAGTACATGCGCCATTGCCTGACTGGCCTGGGTCAATAAGATATAATAAAAGGGACATGAGTCTATTGGCCAATACCTTCTTACAATTTTAGCATCAGAGTTTAGAAGCGCAACAGGTCGGTAGGCCTCACACCTGTTAGTTGACTTACCTGGTTTATTTATAATGTGATATGTGCAGAGGTCATTGAGGGGAAAATAGCTTGAGATCTCCAGAAATAATTAAAGAGAGCAGCTAAATGTGGGACTAATGTCGATTTGAAGTATTTATACAAACCTTTCCTTATTCCGTCTGGCCCTGAGGATTTATCTGGGAATAAGTCCAGAAGGATTTTAGTTATCTCTTCCTCAGTAAGGAGTTCTTTCATTTTATGTCTATTGCCCCTGCCAACAACACTAAGCGGACTGATGTGAGAAAGGCGTCTACTTCCTCTTGTTGAATGGGGTCTGCTGTATAAAAATCCCGAAAGGCCCTGACTTTGCTGCTTCCTGGGTCTTTAACCCTCTTGCGATTAGTGAGCGATCTTATTAGCCCATTCGTAAAATTTTTCCTTCTGACATAATAATGCTTTCTCAGTTTTTCTATGACAATTAGATTACTTCTGCCTCTCAGAGATGTGTCTTCTCACAGGGCATTAATTTATCCCATTTCTATATGTCTCTCTGTTGCCTTCTATAACTCTGATTCTAGAAAGTTCGATAGGCCTTTCTAATTTGGCGTTACTTCACTCTCTCAGCTATGCATTGTCCCCTAAAGATTGCTCTGCAAGCATCCCATAAGACATTTGGGGATATATCTTCAGTGTCATATTCTGCAAAGTATTGCGTAATTGTGTCCCTCAGCTACTGTCCTGTGAGGTGATCTTCAAGTAGAGATTTATCAAATTTCCAAGTGAGACACTTGTTTGGGTTCACTTTTCACTTCCATTCCCATGTTGTCATGGCATGATCTGATATTGCTATGATGCTGTGTGTGATGGAGCATGTGGCGTCTACTATGTCTTGCGTGCCCCAGATCAGATCGATCCACAAGTATGATCTATGTGCATGTGAGAAGAAAGTGAACTCTTGGCTATCTGGGGTGTTTCGTCTCCACAGTACTGTGAGGTCTAGATCCTTAACTCCCTGTAAAAATGCCCTTGACATTCTCCCCTGTAAATACTGATCTTTTAGTACAGTTCATGATTGAAATCACCAAGCCAGACCAGACTAGCTAGGTTCCATTTTCCTATTCCAGGAGTTCGACTAGATATTGATCTTGGCTTTGGTTGAGCATACATATTAAATACATTGAGCTGATGTCCCTGATATAGGCCCTCTATGTATACATAGAATCCCCCTAATCACTTTTGTTTCCTCAAATTGAAAATCTTTGTGGAACCCTATCGTGACTTTAGCAAAAGCAGAAAACTACAATTAATGAGTTGTTTACCAGCTGGCTGGCTGTCTAGCCTAAACCAGTTTCTCCTGCATTGCTATGAAAAACAAGCCTTCCCTTTTGAATGACTGACCATCAGAGGTTTGAATAGTGCTCATGTGCAGCTTGTTGTTAGATCCCTAGCCAGCCCCATACATAAAACTTAATAAGTAGTGGACCACCCTGTCCTTGATGTAGAGCTGCATATTGTCCTTCTTCCCAGGACTGGTGTGCAGCTAGAATAGTTATTCCTGGATTTACTTGATCTATCTGTCTGCCCACCTCTTTAAGATGTTGTCAGACTATAGGGAGGATCTCCAGTGTGAGAAGTTTATGGCTAAACCTAGGATTGCCCTTCCACTTTTACCTATAGGCCTCAACTCCAGACCAAGAGAGGACCAATAGAACTTGTGGTGTAGGAGTGGATCTAGTGAATCAAGAATGATGGCAATGATCAACTTGGAGTTGTAAACTTGCCTTATGTACCTACTCCCATGCACCAGTGTAGGACTTCATGTTACTTCTGTACTGCTCCCCACAATCTCCCATACCATAGCACTCTTTGTTGCCTGCATCAGCCTAGGGCCTGTAATGCCTAGAAGAAAGCTGTGGCAATATCCAGAGACACTTAGGTGCCCCTTTGACTTCAGCCCCGGATGATGTGGCAAACCAGAAATCGAGAACCCACCATATCCTGATCCTGAACTTCAGTGTCTCTCCATAGACCAACCCAAGGACTCTTTGCCCTTCGACTCCCCAAAGCAGAAGATGCACAATGTCTATAGGTACAGGCAGATAAAATACATGTTGAACTGTTTAATCACCATTAGAAGTTTCCATATATATATAATACTAAGAACTGCTCTCCCAAAACATCAGGACCCACAATGCACTGAAAAATCTATACTACGGAAAGCCAGTTTTTAAACGGAGGCCAGTGAAATTTGCCAAGTACCTGAAAAATAGACTGCTAAATTCCAGTTCCCCAAGCTAAATGATAATTGGCTTTTTAAACATATCAGTCCTTTTGACTATCCCATTACCCCAACTAACAGTCATAAGCAACGGGGATCTGTGGGCACAGATAGACATTAAAACAAACCATGAACATAACACCCAACAAAAATCCCAATTGCCCAATAAACTTTCTTTAACCACAGTTTTGTGGACTTTAACAGACATTTCGCTAAAATTCCTTATTTCAGTGGTTGCCAAACCATGAAATATTTACTAGACTATGAGATCCAGTTGTGCTACACCTGTGTGACGATCATAGGTGTGCTGAATTTCTCCATGGACTGGTTGGCTGTTAGCAGAGTAGTGGTTACTGAAAGACATATGTGCTTAACTGTAACTGTAAAGTTGACCCCTTAAAGTAATATTAGGAATATTTTACTATGTAAAAAATGATTTATGTTGTATCCCAACAAGTATAAGCGCTAGGCACTACTGGTTTTCACTGTGGTGTTTCATTTTAACTGATTTCTTTTTTTACCTATAAAGAAGCATTTCTTCCAAAAGAAATACACGTAGTTGGACATTGACTTTTGTTAAGTGGGTAACCTATGTTGAATATTTTATCTGAAACCAACCTTCACACCACCTCCTTTGAGCTAGCTTTGATTGATCACAGGAACCACTGGAAAACAAAGGGATCTGAGATGATCGTGGCTAACCTTTGAAAGCAACAGAAACAAGGGCTCAGAGACAGTAGTGATTCTACCCAGTGCTTCCGCCTGACTTCATAAACTGGAGAAAAAAAGACAAAGAGTATCGGCCTGATTCAGTCATATTTTCACTGTTGTTGAGTTGACTGTATATAAATATTCTTCCTCTGGGGTTTCTCTACACATCTCTTCCCCAAAGACAGACAGGCACACACCACTATGCCCCCATAAACATATTCTGTTTGCCCAGTGTGTGCACCATGTCCCCTACACACCTTTCCTATCCTACTCACGCCCACTACCTCCTCACCACACACCATACCTTAGATATGTCAACGAAAACTGTTACACATCCAGTCAAAACTAGCACCTGCCTTTGAGATTCATGTGACAAGTAGCCATTAATCTCTGCCTAAGATAGTAAAATAACACTGATACAGCTCTTCAACTATTTAAGACAAAAGACAACCCAAAACTGTGGCAGAGACTATGGACGGGATAACAAAACATTTGTGGCTGGACGGTGAGCTGAGGCAGTGTTTGCTTCAAACTCCTTCTACCACCATATTATGTAAGATTCTGTAGGTGGTAATGTGTGACAAAAATGTTTCTACTCATTTCGTATGTGTCATTTTATTGTGGTAGTGGGTGATATGTTCTGTTGTGTTTTTTGCCGATGTGTTTTTGTGCTCTATTATTGCAATGTGATTTTGTTGTGTTGTACTGTGGTTGGTGTGTTTTGACTGTTTTGTTATTATGTGCCCTGTTATTTTTTAATTGTGGTGTTACACTGCGTATGTGATTGTGCTATGTACAGGTGTTTATTTTAGACTTGTCAACAAATTTTTGCTATATTTCCAGGCAAAAACTGCCTGTAAAAAGCAAACTAGTGAGAAAACTGCACTGCTCCTGCTCTTCAGCTACTTAAGACACCAATCAGCATACAACTGTGACAGACTGCCTTGCCTCAGCTCTCCCAGTGCTCACCTGATATAATACAGCACTATGCCTTAAATTGGTATTTGCAGAGCACACTTTATGTGATACAGCTCTGTGTTTTTACAGTCACGCGAATGTTTGTGTCTAGAGGTCATCTATGAAGAAGTACACATTTATTTTCTACAAACAAAGCAATTAGGTGAGGTCATGCTTTTCCACCAACGTAACTCCTACATTATAGGATTAAAATTAAAAAAATCGGGTTTGTAATCCTTCCACTTTGGTGCGATTATGTAGAAGATCAGGAAAAAGCAATCTGTTGATTTTAAACCGGACACGCTTAATAGATCATCCCCGGAACTGAGGGTGGGGAGGAAGCGGTGTTGGTCTGTGGTTACAGTCAGGTTCCTGTGCAAGCGTGTTGCTTTTGCAGTTTTTAATACACGTTTAGACGTTGGGGTGGGAGGGGCGAGGAGAGAGAGGCCATGAAAAGCTCGCCGGATCTGAGAAATGTATAGCGCTTCTAAGAGCACGTGTGCAGACACGTATAGGGACTGATACTGGAGGGGGTGGGGGACGTGACGCGGGTGCAATGGCGGCTTTCAACAATTTGAACAGGTGCAACAGGAGGCTGGGATCAGACAGTGCCTGCCGGGTGCGCGCGCATTCAAAGAGGTTGGCGCCTATGTGTACGATGGCTTAAGCGTGGTTACACAGGTAGTGGCTAGGCTGCCCCCAATAACACTGACCTAATGGGTTACACTGCTCCTCACTTCAGGGAAACCAACGAATCAATGAAAGTCCAGAAGTTTGTAAAATGCCCCAAACTTTGAGTTTGCTTCTTTTTACAAGTATATATGCATGTTTCTTTGCCATTCTTTTTTCAGTCTGCTATAGAAAGTGCATGTCTGAAACGGTGAAAAAGTGAAGGGCGTGAAAGAGGGGCCTGTTCACAAACTGCATTTTGTGATACGGAAAATAATATTACAGTAAAACTAGTTGCACACTATAAAATGCTATTCACAAACGTATATATGCAGAGACCTCCGCCTTCGTCTCTGCCCACGCAAGCCTACTATTTAGATTAAATGTGGTAGGAACAAGGCTGAGTGGCTAGAAAATGAGGAACACTTTTTTGTTGTTGCAGTTTTATATGGCTCAAACTAAATCTGAAAGCACTGGAGCACTTTACATAAGCACCAGTTACATTACACATGGTGACAGGGAGATGAAGTGATTTGACCAGCATCACAGGATGCTGAGCCAACCCAAGACTCAAACCTGATTCCCCAGCTCCAAAGTTGGCAGTAACGCCACATCCTCTACTACTAAATGGAAGGGGCTAAGGGAGGAGAAAGGAGGGGTTTAGGGAGGGGTGAGAAGTAGTTTCGGAAGGCACATGCTAATACAAACACCCACCCACAAAAGAGTACTACCATAACTATTCACAAACTACACTTCTAAAGTTACTGCAGACCAAAAGTTGATAAAAAAAGTAGGTAATGTATTCCAGTCCAGTCTTCGAGCAAGTCAGTGAACACACAGAGGAATTGCAACTTGTTCCCACAGAAAATAATTGAGGCAAGTGCTTAATATAACACCCCATAGGAAATAATATTGAATAAATGAGATTATTTTGAGTTTTAAATTAAATATAAATAATTGTTTTTGTGTAAAAAAGCTAGATTAAATTAAGAACATATAAAATGTTGGAAATTAATATTTAACTTATTTTGTTTGCAAAAAATATTTAACAATGTTAATATTATAACCTGGAATAATATGTATTAAATATTAATAACATATTAACCTATGAGATGGTTGCTTTAGTGTTTTGATTAAAAACGAATATTTATAAATTACATTTATATATTTTAATTGGGTATTTTTTAATAAACATTTAATTTGATGAGTTAATGCACTGCAACATTTTATTTTATTAGTTCTAGGTTAATAATAGTTATTTTAAATTCAATTACATTTTTATTTTACACTATAATGTTTTCAATATTTTTTGAAATATTAATAAACTTTCATTATTTTTTCCTATACTTTACAATTGGGAGATCTCTGACAACGTATGAAAAGTTACTAGTAGTAACTTTACGCTTGTAAATTTTGCCTTAGATGTCTCCACCCCGTTGTATGTATGCACTTAGTCGTAAATCTACACTCGAAAATGGTGAATATTGAAAAAGTGTAGACTTACACGTAGGTGCAGGAGTAGATTTGCATGTTAGTAAATCTACACAAATAAATTCGCCTTTGTAAATAGGGCCCAAAATGTATGGGAGGTTTAGGTGTATGAGAGGAGCAAATAAGCAGAGATTGCCAGGGTGACTGCAGTAGAACCGGTAGAGAATCACAGTAGTAGGAGATTAAGGCATTGACAGCGAGACGTGAGAGCACCACGACTCTTGAAAATGAAGGTATCAGACTTTCCAACAGTGACATCAGGACTCAGAGGGTCCACAAAAAAAACTGGCAGCGAATGACAGCAGTAGATGTTTGAAGCAGTGACAGAAGGACTTTGAGAGCAGCAAGACCATCGGATATGAGTACAACAGGAGCTGCCAAAGTGACAGTAAAAATCAGAGTGACAGTGGCTGGACTAGCAGGATATGATAGCATTAGGAGGTGCATTGATAGCAGCAGTAGCTATAAGGACTGGCAGGAAATGGCAGCAGTAGGACATACATAAAGTGACATCAGCAAGACTATGGAATTTGAGAATAGCAGCAGGAGAGACAGCAGGCCTTACAGTGAATGCAGCAGTAATAATAATGGCTGGCAGAGAATGGCAGTGGTAGGATCTCAGGAAGTGACTGCAGCATGACTGTTGGATATTACAAAGATATGCAGCCTTTATCAGGCAGGTAAGTACCATGCAAGTCTTTAAACAAAGGTAAGTACCACAAGGGTTTTTGTAGGTTTACAACACGGCACATTACAATGCAGGTAAGAAATTAGGTTGAGACTACTAGTCATTACATGTGCTGTCTGTTGCAAGACATATTGTGAGCTTGGTAAGAACATAGAGGGGCTTGGAGCCCGCCCATTGCTTACCATTGGTTGAATTTCCTGTCGTTCTCATTTGCCTTCTTCTTATTTATGTGCCAGCTTGTCAATCTTGTGTTCGACCTTCCCATGGAGCATAGACTCTTTAGCATCACTTTAGATTAGAAGGCTTCTATCCTTCCACTAACATCTCAAAAGGTATAATTGATTATACTGCTAGTCACATTAATCCATAAACCCTTCCATCAATGTATAAAGAAAGGTTGTTAGTAATGGGCCCATAATCTTTTACAGCAAAGAGTTACTGTGTATACAGGTGTGGGTGCATAGAATGGAAATAGCATAAGCCCTCGAGGCAAGGTTAGTTGTGCATATTGAAAGTTATATGTTGCACCATTTGCAAACCAGTACAATTTGCAGTGCAAGTAGAACTTGTAAACAAGGTAAAGGCTGATTGTACCTGATGTGGGATGCAGAGGCATGATTCAAAGCCAAAGTCTGTTGCAAAACAATTGTGAAAAAGGCCAAATCTTTTTTTGACGATAGATTATCCACCAGTGGACGCCTGGGCATGTGACCATGTTAAATAGTTGTAATGCAGTGTTATAGACAAATTCTGTGTAAGAAGGACATTTACAAGTTGAGGATGTATATTTCCAGGTCTTCGCTGAAGATTTCGAGGCATTGCAGATTGTTGAATAAAGTAGAATGTAAAAGTGACCCATCTAGAGATGCTTTAACTCACACTGGTATTCTAATCATGACTCTAAGGTTGTATGCCGTTATGCTCATCTCAGGAATATGTGTACTGTATTTTATCAAAGTAGAGAGGTTGTCCATAGGGCCTGGTAGAAGGTGCCTTATCAGTGGCAAATACATATCTGTCAACATCTTGACTTAAAATACTAGTGAAATCTTTAATATGGTGATCGCATTAAGGTAAATAGAGTAGGAACTCATTTTTGGAGGGTGTTCTTTATAAAGCATTGACAAAGCCTATAGGTTTTGCCTTTGGGACCTAATAGCTTTGCCAATGATTTTAGCCATGCTGTACAGCTTTCGCCATGCTGTGAAGCATGGCTAAAAAACAGAAAAAAGTTATTTTGTGGACACACGCACCAAGCTTTTTGGTGAAATTTACACAAGCTTTTTTTTGTTTACCTATCCAAGTTGAATTAGTAAATATAAAGAAAAAGTAGCACAAGTGGGTGGGTGGAAGCAATGTGGGTGGGGTAAGCAATATGGTGGGGAAGTTGGAACCAAGAAGGGTCCAGCGTCAGGATTGGCTGGGAGAATCTTGGAGCCTGGGTGCTTCAGGTGCTTCCAGTGCCGAGTGAGGACGGAGGAGAGGCGTGCAGCGGCGGCGA
Organism: Calotriton arnoldi; assembly: GCA_963921515.1. Classification (NCBI taxonomy): domain Eukaryota; kingdom Metazoa; phylum Chordata; class Amphibia; order Caudata; family Salamandridae; genus Calotriton; species Calotriton arnoldi. The sequence continues at coordinate 460,069 of CAWUFW010002576.1, forward strand.
AGGTAAGTTTATTTTATTTATTTTTTCATCCCTCCACCCCCGTTCCTAGGGAGCCGCCACTGTCCAAAACGACTGGCCTTATTAATGCTTCTTTAATGCAAGATTCAAATGCAGAAGTGCAAAATGAGTGAACAGAATTTACTTTTGGTTTTGCATCTGAAACAGAAATGTGTCAAAATGGACTAGAGTACTTTGTAAAATGTTAAAATACAGCTGTCTAGTGGTTGGGTGGAATGTGCAACATTTTCAGCAAATACTGACATTTTAGCAAACATTGTTTTGGATGTTGGAGTTTTTAATCCTATAATTACTAAAAGCAAGCCTATGGGCACCAGAATGCAATATGTGTTTGGCTGAAAAGTCACTACTTGTTGGTACTATCATTTGTCATTGTGTTACTGGACAGTATTTAAAAAGCAAAATAAAAATCAGTTTGATGTTCTCCCTGTTGTAAGTGGAGGAAATAAAAGGCTAATTTGTCAAGTTTTAGGGGGAGGGCTGAGATCGCCTTTCAAGTACAGATGGGAGCATCCCACTACTAATGGACAAATATTGGCATTCCTCCAAAGAAAAGGGGCATGCTGAAAAAACCTTATTGCCCAGAATAGTCGGAGTTTTGGTACTCTGATGAAGTCCTCCTACAACCCCAGACCTCCTGCGATTTGCAGGAGACTGATGAACATGTTGGAAGAGACACAAGAAAAAATAAGGACTGGCAAAGCCAATAAGCCTCACCTTTGTGACCTATTGGCTCTGCCAATGTTTTTTAGCCATACTGCATACAGCATCAGCAATGCTCTGAAGCGTTGCTAAAGTTTTTTTTTTAAAGCTTTTGACATGGCCACCTGCATCATTTTGTAGTCACATGCACCATAGATGTGGGTGCTACAAAATAATGCAGGTGCTTTTTTTCTTTGTAACTGAAAATAAAAAATGTAAAGGCGTATTTTGTTAATGCGGGTGAGGTGAGCAGAAGCAACATGAGGTAGGGTAAAGGGAACAGTGAAGCAACATGGAAGAAGGTGAGGGGAACAGTGAAGCAACATGGAGATGGGTGGGGTAACGCCAAATCAACACGTGAGGAGACACGAAAGCAACAAGTGGGAGGGCTGGCAGGAACACCAAGGCAACGGGGGGAGGGCGGGAATAAATGCTGTGGGAAGCTTGCTCTTTATATAGTGGACCAAAAAGAGGAACACTGTGTAAAGAGTCCTGGCAAAACCCCAAAGGAATTACAGAGACACAAATGACACCCTAAATCCTCTCTTTTGTGTTAGTGTGGGCAAGCAGTTAGACATATCTGAGAGTAGTGCAAAGCATTTATTGCACACACAAAGGCAGTAAGTGAGACACACACTCAATAAAGAAATCTGACACCTATTTATAAAAATAACACATACTTTTATATGAATTTAGATACCAAGATCATCATAATCAGGTAAGTACTTTTCGAGTAATGGATTTTTACAGTTTTCAAAAGTTGACACAGTGCAGTTTTTGGGAGCGGTCATGTTACTCTACGGGTGGAAACCTGTACTGCATTTGAGCACTTAACAATGACTTATGGGACCAATCGTCTGGACTTAAGGTGAATATGAGGCAAGGTTCAAGGCAGCACCAACAGGTCACCTCGGATGGCACTGGGGCGGCCGGGTGCAGAGGTGCTTGTCAGCGTCAGGTGCCCAGTGTTATCCTATGGGGGAAAACATGTACTGCATTCAGGCACTTCACCTCAACTTACGGGAACAATCTCCTGGACTTAAGGTGAGCATGGGGCAAGGTCCAAGGCCACACCAATTGGTCACCTCGGGAGGCTCTAGGGTCTCCAGGTACAGAGGTGTGTTACAGCATTGGGTGTCCCATTCACTTTAATGGGAAACAGTCCGGTTGCAAAGAGACTGCAAGCTGGGACTGGGATACTAGTCAGATTGAACCAACAATGATGTTCTGGGATGTGGGGACACCTTTGGTCCTCTTCTCCTTGGGCCAGGGCGGCCGGGTTCAGAGGTGTTCTGAGGCGGCAGGTTATCAACACTCGGGGTACAGGTAGCCAGCATAGAGAGGCTGTAGGCAGCATTGGTGAGACCACTGTGGGCAAACGCAAGGTGGGCTTTGTCTCCGGAGGGTCAGGGGACAACGCTGGCATTGTTTGCCCACTTCAACTCGGGCTAGGGGGCACGGGTGCTTTGGTGCTTTCCAGTATCAGGTTTGCCGTGGTCTGGATTCCTCACAGTTCTTTTGGAATGCCTTCAGGATGCAGGGAAGCAGCTCCACTACTCCATGGGAGTTCCTGGGTCTTTGTTGAAGGCTGGCAGTCCTCCCAGGCCTTTGTAGGCACAGCAGCTGCAGTATGAGAGGACTTTAGCGCAATCTAGTGGGAACAGCGGACAGGTCGGCAGTGTTGGTGACAAGTCAGTTGCTTCTCCACAGTCCTTGCTTCCTGCTGCTCTTTGGTGTCCTCCTTCTTAGGTCAGCAGGAATCTGATTTCCTGGTGCTAGGGGCTCCCCTAAATGCTAGATTTAGGGGAGTTAGGGGAGAATAGGGTAGTAGCCAATAGGCTACTTACCCCCGGGGTCACTACACCCCCTATATGACCATTTCCTGTGGGAAGTGGTCATAACCCTGTCCCAGAGTTCCTAATTCTGCCATCACCAAGATGGCAGACTTTTAAATTTCATATCCACATCAGGTAGCCCACCTTAGAGGTGGAACTAGCCTGAGGGTGGACATGTCTCGCTGACTGCTAATTTTCCCACCTGTCCTGGTACCAAATGGGCCCTGGTCAGGGGTGTTGGCATCCCTTCACTTCTGAGAGAAGCCAGATTGGCATACCAAAGGCAGTGGGCTCTTCGAAACTCCCTGCCTTGAAATGCTAATTTACCAGCCTTCCTGGAGGAGTTGTAAAACACTTCCCTCCAGAGCAGGCATTGTTCCTGACCTCCTGAGAGCATGGACTCTCCCCCCTGGGGGTCAGAAACTCATTTGTGGTGGCAGGCTGGACTGGATCAGTTAAACAGCACACTAGAGGGTTGGTAGGTTTCAGGGTGTACCTCTAAGGTACCCTCGGGGTACATGTATTATTAAATTCATCTCTGGAATCAGTGTGGGTTTATTAATACGAGGTGTTTGATACCAAACACCATATGTTTCAGTGAAGGCATTATGTAGCTGGGGAACTCGTTTTGAACAGTGGCCAGTACATACCTTAAAATGGCTTCCCAGTTCACTTGCAATATCCAGTAATAGAACTAGACATTATAGGGGCATATCTGCTCATGCAGATATGTCCTCACATAAAATATAACACATCCTGCCTTAGGGATCAAAGGCCTGCTGTAGGGGTGACTTAGATATATTAGATGCAGTGACTTTGGCATGGCACACAGGAGTGTGCCATGTCATGCTTTCACTCATGGTTTGCACCATGTCACGCAGCCTGCAATGGCAGTCTGTGTGGAATGTGTGTGTTGGTCCCTCAGAGTGGCATACGATATGCTGCAGCCCTTTGGGACCCTCTTTAGCACTCATGCCCTAGGTACCTGGGGTACCATTTACTAGGTACTTACACGGGTGCTAAAGTCCTTAGCCAATTTTGCCACTATTAGACAACACCTTGTTTTGGGGAAGGAGCACTGGCACTGAGGCCTGTTGAGGTCTGGTTAGCAGGCCTCAATGCACTGTCAGAGTCGAAAATCAGCATCCAGTAGCTAAAAAGGGGGAAAAAAGTGGGGGGATAACTGCAGCAAAAGCCTAGTTTCATACAAATACGACATGAGAGCTGGAGAAAAGCAACATAGAGGGTGCCAGTGGGGAGGGGGAGAAATGTTACATTAAATTGTGTTTAGAAAGTAATAGAGCACCTCTGTTACTTATACAGGTGTCCTAGTGCTGAGTAAAAGCCAACAGAATGAACACAGCGACTAGCAGTAATGTTCTACAGCATGTAAAGCCAGGTTTTTAAGGCTGTTCTAAATGCTAACAACTCATGTGTAGAACGCAAAGCAGGAGGAAGGCTGTTTCATAAACTGGCAGCCCTACACGAGAAGGCTCTGCCTGCCACTTGTTCACGTCTAAATTTGGGGATAACCACCCGATATGCATGAGCGTAACATAATGAACATCTAGAGGCATATCACACAAACTTCTGATGAAGATACCATGGACCAGATTTACGAAGGGCCTTATGGACACAGCAAAGAGCTTTGAACATTACCCTATTAGGCAAAGGCAGCCAATGTAGAGCATCAAGGGCACCCGTTGTAGAGGAATGTCATGAACGTAATGCTAATCTGGCAGCAGCTGTTTGAATACAGTAACGTCAATTCACAATATGATTTGGGTAGCCAACAGTTACAATAATCCAGCCTACATGGGATGGTCATTGTACTACCAAGGGACGAGAGATGGAGGGAACAGTAGCATTTTGTGTAAAACACGCACAGAGAGAAGCAGGAATGACAATTTATTTACATAGCTAGTCAAGGATGAATTATCGGCCAGATGGAAGCCCAAATTCTGAACTGAGGCCGACTTGGAAGCCATAGATTCCCCAGAAATCAGATGGGGAGAAGCACACAGGGGAGTCAGCAGCGGCTCCTCTGCAATCGCGGACGAGCGTCGCCCCACTGCCTGGCTCAGAGCCAGCAAATGTAAAATAAAAGGATATTCTTACATTGTTTTATTTTGCATTTGCTGGCTCTTAGCCAGCGCCAAAGGGAGGGGTGGGGCCCAGGCATGGGAGGGGGGAGGAGGAGTGCTACATGCACTCCACTCCCTAAGTACGAATATGTGTTTTGGCCGGCTGTCTCAGCCCAGCTACATTGAGCAGCCGGGTTGAAGAAACCCCACAGACTCCCTGGTCTGAGCAGGGCGTCCTTTGAGCTTGCTCAGACCAATCCCCGCGGTGCTCTGCAGCACGGGGATTGGATGGGAGTCTATCCAAGGGGCTGCTGGGACACAGGAAGAAGAGGAGAGGCGGCGCGACGCTGGAGACTGCCGGCGGCTGAAGGTAAGCATTAAAATAATATATATGGGGGGCGTGGCCAAGTTGGCGGTGAGGTAGGACGCTCCTCTCCGTGTCTCCTGCGCGCTGTCAGCCCATAATGTTTCCCGGGCCCCGTCTGGTGACACAGTCCAGCTGGGAGCATCAGTGCAGCATTGCATAACACCGGAGAATACCCAAAGCCCGTGAAGGGGTTCCGGTGACGGCGAGCGGCTATGTCCGACTGGGAGGCCCGGTGCGACGCCGGAGGGTGCCCGAGACCAGCAGGGAGTGTTCCAGCGGAGGAGCGCGCCACCACTGATGGCGCTGGTGATGCGGGAGCTTCCCCTCCGCCGCACGCTGAGAGGGAAATGGCTGCCAGGTGCCCAAGTGACGAGGAGCTCACGAGTGCGGAGCCTGGAGACGACAGGAGGCGAGATCCGCAGGGACCAGCCGGCCGACACCCCAGCGGCCAACACACACAAGGCCAGGCCTAGGCCTGGCTTGGCGAGGCGAAGTCGGAGCGAGATAACTGAGGCCCGGATCGGGGAAGGGCGGCCCTTCGGGGCTGAATCAGCGCTCTCATGGACTTGGCAACAACAGCCCACAGAGGTGAGGAGCCGGGCCCCCCCAATCCCATCCACGAGATTTGAGGACTCAGGCTCTGCCAGCTGGAGGCCTAAGGTGCACCTGACGGGAGCTGAACCTGCACATTGAGGAGAGCCTTTGTGCTGGGCTTGGAGTGGAGGCACAGACCCAGTACAGGCTGTTGGAGAGGCGGGGGCCGCCACTGAGCATTGCAGGGCAATGGCCGTGGGGGGGGCCTCGTTGTTCACAGTGGGGCAGCGGGACGGATCCCCTAAGCGAGATCAGGCATTGCCGGGGGGTGGCTTGCTGGGGCAGCGGTGGAAACAGTTGGTCGGCGATCGGCCTGCCGTGGAGAACACATCGGTGCCCACGTTGACCCTGGGACTCTATCGCCCTCTTGAGTGGAGCGCTGGGGATCTCGCCGGGGGCCTGCTCCGCAACACCGGTGTGCCGCGGGGGGTGGCTCAGCCTAGCGGTCTGGAGACCTCCTTTGTTGCCCATATTGAGTGCCGGCCATGTGAAAGGGCACTTCAAGCATAGTGTGTGTTCAGAGAAGCACCTGACGGGCCAGTGAGCTGCGCACCCCCGGGGAGGCGGCCGCCCTGAACACCCTAGAACAGCCGGGCACTAGCCACGAGAAACACCGACAAGCCGCACTCAAAGATGGCATCCAAGAAGGACCACACCCTTAAAACATGCTCTCCCACCCGGCCGCGGGCCCAGCGGGGGACCTAGCCCCTCAACTGGAACATATGCAGAACCAATGTGATCAGGCGGCTGAAGAGCCAGTAACCTGCACCTTCTTGGAATCACTATTCACGAATCTCCAGAAAGACCTCCATTCAGTCAAACAAGAACTCTCACAGGATTTTAAGGAGGTCCGGAGGGAAGTTGATGCGCTAGGGGACCGTGTCGCGGAGTTGGAAGATAAAGAGGGGGGCCGGGAACAGGAGATGGAATCGCTCCAGCAGGAGGTCATCCGCCTTCGTGAGCATCAAATAGACCTGCAGGCCCACCTGGAGGATCTGGAGAACAGGTCTCACCGAAACATCGTATCCGTGGCGTAGCAACAAAGGCGGAAGGGGAGGACATCTTCAGATACACCAGGGACCTCTTCCGCCACCTCCTCGGCAGGCCCCCGGACGCTGACATCCAAATCGATTGGGCACACCGCACTGGCCTGCCCCGGTCGAACTCGGCGCCCCCTTCAGATATCCTAGCTTGTGTACATGATTTCCAGGTCAAAGAAGAGATTTTGCGTAAAGCCAAGAAATGCACGCGATTACCTTCAGGAATCAAACCCTGACTCTTTATCAGGACTTGGCTGCCCTCACCCTAAAGAAACAGAGAGAGTTCCGTCCTGCCACTGCACACCTCCGCAACCAGGGGATTTCCTACTCATGGGGCCACACTTTTTGCCTCATCTTACGTTGGGAAGGGAAACTCCATCAGCTGCGATCACTGACGGAGGTCTGCCGGGTGTTGGGGCTGGATCCGCCTGGGGAGCACTGCGAACTGGGTCCCGCTCCATCCCCAATGAGAGCGCGACAATCACGCTGGCGGAGACAGGGTCCACGACAGAAGGCGTGTCGTCCCGACCCGGAGGAGATTGCAAAAGGTCAACAAACGGCACAGGAGGCGATCCCGGTGGTATTGGCAAAGCCGGACGAGCCCTGAGGTTATCGGGGCACTCTGCAACACTCCATAAGAGAACTTGGGCTGGGCGGCTGGCGGGGGAGACGGGAAAACTGGCCACATGCAGGACCCCACATGGCTGTCCTTGCAGCCTTGTGTGGCTGCGGTACTGAACGTAAGCTGATATTTTAAATTTCATGTTACCTTTTTTGTCCTGTTCTTTTTGGGTTCTTGTTGGGGTTCACACTCACCTCCACACAGTCCTGGATGACTCAGAGCTCGGCTGAATAGACCCTGGCTGAATTTAGAGTAGTAGGAGGAGATTTCCTTGCACCTGAATAGGGCCTGTCTCCCTTGCACAATGCTGTCTCCACCCCCTGCGGTCATACCACACCAGTGAGGACAGAACTGGTTTGGACTGGGCTCAGAGACCCTTGCACATAGAGAAAAAAAGACATTTTGAGTATAAGTATTAGACCTAAAACACCAGAACTTTAGACCACTTCTGGAATCAAGAGGAACCTTTGCCAAGGAGAAGAGCTGGAGAAACTGGAGGAGGAGTATTGCCCCTTTGCTGTGTGCTGTCTGGGATTGGCCTGCAGTAGCTGTTTCTGCCAAGGAAAGGACAAGGACTTTGCTTTGTGCTGTGTCCCCCTGCTTGAGGAATATCTCCAAGGGCTTGAGTAGAGCTTGCCTCCTGTTCTGAAGTCTCAGGGACACAAAGACTTCACCCCTACTTCCCTGAACTTCCTTGCTGGGAGTTCTGACCTGCCAAGAGGTGCCTGTGACTGTGTTGGGTCTCTGGAGGTTGTTCCTGCTGTTGGGAGCTGGAAAAGCAACGCAACTACAAGAAAATCGATGCATCGCTCTTCTTGCAACTGTTTTTCCTACGCAGCACCGCTGTGCGAGAAGAATCTCCACGCATCGCTGCGCCACTGCCGAAACCGGCGCAGCACCTGTCGCCGCTGCAAGAACCGACGCATCGAGGGATCGTGGCTGAAGAAAAGGACGCAGGGCCACTCGACACTGCCGCATCGATCGCCAGCACATTCTGGATTTCCACACATCGTACCTGTGCGTCAAGTTTTCCCGACGCATTACCCGCGGACCAGAACTGACTCGGAATCGACGCATCACTTCCCCCTACAGACTGGATTTGGCGCATCACTTCTCCTGCGTGCAGCAGAACTGTTGCATCGCCTCCCCAGTGTCGCAGGAACTGATGCATCTCTTTATTTTTCGACGCTTCCCATCTCTGCGGCTGTTTGGCCTTGTGAATTTTGTCGCAACTACAGGTACTTTTAGAGAAATCACACATCCATAGTTTTCTATGGACTAAGTTGTTTGAAACCTTTTTAAAGTCATATTCTTATTACATGTATGTTGGATTTTTGTCGTTTTGGTCTTGTTGAGTTTAGATAAAGATACTTAATTTTTCTAAACTGGTGTGGTGTCCATTTGTGGTGTTATCACAGTATTTACTGTGTGTTTTGAGTACAAATACTTTACACATTGCCTTTGGGATAAGTCTGTCTGCTCGTGCCAAGCTACCCAGGGGGTGAGCAGGGGTTATCTAAAGTGTGCATCCCCCTTACCCTGACTAGAAGCAAGGGTCCCTATTTGGACAAAGGTACCTACCTCTGCCAACTAGAGACCCCTATTTCTAACAGCCGCTCATGGGTGTGATTGCCAAACTCCAAACAGAGCTCTTACAATTTATCTGGCAGGGTAAGAGACCTCTCATGAAGAAGGCCCTCGGCTTTCTCCCCTACGAGGCAGGAGGCCTGGGCATCCCAGACCTTCAACTATTTTATCAGGCGGCGCAGCTGCACTACCTGGTCGAGTGGAGTCGAGCTGAGTCCGAGAAACACTGATTGTTTCAGGACAGAGCAGTGGCCGAAACATCCTTATGGAAGGTACCCTTCCTGAAGAGAACACATAGGCCACGGAATTTATACCTGTCGCCGATCACACGGGTGACTATGGCAGATTGGGACCAGACTAGCATCAGGCAGGGACTGACCTCTTTCCCCTCTCCCATGACCTTGCTACTAGACATTCCAGACTTTACCCCTGGTTGGGTGCGGAGGGGTTTGCAAGGTGGCAACAATCAGCCTGCCGTTCCATGGGCCATCTATTTGACGTTTAGAGTGTGCTCTCCTTTCTCCAGATACCCGAAGAGTATGGACTCCCGGAGACAGAACGATTCCATTATCTGCAACTACGATACTGGTTAGCACACCCACAAAATAAACCTAACGCACAGGCACCTTATCCAGTACGAGAGATGGATCCTCACTAAAACATCAGATAAGGGTCTAATATCCGAACTATATGCGCTCTCGAACCAACGTAATAGATACATACACAACGCCGGCCAGACCCGGTGGGAAAGGGACCTGGGGAGATCGCTAGGAGCCAAAGAATGGAAGGGGATATACCACAGAGCCAGACATGCAGCCAGCAGTGTTGCTCTCACCGAAACGCTCACGAAAGTGGCCACGTACTGGTACTACATCCCAGCAAGTCTCCATAGGGTCAACCCAACACAGAGTGCGGATTGCTGGCGAGGCTGTGGGACACAGGGGACACTGGCGCACATCTTATGGGACTGTCCGCAACTCCTCCAGTACTGGTCGCAGGTACTTGCTGACATAGACACTCACCTTGACACCCAACTGCCGCAATTCCCCGCATATGTACTCCTGGGCCTGCCAAACACGCTAACATATCCCTTGAAGTCAAGACGAGGGCGGCAGATTGGTTTGACGTTGGGAGCGGCCATACAGAACATTCTCATGCACTGGGGCACCCCGCAGACTCCCACCCATACCGGCTGGCTCCACAGGTTATGGCATATACTGGGCATGGAAAAGATCACGCTAACACTGGCCAGGCCGGGAGCATCATTCAGAGACTTATGGTGACCTTATCTGTCCCTACTTTCACAAGACTATCGGGAACTGACATGCCCTAGATTTCCCTGCCTTCTGCGCTTGCCTGAGACAGCCCTGTAGCCATAAACAGACAATTCTTAGGCAAATCCAATGCTGTTATGTTACATGTATCTCACTGTGGAGGTGAGGGGTGGATGGGAGGGCTAGGTTGAATTGGGGATTGTTTGCCGACTTTACATTAGCATAAACATGTTAAGCAAAGACCCAGCCAAGGACTAGAGGCAGATTACAGCTTCAAACTAGTGTTTACATATTTAATTCTACTTGTCTCTTACTGACTTGTGTCGTGATTATTAGACTTGTTAAATGAAATAATTACGTTTTATCCTTGACTATTAGATTTGTTAAAGGAAATGATTATGTTTTATCCATGATTATTAGACTTGTTAAATGAAATGATCATGTTTTATCCATGGTTGAAGAAGGTGTGTGGGTGGAGACATCACACCCAGTTTCTTTTGTAACAATTTTAATTAATTGAAACAATAAATAAATTAATTAATTAATTCATAAACATGTTTGCGTCAACCAATGGTCGTCGGATTCACTAGTGACCAGAAAAGCCAAAGTCAGCACTGTTTGTTTCTTTTGAAATGCCAATACAAAGAATTGAACCATAAAATAATATATTATTTCTAAATCCCCCCCGCGCGACCCTCCCGCACTCCCTATCCCGCCTCACCACCTTTTATTCATGGTGGCCGCCACTGAGGGGAGTAACAAGCGCTATATATTTGAAAACCTTTTTCCCTCTTCTATCCCTCCGCTACCCTTCTTAATCCAAATAACTGACTAATATCCACCACTCAAATTACTTTCATATTTCACTATACTAATTCAACACTAATCCTTTATAGGTTCCGGAGTAGTGCTACTCACCGAAAAAGCGCTTTCACTCGTCAGGGGTCGTAAGCGCTATATAAATGCAATTACAATACAATACAAGATGGAGAAGGCAGGAGAAGCAGCTGGGCAACAGAAAACAAAATGGAGTGAAGGGGAGAGACATACATGAGGGAGATGGTTAAAAAAACACACAGCCTTCAATGGAATGCTTCACACAAAAGAAAAAGATTGTGGTTGAAAAGCAAGCCGTGGAAGCAGCAATGCTAACTAATGAAAGAGATTGTACAGAGGTAGAGCTCCATAGTAGGGACAAACACAAGATTGACATGTTGGACACGAATAAGAAGCAGGGAAATGAGAGTGACAAGGAAAGCCAACTAATGGTAAGCAATAGAAGGGATCCAAGCCCCTCTGTGTTCTTGATAAGCAACAGTATTCCTCACATTAGACAGTGCATGTGCAGTCTAGTAGGCTCGACCTACACAGTGTTGTGTGTACATCCTGCTGAGTGATCCAACTGCAACACCTCTGTGACCCATGTCAATCAATCAATCAATCAATCCATTTATAGAGCACACTACATACCCGCGAGGGTCTCAAGGCGCTAGGGGGAGGAGGGGGGAGGTGCTGCTATTGCTCGAAAAGCCAGGTCTTGAGAAGTCTCCTGAAGGCCAGTAGGTCCTGAGTCTGTCGCAGGTGGATGGGGAGGGTGTTCCAGGTCTTGGCGGCGAGGTGGGAGAACAATCTGCCCCCGGTGGTTGTTCTTCGGATGCGGGGGATGGCGGAGAGGGCGAGGTTGGCAGAGCGGAGCTGGCGGTTCGGGGTGTAGAAGGTGAGACGTCTGTTGAGGTATGTTGGTCCGGTGTTGTGGAGCGCCTTGTGAGCGTGGGTGAGTAGCTTGAAGGTGATCCTCTTGTTGACGGGGAGCCAGTGCAGGTCTCTCAGGTGGGGTGTGATGTGGCTGTGGCGGGGTGTGCCGAGGATGAGGCGAGCAGAGGCGTTCTGTATCCGTTGTAGTCGTTTCAGGAGTTTGGTCGATGCTCCTGCGTAGAGGGCGTTGCCGTAGTCCAGTCTGCTGCTGACGAGGGCCTGGGTGACCGTCCTTCTGGTCTCGGTGGGATCCATCTGTAGATCTTGCGGAGCATGCGGAGGGTGTTGAAGCAGGAGGATGAGACGGCGTTGACCTGCTTGGACATGGAGAGCGATGCGTCGAGGATGAACCCCAGGTTGCGTGCGTGGTCGCTGGGTGTTGGTCCAGTTCCTAGTGTTGTCGGCCACCAGGAGTCGTCCCAGGCGGAGGGGGTGGAGCCGAGGATGAGGACCTCCGTCTTGTCCGAGTTCAGTTTCAGTCAGCTGTTTTTCACCCATTCGGCAACGGTTTTCATTCCTTCGTGGAGGTTGGTTCTGGCGGTGGAGGGGTCCTTGGTGAGGGAGAGGATCAGCTGGGTGTCGTCGGCGTAGGAGATGATGTTGAGGTCGTGTGAGCGGACGATGTTGGCGAGCGGTGCCATTTAGACGTTGAAGAGGGTCGGGCTGAGGGATGATCCTTGGGGTACGCCGCAGATGATCTCGGAGGCTTGTGATCGGAATGGCGGAGGCGGACACTCTCGGTTCTGCCGGAGAGGAAGGAGGTGGTCCATTCCAGGGCCTTGTCGCGGATCCCTGCATCGTGGAGGTGTGTGCGTAGGGTGTGGTGGCAGACGGTGTCGAAGGCAGCTGAGAGGTCCAGGAGGATGAGGGCTGTGGTTTCTCCGTTGTCCAGGATGGCTCTGATATCGTCGGTGGCGGCGATGAGGGCGGTTTCGATGCTGTGGTTTTTGCGGAATCCGGACTGGAATCTCCAACCATGAACAGGTGCAACACGTGTTGATGGTGCTGCTACACAAGGGTTGCTAGTCATTGACCTCCTGCCTCTGCCACCCCACCACTGTGCCACTGCACACCCATGTATACAGCCTCGGATAACTGACCCAGCTTGCTTTTGTAAGGTAGATCACTGAAGGTAAGACCAAACACAGCAAAAGATAAAAACACTGTATTTTTCTTCTGGGAATTCTGCAGTAGTTTAGACATGGCACCAGAAAATAATGTGGGAACCAATTTAGCCCCTGCCCACAGACTGTCAGTTCTGGGGTAGCACCTTTGCACCGAATGTCAGATCTGGAATAGACTGTGTACACAGGCTGTCACTTCTGAGGAGGCTGTTGTAATATATTGTGTATCCATTAAATGGTCGCTTCTGTAAAAAATATCGAAACCTTGTTTTTATGCCACAAAAAGTCACAATCGAATTTGATAAGGTTTCACTTTTCACTTGGGACACTTCGCACTGAGAATTCTATAACGTATGTGAAATTGTCATATAAATACCTTGTTTCTCTACACAGTCTGTGTTACATGTCATTTCTTTCTCTGACGTCCATCTATCCCCACTCTATTGCGATTGCGCTGATACATATATCAATATTAATCATTAAGTGTCCACAGGAACCTTTGTTTTTTGATTTAATTGTAAGTACCCTGGTTCCATGTGAGTAGGGTGTCCCTTGTGTCTCATACACAGTCACTTCTGAGATAGCACCAGTCCACAGACTTTCAGCTCTCGAATTGGTTTTGAAAACATGCTGTTATTTCTGGGCTAGCACCTGTCTGCAGGCGGACAGCTCTGGGATAGACTCTGTGAACAGACTGTCAGTTCTGGGCTAGCCCCTGTCCAAGGCCTCTAAGCTCTAGCTAGGATAGACTCTATACACAGGCTGTCAGTTCTGAGATAGCACATTTGAACAGTTTGCTAGTTCCTGGATAGCCTTTTTTCACAATTGGCCGATTTGGGTTTTTTGGGATTACACTCGAACACAAATTCTTCAATCCTAGATAGTTTATGTTAATTCTGCCAGGTCTCATAAAACGTCCAGACACAGACTACTGCAGGAAGAGACCACGCAGGCTGAGAGACGCTTCACGACCCGTATCAAGGGGGAACTAATAAGGATGGAATATGGAAATATATGATGAATGAAAAAGAGCTGATACTAACAAGGGAGAGAGAACATAAGCAATAAAGTAAATTTGAAGTCTCAGATATAAAATGCGTGGTTAGTTTCCACTGAGGCAGTATTTAAGAAATTACCAGCCAAGAAAGATCAATAAAAAATGTTATAAGCCGTGAAGAAGCGCAATTGAGCGCGAAACACGTGTTGGCTATTTCCGAATACTTACACAACTTTGGAGGCTGCGTGCTGTTTTGATGTTTTGAGAAAATATCTGAAGAAAGAATAAAAGAATATCAAAGATATATTAAAAAAAAGTAATTTCTTGTGTTCTGATTCTCAGTGAATTGTTATATATATATATATATATATATATATATATATATCTCAACAATCCTTCGTCGATAGACAAATGAAGCCGAGCCCAATTCCTTAGTAGCGTGGAATTTTAATAATACATGTGGCAAACAATGCCCGGCGCGTTTCGGTGCAGCCGCACCTTGGTCATGGGTCAAAGACTGTTTGTATCAACCTATTACATATAGTGCACACCAATAGTTAAAAATAAAGGTAGGACTACATATCAAATAACAAGCTTAGCGAAAATGGCATCCATTTTGAAGTGGTTGCTTCCTATACAAGGACTGCATAGAGCTCTAATGTTACTCAAATTGACAATATGCTGATATGTTCATATCACCAGTGTGTAAAAAATATATAGTAAAAGCTACCATGACGTTCTTACAAATGTTTCAATTCTGCATATTCGACAAACATACTGGGATATTTTACAATTCCACCCTAGTGGGCAAATAGTCCTCATCCACGACAATTTATATCAATCCCCAGTGGGCTAGTTTATCTCTGAATACATAAAACAACAACATGTAATTCGTAGATTGTCGAAAATATATATATATCCCCAATTACGCCCCTGTGGGCCTGTAATGACAGCATATATCACAATTATTTCTACACGTCGGTAATGCAGTTACATTGGATTCCGCCCAAGTGGGCCTAAATACACACTAACGTGACCACAATCAGCTTGTTCTCAGTAAAAAAAAAGGGAATGTTTCGATATTGTAGCTCTTTTACGTTCCTCTGCATTGTATGGTGATATCTCCGTCTCCTACAGAATAAAAACAAGTGCAAGATCGTAAATGATCTACCTATCACCAATTAAAATACAAACATGCAAGAAAGGCATACAATAGACAACAATGTATCTGGATTAATGGACAATATGTCATGATTACAGAATTAACCTAAATGAACAGATAATTCTTTGTCTTTGTTCAAACCATTCGGATGTACCGTCTCAAATTTAATAATCATTTTGGATTCTAAACGTCTGAGTTCTCTGACTCTGTTACCTCCTCGTTCCGAAACAGGGATTCTGTCTAGGGCACAAAATCTCAAAAGACTGGCATTCTTATTATGAAAATCTTTAAAATGCCTTGCAATAGGATATTGCTTGTCTTCATTGACAATTGCCCTCATGTGCTCCAAAATACGTTTTTTCACCTGATTGATGGTACTTCCAATGTATATTAACGAGCAAGGGCAGCTCAATGCATACACGCAAAAATTAGATTTATATGTAAGATGTTTTTCAATTACAAAAGGTTTCTGGTCTTTAGATAAATTAATTTGTTTGCGGTTTATGCTGTATTTACATGCTTTGCATGAACCACATATAAAAAAGCCTTGTATCTGGTGTGGATCTTTGTCAGTTTGTACTGTACTGCTACAAAGAATATCATTCAAGGCAGTACATTTTCTAAAAGTGATTCTCGGATTGTCTCCCACATGTTTTTTCAGGGTTTCATCAGTACCTAGGACATGCCAATATTTCTTAAGACATCTTTTGACCTCCCACGCTTGGTTGCTGAAAGCAGTTATAAACCGTATAGGTTCTTCACTGTTGTCATCTCTATTTTTGCCTTTCAACAAATCAGCTCTTTTAACTGTCATAGCTTTTTCACATGCCTGTCTTATTATTTTGCTAGAATAACCTCTTTCACCGAATCTCACTTTCATTTCCATTATTTCCTCATGAAAAGCTTGCTCTGAGCTGCAATTCCTTCTAGCTCTTAATAGCTCACTGTATGGTATACTGTTAATAAGATTTTTGGGATGACAGCTATCTGCATGCAACAAACTGTTGCTAGCCGTTTTCTTGCGAAATAATTTACTCTCCAATCTGTTATCCTGCACCCTGACTTCCACATCAAGGAATTCAATTGCCTCCATGTGTACAGTACTAGTGAATTTTAAATTACAGTTGTTATCATTCAGGGTTTCTACAAACTGGGTAGCCTCAAATTCAGTCCCTCTCCAAATACAGAATACATTATCTATATATCTAGCCCAGAGGACAACATGTTGGTTGAATGCTTCGATGTTACCCGCCACCTGCTCCTCCCACCAGCCTAGGTATAAACCTGCATAGCTGGGGGCGAAGCAGGTCCCCATTGCCGTCCCCTGGGTTTGACGATAGATCACATGGTCAAAGATGAAAAAGTTGTTAGTTAAACATGTATACATCATGGTTAAAAGCATTTCAGTGTGCAAAGAAATAAGACACAACTCGTGTTTTCAGAAAATGACGACTAGCATCCATACCCATTTTGTGGGGTATACAAGTATATAAACTGTTGACGTCTAATGTCATTAGCATCATGTCTTTTTCCCAGGTAATATTCGCTATCAATCTGAGAAAATCCCCAGTATCTTGTACATATGATGGAAGCGATTGTACATAAGGTCGCAAACAATAATCAATATATTTAGATGTGTTCTGATAAAGACTTACCATGGATGGCACAATAGGTCACCCTGGTGGATTCTGGCTATCTTTGTGGATTTTCGGCAACAGATACATTGCCGAAAGCTTGGGATACTCACAATTTAGATATTTGTATTCTTCATCAGTTATCAAGTTTTCATTTTTCCATTTAACCAACTCAGCCCTGTACATATCATTGCTGTTTTCATAGCTCGATCTATTGGTTATGGTGTAGTTATTTGCATCCTCAAATTGTCTCCTCCCCTCAGTTAGGTACATCTGTATGGGCCTCATAACAACATTACCACCCTTGTCAGATTTCTTAATTACTATAGATTTATTATCTTGTAGTTCTTTAATAGCTTTCTGTTGGTCAAGGGTGAGATTGTTCTGTCTACGAAATTTAGATTTATCCAGTTTTTTTTTTTCAATCTTAACACTTTTCTCAAATACCTCAATAGGATCATTGTGTATTTGAGGTAAGAACCTGGATTTAGGTTTGAACCCACTAGCACTAGAGCAGTCAATTTTTAAATATTCCTCAGCTAGACTCTCTAGTGGATTGTTGGTACATACATCACCACCCTCCAATTCTTTCATAGTTTGTAAAATGTCTATATCTTCAATAGTAAGATTGGTGTTTATTCTCGTTATAGGTAATACTTCCTTTTTCTTGTATTCATACCATTTTTTAAGTTTTTATTTTCCCGTGAATTGGAACAGGTCAATTCTACCTTCAGTGTAGTTGAATCTATTCGTAGGACAAAATGTTAAACCTAACGACAAAACATTGATTTGGTTCATAGATAATGAAATATCTGATAAATTTACCACTGTGAATATGTCCTTCTTTTTGCAGCCGATTTGCCTTGTGTTGTCATTCCCATGAAGCCATCTAGATTCCCTTGTTTCTTTGCGCCTCGCTTGTTTCCTCCTCTGGCGCCTCAACCTCGACTTTTGTTTTCTTGGGGTCCCGGACTCCCCAAACCTTGTCGGCCTCTTGCCATTAAGTCGAATTCTTTTAAAATTCTGGATTTTACTCCTGACTGATCATCCTGTTTTGGAGTTGCGCTTTCCACACCCTCATGAACTATGCAGTTGTTCGAATCAGCATTTCCCACGTTATTAACTTCTGCTGCAATAGTTATCTCGACACGTTTGGGCAGTTCATTGCTTTCCACTCGAACCAAATTGGTTTCCCTCAGGTGATCAAATTTCCTCCCAAACGTAAATATTTGTCCCAGTTCGTAATCTATTTGATCCCTGTGAAATTTCCGTTGTTTCTTCAATTTAATTTCTTCCTCAGCTTTTTCTAGTCTCTGATTTAATTTCTTCATTTCCAATTCAAATTCATCTTCAGAGTATTTTTCTTTTAGTTGAGTGGACATTTTCTCTATTTCCACTGCCAATCTCTGTGTGTCTTTCACTGCATATTTAATTAATAATTTCAGCATGACCATAGAACAGTTATGATTATTTATGGCCCATTCTTCAATCAACTCTGGGTCAGGTTCATTAAATGTTGGAGTTATAAAAATCTGTAAACCTCTTGGGACTCGTTCACAGTCCACCTACTTTTGAAGGGCTGTAGCTTCCCACCATTTAGCTTGTTCCAACTTGGCGGCTTTCCATAGTTTATCCCACAGTACCTTTTTACTTAGTAGTTCATTGGCTGTGTTGTTGCCAGATCTGTCCACATCCGTTGTATTTCTAGTTACTGATGAAAACAGCAATTCAGCTGCTTGACGTCTCGTAGCCTCTCTATTTGCGGAATTCATGGTTGAAACCTCGAGGAGATTGTTGTAATGAACTCCCCTAGCTAGTCACTACTAGCTTGTGCCACGCTTTTCCTCGGCTGTAGCTCACCAAAGTTAAGCCACGCCGGTTCCGCCAGCCTCCCGGTTGCCAAATAATCCTGTTTTAGACCTAGGATACCACTGCTATCTTCCCGCAGATATATAACCGATCAGAAGCCGTCCTCCGACCGCGTCGATCGCGTCAGTATCGCGGGTGATGCTGGTTCCCAAAAACCGTCACAAATCCGATCGGCTCCACGGGTGCGGGCAGAGAGCTTCAATATTGCAATCTTTAAAATGGTCGCGAGTCTCTCTGCCTCACAAAGGCGGCGGGCTCACGGCGAGGTCGCGAACCTCTGAAATCCCAACAATCCTTCGTCGATAGACAAATGAAGCCGAGCTCAATTCCTTAGTAGCGTGGAATTTTAATAATACATGTGGCAAACAATGCCCGACGCGTTTCGGTGCAGCCGCACCTTGGTCACGGGTCAAAGACTGTTTGTATCAACCTATTACATATAGTGCACACCAATAGTCAAAAATAAAGGTAGGACTACATATCACATAAGCTTAGCGAAAATGGCATCCATTTTGAAGTGGTAGCTTCCTATACATGGACTGCATAGAGCTCTAATGTTACTCAAATTGACAATATGCTGATATGTTTATATCACCATTGTGTAAAAAATATTTAGTAAAAGCTACCATGACGTTCTTACAAATGTTTCAATTCTGCATATTCGACAAACATACTGAGATATTTTACAATTCCTCCCTAGTGGGCAAATAGTCCTCATCCACGACAATTTATATCAATCCCCAGTGGGCTAGTTTATCTCTTAATACATAAAACAACAACATGTAATTCATAGATTGTCAAAAATATATATATATCCCCAATTCCGCCCCTGTGGGCCTATAACGACAGCATATATCACAATTATTTCTACACGTCGGTAATGCAGTTACATTGGATTTGGTTTATAACTGCTTTCAGCAACCAAGCGTGGGAGGTCAAAAGATGTCTTAAGAAATATTGGCATGTCCTAGGTACTGATGAAACCCTGAAAAAACATGTGGGAGACAATCCGAGAATCACTTTTAGAAAATGTACTTCCTTGAATGATATTCTTTGTATCAGTACAGTACAAACTGACAAAGATCCACACCAGATACAAGGCTTTTTTATATGTGGTTCATGCAAAGCATGTAAATACAGCATAAACCGCAAACAAATTAATTTATCTAAAGACCAGAAACATTTTGTAATTAAAAAACATTTTACATGTAAATCTGATTTTTGCGTGTATGCATTGAGCTGCCCTTGCTCGTTATTATACATTGGAAACCATCCATCAGGTGAAAAAACGTATTTTGGAGCACATGAGGGCAATTGTCAATGAAGACAAGCAATATCCTATTGCAAGGCATTTTAAAGATTTTCATAATAAGAATGCCAGTCTTTTGAGATTTTGTGCCCTAGACAGAATCCCTGTTTCGGGACGAGGAGGTAACAGAGTCAGAGAACTCAGACATTTAGAATCCAAAATGATTATTAAATTTGAGACGGTACACCTGAATGGTTTGAACAAAGACGAAGAATTATCTGTTCATTTAGGTTAATTCTGTAATCATGACATATTGTCCATTAATCCAGATACATTGTTGTCTATTGTATGCCTTTCTTGCATGTTTGTATTTTAATTGGTGATAGGTAGATCATTTACGATCTTGCACTTGTTTTTATTCTGTAGGAGACGGAGATATCATCATACAATGAGGAGGAACGTAAAAGAGCTACAATATCGAAACATTCCCTTTTTTGTTACTGAGAACAAGCTGATTGTGGTCGCGTTAGTGTGTATTTAGGCCCACTTGGGCGGAATCCAATGTAACTGCATTACCGACGTGTAGAAATAATTGTGATATATGCTGTCGTTATAGGCCCACAGGGGCGGAATTGGGGATATATATATATTTTCGACAATCTACGAATTACATGTTGTTGTTTTATGTATTCAGAGATAAACTAGCCCACTGGGGATTGATATAAATTGTCGTGGATGAGGACTATTTGCCCACTAGGGTGGAATTGTAAAATATCCCAGTATGTTTGTCGAATATGCAGAATTGAAACATTTGTAAGAACGTCATGGTAGCTTTTACTATATATTTTTTACACACTGGTGATATGAACATATCAGCATATTGTCAATTTGAGTAACATTAGAGCTCTATGCAGTCCATGTATAGGAAGCTACCACTTCAAAATGGATGCCATTTTCGCTAAGCTTGTTATGTGATATGTAGTCCTACCTTTATTTTTGACTATTGGTGTGCACTATATGTAATAGGTTGATACAAACAGTCTTTGACCCGTGACCAAGGTGCGGCTGCACCGAAACGCGTCGGGCGTTGTTTGCCACATGTATTATTAAAATTCCACCCTACTAAGGAATTGGGCTCGGCTTCATTTGTCTATCGACGAAGGATTGTTGGGATTTCAGAGGTCCGCGACCTCGCCGTGAGCCCGCCGCCCTTGACAGGCAGAGAGACTTGTGACCATATTAAAGATATATATATATATAGAAAAGTACCGAAGCCCAGTTCCAAAACAACAGTGCGTTTATTTCAAGTGCAGAAGGCAGCATGCTCTTATTCCTTCCGCGTTTCAGCTCCACAATGAGCCTTGATCACAGGTGAGGCAGCTTGCCTGTAATGAAATCACGTGCTTATTTATTAAAGCCAGACTGCCACGTGACTCACATAGTTGCATGGCATACATGTCCCAGAATGCACTATTAATGTAAGGTATTCTTTTCCATCTGCAACGTAAGTTCAAATACAGCATAATTGTGTCTTAAAACATTGCATTTGTATATTTCTTAGTTTTATCCTTTAGTGCACTCATGGGGAAAGTTCCTCCAAATATGCAAAGACACGTGCAATGTCACTTAGCCTGGCACAGCAAATCGTGATTCTTTCTAACTGGCCTCTTGCTGCCAAAACAATGTCATAAATTCTGCAAAGTGTCCGGAAAAGTCAAGAGGAGAGAGGTTTCCCTCCTCTCGTATCCCTTTCTCACCTCTGCACTCCTATATCAGGAAAATCCTTTGGTTGGCAGAGAAGTGAGTGGGTCATGCTCCCACCTTCAATCGGAAAATAGGCAGGCACGGAGCAGCTGTCGCATTCACACACAAAAGTACCGAAGCCCAGTTCCAAAACAACAGTGCGTTTATTTCAAGTGCAGAAGGCAGCATGCTCTTATTCCTTCCGCGTTTCAGCTCCATAATGAGCCTTGATCACAGGTGAGGCAGCTTGCCTGTAATGAAATCACGTGCTTATTTATTAAAGCCAGACTGCCACGTGACTCACATAGTTGCATGGCATTTATGTCCCAGAATGCACTATTAATGTAAGGTATTCTTTTCCATCTGCAACGTAAATTCAAATACAGCATAATTGTGTCTTAAAACATTGCATTTGTATATTTCTTAGTTTTATCCTTTAGTGCACTCATGGGGAAAGTTCCTCCAAATATGCAAAGATATTTGGAGGAACTTTCCGCATGAGTGCACTAAAGGATAAAACTAAGAAATATACAAACCAAACTATGTGGCAGGTTTGAGTAAATTATGTGGCATGAAAAGTCACATTATGCAGCATAATGTGAGACATTTTGTGATAGTATTACATCACTATTTTGTCATTTTTAAACTTGTTAACACTGTCTGGGCATTAGTTGCACCTCATTAGTACCGGTTTAACATCCGCATATTGCAATACGCAACAGAAAGGTGACCAGTCAACTTTGCAAAGGGCTTGTCACTGCACGATAGCACGTGTTGCTGTGTTTTTTGTTACTTTTGAACCATTTGAGCTAGAAACTATTTTTTTGTTAAAATTAGCAAATTATGCGGCAGATAATGGATTATGTGACAAATGCAGCAAACCTATAACTATGTGAAAATCGCCACGGCCGCACAATTGCATAATGCCAGTGGCCCTGGATATAGTTATCTCAAGTAACTATAACTTGTGCCCTAATATAACTATAACTCGCACACTTGCCATGGCTAGGGCACAAGTTATAGTTACTTTAAGGCACAAGTTATAATGATAGGGTTAATGTATGAATAGTTTGTGACATGCCTGCCCTCTTTAGTCATGATCACAGCACTCTTCATGCAACATTCGTGATCAAAGCACACATCAGTAGGACATTGTATCACGGCATGCTTCTTGTGCTCATAGCTATTATGTTATTATATAGGAGACCCTTAGAATATCCCTGAGCCACTTTCCATGCGCCAGCTATTTCTGGGAGTATGTAGTAAGTGTAAAAACAAGCATTTGCAATGCAATCGGTCTCGCCTTTGGGACCTTATATGTATTTAGCTATGCAGCACATTAGCCTGGGTGCTGAAACATCTACTGTTCTTTAACATGGAGGGATAGTAAGCACCAAACTGTGTGACACGCCAGGTATGCCAGAGAAATATTGCCTTTCAGCGGGTAATGGTATAGTCCAAAGCTCTGTTTTTGATATAAAATCAGGGCCTTCGGTGGTCGTATCACCGAAAATACAAGATTTGAAAAAAATATTATTGTCTATGGGTGCACGTGGAAGACAATTTCTATGGACTGGAATCTAGAGAATGCTAAAAAGATTCTGGTATTTTACTAACCTCTGCTGGTCGTTTTCTATCAAGAAAATTAAATAGAGGCAGTTGCCAGAAAAATTAAAAAAAGAAAGTCCCTCAGCAGAAAGCAATTCTGGTATTTTACTGACCTCTGCTGGTCGTTTTCTATCAAGACAGTTAAATAGAGGCAGTTGAATAGAAAAAAAAGTCCCTAAGCGGAAGCAGACAAGTCCTAGGGCTGATCTCCAGAGCCCACAACGTACATACACATATAAGTATATACTAAAGTATATAAGTATATACTAAAGTATATACAAGAGGTCTCGAATGCTCGACCTAAAAAGTGTCACGCTCAGCGGCTGCGTAATCCTTGGAAGTGGAATACCAAAGTTCCTCCCCATGTAAAGGAAAATACCCCTGTACTTACTGCTGTTTGTTGAGAGCCGCTTCCAAGATCCCTGCACGCTGCCAGAATTCCCGCTAAGAGTACTATTTAAACTCCCCTCTTTATCGATTTTTCGTGGGGATGGCAAACGGCAGCACGCTGTGCGTATGACGCGTGTGACGTGTATGATACGGAAAAGTCTCTCAAAGCGAGCGCCGACTTAAAGGTGATTTATTGAGCATCAGTGGTCATGGATACGGCCATCTGGGACAAAGTGTCAAAGGTAACTAAAAACGCAATTCTAGGTGGCATGTTAACTTGTGGTGTTGAAAAAATTGACAGGATCCTAACAGTATGCCCAGAGTCTCTTTTGTGAATGATGTTCTGATTGTATGGCTGATGTAAAATCTATCCATACAGGATCGATTCTGAGGTGGAAATACATTGAATTAATATACATTTCAAGAAAAAACTTATTTGCTCATCTATGTGGTCATCTGTCATGCACTAAAGTGCCTAATTAGATTGGATCTCTCAAATGGTTATATAGACATTTCTGGTATATCATAGAAGATGACCAGAAGTCTGATATGGTCACTGTATCGGATGGGGAGACCGATCAACCTGTGCCTGTGATTGATTTGTGTGTATTGTTTATAATATCACCTCTTCTCAGATTAGTACTCTGGCCATTGGAATTGACCACCATGTCACCCTAAGCTCATGGTTGGAATTAAGGTACTTCTGGGAGCTTTTCAAGTGCTAGCCATTTGAGTTTATGTATTAATGTTACCACTCCATCTCTTTGAATCATTTTTTAAACAATAGGGACCAAGGCATCTCGTCGTTGACCCCCCCCTTTCATTTGTGTGCAGTCTGAGAACCCGTTGTTGTTCCCTATTCGGGAGTCTTTATTGGATATTTGGTCCTTGTGTGCGTTTTTCAAGAACAAGACATTTCAAGTCATTGGGAGTATGTTTTTTTCCCAATATAATGATTAGTCAATTTGATTGTGGTTCAGCAATATCTAATTGTGTTTCTATGTTCATTTATTCTGGTTTGTATAGATCTCGTAGTCATCCCTATGTAGTATAACTTACCCTCAGTGAGATACACACAATTGTAGGTGTTGCAATTGGTATAGCCCCGGAGTTGCCAGTTGCCAGTTGCGTGGGGGGTCCACATCAATTTCCTTTGCTGGGTCTTTTTGATGGCAGATGTTCCAATTGCTGCACGGATAATGTTTGTCCCATTAAATTGGTGTCCCTTGTTTTGCTCCTTGCCAGAATCTAGCTCTCTTGTGTCTATTGGACACGTGGTTGTGTTCCTTATGCAGCATTCTTCCTCTTCCTCTGCCCTGGCCTTGCCCTTAAAAAGGCTGTAAATTCTGGGGGTACATGTACCTTGGAGGATAACTACCCATTGGTGGTTGCCAAAATGGTGGTGGTGGGTAATATCATGGTCCCAGTTGGTAGCTAAAATTACGGGATGGCCTCAGGGTTTCCCCACCGCTGCTCCATTCATCAGAGCTTGATGCCCATCTGGTTCCCTTCAGTTTGGTTTTTCGGTTGGTTATGTTATGCTGTGCTGTGTTATGTTATGTTATGTTATGTTAAAGAAACTTCTAGAGCGCTCGAATACCCGGGGGTGGTCTTGGCACTAGCTCTGCTCTACAGTAAGAGAAGAACCTCATTAAGTGTTAAACAGCCAAGTTTTCAGGGTTTTCCTGAAGGCTAACAGATTCGACATGGCTTTGATATGAATTGGTAGAGAATTCCATGCATTGGCTGTACAGATCACAAAGCTTCTGCCTCCCTATGAGGATCGTTTGAACCTGGAGACTACAGCATATTTGGCAGTCGTGGATTGTAATGTCCTACCTGGAGTATACCAATTGAAGCTATATTTGAGACTGGGTCCAAATCGTGCAACGCTTTATAAGCGATGCAGAGGGCCATGAAGGTGATTCTTTGTCTAACTGCTAACCAGTGCAGTTTCCTGATGGATTCTGAGGCAGAGTGAAATTTAGGAATCAGACACGCCGTAACGTTTTGTAAGGTTTGCAATTTGTTCATTAAATGCTGTTGCATATTAAGATACAGACCATTGCAGTAGTCTATTTTCGAGAGCACAAGAGAGGTGACTTGTCTTTTCTGTAGGTGTGCTGAGACATAAAGAAGAATCTTTTTTATGGTCCTTAACATGTAGAAAGAGGAAGAAATGACAGAATTAATTTGATATGTGTATGTGAGCTTGCCATCAATTAGTACTCCCAAATTCCATGCTTTTCTGACCGGTTTAGGGAGTGCACCCAATACTTGTGGCACCAAGATAGGGGTCCAGGAAGAAACCTGGGAGCCAAATAACAAAATCTCCATCTTCCCGGAGTTCAGTTTCAGGCAGTTATTGTTCATCCATCCACTGATTGCAAGCATGCAGTCGTGAAATCTAGTCCCTTTGTTATCACTACTGGCCAGGGAGACAACAATTTGTGTGTCGTCTGCATATGAAGTGAGAGAAAATCCAAAGGATTTCATTAGATCAGCTAAAGTAGTGGCATAGACATTAAATAAGGTTGGACTAAGCGAGGACCCCTGGGGACCCTGCATGATAGTGAGAAAGGTTGAGAGACAATTTCGCCAAGCGCTACTGACTGTTCTCGAGGAAGGAGCTTAGCAAATCCAAGGCTGTACCTCTAATACCCTCCTGTGGTGTTCTGGGACACAAAAACTCAAAACCAACTACCCAGATTGGAAATGGGACTGCTTACGTTCCACATACAACACAAACAGGCTGCGCGCACTCGGGCAAGTGAGGGGCCCCAGTTGCCCAGGTACTAAACAGTTTTGCCACAAGGGGGCCTCTGGGCTTCTGTTTGGTGTGTTCAAATAAAAAGGCATGGGCCCCTCCGTGATAATAAGCTGTCACCACCCGTCAGCCTCCTCTAGGGTAGATACCTCGTCCAGTGACATTAAGGACACTATTTGCAGCTTGGAGACTTTCACCTAAAATACCTGCTATTAGGTTTGCTAGTCTAGCCAAGCCAATGGAGGCAATCCAAGTCTACACTGCCCAGAATGTTGAAGGTTGTCCCTCTGAAGCCAAGGACTGGAACGGTGTCTCTAATATAGAGTGAGGTGGTCGCCTTGCTTCCCCACTGCCCGATGAGGGGGTAGTAGCTACCCCCAACTGTGGGTACCGACGAACTTCCGGTGCCTCCTTGTTCAGTGGAGCACGGTTGCTGGTGGAGGAATCACTAATCGCGAAGCCAGTCTTAGGTGACTCTAGAGCAAAAACAGAGAGCATTCCAGATCGGGGACAAATAGTGGCAAACTGGCAGAGCTGACTGCGTGTAGGCACTGTGGGCCCTCCTAGACCCTGTGCAGAGGCTGGCATGTCTGTGACAAGCCCTGTGCACAGACTGGCAGCTCTGGTCACAGACTCAGGGCAGGGTCGGCCCCGCAGAAAGCCTTCTGGTTCTGGGATTACCCATGCACATCCACAGCCCTGTGCACAGGCAGCTGATCTCAAGCTAATTATATTACAAACAATATTGATGCTGTTCGCGTTTCTTCATATAGTACTTAACACTACACGTTTACCATTTCTAAGTGCTGTAAAATGTTCGATTGCAACTGCTTATCTACCGTACACACTAAGGACTAAGGCCAGTTCTACTCACAGGCGTCCCCGTTCTAGCCTTTGGCCTTTAAAACAGCCCTGAACTCAGGGCGAGGCTAATCTCTGCCACGATAAAGACAGGCCGCGTCTCATCGGGCCTAAAATCTGCAACAGACCCAGCAGAGAAGTCAACATCCTAGGTGAAGAGGAAGGTAAAAGAAACAAAGTGTTCAGTCTGGGAATCATGTAATGCAACAAAACATTCTCAGCAATCCCTTCTCTGGCACAGCGCCAAGAAACAGGAGCCGCAACCCCGCAGCACGCAGAAAAACAGCCTCATACATTTCCTTCAAGGAAGTGAAGAAAGAGTTCCTGCTAAACAATTCACCCCTTTCCTGTTCCTTTGATTTGATGCTCTTACCTGTACGCATTCTTGAGTGTGTGAGTGCGTGTGTGTGTGTTTTGCACACACACGAGCAGTGTCTGCAGTCATGTTCTGCGCTATCTCGAATTTTATAAAAATAGACTACTGCTTGTAATGTAGCGTCTGTTTACGAACTGTCAGTTCTAGCAATAATGATAGTTATGGTAGTAGCATTAGTAGTAATAATAATTATTATTATAATTATTGCTATTTTTATTGTTTTTGTTATTCTTGTTTTATTATTATTATTATTATTAATAATAATAATAATAATAATAATAATAATAGCACTAATAATATTAATAATGACGATAATAATAATAATAATGACAACGATGATGATAATAATAATTATTATTATTATGGTGATGACGTAGCAGTCGCCAGAGGCTGCAAAGTGCAGCCCGTCGGAGGCTTCGGGGAAGCGTCTGCCCCAGGCTGCTGGTTTCTCTTTGACCCCTGCACTCGGGCTGCCTGCGCCGGGATAGGCCCAGCTTGATTACAGACGGTCAGGCCGTGGATACACGCGGCGTCAGGCCCGGGTTAGCCTGTGTGCGCGCGCCAGCCCCGCGCTTCCAGTTGTAGCGGGGGTGTCTTGTTGGGGAGGGTGTACCATCGATTGTCCTTTGCTATTTCAGTCTGAGAATTTGCTGTGGCTGAGGCAGCCCTGCCACCTCACGGCCGCCCCTCCCCCAGCCCGCCGTCATGTCACTGGAAGGGGAGGGGCACGGGTGGGATTTAATGCGCTCTTCAGGCAAAGGTGACAAGTGTGGAAACATAAGGAAATGAAAGAGGGGTACCTGGGTATGCGCATTCTTTAGCGCTGCTACCACTGACTTCCACCCCCTGACAGGGCCCCGAGGAATGTTGGGAGGGAGGGGGGCAAGCCAAACCGAGACCAATTTTTGTGTGTGTAAAAGGCCGCTTTATTGAAACAGGTGCATATCACACTTTTTTAACACTGGCAACTGCCTTACAAAACTAAAACCTCACTATACATAGATTACCTGTCCCCTTGTCCCCCCCCACCCCTACGATCCCCACATAAATCCCCCACCCTGCCAAATACAAAATAACATTACATAACAACCATATTACACAATCTTACACAATATTGCATTTACAAATCCTATCCTCCAATGACCCAAACCCCTACCTGCCTTTGTGCAACTGTAACTAACAAACCTCTAGTCTAAACTTAGCCTACCTGGTTACCCCTTCCCTGCCTCTGCTCACAAACTACCAACACTTAACTAAAAACTTCAGCCAATCTTGGCCAACTTTCAACAACCCCGCCAGCACCTGTTCCAAGCGACGAATGTACAACTTAGCCAAAAACCCCTATGTACCTGTTCCAATAACCGCCATGAATAAAAAAACGAAACCTAAAAGGGGAAACACCCCACCAAACCCCGAAAACGAGGGTGGGCGGGAAGAGAAAAAAGCTAAACCTACAGCGCTCCCAGCCACCAGGTCACCAAACCTAAAATGGTGGCTGGTGAGGCGCGATAAACCCTCAAATATCCCTTCGGCTACAAATTAATATTGGGCTACAATTGGGCTAATCTCAATGTAGCCCAAAGTCCCACAAAATGGCCGCTACTCGGCCAGCCCCTCCCCCTCCCAATCTGCCCGGGGGGCAGACCTCGCGGTGCTCGGCTGCCCCCCCCAAACCCCCTATTGCATTTACAAATCCTATCCTCCAATGACCCAAACCCCTACCTGCCTTTGTGCAACTGTAACTAACAAACCTCTAGTCTAAACTTAGCCTACCTGGTTACCCCTTCCCTGCCCCTGCTCACAAACTACCAACACTTAACTAAAAACTTCAGCCAATCTTGGCCAACTTTCAACAACCCCGCCACCCAGGAAAAGGCGGGAGGGTAGGCGGAAACGTCGCCTCCCCATTTTCCTGCCCCCCCTGCCTCCTAGGTCTGACCCTGTACCGTTGCACATTCAGCAACCTGGCCAAGACTTCCCTAATTTCTAGTAAGTACAAGTCCATGCCTAACCTGGATAAATGAACCCCATCCCCCCTGAAAAAATCCGGTGTGTCCTACTTAATGTCCCTGTGAGTGATCCTAGCAAAACCCAGGTGTCGACAAAAACGCACCATCTCCGTGTTGCGCTTTCTCCTGGCCCTATCTACCGCTGCCGGATCTACCGCTCCTCTCCAGACCCTACGGGGAACAAATTCTGTCCATATGACGGCACAACCGGACCACTGTTGCCTTACCCACGCCAAATCACGCTTCATGTGTCTCATTAATGCCAAACCAGTTTACTTCACCATGTCATTCTCCCCGAGATGGATGACCAGCACGTCGGGGCACCTACCAGCCACCAAAATCCCAATTAAAACCTGTAGCAATCAATCAATCAATCAATCATGTCACTTATAAAGCGAACTACATACCCGCGAGGGTCTCAAGGCGCTGGGGGAAGAGGGGGGTGGTGCTGCTACTGATCGAAGAGCCAGGTCTTGAGGAGTCTTCTGAAGGCCAGTAGGTCTTGGGTCTGTCGGAGGTTGGTGGGGAGGGTGTTCCAGGTCTTGGCGGCGAGGTGGGAGAAGGATCTGCCGCCGGCGGTCGTTTTCCGGATGCGGGGGACTGTGGCGAGGGCGAGGCTGGTCGAGCGGAGCTGGCGGGTGGGGGTGTAGAAGCTGAGTCGTATGTTGAGGTAGGCTGGTCCGGAGTTGTGGAGTGCTTTGTGTGCGTGGGTGAGGAGCTTGAAGGTTATCCTCTTGTTGACAGGGAGCCAGTGCAGGTCTCTCAGGTGGGGTGTGATGTGGCTGCGTCGGGGGATGTCGAGGATAAGACGTGCAGAGGCGTTCTGGATGCGTTGCAGCCGTCTCAGGAGCTTAGCCGTCGTTCCTGCGTAGAGGGCGATTCCGTAGTCCAGCCTGCTGGTGACGAGGGCCTGGGTGACTGTTTTTCTTGTTTCGGTGGGGATCCACTTGAAGATCCTGCGGAGCATTCGGAGGATGTTGAAGCAGGATGAGGAAACGGCGTTGACCTGCTTAGTCATGGAGAGGGTGGGGTCGAGGATGACCCCTAGGTTGCGTACGTGGTCGGTGGGTGGCGGGGCTGTTCCCAGTAATGTTGGCCACCAGGAGTCGTCCCAGGCTGAAGGGTTGGAACC
This sequence comes from Calotriton arnoldi, assembly GCA_963921515.1. NCBI lineage: Eukaryota > Metazoa > Chordata > Amphibia > Caudata > Salamandridae > Calotriton > Calotriton arnoldi. Next base: position 490,868 of record CAWUFW010002576.1, read on the forward strand.
AAGGATGAGGACCTCCGTCTTGTCCGAGTTCAGCTTCAGGTGGCTGGTCCTCATCCATTCGGCGACGGCCTTCATTCCTTCGTGGAGGTGGGCTTTGGCGGTGTGAGGGTCTTTGGTGAGGGAGAGGATCAGCTGGGTGTCGTCGGCGTAGGAGATGATGTTGAGGTTGTGCTGTCGGGCGACGTGGGCGAGGGGTGCCATGTAGATGTTGAACAGCGTTGGGCTGAGGGAGGAGCCTTGGGGTACGCCGCAGATGATCTTGGTGGCCTTGGATCGGAAGGGGGCGAGGCGGACGCTTTGTGTTCTGCCGGAAAGGAAGGATGTGGTCCAGTCCAGGGCCTTCTCTTGGATCCCGGCGTCGTGAAGGCGTGTTCGTAGTGTGTGGTGGCAGACCTTGTCGAAGGCGGCTGATAGGTCCAGGAGGATGAGGGCTGCTGTTTCTCCGTTGTCTAGCAGGGTCCTGATGTCATCGGTGGTGGCGATGAGGGCGGTTTCGGTGCTGTGGTTGCTGCGGAAGCCGGACTGGGAAGGGTCCAGGATGTTGTTCTCCTCGAGGTAGCAAACTCCTTCCATCGCATACCCCCCTTTCCCCTCCAATAAACTTTAAACAGATCTTTATTAAAACCAAGGTTTTCCCCAAAATAACTGGCGCGGGCCTCGACCTGTGCCCACTTCAGAAAGGAATGTCCCACAATCCATATAGACCTCTCCCTGGCGAGGGACCCATCACCAAACCTGAAACGAGAAACATGAATGAACATTGGGAAAACAACATAACCGCGCTACAACACCCCAGATGCGCTGCGCACCTAACGCTGGTAGCAATCAGAGGACCATCTACCCAACTTCATGATGTCCCCTCGCCCCCAACCCCGGTTGCTCGCTTCTGATGCTGCCCCAATCCTGAACAAATGCGTCCCAAAACCTTTCCCCTCAATCCCCAGCCCGACCAGTGCTTTCCTCAACACCGCTAATATCTGGGAAGCTTTCGCACTCCGCCCGTTTGCATGTATGAAAACTAGCCCAACTGGAGCGGGGGCCAGGGATCTCCACCTCGCTCCCCACCTGCACGGGCAAGTCAGCTGCGGTTCGGCAGCTTGCAGTGACACCCATTTTCCCCCTCCCCTCTGATCTGTCTTAAATTTCCGCAGCCAAATGCAGATCCTATCCCTGAAAGAGGACACCTCGCTCCATAACAGCCCCTCCCCAGATTTCGACCCTAACATTTCTGAGACCCGAAAGGCCCCAAAAAACCTCAACGACATCAGAGTGGAGAAAAGACAAACTTCATATTCGTCTGTACATACCCCAGGCAGAATCTGAATAACACCCCCCCCAACAGAGCCCAAGACAGGGGGTTCCTTACCCTGGCTGCATGGCCACATTCCCGGGCCCAACCTTCCAGCATCCGCGTCCCGATTTCCCCTGCGGATGGTGCATAACCCCACAACAATTTTCCCACGAAGGCAATCCCTGCCAGTTTGCCCGCGATTGTAACCCTAGAAAGTCGCCTGTCAATCAGATCCAGAATAAACTGAATCACGTCTTCCCTTTGAAGCACTGGTGTGTCCCACCGCTTAGCACCTGAGCGCAAAAATTCTTCCCCATGCTGTCCTGTACGCTGTGTTTGTGGATTGCGCAAGAAACCCTAAAACCAGCTGCAACATCCTGTGTTGCCTACGTACCACAAATGCTGCGGCATGCTGGTCGGGGTCCTGTTCGCGTCCTTGGCTAGCCCACGGAATCTCCCCCACTGTGAACGAGACAAAGCATCCGCTATGTCATTGTCCACACCTGGCACATGCACTGCGCGAAAGGCAATATCATGCCGTAAGCAGCCCAACACAAACACTCTCAGCAATTAAGACTTTTTCATCCCTGGCCGACTGGCGGTTCACCATTTCTACTCCCGCCATGTTGTCAATTCTGAAAGGTACCTTTTGTGTGCCAGTTGCTCTCCCCATAAATTGACCGCAACCACCAGAGGGAAGAATTCCAAAAGGCTATGCTCCTGCCCCCCCCCCACCCACTCTGGAGGCCCCTGCTCCGCACACCATTTCCCTTGCCAGTAAAGTCCAAAGCCCTTGCTGCCTGCCGCATCAGAAAAATTGTGTACATCCCAAACCATGTCATCCTCCCACATCAAAGGGATGCCATTGAAGTTCTGTAATAAAAACTGCCACATTCGCAAGTCTTCTCTCACCCCGCAGACAGACGCACATGATGATGAGGAGGTCTCTGTCCTGCTAGTGCCCTGCCCAGTCGCCTACAAAACGTCCTCCCTACTCTCACCACTCTACAAGCAAAGTTAAGATGGCCCAATAGCACCTGAATCTCCTTCACAGTGACCTTGTTTTTCGACAACATTGTCGCCAGCAGCCCCAACATTTGCTGCTTTTTGACCGCCAGAGGCGTGCCTCCATCAATTGAGAGTCCAACTCAATGCCCCAAAAAGGACAGAGCCGTGCAGGGCCCCATAGTTTTTGCCGGTGCCAACGGCACGCCCAGTTCCCTCATGATCTCATTGAAACTGTCCAGCGCCTTCTGGCAGTCCGTGGAGTCTGAGGTACCCACAAAGAAAAAGTCATCCAGGTAGTGTGTTACTCCTTGGTGACCCGTCCGTTCCGGTGCCAACGGCACGCCCAGTTCCCTCATGATCTCATTGAAACTGTCCAGCGCCTTCTGGCAGTCCGTGGAGTCTGAGGTGCCCACAAAAGAAAAGTCATCCAGGTAGTGTGTTGCTCCTTGGTGACCCGTCCGTTCCGAAAACAACCATTGCAGGAACGTGCTGAAGCATTCAAAAAGTGCGCAAGACCTAGAAACAGCCCATCGGTAATGCTTTGTCCACATACCATTCACCCTTGAAATGGATACCCAGAAGATCCCAATTATCGGGATGGACTGGAAGCAACCGGAAAGCCGACGTTATGTCGCACTTTGCCATCATCGCCGTTGCGCCCGTGGTCACTACCAGTGACATGGCCACGTCAACTGATGAATATGACACCGTGGCCTCACTTTCGTCGATGAAATCATTCACCAAGCCCCCTTCGGGCCACGACAAATGTTGTATTAGGCGGAACTGCCCTCGTTCCTTCTTCGGCACCACTCCCATGGGTGACACAATCAAATTTCTTAGAGGCCAATCCTCAAAGGGTCACGCCATGCGGCCCTCACGCACCTCGTTATCCAGTTTTTCTTGTACTATGTCCGGGTGCTCTTTTGCTGACTTTAAATTGTCTGCCCACCTTCTCGTCCTAGGCTGTCCCCCCGTCCTAAACCCCCCTGACCGCCACTGCAAGTTCCCCTGTTGTTGCCCCTGCCCTCACCCAAAACAATTGACCAACGCATGTCTGCCTCCGCAGCTCGAGCAGACATGCCTAAGCCTGCAGTACTCCTGAGTGCACAATCCCTTGTTGTAGTCCTAGCAAGCCCCTTTTGATCCCGACTGTCCTCTTTCTGTGCCACCCACCCCTTCCCGGGTGGGGTGCCCCTGAAAGGGCCGATACACAAGCGGGAGGCCGCTGGCCGTGAAGATGGTTTTTCCCGCCCCGGCCAGCCCCATCGTATATTGCCATAAGTCCGTGTCCAATTCACTCCATTTGGCCTCTGGGTCCCACGCCATGCGTGCTCTAAACTCTTCATCATATTGGGCCCATGCATAACCACCCCCTGTAATCTGGGCCTTCCTGATCACGTCCATGTACTTGAACATGGCCACACACCTTTCCGGGTATTTCTCGCAGTACACACTGGCATATATGAGGAATGCCGCCGTCCAATTCTCTATTGTCAGAGGTACTTTCGGCCTTTTGGCCAACTCAAATTCCTCTTCTTTAGACCCTTCTTTTGCCCTAACTTCTCTGTGAAGGAGTTTAAGCATCTCTACATATTCACCCTTCCATATACGTTCTTTAGTGGTCAGCATTAGATGTGCGCCCAATGGCTTAGTGACGCCCATGTAAGGCAACCGTTTTATATTTAACTCTTTACTTTCTAAGTTGGTCTCAGGTTCCCCTGTCGGTATTTCTACTGTCCCTTACTTGTCAGGCACGCTGTCTCCTCTGCCTCCGGATGCTTTATCTGCGCCCTCCGCGTACCCCTTACTTGAGTCATCCGTCCCTACTCCCATATCCAGCACATACGTACCCTTCCACAACCTACCCTCTTTCCCCCCCTCCGAGTCAACCACCCCCCACACCCACTGACACCATGAAGGGTCGCAATCCCGCCGCCTGTTTACCTGGCGCTAATGATTCCGCCCGTCTTTCATCTGGCCGTCTTGCCAAAGGGGCCGATCTCTCCTCCAAGCGCGATGTCCGACCCGTGGGCTCCGCCTGGCGTCATGACACCTGTAAAACACTATGCACAGCATTACTCGGCCCCCCCATTCCCTCGTCTTCCATGTCCCTTAACTCTCCCTCCTCCATGCTATCCTCAGCATAATCTAGTTCCTCCTCCCTGGAACCACAGGCTTTCCCATCCGGAGGTGCAGACTGCACCCTCCTCACACTACTCAAAAGTTTGTCCTCGACGCTCCTCCTTCTGCGGTGTCCCCCAGACCGTTGAGGCCCAGTGGGTGTTGGGGCCGGCGAGCCCGCCCTGGGCCTACTTATGCCAGCCGCGACGGGATCCCCTGCCGATACTGGGTACGCCGCGCGAGGCTCCACCCTCCCTTCTCCTTGGTGCCATCGGGCCGCTCCCAGCCCTACCAAGTCTGGCGACCCGCGTTGCTCCACCGCCTGAAAAAGAAAGGCACTGTCTGGTGTGCTGGGCCTACCTCTCTTCTCTCTCCCATCCCAGCTCCTCTTCCTGTCTGCCCCTAATGTGCTGGCTGCCCACGCCAGCCCTACCACGCTAAGATCCACTGCTTCCCCTTCATCCACCTGCACCCACTCTCCGTCACTCCATTCCCAACCCGCCGGGCCCCCAGCCCCTATCCCACTGGGCCCCGCCACCGCCGCAAAAGAATCCCGGCCCAACCCCCCCACTGCCCTCCACCCTTGCGTGCCCCCAGTCCCCTGGCCGAAAACCCCCCGGGCCCTCCCGCGACATGTATCCCTCCCCATGACCGAAACCCCCTATCCCCAGCACCTCCTCATTCCACGAGGAGAAAATATCCAGGCCCTCCCAATCCCTGACACTCCCTTCCGACTCTAAATCAATGGGGGCACCCACTCCCCCGTCCTCCCCCACCAGCCCAGGCCTCCCCCCCTTTCCTCCCCTTAACACCACACCCGGCCCCGCCCCACCCAAAACCTCCATACCATGCCCAGCTGGGGAAGCCTGCACAGATGCTGCCGTGCCTCCCTGCATACCCTCCGCAGACGAAGTCCCCATGTCCCCTGCACCCTCCTCCACTAACCAGGGGGCGACTCCCCGCTGCTGGGGGCCTGTCCTTGAGCCCTTAACTGGCCCTTTCGCCCCCTTTTTATCTTTTTTAGCGCCCCCCGGCTGCAAGACCGCTTTACCGGCCCTCTGGGTCCCTCCTCCGCCTGCTTCCCCCGTCTCAATGAGCGCCTCGGCGCGCGCTGGCTGCGTCGGTCCCCTCCCCCCCGAGGGGGAAGGCTCTGCCACCCGGCGCATTCGCGGGGCCGCTCTCCTGACATCAGAGCGGCCCCGGGCTTCAGGCAACAACTCTGGGGAAACGCGGCTCGCGCTCCCCCGACGAGCCCCTCCCGCCGCCGGATCCAAGCTCCCACCCTCCCGCAACACAGACGCGACTAAAGGGGCCATGCCCCCGCTCCCCGCGCGGCCCCCCGCACTCACCTGTCCCTTCCTCGCTTTCCGGGGGGGGGCGAGCAGGCCAGCACCGCGGCCGCTACCCCAGCCGCCGCGCGCCTCGCAGGGCGCGCGCTCCCCGAGGCCTCCGGCATGAGAAGGTCGAGCCGGCCGGCCTCGCTGAGGAGACGGACCGCCTCCAGAACCTGGTAATCTGCATCCGCCATCACCAATATCGCTGACATTGCCAAATTAACTGCACAACACTACCCTACACCTACCACACCTCAAGCTAGCCACCACAGGAAAAAACGCTAAGAAAAAAGCTAAACCTACAGCGCTCCCAGCCACCAGGTCACCAAACCTAAAATGGTGGCTGGTGAGGCGCGAAAAACCCTCAAATATCCCTTGGGCTACAAATTAATATTGGGCTACAATTGGGCTAATCCCAATGTCCCACAAAATAGCCGCTACTCGGCCAGCCCCTCCCCCTCCCAATCTGCCCGGGGGGCAGACCTCGCGGTGCTCGGCTGCCCCCCAAACCCCCATGCAGCCTCTGGCTTCACTCTGTGCGTCTTGGGAGGGAGGGGTGGGGGGGGGAGCAGCCCACAAACCAGTAAATGTGTGTAAAAGGCCGCTTTATTGAAACAGGTGCACATAACAATATAAATACCTCAGCAAACAGCCTTACAAAACTAAGCCTCACTAATTAAACCACTTACCTAAACCCCCGTACCCCGCCCCCACCCCTAAAATTTTCTTTGAACCCGCCCCCACCCGTACATTACAACATTACAAACCATACCAAACAATACATCAACGTATAACCCTATAAATTCAACCCGTCCGTTAAATGACCTCCCCTGCCTGCCCCTTTCCAGCTGTCAAACCCCCAACCTGTGTAACCGAACTAACAAGTAACCTGCCTACCCTTTCCTGTCGATAACCCAACTTCAAAAATAATCACCAAACCTCTGCCAACCCTGGCAAACTTCAACTGACCCCCGCCACCCAGAAAGTAGGGGGGAAGGAACTACCCCCCCTCTTTCTGCCCCCCCCCCAGAGTAGGCTATCCCCTCTAAAACTTAAACCGCATGCCTCTGAACGTTCAAGCATCTCGCCAACACCTCCCGAATCTCCAGTAAATAAAGGTCCATCCCAAGCCTGGATAAATGCACTCCGTCATCCCGAAAAAACTCCACAGCCTCAAAACGTATCTCTTTGTGTGTCACTCTCCCAAAACCTATACCCCGACAAAACCTGGAAAAGCCCTGGGGTTCACAGCCCCCCTCCTAACCCTGCGCGGGACAAATTCAGTCCACAAAACGTGGCACCCTGACCCTCGCTCCCTTAAAATAGACAAATCCCTCTTCATTGCCCTCAGCAACACCACACCCTTTACTCCGCAAAGATCATTCTCGCCAAGGTGAATCAACAGGACATCCGGGCACTGGCCCCTCACCATCCATTTATTTAGACATGGTAACAATTCTTTCCAAAGCATCCCTCCTTTGCCTTTCCAAACAATTCTAAATACACTGTCATTGAAACCCAACATTTCCCCAAAATAACTGCGGCGTGCCTGAATCTGCGCCCATTTGATGAATGAATGCCCCACTATCCATATGGTCAATTCCTTGTATTGAGGCCCAGCCACGGAACCTGAAATGAGAAAAATTAGAATAAGACTCACAACAAAGAGGATGACGCATGCGCCTCCTCCGCGGTCCTTCTCACATAGCGCTGAAAACAGTCTGACGACCATAATGTCCCCCTGCGACCATCCCCGGTTGTGCGCTTCTGTTGCCGCCCCGATCCTGAACGAATGCGTCCCATAACGCGCCCCATCCAACCCAATACTCTGCAATGCCTTACGCAGCACCATGCGCAACTGGTAATCTGTTACCCGGGGCCCATTGTGATGCCGAAAAACCCAGTCGCCCCCAGTCCCTCCCGACAAAGTTCTCCAATGGCGAGCCCACTGCAACGGACATGTTGACACAGGGGCCGCTGCCTCCAACCAAATTCCTTTCCCTAGGCTTCTCTGATCAGTTTTAGAACTGGCCAGCCAAATATGTATCCCCTTCTCCGCGAAAAACCCATCCTGCCAACAGATGCCCCTTTTTACCTTGGTACCCAGGAGCTCCGAGACTCTAAACGCCCCGAAAAACATAAACACCATCAGAGTAGAAAACAAACATGCTTCAAAACCGTCCCTACAAACCCCCGGTAATGCTTCCAACAACCTAGCCAAAATCTGCCATGAAAGGGGGCTACGGGACAAACGCTCCCCTCCCCGCTCCCTAGCCCAACCCTCTAGCATCCTCCTCCCCACTTCCCCTGCGGAGGGGGAGTAACCCCAAAAGAGTTTTCCCATAAACGAAATTCCCGCCAATTTCCCGACGATGGTCACCCTGGAAAGGCCTCTCTCCATGAGGTCTAGGATAAACTGAATCACATCCTCAGACCGCCGCCAAACCTCCTCCCGCCTACAGGCTCCAGATGCTAGGAAATCCCTCCATGCCAGCGCATATGCCGCCCGCGTGGCCGCTGACAAAGAACCTACCACCAATTGTAGCACCCTACGTTGCCTACATACCAAAGATGCTCCGGCATTGGGGTCGGTGTCCTGTCCGCCTCCTTGGCCAGCCCACGGAATCTCCCCCACTGCGAATGAGACAAAGCATCTGCTATGTCATTGTCCACACCAGGGATGTGCAAGGCCCTGAATGCAATGTCATGTCTAAGGCAGCCTAACACAAAAACTCGCAGCAACTTGAGAATCTGTTCATCTCTGGCGGACTGTCTGTTAACAATCTCCACCACTGCCATGTTATCCACACGAAACAAGACCCTCTTGTGCGCCAACTCCTCACCCCACAGGGTCAATGCCACCAATAACGGGAAAAGCTCCAGAAAGGCTATGCTCCTCCCCCCATCCTTCCATTGTGGTGGCCACTTCTCAGCACACCACCTGCCCTGCCAATAAATGCCAAAGCTGTCGCTGCCTGCGGCATCAGAAAAAATGTGCACGTCCCACCGGACGTCCTCCTCCCTGGCCAATGGCACTCCATTAAAAGAGTGTAGAAAAACTGACCACATCCGCAAATCCTCCTTTACCCCTGCCGCCAAGCGCACATGGTGATGCGGCAAATGCTGTCCTGCCAGTGCCCGACCCAACCGCCTACAAAACGTCCTCCCCGCCCTGACTACCCTGCAGGCAAAGTTAAGGTGACCCAGCAACACCTGAATGCTCTTTACTGTCACTTTCTGCTTCGACAACATCCTGTCCAGTAACTCCAACATTTTCACTTTTTTATCCGCTGGTAAGCGAGCCCGCATTGCCACCGCATCAATTTCGATCCCCAAAAAGGACAAAGCCGTAGATGGTCCCATTGTCTTCTCGGGTGCCAATGGCACCCCCAGTTCCCTCATGAGCTCATGGAAAGTGTCCAGAGCTATCTGGCATTCCGTGGAGCCGGGGAACCTACAAAGAAGAAGTCGTCCAAGTAGTGCGTCACCAATGTGTGACCCGTGTGCTGCGTGAAATACCACTGCAAGAAGGTGCTGAAACATTCAAATAAAGCACATGACATAGAGCAACCCATCGGTAATGCTTTGTCCACGTACCATTTACCCTCAAAATGGATACCCAGAAGATCCCAATCATCTGGATGGACTGGAAGCAGCCGAAATGCCGACTTTATGTCACACTTTGCCATCTGTGCAGTCGCGCCCGCGGTCACAACCAGTGACATGGCCACGTCAACTGAGGAATATGACACTGAGGCCGCCTCCTCATCAATAAAATCATTAACTGAAGACCCCTCTGGCCATGACAAGTGCTGAATCAGTCTGTACTGTCCTTCTTCCTTTTTGGGCACCACCCCGATGGGTGATATAATCAAGTTGTCTACCGGCCAATCATCAAAGGGGCCTGCCATCCTCCCTTCCCTCACCTCCTTGTTCAATTTATCCTGGACAACCTCCCTGTGTTCTGCCGCTGATTTCAGGTTATCCGCCCACCTTCTCTGCCTTGGTCCCTGGTAGCCCAAACGAAACCCCCACTGAAATCCCTCCAGAAGCACCTGTTGGGCCCCCAAATCCTCGTACCGCTGGAGGACCTCCGCCAGCTTCGTTACCCTAACTGGCGTAGGAGCCTTTGGGCCCAGTACCCTGTGGTCCTTTCCCCCCCCTGCCGCTCTGGAATTGATGCGAGGGGCCAGAAGTGCTGGCGCCTGACTGCTGCCACTGCTGACCTCCCTGTGGCTTGATGCCCCAACAGTTAACAAGGGGATGGCGCTTCCCGCATTTGGAACATTCATGGCGGTACTTGCAATACTCCCTAGTGCATAAGCCCTTATTGAAGTCCCAGCACGCCCCAGCTCCAGGTTGTGTCGCGGCTGCGCCTCCCACCCCTCCCCGGGTGGGCTTCCCCTGAAAGGGCCGGTATACCAATGGCAACCCGCTAGCTGTAAAAATGGTCTTACCACCAAACGCTGCCCCCATTGTATGCTGCCATAAATCAGTGTCTAACTCCCCCCACTTTGCCTCGGGGTCCCAAGCCATACGGGCCCAGAACTCCTCGTCATATTGGGCCCAGGCGTACCCCCCACCTGTGATGTGAGCCTTCCATATTACATCCATATATTTAAAAATGGCTACGCTGCGCTCCGGAAACTTTTCGCAGTAAACACTGGCATAGATCAAAACGCTGCCGTCCAATTCTCAATGGTCAACGGCACCTTAGGCCGCTTGGCCAACTCATATTCCTCCTCCTTAGAGCCCTCTTTGGACCTCACCTCTCTATGAAGGAGCTTCAGTATTTCCACGTATTCCCCTTTCCATATGCGTTCCTTGGTTGCCAGCATTAAATGGGCCCCCAAAGGCTTCGTCACTCCCATGTAGGGCAGCTTTTTAATTTTCAATTCCTTACTCTCCAACGGCTCTTTGCCCCCCCAACTGCTTCTGTGTTTGTCCCGCTTTCTACCTTGTTGCCCAGCGCTATTCCCCATCTCCGTTCCTACCCCCGTATCCTTAACGTATTTTCCCTTGTGTAACCTCCCTTCCGTCACTCCCCCTTCCCCCGTCCCCACAGACACCATCTTAGGTTTGGCCTGTGTTCTACCGGTCTCACCTGGCTCTAACGAGGATGCCCGGACGGACACCGACCTCCGTGCCCCTGTCTCTGTTTGATCCACTGTCCGGCCACTGCTGGTCTGTGCGGCACCGCTCCCGGAGCCTGCAAAAAACTAGGAAAAACATGAGAGGGCCCCCCCTCCTCAGTCTCCCGCAATTCCCCCTCCTCGGGGCTGTCCTCATCATAGTCCAACACAATAGGCTCCTCCACCTGGAGCACCTCAGGAGCAAAAACCACTGCACGGGCCCTACCGGACCCAACCTGCCCCACACTGGCCCTAACGGCCCCAAAATGTCCTCCTTGCGGGGGAGCCGACTGTACCCGCTGATACTCCCCCATGCGTTGACCTCTCTGCAAATCCATCTCCGCTGTAATGTCAGACCACCTTGCCCTGCCTGTCGGTGGGGCCAGCGAGGTCGTACAGGACCTTCGTGCGCTGGCCTCGACGGGATCCCCCGCCGGTACGGGATGCGCCGCGCAAGGCTCCACCCTCCCTTCTCCTCGGTGTAATTGGGCCGCACCGCGCCCTACCGAGTCCGCAGCACTGCAACGCTCCCTGCCCTGTAAAGAAAAAGTTTGGACTGATGTGCCGGTTCCCTCACACCTGTCTGAAAACCCGGTCCCCCGCAAGCCCGGAGAAAGCTCCCTAGCCCGCCTAACCCGAGCCTGCCCTGACCTGACCGAACCTACCAGGGGGGGGGGGAATCCCCCCCTTCCTCCTCCCCACGCCATTCCAACACCGCCTGTACCACCGCAGACGCTGGGTCCCAACCCCGTCCTGCACCCCCCCTCCAACGTACCCCCAAACCCTACCTGAACCCCTCCCCTGGCCACCCCCCACCAATGGCCTTCCTGACCCGCGCGCACCCCCGCTATGCCCACGCGCCCGGTGGACCTCTGACCGCTCCCCCACGCCAATGCCCCGCACCCCTTCCGCCCAAGAAGGAAAAATATCCAAACCCTCCCAAGCCTGGCCCCCTCCGGCTGGGTCCAAATCCCCCGAAGTATCACCCCCCAGACCCCTCCCCGCCCCCGATCCCCCACCCCCCCCAGCCCAAGTCCTCACCGCCCATCTCGAGGGCCCCATTCCCCCCCCAGCTTATATGGGTGCCCTCCCTGACCGCTCCATCCCTTCTAGGAGGAAAAAAGGTCTGCTGGCTACCCCACCCTCCCACTTGGGCCCACTCTCCCTCCCCCAAGGAGCTTCCCCCCACCGACCCCGCCTCGGCCCTCCCAGAGTATGGGGGGGAGAACAGCAGGGGGCTGTAGATCTGCCCATCACCTGCGTCCCCCTCCCCGCCTGCCAAAAACGCAGCGCTGCCCCTGCTCCCCGGAGCGAAAACCCCAGTCCATTCCATTGCCCCGGGGTCACTGCCCAAAGTAGGTACAACTTCCCCACCCAAAACCCCGCTATCACGCTCCGCTGTCTCCGGCGCGCGCAGCGGGGGGGGGGCATACACTCTCCGCCCGCCGCCGCAGTGCTACTGCTGGCCGCCCTGCCAGAAAGCACTGCCCTCGAATCCCCAGCCTCCCCTGATGCCGCCACTAAAGGCGCGAAAGGCAGCGAGGCCGAGCGCCGCTTGCCGCCCCGCCTTCCCCCGCGCTGCAACGCCCCCGCGGGGGAGGAAAACGAGCGCTCCTCTAGCGCTGGAGCCGCTACCGGCCCAACCGATGCCATCGCCTGTTCTCCCGCCCCTGAGGGTACTGTCCCACCCCCGCGCCCCATACTGCCTGGATCCCCAGACCCTCCCCAGGCTCCAAAACAACTGACTCGCGGGCGGCCCCGCTCACTCACCGTCCCCATCCGCTGTCGCTTAGGCGACGTGCAGGCGGCCATGGCCGCTGCCACGCCCGCCGAGGCCTGCCGCACCGGGCGCGCCGTCCCCGCCACCGCTCCGATCACTAGGTCCATCCGGCCCGCCTCGCTCAGGAGCCGGAGGGCCTCCAAAACGCGGTAATCTTCCCCGGACATAGAACAACGACCTATCCCAAACCTCTGACTTGACGCTCGGAAATAAAGCCCACCACAGTCCCACCTCACTAAAAATCCTCCTGCTAAAGCTCCCGGCCACCAGGTCACCAAACCTAAAATGGTGGCCGGGAGCAGGAGCCCAACGCACTTATGCTTGGGCTCCAATTGGGCTACAAAAACAAGCCCAAAAACAAAATGGCTGGCCTGAAGCCCGCCCCCCCACCCCCGCCCCTCCCAAACTGCGGGGGAGGACCTCCTGCGGTCGGCTACCCCCCCCAAGCCCCCCCCTCTGAACAGCCCAGCCTGTGCGTCCTTGAACAGCCGAACCCCCAAAGCAAAAGGCAATTCAGAAACAACGTGGTTAGGTAGGGCAATGACTCAAAAATGCACAGAATTGCGGAAAGATGCTAAAAATAGATCAGGGACAGACAGGGCTGAGTCACGGTCAGTGAACGCTCGATAACAGTAAGACGGGGCCAGAGCTCGGGGCTGATACGGGCGGCCGGGGCTCGGCTCTGGTAGCTCACCTGTTATTACCCGTGCCTGACTGCTTTGAAGGCATTAATGGGATTTAGATCCCTGATAGGACTAATCCGTGGCTGTCTTGTCTTGCAGAGGAGAGGGCCTACGCGCTTCTGCTTGACATAGCAGGGGTGAGGGCAGTGTGTCTTTGTGGCGAGGAGGACAGGGGGCAGTGCAGTTCATTTGGAACTCGTTTGCTGTGTGACCGAGCGCCCCCTGCAGTTGCATGGAACATAACGGCGAGGGGAGGGCAGTATGTGGTGAGACACGGGGCTGATGCAGGTGTGATATTCATACCATTTTTTGGAGAGGGGTCTTTTACAAGCACTCGCAATGAGCAATAAATACGAGTGTTCTTTGGTCTGGCGGAGTCCTTCCTGGAGATGGGGCACAAGGCATGAAGTACCCTGAGTCTCTCCGTCAGGGAACAATCTGGGTGAAACCAGACATTTTCAAGCAAGCTGTTGTTCTGCAAACATTTCGCAACAGTGCTCTGTGATATTAAATAGCCGACTCTTTTCGCGTCTGTGTGGATTTGGTGTGTTTGAGGTGGGAGCGGTACTCTTGGGAATAAAAAGGTGCATTTTGCCATCCTGCAATAGCATTGCAAAGATTTCGCGGCGTTGCGGTGTAATCGCAAATTGGGCATCTGCTATTTGCCCGCGTGCGCTTAGTGCGCTGGGAACTCCCAGGCTGTGTCCTTTCATAAGAAGGATGTGAGAAGCTCCGTGTTTAATGCTCGGTGTTGCTTGAGGGAAGGGCACATTTTGCAGACTATATTATGTGTCCCATGCAAAAGTGTATCTCCTACTCTTGGGGGCGCGTATTGGGAGATTGTACGTGGCCGGCTTCTGCTTCCCCTTTGCACGCGGGCCAGTTGTGCGGAGGCAGCCATTCTGAAATGCGCAGAGTTGGGGTAAATGGAGTTGTGATGTCTTCAGTGGAAAGGGCAATTTGAGAGAAACGTCAATTTGACAGACCTCAGCCAGTCTGCGATGTCGGTGTCCTTAAAGCACGAGCTTCTTGGCTGTGGGGTTCTCACCTAGCGCGCGATCTGTGGTGCGCTGCCCCCCTCCCAGGGAGAGGCGCTGGGCAGGAAGCAGTCAGCGGTGCCCCGTGTGTGGCAGCCATTCGAAGCCTCGTGCAGTGCCAGGGGCTGGCATGGAATAACTCACCGTCATTACACTGGGCATGCATTTTCAGAGAGCCAATAGCGGGCGCATCTTTAGATTTGGGGAGATTAGCCCGGTGACCAGCTCGCACTGCCGGGCACTGGTGAAGACCTCTCAGCCTTGAGTGGCCGGGTTGGGTGGGCATCAGGTGGCACCGTGCGAACAGAACCCTGCCTGTGGATGGCAGGAGGGGTGAGGGCAGACACCTTGCGTGTCTCCGCACATGGGGGCAGTGGCGTAGAACAGCAGGTTTACGGGGCGCAGACGTGCTACACTGTCCACGGCTGAGGGGTACCTGCCTAATAGCGGCTGTGGTGGGATGTGGGTACAGGACAGGCGGACAGGTGGTGTTAGGGCAGGAACAGGGCGTTGACTCGATGTGTTTTCTCCGGAATGGCGGTGTGGGAGCAGCCATTTTCCACCGTGTCTGCTCTGCCGGGTTTAGCTCTGCTGCCAACTGCTTGTTACAGAACAGCCCGTCGTGTAACAGCAGGAAGAGGTCTGGGAGGGGTGGGCACAGGGGCGAAGAGGCAGCCAGGGTGCATGGCAGGCTTCACCCCGTTTATCATTTATGCTGATCCCAGCAACACGCCCTGGTGAGCCGTTAGAGTGGAATATACTCACATACTCCATGGTTCGTGGTCTTACCGTGGAGGGGGCGTTACAGAACACGAGGACTTGTTCTTTACGGGTTTTATTCGCCATGAAACTCAAAGCTTTTTTAGGAGTGTTTCTGGGGGAACGAGATTGCCAATGACAGCTCTTCCTATTTGCAAAGGATATGTTCTTTTCCTTTGACCAAATATTGTAACAATGTTCAAAGTGGCCATGGTGTGCCTTCTAGCATGCCCGGCTCCCCCATTGAACCGACGGGGAACACCAACTCCGGGTCTCCTGCGAAATCCACTCTTTGCTGTCCAGGGTCGCCGTGCCATGTCAACCCGTTTCAGCTCCCCTTGCACTCGTGGAAGACCGCTGCGGGACTATGGGCGCCGAGGGCTTGGAACCGGTGGGTCAGGTTGACACAAAGTTTGTAAATCCTGCTAAATCGGATGATTTCGTGGATCGGGACACTCGCAGATAACGGTCATGCCGCAATCTTAGTGTGCGACATACATGTCCCATTGCTCTATGCGGGCGGACGGGGGCGTGCAACAGGGAGGTGGGGTGGATATATGTGATGCGGCAACGTCAAGACCCCCCCTCCCTCTCCTACAGATCTGGACAGGTTCGGAGGTTCGGGATCACTCGTGTACTGCGGCCAAAGTGTACTCCTGATGCGTGACATACTCCGGCTTTGGGATCCTGGCTTGAGGGCTGAGGAAAGGGCAGGGCAAGACGGATGGGCGGGCGGAAGGGGCAGCGAAGGGTGGTCGGTGGTTGGAAGGGTCAGAGCCAATGTGCCCTTCTTGCATACTGGCAGTTTGGGGGGCGTTCAAGCGCAGCCGCAGAACGTGGCATGCTGTACTCTCGGCGTGTAACATAACTTGCTCTGAGGGTCTTATCTGTGGCAACAGTACAGTAGCAGGTGGAGTGTGCGAGCGAGGGTCAGGCCCTGTAGGCTCGGGCAATGTCGGGGTTCGGACGCCACCGTAGAAGGCAGGCAGACGCATGGCATGCCTAGGCTAGGGAGTAACTGCCACCTCCACTGGAACTCTTGCTTGGGTGGGGGCAGAAGGGTAGACTGCTAAAGGAAGGGCGGGTATCTTTAAAAGAGCAAAAAAATGCCGGTTCTACCGTCTTGTCAGTAGTTTGGGGTTGGAGCAAACACCCCAAATGCAGATATGCGTCACTCTTAGAGAATAACATTCTTGGAGAGGGGCAGGGGTAGGTGGCAAGACAGTGCTCAACTTGTAAAATTATAAGTGCTGGGGCAAATTTTTACTTAGGAGTCCGTCCCCGATGGTGCTGATTGTTGGATATCACCCAGCCCGGTCTCGCTTCTTCTCACCCCTCGTTCATCCACCACTCTCTCCCTTTAGTTCTCTCTCGCATGTTTTTTCTTCCCCGCTTTCTCCCTTTGTCATTGTTTTCCCTTCTATCTCTTAACCTGTCTTTCATACTCTTTGACTTTCTCCCTTTTGTTCTGCGTCAAAATCTGATGGAAAAAAATAAGTCCCGGTCCCCAAAAATGAGAGCCGGTCCCCAAAAATGAGTGCCAGTGCCCACTATTTGCTACTGGTACAAGTTATGGACTCGAAAGGGCGGCGGTTGTCTTTAAAAGAGCAGAATCGGGCTCCGTTAGTTCGTCTTGAGGATTGGGGTGAATTCTGAGTTCGAGCACACAACCCAGATACAATTATGCGGCACGCGTAGAGAGTAACATCCTGCTGGCTTGAAGGGGGCAGAAGGGTACAGGGCAAGGGGAGGGCGATTGTCTTTAAAAGAGCAGAATCGGACCATCGTTCGTTTGTTTTACGGAGTCGGGTGTTTTCTGGGTTCGAAAACACACCCCAGATGCAATTATGTGGCACGCCTACAGAGTAACATCTTGGTGGCCTGAAGGGGCAGGGGGGTACTGGTCAGAAGGGAGGGAGTTTTCTTTAAAAGAGCAGAATCGGGCTGTTTGTTCGTCATTTGGATAGTTTCGGGGTTAGAGCGCACACGCCTGTTGCAGAAATGCGGCACTCGTAGAGAGTAAAATCTTGCTGAGTTAAAGGGGAGCAGGATGGTACAGAACAGGAAGGAAGGAAGGTGGTTATATTTAAAAGAGTAGAATCGGGCTTCGTTAGTTCATCTAGTGAATTCGGGTGGTTTCGCGTTCGAGCACACACCCCAGATGCAGATATGAGGCACTCGTAGAGAGTAACATCTTGTTGGGTTGAAGGGGCGGGAGGCTACAGGACAGGAAGAATGGAGTTTTCTTTGAAAGAGCAGACTCGGGCTCCGTTCTTCCGTCGTTCGGATACTTTCGGGGTTCGAGCACACCCCCCAGATGCAGATATGCGGCACTCGTAGAGTGTAACATATTGGTAGGTTGAAGAGGCAGGCGAGTACAGGACAGGAGAGAATTTTCTTTAAAAGAGCAGACTCGGGATCCGTTCGGTCGTCATTCCGATAGTTTCGGGGTTCGAGCACACACCCCAAATGCAGATATGCGGCACTCGTGGAGAGTAACATCTTGTTGTGTTGGAGGGGCAGGTGGGTACTGGACAGGATCAAGGGAGTTTTCTTTAAAAGAGCAAACTTGGTCTTCGTTCGTTCGTCATTCGGATAGTTTCGGGGTTCGAGCACACACACCAGAGGCAGATATGCGGCACAGGAGAGAGTAACATCTTGATGAGTTAAAAGGCAGCAGGGTGGTACAGGAGTGGAGGCGGTTATCTTTAAAAGAGTAGAATCAGGCTCCGTTTGTTCGTTTTGCGGATTCTGGTGGTTTCTGGGTTTGAGCACACACCGCAGATGCAGATATGCGGCACTCTTCGAAAGTAACATCTGGCAGTGTTGAAGGGGGCATGAAGATACAGGGCAGAAGGGAGGACGGTCGCCTTTAAAAGAGCAGAATCGAGCTCCGTATGTTCGTCTTGCACATTCGGATAGTTTCGGGGTTCGGAAACACACCTCTGGTGCAGATATGCGGCACTCTTGTTAGGGGCAAGAGGGTACATGAGAGTAGGAAGGCAGGCTGCCTTTAAAATAACAGAATCGGGCTCCCTTTGTTCGCCCAGCACATTCGGAGAGTTTCGTGGTTCGGGCACACACACACTATTAGATGACAAAATGTTTGTTGGGGGCAGGAGGGTACAGCAGAGGAGGGATGGGTGTTGTTTGTAAAACAGCAGCATCGGGCTCTTTTTATTCGTCTTGCACATTCGGACAGATTCGGGGTTTGAGCACACACGCGGACACATTCCTGGGCGGTTGTTTTTGAAAGAGCAGAATCTACCTGTGTTTTCGCCGTTTTGCCAGTTCGGATAGTTTCGGGTATCGGGCGCACACCTCCTGGGAGAAGATGCTTAATGAGTAATCTTCTTAACTGGGGCCGAGGTAGGTGGGCATAACATTTAGGAGCAGAATCGGGCTCCGTTTCCCGCCAATTGCAGATTCAGACAGTTTCAAGGGATAGGACACGTTCACAGGTCTTGCTACAATGTCGGTGTTACACACACATGCTTTGCGGTCTTGTTGGGGCGCAGGGCAGGGTAGTCCTGGTAATGCTCCGAGGTGGCAAAGGGTGCTTACAGAGAATGAGGAGGCGCTTGGGCACGATCAATTTTCTCGTATTAGGGAATGGTTCTCTATTTGACGCAAAAGTGTTGTTTGGCCACATTTTACACTCTCCACTTGCTATAATAGCCATCTCTGTCGTGGAGGTCATGGGGCCAGACCCGGCAGTCTCCCGCCCCGCCCGGGCCCAAGGGCTAACCATAGGGTTTTATAGCTCATATGGGTAATACGGACCTCGCAACTCACAGAGCTGGGTGACCTGTGAGGCACATGTAGGGGTGGCAGCTTGGAACGCAAGGAGCGGGTCAAATTCGTATTTTCCGCCTCCTGTCCGCGTTCCTCCCCCCAGTCCGGGTACAGATGCACGAACCTACTTGGCTCTCATAGTGTGACCTGGGGAGATGTAGGCAGGCGGAGGTTTGGGGCAGAGCAGGGCGCTGGCCGTGGTTTGGTCCGTCTACACGTGCCGGCGGTGTGGGAGGGAAGCAGCCATTTCACAGCCCACGGGTGCTTTGTCCGTGATTTGTATGGCTGGGGTGTGATGGGGTACCCCCACCCCTCCTGGGGCTGGGATCGGGCGGGTCACAGGGGCTAGAGGAGGTTGTGGATACGAGAATGGGTGGCAGGGTCGAGATCCCCCGGCATTTGAAGCAGAAATGGGCACTCTGCGGCAGGCGGCCATCTTGGAAAATGCAGCAGTCTTTCACTGTTGGCGTTTTATACACGAGCGTCCTCGCTCTTGGCTCTTGTCTGGGCTGGAAGGGTGGGGGCACAGGGACTAAAGACGTGGGTCACTGGAGAAGTCAGGGTTGATTCCGTTTTGATGGCCACTGGAGAGCTTTATTTTAGTGGGCAGGCGCGTTTAAAGTCAGGCTGTTGTGCAATGGTTTGCTGCGTTGGGCTGTGGTGTGAAATTACACCCCGCATCGCAAACCCCTATGGTGGGCAGCGGGGAGCGTGCCCAGACACCCGCCTGGAGGTAGTTTGAGTTTTAGGGAGAGTGTCTTTCGGCAGGCTGCAGCCGTTAGACACTGTTGTGTTTTATATACAAACACACTCGGCGCTGTAAGCGTCTATGTCAGGACAGAGAGCTTTGCTCAGCCACACGGGGATGAAGCATGATGTGGGTGTTTAGGAGGTGTATGGGACGATTTCGTTTTTTTCTGCACATTAACGTGACTCAATCTGCAGAAATAGAAATCAAGAGCCTCCGCCCCCTCGTGCTTCAGGTACTGTCAGCACTGAATACATGAGGGGCCACTCGAATGACTTCTGCGGGCTGCGAACCGTCATTCTGCAGCCCGCAGATCTGACTTCCGCAAACAGTCCTTGAGCCGGGTGTGCGTGCAGACCAGCGCCCGAGGGTAGCGCAAACCAGAGAGCTGTAGGGTGTTACATGTGCTGGACTGAGACGACAGTTTACAGCACGTCAGTGAATAACCTTCTGAGGACAGGACATGAATAGTTGCGCATTTAACGCATTTTTGGAAACGTTAGGACAAATCGACGCTTTGACTTCGGCAGATGGCACGCCAGGGGCCCCAGACAAGGTGCTCTATGATACATATCCCTTGTGTATGGGCACAGCACTGAGGGGCGTCTGTGTTCTAGAGGATAGATAGCCGAGCCTCTGTTTCGGAAGAAGGTTGTGGTACGCTGGGGGTAAATAGCCGCTTTGATGCCCTTAAGTGCTCTACGAAAGGTGCCCTCCCCGCTGTGTAATGTGGACTACGACCCGAAGTCAGGGGCGAGGGCACAAGCCACAGAGGTAGAAGGGTTTTTTAGGAGGTGGGTGAATTCGTTACTGAGCCGGATATCTGCAAATCTTGGGGTAAATAGTCCCTTTGCAGCCCGAAGAAACCACGAAAGGTGGTAAATTGTTCTACGCCGACTGTCCCTGAAGCGGGAACGGGACAGTGCACGTTGGTAAGTGACAGCCCTTTAGGACACGCCGCACGCCCTTTGCTGGTCGAGTTTCTCGGTAGATTCGTGCCGTTGCAGCGAATGCTGCTGTCATCGCCGTCCTTTCTTGTCGCCTTAATATACGTCCGCTTTACTGGGTATCGTGACGCGGGAGATGTGGGCAGAGGGGGCACTGGGGCAGAGAGGGCGCCGACTGTCATCTGCCTGCACGTGCGGGCGGTTTGGGAGGGAAGCAGCCATTTCGCCTGCTCAGTGGTGGGTCAGCAGGAATGGGGTGCAGTGAGGGGCCCCGGGCCTGGGGCTGTCACCGGGTGCGTACTGACAAGGAAGAGGGGCGGCCGTGGCTCTCAGGGTGACCGCCGGGGCCACGATCCCGCTGTTTTTGAAGCAAGTCCACCAGCTTGTGGTCGGACGGCCATTTTGGAATCTGCAGCAGCCTTCACTGCTGGCGTTTTATACACACGCTTCCCCCGCTCCGGGCTCTCACCCGGGGGAGGCGAGCAGGGGGGGGGGGGGGGCAGAGGGGCGCAGGGGGCGCAGGGGACATCGGGGCTATTCTGTTTTGATCGCTTCGTAGGACATTTTATGTTAGGAAGGAGGGGTGTTCACAGACGGAGCTGCTGTGCAAAGGTTACATGGAGAGGCTGGCTGTGCTCTGAAATGACACCCGGCATTGCTAACCCGTGTGAAGGGTAGCACGGGGAGCGTGCCCTGCGCCGTTTAGAGGGGCGAGGGGTGCAGTGTGTTCTGCTAACGGGGTAGGATTCTCGAGGGCGGAGAGGGGTAGTAACAGGCAGAGTGTCCATTATTGTTTTGGTACAGGACAAACCGGCGTGGGTCTAAGCGGGTGGTATGGCCTCTGGCGCACGGGAGAGGAGGCCTTTCCACACACTACAGCCGTTTCACACTGTTGTATCCTGCCCAGCAATGCGGATTAGCCTGTTACCCGGGGTTGAGGGTCAGAGGTCTGCGAGGCATTTTAGGAAGTGCGAGAGTCAGGGACGTTTTAAGGCATTGGCAAAGAGGCCAATTGCCCAGGGCCCCCATCTTCCAAGAAGTCCTCTGGTAATGTGATATTTCTCTGACTCGACCTTATCTTTGTCGATTTTTCTACCAGCACCATCTATATCTACTTTTGACTTTGTCTCTGTCTTTTAAGTGTCTCATATATATATTTGATATTGATACAACACAGAATTGGCAAAATAGGCAATACAGTTCAAGATTGCTCCGAACAGGAGCCCCAAAATATGTCTGGCCCGGGGTTCCAAAAATTCCCAAGAGGACACTGGCGGGAGTGACACTATATTTTGGGTAAATATGGCCAGTGTGAGTGTTGGGGACTGAAGAGGCGTTTTCAACCCACAGGGGCCCTGGGCTCACCGAGAGTAGCCGATGTGGCACAGAGGGGCTTGTTGCAAACGGGGTGAGGAATTGTTTTGTGTTTATCGACTTACTGGGGCCTGTGAGGTAGATAGCCGATGTGAAGCTATCTTCTGGAATGAGTGGCGAGGCAGGTCAGAGGGATATAAGGTTTTCCGGGTGGTGCAGGTTTGAGTTTTTTATTTGTCTGAAGACCGGCTCACTTTGGGGGTCAATGGCCGTTTTGCAACCCGCAGAAAGAAGCAAAGGACCCTCGGGGCGGTGTTTAAAGCCAGCTATGCCCGAAGGATCGAGGCGAAACGTCCCATATTTAGAGGTGCGGCGTTGGTTCCTACCTGCCAACACATTATGAGATTTGGGGGCTAATAACCGGGTTGCAGCCCACAGATATTCTGCAAACGGCCCACTATCCCTATACGTTGAATAATGCGGGCTAACCATTGAAGTGTTGGTGAGGGCGCAGATCATAGGGGTGGCAGGGAAGGGCTGCGGGTTTGATTTTGTATTTGTCGGCAGATTGGGGTCTTTGAGGGTAAACAGGCCCTTCTGCAGCCCGCTGATGTTCCGCAGCGCATCCCCTGCCGGTTCTGTAATGTGCACTGAACGTAAAGTATTGGCTGAGGGAATAGATCGGTGGAGAGAATGGGTTTTTAAGGAGGTGCGGGTGGATTCTGTGTTTTACGGCAGATTGAGAGACTTTTGGAAAATAGCCAGTTTCCAGCCTCTTGGTACTCAGACGTGAAGGGTGTGAGTACCACCCAGCACAGCGGCGGGGTTGTTTAGGAGTGCGAGGGCAGATCTTGCGTTTATCTGCAAGTTGCTATAACAGCCATTTTGCAGCTGCAGCTTCCTCCAGAGCAATATTCTCCGTGTGCGAGATGCGACCTCTCCCCCACACTCTCTAGAATTCTGGGGTGTCTCGGATGGCTTGGGAGGCAGCGGTAGCCAGGAGGGGGGTGATGCTGCTAACCCGGCAGGTGTGCAGGTTAAGGCGGCAAATGTAAAGGACTGTCTGTCAGACGTGGAGCAGAGCCACCGCCGCCATCTTGTGCAGTAGAGAGAGGGACGGGTGGGTGCGGGGAGAGAGAAGGGCGAGCGGGGTGCGAAGGAAAGAGGGGGCGAAACTAAAGGTAACATAGTCCAAACAACGAGGGCAGTTGAGGGGTGTGGGCAACAGAGAAAGATGGGTAGGTGCAGGGGGGGGGGGGAGGCACGTGAAAGAAGGGAGGAAACGAGAAATGTGGATTGAGAGAAAAAGGGGGAAGGGCGAAAACAAAAATAGGAAGGAACAGGAAGGGTGGATGATATGTAGGGAGGGTGGATACATTGTGATTACGGGAACGAGAAAGAGGAAGAGGTAAAGAAAAAACCGAGAAGAGGGTGCAAACTAAGCAAACAAAAGTGGTCTAGATTGGACGAGTCGAAAGAAAATGAAAAGAATAGGATGGAAGAGGATGAAAAGGGAAGAATAGAATGAGAGTGAAGGAGGTAAGACAAGAGCTAGCAGAGAAGAAGGGGAATGAAGAAACGAGTGAGCAGAGATGAAATGAAAAGATCGAGAGAAGGAATCGCGTAATGAGAGGAAGAAGAATGCGTTCCTCAAGGAAAGAAGAGTTAGGGGAATGTGGAAAGGAGCGGGGGGTACAAAGAAGAGACGAAGAAGAGGGGCTATAGGAACGAGGGGGCAGAAACGGGCGAAATGAGGGTGAAGAAGAAATGGAAAGAGAGTGAACGAGGGCGCTCAAAAGATAAAGCGGGAATGGGGAAACGAGCGCCAATTCATGGGCGATAGGAGAGGAAGGGGAAAAGGGGAAAAAAGGAAAGGAGAAAAGAGGAAAATATGGAAAAGAAAGAATGAAAGGGGAATGAGGGATGAACACTGAGGATGGACGAGGATAGGCAGGGAGAGTAGAGGAATGTAAGCCACGGCAGCCTTGAGAGGCGGCAAGAAGGGAGAAAAGTGGAAACGCAGAATGAGGGAAGAAGGGCAAAGAGAAGATCAAAAGTGAAATTTCAAAAGAAAAAAAGGCATTAGGGCAGGACAAGTGAGAACAGAGAAATATGCCAGGAGTATGTAGGGAAATGGGCAGAGGAATGAGAGAAGTCAGGATAAAAGTAGGAGCAATCGAGTGGGAACCAAGCGAAGGCGAAGTGACAGGAAGAGACGAACACCAATGGGGAATGGGGAGAATATGAGTAAAGAGTGAGGCAGAAAAGACGGAAGGAGGAAACTATGAGCAAGGGACGAGAGGAAATGAGAATATGAGCAGGAAATGAGACAGAGCAAAGAGAGGGTTTGGACAAGGGGTGAGACGGAAAGAGAGAGAAGGGACTGTAAGAGGAAGATTGATCGACATGAAAACGATGAAAGGAGGGAGGTAAGAGCTTGGGATGGGACAGAAACTGATCAAAGTAGAGGTGCATTGACCAGGGAAGGGACAAAGGGACATAAAGGTATGGGGCAATAAGAAATGACAGAAGAAGAGTATGAGCAGTGGGTGAGACAAAAATAGATGAAAGGAGGAGCGTATGAGCAAGAGATAAGACAAAACAGATAAAAGGGGGATAATGTGAGATGGGGAAGGGGCAGAACGAGAGTGGAGGAGTGAATGAGCGAAGGACGGGACAGAAAGAGATAACGCTATGGGCATAAACAGATGAAAGGCGCAGCGTACGAGCAAAGGATGGGGCAGGACGAAAGGAAACGAGGGTAAAATGAACACGGAATGGAGGAGGAGAGTACGTGCAAGAAACAGGCAGGCATAGGGAGGTGGGGGAAGTATGAACAAGAGATGGAAGAGGAGAGTGTGAGCAGAGGGCGTAGCAGAAATTAAGGACATGGCAGAGTATATGCATTGGATGGCCATAAAGAAAGGGGATGATGGGGCAAGAGAAGGAATAGAAAGGGGGGTGAAGAGATTGTGCATGGGGCGTTGAGGGGAGGGGATGATCAATGGACGGGAAATAACAAGAACGAAACGGGAGACATGAGCAAGGGGTGTGAGCGACAGGCGAGGTGTAGTATGAGCCAGGAAGAGGCAGAAGGGGGAGTAGGAAAAGTGTGAACAAGAGATGGGACAGAAAGAGGGCGAAGGATGAGAGCTTGAGTATGGGACGGGCATAGAGAGAGGAAAGGAGGGACATTTTTGCAGAGTAGTATCGATGGATGGGTAGAAAGATAAAAGGCGGAGAGGATGAGGAAGGGATGGGACAGGAAGGGAAAGCTGCAGAGTGTGTGCAAGGGATTGGCAGAAAGAGAAAGGGGTTGTGAGTAAGGAATTGGGCAGAAAGAGATAGAAGAAGGAGCGCATCAGCTTGAAATGAGGCAGGACGAGACCGGAGAGGAGAGTATGAGGAAGTGATGGGACAGAATCAGATAAAAGGAGAAGCGTAGGACAAGGGGTGCAAAAAGAGGACAGCAGGCGTCTAGAGCAGGGGTGGAACTGCAAGAGATTCGAGATGGGGGATGAGTAAGGGATGGGATAGAAAGGCAGGCGGGAGTGTGAGCAACGGATGGGGCAGAAGAAGAGCGAGGGTAAGAGCAACGGATGGGGCAGAAAGAGAGCGGGGGTAAGAGGAACGGATGGGGCAGAAAGAGAGGCAGAGGGGAGAATATGAACAATGAATGGGGCAAAAATGGGGCAAAAAGAGAGGCGGGGATGTAAGCAACGGATGGGGCAGAAAGAGAGGCAGAGGGGAGAATATGAACAATGAATGGGGCAAAAATGGGGCAAAAAGAGAGGCGGGGATGTAAGCAACGGATGGGGCAGAAAGAGAGGCAGAGGGGAGAATATAAACAATGAATGGGGCAAAAATGGGGCAAAAAGAGAGGCGGGGATGTAAGCAACGGATGGGGCAGAAAGCGAGGCAGAGTGGAGTATGAGGAAAGGATGGGGTAGAAAGAGAGACGGAGTATGAACTTCGAGTGGGGCAGAAAGAGAGGCAGAAGAGGTAAAAGGAACGGATGGTGCAGAAAGAGAGGCATGGGGAGAGTGAGCAACTGATGAGGCAGAAGGAGGCAGAGGGGGTAGTATGAGAAACGGGTGGAACAGAAGGAGATGCAGCGGGGGCAGTGTGAGCACCGGATGGGAGGAAGAGGCGTGGGTGAGTAGCGAATGGGACAGAAAGAGAAGCAGAGGGTGAAGTGCGAGCGATGGATGGGGCAGAAAGAAAAGCAGAGGGGGTGAGCAGCGGATGTGGCAGGCAGAGAAGCAGTGAGGGGAGAGTGAGCAACGGATGGGGCAGGAAGAGAAGCAAAGGGGGTGAGCAACGGGTGGGGCAGGAGGAGAAGTGGAGAGGGGGTGTGAGCAGCGAATGGGGCAGGAAGAGAAGCAGAGGGGGAGTGTGAGCAACGGATGGGGCTGGAAGAGAAGCAGAGGGGGAGTGTGAGCAACCGATGGGGCAGGAGGAGAAGTAGAGGGGTGTGTGAGCAACGGATGTGGCAAGAAGAGAAGCAGAGGGGGGAGTGTGAGCAACGGATGTGGCAAGAAGAGAAGCAGAGGGGGGAGTGTGAGCAACGGATAGGGCAGGAGGAGAAGTGGAGAGGGGGGGTGAGCAGCGAATGGGGCAGAAAGAAAAGCGAGGGGTGAGGAGCGGATAGGGCAGGAAGAGAAGCAGAGGGTTGAGTGTGAGCAACGGATGGGGCTGGAAGAGAAGCAGAGGGGGGAGTGTGAGCAACCGATGGGGCAGGAAGATAATCAGAGGGGGTGTGAGCAACGGATGGGGCAGGAAGCGAAGCAGAGGGGGGAGTGTGAGCAACGGATGGGGCAGGAAGAAAAGCAGAGGGTGAAGTGCGAGCGATGGATGGGGCAGAAAGAAAAGCGAGGGGGTGAGGAGCGGATAGGGCAGGAAGAGAAGCAGAGGGTTGAGTGTGAGCAACGGATAGAGCAGGAGGAGAAGTAGAGGGGTGTGTGAGCAACGGATGTGGCAAGAAGAGAAGCAGAGGGGGAGTGTGAGCAACGGATGTGGCAAGAAGAGAAGCAGAGGGGGAGTGTGAGCAACGGATAGGGCAGGAGGAGAAGTGGAGAGGGGGGTGAGCAGCGAATGGGGCAGGAAGAGAAGCAGAGGGGGAGTGTGAGCAACGGATGGGGCAGGAAGAGAAGCAGAGGGGGGAGTGTGAGCAACGGATGTGGCAAGAAGAGAAGCAGAGGGGGAGTGTGAGCAACGGATAGGGCAGGAGGAGAAGTGGAGAGGGGGTGTGAGCAGCGAATGGGGCAGGAAGAGAAGCAGAGGGGGAGTGTGAGCAACGGATGGGGCAGGAAGAGAAGCAGAGGGGGAGTGTGAGCAACGGGTGGGGCTGGAAGAGAAGCAGAGGGGGAGTGTGAGCAACGGGTGGGGCTGGAAGAGAAGCAGAGGGGGGAGTGTGAGCAACGGATGGGGCTGGAAGAGAAGCAGAGGGGGAGTGTGAGCAACGGATGGGGCAGGAAGAGAAGCAGAGGGGGAGTGTGAGCAACGGATGGGGCAGGAAGAGAAGCAGAGGGTGAAGTCTGAGCGATGGATGGGGCAGAAAGAAAAGCGAGGGGGTGAGGAGCGGGGGTGTGAGCAACGGATGGGGCAGGAAGAGAAGATGGGGGGAGGGGGGTGGGAAGCACCGGTTGGGGCAGAGAGGAGGGATTCGGAGAAGTGAGAAGCCAGGACCTTGGGAGCTCTTCAAAGGCGGACGAGCGATCTTACACAGGACTGGTCTGAAATGAACGCGAGATATTAATTTATGAGGAAATAAAGCTAGGGTTATAATTAGCAGTCACGTGGGGGTAAAATAAAATGAAATAGAGAATACGTTCTAGGTGAGAACTGGAGGTGTCGGGGGAGAGTGAGATCAGCACGTTTGATATTTTTGCGACAAATGTCCCTATCCGTGCCTCCCCGTCGCCGCAGCCAGCTAGGAATAGCT
The DNA here is from genome assembly GCA_963921515.1 of Calotriton arnoldi. Taxonomy (NCBI): domain Eukaryota; kingdom Metazoa; phylum Chordata; class Amphibia; order Caudata; family Salamandridae; genus Calotriton; species Calotriton arnoldi. The sequence goes on from CAWUFW010002576.1 coordinate 518,761, forward strand.
TCCATTTTCTTTGCCTGCCGCATTGATTTCCTCCATTTCAGGCGGCTCAGCAGAGCAGCGCCGGCACCGGGCTTTATTTATACCCCGAGCCGGGAAAGGGGATTAGCGGCTGAGTGCCTGCATGTGCCAGAGCCGGGGAGGCAGAGGGGCCTGCGTGTGCACCCGCCGTGTCATTTCTGCGTAGGTACTCGCACATCCATCTACCTGCGTGTGCACCCACCGCATGTGCACCCGCCGTGTCATTTCTGCGTAGGTACTCGCACATCCATCTACCTGCGTGTGCACCCACCGCATGTGCACCCGCCGTGTCATTTCTGCGTAGGTACTCGCACACCCATCTACCTGCGTGTGCACCTACCGCGTGGGCACATGCCTTTATTTCTGCGTAGATACTCGCACATCCATCTACCTGCGTGTGCACCCGCCGTGTCATTTATGCGTAGGTACTAGCAAATCCATCTGTGTGTGCACCTACCGCGTGTGCACATGCCTTTATTTCTGCGTAGATACTGGCACATCCATCTATCTGCGTGTGCACCTACCGCGTGTGCACATGCCTTTATTTCTGCGTAGATACTGGCACATCCATCTATCTGCGTGTGCACCTACCGCGTGTGCACATGCCTTTATTTCTGCGTAGATACTGGCACATCCATCTATCTGCGTGTGCACCTACCGCGTGTGCACATGCCTTTATTTCTGCGTAGATACTGGCACATCCATCTACCTGCGTGTGCACCTACCGCGTGGGCACATGCCTTTATTTCTGCGTAGATACTGGCACATCCATCTACCTGCGTGTGCACCTACCGCGTGTGCACATGCCTTTATTTCTGCGTAGATATTCGCACATCCGTCTACCTGCGTGTGCACCCACCGCGTGTGCACGTCTTTATCTCTGCATAGATACTCGCACATCCATCTACCTGCGTGTGCACCAACTATGTGTGCACGTCTATTTTCTGCATAGATACTCGCACATCCATCTACCTGCGTGTGCACCAACTGTGTGTACACATGCTTTAATTTCTGCATAGATTCTCGCACGTCCATCTACCTGTGTGTGCACCCACCGTGTGCGCACTTGCCTTAATTTCTGCATAGATTCTCGCACATCCATCTACCTGTGTGTGCACCCACCGTGTGCGCACTTGCCTTTATTTCTGCATAGATTCTCGCACATCCATCTACCTGCGTGTGCACGGCTATTTTTTTCCGTAGACCCTCGCACCTCCATATACCTGCGTGGGCCCCTGCTGCAGATGCACGTCTGTTTTTATTGGTAGATACCCGCACATCTACTGTGTTACCTAACCAACCTCGCGTGTACGTCTATATTTCTGCGTAGCTACCGGCACATCTAGCAACCTGGGTGTGCATCGAAGCGCATGCACCATTTTGTTGTCTGTGTATCTACCTACAGAGCTAACTAGCTGCCGCATGTGCATCTACTCTTGCGTGCACCTCTTATCTATCTACCTACACATGTATCTGCATGTGCACCTCCCCGCGCGTGCTCGCCTACATTTGTGTGCAGCTACGCGCACATCCACTTTACTTCTTGTGCATCAACTCGTGAATACACCTGTTTAAGTGTATATCCACCTACTACTGCATAAATATACCTTCTTGTGTGTCTATCTACCCACACGTCTGCCTACCCATGCCTCTGTCTGCCCATGCATCTATACGCATTTGCATTGCTCCCTCTACCTGCACACACCAACCCTCCTGCCTGTGCACATGACCTCATATTTTCCTATATATATATATATATGAGCAGCTGTGCACGTGTCCTTCGCTTTACCTAATCACACATTACCTACTTATGCATTTACCTGCTGCCCATCTACACGCATTTGCTTTGCACCCGTCTATTTGCACACACACACACCAACCCATCTGCCTGTGCATACGTGTCAGTGCATATGACCTCATATTTTCCTTTATATATATGCACGTGCACATATGTCCTTTGTTGTACCTACCCACACATCTACCTGCTTATGCATTTACCTGCTGTCCAACTATAGGTATTTACTTTGCACATAGACCAACCCACCTATCTGTAGATTTTCCTTCGTGTGCATCTGTCTCCATGTCAGAGCATATAACCACATATCTGCCTTTCTGTATGTGCAGCTGTCCGCTTGCACATCTGTCCGTCTCCATACCTGACCACAGACACACAACCCCGTCTGTGTATTTGGCCGCGCGTACTCCTGTCTCTCTCTGTGTATGTATCACACGTCTACCTATGTTGCCTGCGTTTTACCCACTCAAGCACCTTTCTGCCAGTCTCTGTATGTCTACCCACCTGTACAACTACATGTCGGTGTGTGTGTCCACCTATATATGCATCTGTCTTTTCATGCGCCACTTTGTATACCGGGGTGTCTATAGGCCTCAATCTTCTCTCTCTCTCTTTCTCCATTCCTGGGCTCATCTCTGCCTCCTCTTGGCTGCATCTCGGTGCCATTCTCTCTGTATTGCACTTTGTATCTCTTCCTCTCAATCCCCCTCTCTTCTCCCACGTAGCACTCTGTATTTCTGTCCCTCAGCCTGCACAACTGTATCTCTGTCAGCCTGTGTGTTTGTATCTCTGGCTCTCTGTGCATTACTCTGTTCCTCTGCGCTCCTTGGGGCATCTGTCTCTCTGCCCGTCTCTCCCCTCTCCTCCAGCTGTCTGTGCCTAGCTCTTCATCGGGTTTCTCCTGTATCTACCTGCGTTCGAGGCTCTCCTCCTGCCGCCATTTTGGTGCTGTTAATTGCAAATGTCCGCCCGCCTATGTATCTGTCTGTCCACGCCCCTATGTACATGCCCGTGTAAACAGGCTCCGAAGCTCATGTAAACACGAACACAGGTATCACAGCTCACTGCTAGCCGCGGACACGAGCAGAGGTCGCGGGGATCCCTGCTCAGCTCAGTGTGTACCTGTCTGCAGTCTTCTACCCGACAAAGCACTCCGGAGACCATTAATTCTTCTTTTATTGCAGTACAGCGCTCACCTAACACCGGTACCCGCAGCACGCGCACGCATGTCCTAAGTAGCGCCTAGAGCCTTTTAGAATGGCTTAGCCGACTTGTAACGAGATTTTCATGGCGCATATCCTGATTATCGCCGTGGTATCGCTTCCATTGACTATCACTATGGTATCGATACTATCACAGTTCCTTGAGTAGCGTCTTCTATCGATACTGTCTGTCTGGAATATCTCTATGTCGCGATAGCATCCTATCTTTCGGCGGGGTACGAGGTCTTATGGATACAATCTCGTTGGTTCCATAGGGAGGCACTCGGGATAGTTTCGCTTTGATTTGCTTTCGGAGTTATGGACACTATCGCTATGGGTTGGCTTCGCCTGTCTCTTTGGTGGTATACCGGGTGGCATGGGTACAATACATTCGCTTTAATATCGGGGTGGCATGAGTTGGTACCATCGCCTCGGTTTCATATGTGGGTGCCATGGATATTATACATTTGGCTTACTATTGGGCTAATAGCGATACTATAGCTTGTCCTCTTTGGATGGTGGGGGAGGGGTTATACCGTAGGCTGGGGTCTTTGGGCACGGATGTAGTGGGCTTTTGCCAGGTCCCTGGACACGCCATACAGACCCGGGAGAGCCGCGGGTGGCAGGAGCCCCCCTCCACCGAGGGCTGGGAATGACCTTGAGATGTCCTCTGCTGCGCTCCCGCGCGCGCCGCTCTGACGGGAAACATCGCGTTCTCGTGCATTCTTTCTGCCGCCCGTGGGGGAGGAAGCCACGGCTACCGCAGTTAGACACTGACAGCTGTCCCCCTCCCCCCAACACCAAATAAGGGCATGTGTGCCGCAGGATTGAAAAATTGATATTTTCCGAAGGGTTCTGGTCACATAAACCCCAGACCGGGCTCACGGACTCCTGGGACACCCACATTTCGTGGACGCCTTCAACCCCACTTCACCAGCCCATGGGAGTTGCGAGGAGAAGCCACCCGTGAAGCGCCCTCTCTTCACGGATCGGACCAAAAAATGCACGCCTTTCTGGCCCAATCCCCAGATTTCGGGGTGTCCCGGGTATACGAGCACATGTCCCCGAGGGGCAGTGCCCGGACCCTGCACTCATTAATACTAATCTGTGATATTCCACGTATTTCTCGAGGGAGGACACTTTAAGCGCCACGTATTCCCTCGTTAAGTGATCGACTGAATGTAGCGTCTCTCTGCGCAGCTCTTTCTGCAGGGGCATCTCTTGGGGTGCCTGAGACACGGGGATGTCCCCCGCAGCCGGGAGGGGTTCACGCTCCACTCACTCCTAGGCGAGACTGTGGGTCTCAGACCTCTTCAGTCTCCGACCGACCCCCCTGCTTTACAATAACCCGGCGAGGCGGGAAACAGGCAACCATTGCACATGGAGGAAGAACTGCATTAGGGTGGTGTGGGGGTTCAGCTCTCGGAGGGTTTACTCTTTCTGGGGGAGCACGTGAAATGTTGCTGCTGCTCTCATATTCTGTCTCAAACCTTTTCTGCTGCCCTACACGCCTCGGGAGTCAGAGTAGAGGGCACGTTTTGAAGTGACCCCCAAAACCGACCTGGGTGGTCTTCAGTATCACTTCCCAAGTCACCCCAATTTCTGACCTGTGATCCGCAGTGTCACTGCACCCCAAGTGACAACCGACCCTCGCCACCCAGGGTGTCGGCAGAATTACTGCTTCGACTAATACTTCAGTTTTATTGTACATCACAGCCGCTTCCCTTTCTCCTCAAAAATACCCTGCTGAGGGAAGTCCGTTCGACGTGCAGCAACAACCCCCTCGCCCCCCATAACGCCGCTAGCTGAGGTGTGCTCCTCGCAGTAACTGCGATCTCGGAAATACGAGCACAGTTGCCAAAGATCGTGCAGAACCAGAAATGCATAAAACATTTAACATCCGCGTGAAATCCGCCAAGCGCAGTCCTTTACCGAAAAGGTTTCGTCCCAGAATAAAGGCACGTGCCCCGATGAAGCGCCGACACCAATACACACCGTTGAATATTCCCTCGCTGTACCGCTGCCCCAGTGTGATTACTACCCTCAGCCACGAGCCCGGGGAGGCCTGGTTCACAAAGCCTGTTTGTTAGAGATATGCAGATTACATTGAAGGCCAGCCCGGGTCTGCGCCGCTGAGGCGATCTTTGGGTTCATTTTATTGTAGAGAAGAAACTAAATAGGGTTTTTTTTATTTAAAAAAACCCAAAACCATTCAATGGTCATCTGAGCGGTAAGCGGCCACCCAAAGGTGCTCCCATCAAGTCCACCCTAACCTGATGGCTCCCAGCCCAGCATGAGCAATGGCATGCTACCCTTTCATCTTGAGGTCCCCACCTCCAGCCCCTAGGAGTAGTTACCCTTTCACTAAGAGGCTTCCTCCTCCCAGCCTTAAGTGTTCCCCTCCAGCCCACTTTGAGGTGTTCACAATGAGGTGCTCCTCCTCCTAGCCAGTATCCCTCACCAAAGAGGACCAACAAGGCCGAAACCAGTCTGGGGACCCGGTCTGCTGGTTCAGGCTGGACTGTTTCAGTTAGAGCAGGATCAAGTCTGATTTGCACGTTCCTGGTCATTGTATGGAGCGGTATAGAGGGGAACAATTATGGATCTGAGCAATTACCAGTGGCTGACGCTAATTCATTCATTCCAACCATCACTTTTTATGTGATGAAGCTCAACATGGTCAACATTGGTAGCTTGTGTTCATGTATAGCGGGTACATAAGTCTGAGATGCTTTAAGGCTGGTCATTTTCTGCAGTAGCATAGTGAGCAATAATCGATGAACAGGAATGTGGCTCCAAGTAATTACCTGTAGCTGATATTAGTTGCAGAATATTACCTATGATTTTTTTCTAAGTGAGACACCGTAGGAGCGACAAGTATGGCCAGATGTGAGCCATTTCCTCACTGTGCCATAGGACTTAAAATGCACCTTACGGATGAGACCCAACAAGGCAGAAACATGTCTGCGGATGCATGTCTTCCTAATTAGGCTATGTGCACATTGTTCCATGGGACTCAAGCCCCACCTCATATTGACTCCCAACAAGGTGGAAATGTGTTGCTTATTTGCATACCACATGACTGAAGCTGTACCTCACTGATGAGTCCCAAAAAGGTGAAACTGCTCAGGAGGTGTTTGTGTTCTCCTCAGGAGAGGACCTGACCTGGTGGCTAGGGCTGGGCTGTTGCTATTGGAGTAGAACCATGCCTGTTTCACCTATGGCTACTTCTTGTCATAGTGAGCAAATCAAATGAACATGGAATGGCCCTACAGGAATTACCAGTGGCTGAGATTAATTCAAGCATTCCACCCATTGTTTGTTTAATTTCTCTAGTCACTACACCAACCTTCCCATCTATTAAATCATGCAAAATGCTGTTATGTTAAAAGGTCTTGTAGAGCGCATGTACACCAAGCGGTTTCATGGCGCTGAAGTCCAGGGGGAGCTGCCGCATGGCAGATTTAGTCATATGCTTGTCAGAACAGTCAGGTCTTTAACTGTTTCGTAAACTGTGCGTAGGAGGTCAGTGATCTAATCTCCAGGGGGAGAGAATTTCAGAATTGAGGGGCCTGGGGCCAGATGTAGGTGGCGAAATACCGGTCGGTAACGCCGAAATTCAGAGAATTCCAGCATTACCGACCGGTATTTGGCTGAGTGCAATGTAGGTGAGTTCATACCTACATGCAAAATAAGGAATCGCAAAATAGCGATTCCTTATTTTGCTCTTGCATTTAAGGAATCGGAAATACCGATTCCTTAAATGCAATATACGTAGCACTAAAAATAGTGCACTTGAGCTTTAAGGAATCAGCTAATTACCACCAACTTCAAGTTGGTGGTAAGTAGCGATTTCCTTTAAAAAAGCACTTTTTGCTTTTTCAAATGTGCCATGTGGCACACATCCATGCCCTTAGGGCATGTATGTGCGCCACATGTGCACACATGCACATTTCAGGGGTGCAACAGGGTGTCCTTTGGACACCCTGGCACCCTTGAAATACCTCCCGTTATTAGTGATTCGGTAATACCGAATCGCTAATAGTGAATATCTTCCCATTCATTCCTATGGGCCTCCTAGCCCATAGGAATGAATGGCTAGGTATTCCTTAATAACGAATCTCAATTACCGATTCGTTATTAAGGAATGTTAAGGAATCGCTAATATTTTAGCGATTCCTACCTACATTCCATTTAGCGAGTCCTTAATAGCGATTCGGTAAAAATCGCTATTAAGGACTCGCTAAATTGAAGTTACCTACATCTGGCCCCAAGACCGCAAATCTTAGTCCCCCGTGTTTCTTCCGTTTAGAAGACGGGATGGCCAGCAGATTCATATGGGAAGACCTAAGGTCCCGAAGACGGACATAGCGCTGAATCCGTGAGGATATAAATGCCGGACTGTTGCCATAAAGAGTCTTGAAGGTGATACACCCCAGCTTAAATGCGCAACGTTTGGCTACTGGAAGCCAGTGAAGTCTAACCATTAATGGCGTAACATGGTGCCATTTGGGCTGATGGTAAATCAATCTGGCCGCCTAGTTTTGCACTAGTTGCAGACTTTTTAATTGATTTGCCGGGATGCCCACATAGAGTGAATTGGCATAATCGATGTGGGAGATGACGAGGGCCAGGACAACTTGGGTCAGTGCTTCTGTAGTAAGAAATCTACTAATCTTCCTGATCCTTCGCAACTGGAAGAAGCAGGAAGAGACTACTGTCCCAATCTGGGCCTTCACCGACAGATCACTGCTGATGGTGATACCCAGACCTTTAATTGAGCATGCTGGGAGTGGGGGGGGGGGTTTCCCAATTCGGGTGGCCAGAAATTGGATTCCAGGGGTTGGCTGGCCCACCGATAAGGATCAGCTCAGTTTTATCGGGATTCAGCTTCAGATGGTTACTCTTCATCCACTCACTCATAAATCACATGGTGGATTGGAAAATGAGAACAGAAGAAGCCGATTGATTGATGTCAAATATCAATTGGAGGTCGTCGGGATAGTTAAAAGTGCTGACCTTCCTTTCTCCGAGGGAGCGGATCAGGGGCAGTAGGTACAGATTTAAAAAAAGCGGCGAGAGAGAAGAGCCCTGCGGCACTCCACAAGCCAGTTTCATTTTGTGGGAGGAGATATGAGCGAGACGGACAGCCTGAGTGCAGCTACTGAGAAAAGATAGGAGCCACTCGAGAGCCAGGCCCCGGATCCCGGCATTGCTGACACGATCGGCCAAAAGATTATGGTCGACCATGTCAAAGGCTGCCGAGAGATCAAGGAGAACCAGGGCCTGGGTAATGCCCATGTCGGCCCCCCTCCTAAGTTTGTCCAAAACCGTAAGAATAACGGTCTCGGTGGAGTGAGCCGGTCGGAAGCCAGCCTGGTGAGGGCCGAGATAGTGGGAGCTTTCGATAAAGGAGCTAAGGCAGGTAGCCACATGTGCTTCCAGAACATTAGCCAAATAGGGGAGCAGAGAGATAGGGTGGTAATTTGTGAGGGCTAGAGGGTCCGCCCCAGGTTTCTTTAAGATTGGAACAATTTCTGCCTCTTTAAATACGTTTGGGATGATACCCTGCTTGAGAGAGTTATTAAGGAGTGCAAGAGGGGGATCCGGGCAGGTAAGAAAGGCTTCCCGTAATATGTGCGGGGAGCAACAGTCAGTGGGGGAGCCGGATCCAACCTTCCTTAGGAGGCTAAAAAAGACTTCCCTAGAGATAAGAGGGACCTGATCTAGTAGTAGAGGGTCCCTACATATAGATGGTAGGACCGCAGGAGAAGTGTTTATAGGAATACTAGATTCGATAATGACAATTTTTTCGATAAAATAAGTGTTGAGGGAGTCACATAGGGCTTGAGTGGGAGCAGGCTTCGCTGTGACCCTATCAGGCTTGGATAGTTCATCCACAATAGCAAAGATTTCCTTGGATTTGTTAGCTGAGCTTAATATCTTATTAGAGAAATAGGCAGCCTTAGTTTGTAAAATAGCATTTTTGTATTCTTTTAGCTGGGCCAAAAATGCAACTTTTTTGTCTGAGGAGTAATTTCGTCTCCAGTTACGTTCTGCTTGACGCAGGGCAAGTTTCTTAAATTTTAAGTCATCAGAGAATCAGCGTTGAGTATCGTGTTTTGATTTTCTTAATGGGAGCAAAGCTATCGCTGGCAAATTCGAGCCAAGATTTGATTCTTTCTGCTTGGTTGTTAATAGACTGCTGCTCTGGTGGAGCTGTAGTAGCTAGCAGAGTACCGAAATCTCCCAAATTGGCACGTCTCCAATTTCTTGCCATGCGGCCTACCTTCGGGTGGGACTTAGTTAAGTGAACATTGGAGAGAATAAATGTTATAAAGTGGTGATCTGACCAAGTACACAGGCGATCATTAATTTAGAGAACATCAGATTAGATGTCCAAACTGGTCAAGAGTATGACCTTTAACGTGAGTCGCCGCAGTCACATGCTGGGTACAATTCAGCCCAGAAAGTAGTTCTGTCAGTTCAGCAGAACTGGTACCCTCCATAATATCATTGGCCCAATAATTAAAGTCTCCAATTATGAGGATTTTTGCGTAGTTAATGACTAATTGGGAGATCATTTCACCCAGTAGCTGGGTAAATAGTGGCATATGATATGGGGGTCTGTAGATCAATACACAGATAAGGGTGGAATGGGGGGAATCAAGTTTTAAAATTAAACTGTCGACTGATGGTATACCCGCTAACGATGTAAACTAATTTTTGATGTATAATGGCTGTGACCCCTCCCCCTACTTTCCCCGCGGCCCTGTTAGCCTGAAGGATGTAATAGCTGTTGGGCACCGCTGCTAATATATCGGGGGGTAGACTCTTCAGTGAGCCAAGTTTCAGTGAGGAGAAGTATATCCGGTTTATCAGAGTCCAGGAGCTGAAAGATATCTAATTGGTGTTTGACCAGAGAACGGGTGTTCAAATATGTGACTGTGAGTTTGATTTGTTCATGACCCTGGCGGATTGAGGGGTCACAAATAGACTTTTGCCTGGTGTGGTGCTCCTGGCAGGGAGGCTCAAGGTAAGTTTCGGGGAAGAAGTCTCTATACTTCAGGATCCCAACGTTGTCCAGTTTGGGGCAAGTGGCACTATCAAGAGTCTTGCTAACTTGCAAAGATTTGAACTCCTTAGAGGAGTAGCACTAAGTTTGGGCATGGCGACTGGCCCCTGGCCCCGTCTGGACGCGGATGGGCGCAGACGGGCTTGCCTTTGGCGTGCCATCGGCGCGTCCGCTCTGCTCCCGCGCTCGGACCGTCATTTAAATGCCAAGTGCGGTGTTAGCTCCTCCCCCCTCCCGCAATGATTGGTTCTCGGATAGAGTGCAAGACTTCCGGGCCAAGAGCCGGGAAACCGGAAGGAAGACCGAGAGACTCAGTGATAGTACAAGGTGAGCAGCATAACAAATTCAGATTCAACAGACAGGTTTAAAATCAATATGGCAGCATCATATAGTTAAAATAATGTTAAGGGCAGAGCAGCAAGTCAGAGTAAAAGTATATGGCTCAGCATACATAACACGGCAGTCGCACCTAAGACGGGCGCTCCCGATCTCGGACCGTCATTTAAATGCCAAGTGTGGTGTTAGCTCCTCCCTCCTCCCGCAATGATTGGTTCTCGGATAGAGTGCAAGACTTCCGGGCCAAGAAACCGGAAGAAAGACCGAGAGACTCAGTGCTAGTACAAGGTGAGCAGCATAACAAATTCAGATTCATCAGACAGGTTTAAAATCAATATGGCAGCATCGGTAAACATCGTTTACCACGAATCCTTTTCCCCGCAGGGAATTACAATGCGGTCGTTACAACGACAGCGTTGTAACAACGCATACCATTACTCCGCATGTCGGAACAACGACTTGCGGATGGGGCAGAAGGTGTTGGATTTAAAATCCAACACCTTCCATACTGTTGCACATACTGGAGTTGGAATAGTAAATTATACTATTCCAACATCCAGCGCCCCCCCTAGAGCAAGTCGTTGTTACGACTTGCGGGGTAATGGTATGCGTTGTACCAAAGCAGTCGTTGTAACGACCGCGTTGTAATTCCCTGCGGGGAAAAAGCATGCAGAAAAAAGAGGCATATTCGGCATATTGGTTCTCGGATAGAGTCCAAGACTTCCGGGCCAAGAAACCGGAAGGAAGACCGAGAGACTCAGTGCTAGTACAAGGTGAGCAGCATAACAAATTCAGATTCAACAGACAGGTTTAAAATTAATATGACAGCATCGGTAAACATCTTTTACCACAAATCCTTTTCCCCGCAGGGAATTACAACGCGGTCGTTACAACGACCGCTTTGTAACAACGCATACCATTACTCCGCATGTCGGAACAACGACTTGCGGAGGGGGCAGAAGTTGTTGGATTTAAAATCCAACACCTTCCATACTGTTGCACATACTGAAGTTGGAATAGTAAATTATACTATTCCAACATCCAGTGCCCCCCCTAGAGCAAGTCGTTGTTACGACTTGCGGGGTAATGGTATGCGTTGTACCAATGCGGTCGTTGTAACGACCGCGTTGTAATTCCCTGCGGGGAAAAAGCATGCGGAAAAAAGAGGCATATTCGGCAGCATCATATAGTTAAAATAATGTTAAGGGCAGAGCAGCAAGTCAGAGTAAAAGTATATGACCCAGCATACACAACACGGCAGTCGCACCTATAATGCTCCCGTATTTGACTACAGTCGAGATTTGTCTATGAAGCTAGTGGTCAGCGCATGTTTGAAAACAGATCAATGGCTTCCAGTTGTTTTTTTCCCAGAAGAATAGTCTGAGCCCCTTGTCTGTGTACCATTTCTCCTCCCTTCAGTGCATGGTAGGTATGAGTCTCCTGTTGCTCGCCCGTGTGTCATTCCCTACGCAGCCCATGGCAGATCCATGTCTTGCTCTGTAAATATACAATCATGCACACTGATATAGACAGACAGAGGAATGTTAGTAAAGAGCGAGCTATAATGTAGAGTGCGATTTTCCTATGCCTCCTGTAGCTCGTGCCATGCCAATGTGGAATCCTTTCTAGGATGTTAGTGAAGCATTTCTAAGTCAGTCCTTGAAGCTGTGCTGGGGAGGTACTTCCTGAGGGACGAATGTATACATGCTGCAATAAAAGAAAATACCACCGACCTCACATGTCTACATTGGCAACAAGCATCATGTGTAGACACCTTCCTGCCCTGCTCTGCCAACGTATTTATCTGTGATATTCTTGCTCTGGTGAGAGTACATCAGACTACATATAACCTCAGGTTCTTGTTACTTTTTTGTGGTCTGTTCTCAGCGTTGGCAAGGTCGTGCTTCTCATTAGGGCACTCAACCAACTCTGTAGTTTAAGAAACTATTTGTATTCATTGTTGGTCATTGCGGAACATGTAGAGTAAAATATTTGTTTTGCCATGAAGAATGATACAGGCCAGCTCCCACGGTGCTACTGTGTGACACACGATATCGACTCCCTTGACACGATCACCCGGTGAGGAGCAGACACCACACAGTGACATGGAAAACGAGCGGAAAATCACTGTAAACAGTGGATCTCGAGCTCTTTTTCAGGGACTTTGAACTATGTCCAGTAAGGGGTGTGAAAACACCCCAGGGCATCGACACCAGCCTCAGAAAGCTTATTCTTTTCCTTTGGGAGGGGTTGATTTGGGGGCAGAGCGGAGCAAAAGTGTCTCTTAGGTACTTTTGTGTACAAGACCCTGCCTCCTCCAGGGCCCGCCCCTCCAATGGCACACCTCCTCCAAGGCCTGCCCCCTGCTCACATGGTGAAATGTTTGTTTAAGTTGGCAGGTCTGATGATGTACTGCGCAATAGAGAGAAACCTCGAACTTCTCTTATGTTGCATAAGTTTCTGTGAATGCACTTTCTGCATGTGCGGCCTCCTTGACTCATGCAGGGATTGGGCACGCACGCGCCAGAGCAGTTGCCTGTGCAGTTTAATGAGAGGACTGATGCCAGGTCCTATTGCCCTTGGCAACAAAGTACCCACGAGACACGCCAGGTCCAGTCACTGCTGAAATATGTAATTGTTTTTACCTTTGATTGCAGTGCCTTTTATTATATTTTCAAAAGAAGCAAATAGAAACAAGCATAACAGGTCTCACTCACACACTGCAATTTTCCTTTCCGTATACCTGCTACTGCTAGTCATGGCACTGTCTGACCCAGCCTCATGCCGCTCAGTAGTACCGTCCTCACACTTTTTTATGGGCTTTAACTGCAGCATGTAAAGAAAGACCGCCCAGAACCCCAGGCTATCTTCATTTACATGTGATTGCAGGTCCATTTCGCCCCCCCTCGGAACAGATCCATTGCCCCCAAGGCGGGCGCCCCACAGTTGGAGACTTCTGATCTAGGGAGAAAGTGACAAAGGTCCCAGGATCGGCCCTGGGCTTTCAAAACCGGCCCCGCCACAAGGGAAATGCCCAGCGGAGTAAAAGCCTGTCCGAGCCTGATATCAGATGACAGGAGAATCTCATGTAGAGTGCAGTTGGCATCTGGAAGAGGAACGTGGTATTCACTTCCATCATATAAACAAGAAAACAAAAAATAAATAAAACAATCTCAACATGATGGTTCTCAGAGTCTGAATGATCATGTACCAGTGTCAGATAGAAACGGAATGCAAATACTGACATTACTGTACAACAAGGTATGAAGTATACTTCAGCTTAATGTATGTGGAAGCATGGCATGACGGTGGACATATGTCCGCAGTCTAGGCTTCTTGAGTAAAATATCTTTATTGTGAAGGTAGAGTGCCTTATTTTTGTCGAGCTCAAGAATGCGCTGTGTCTGTCTATCAATGTTGTGTTACAATTAGGGCTCCTGGTTTTATGCTATTTTTTGTTTTGACATTTCCATCTGTATTTATCCATATTTATTTTGTGCTCATTTATATGTATTTATCTGGGTTGATATTGTGATGAAATAAAGCTGTAATAGATATATTTCCACATTTATTTAACCAATGAAAGTATACTCGTGTTTGAATGTCCAGCTGGTTCTACAAAGTTTCAGTACAATGCAATCCTCTGAAAACATTTATATTGTAGAACAGCTTAAAAACCTCTACATCTATAGTTATTTAGATTTCATTAGGAAACCTTTTTTTAACTCCCTTACCTGTTAATCTTCACAGCTACTGACCTGCCAACCATGGCTGACAGTGGTGAGAATCATTGAAAAAGACCTATTTTCTTTTTTTTTCCATATTTAAAAATAAATATAAACAGGAAAAAAAATGTTTTTCTGTCCGTATTACTCTGTAATAATCAATGGCTTTAGTTAAAACGTTGTACAAAGCTCTCAGTCGCCCAAAGTCTCCGCAGTGCTGGACTAAGGCATGAAGGCCAAGGACCACAGGCATATTTGTGGGAAATCAGGGCAATGGTCTTTAGAATGTCACGTAGTTCTAGCACAGGGTTTCAGGTAGGCTGTTCCAAAGGGGGGCTGATTGGATGTAAAAGGATCACCATATAAGCACTTATTTTTGAAAAAATAGATTTGTAGTAGGTTTTCAGATGCAGAAGGCAATAATTGGCTGGCAGCACACATATGAAATGATGGGCTGAGAAGGCAAGTCCCAATTCCATCTAACAGTTTGTGTCCAAGATTGCATTGTATTCGTTTCCTAACAGACAGGCATTGGAAACAAAGCTTGTCACCTGGGCGCATTGGTGTCCAAGTGTGCTGCAGTCTAAGAATGAAATTGTTTGTTTGTTAAAATAAAGACTGCCAGCATCCCTCAGACCCGAAATCAAGGAACACTCTTTCAGGGAACCCTCTCAAGAAAAGGGAACATTTTGAGCTGAGTTACAAGGTGGAGGCTCTTGAGGACACCTTGACTTATGCACTTTTAGACTGGCTTTTAGTTAGCTACCGAAGTCACACACACATTGGCCCCGCTTAGAGCCACCCTAAACGCTTCGGCCAGACTCATCACTGGCTCCAGAAAACATGACCACATCATGCCAGACCTAATTCAACTAAACTGGCTGACCATTGAAGCGAGGATAGGGTTCAAGATAGCTTGCCTGACGCACAAAGCTATTCATCACAACACCCCCGTTTACCTGGCAAGAAAACTTGAGCAATCGGGTTGAAGTCGGAACTTAAGAAGCTCTAACACCCTATTATTTTTTTTTTTTATAATTCTTTTTATTAAACATACATCGGTTCAAATAAACATTACAGAGGGTTAGCCAGATCGTACATTAACACCCTATTATTGAAACCTCCCAAATTCAATAAGAAAAAAACTTACAATCGTGCTTTCTCTGGTCTTGCTCCAAGAATATTGAATGCTCTTCACCCAGAGATCAGACCCAACCCTTCTACTGCCTCTTTCAAAAACACGTCAAATGGCTACTCCTGAATGACCTTCAACAGCATTAACCTGGTTATTATCGCTATCTACTTCTGTCTCCGGTCTGGTTACTCTTTTTAACGTGCTGTTTCATTTTTTTGTTTTTTTTGTTTCTTCTCTGCTGACACCTTACAGGTCCCACTAGATTGGCTGACTCGGGGGGCGCTAGTGTGCCGGCTGCAAGATGGCCGCCACTTAGTGAGGCTCTGCAGGCTGGAAAGACAATCCGGCATTTATCCTGCAGTTCGGGGGCCCATCGGCGTTTGTAAACGCGCGCCTGTGCTCCCACTTTACAGCAGCTGTCGCCCCATACCTGATGGCTGAGAGTGCCATCTGGAGCGCTGATCGTGCGACCACCGGGCGGACGAAAATGGCGGCCCTGCCCTGAGCATCGAAGCCTGCTTGGGAGCCGGAGCTCCGACTGTGACCTGAGACATCTGGCTCTGCGGTGGGGCCGCCTGGAGTGCGGGGTGGACCCCTCGCGGCCATTCGCAACGGGCCTGTGTGCCGCGATACCCGGAGGGGCCCGCGACGGGGGCTGCCTCCCCCGCTCCTCAGCCGACGCAGGTGAGGAGAAACCGGCTGGGATTTCGCCCAGCGAGGGGGGAAGCGCCGCTGTCAACATCTAGTGCTCCGGACGGCTTGGGAGGCCTGGACGGCGTAAACTGCTGAGGAACCCACCTCGGGCCCGGCTGGGCCCGCGCTCTGGTTGCCGTTGGCGAGGTGGGCTGCTGTGACCTGCCGCGGCCCGCTGGGGCTGAGAGTTGCGTGGGGTCCGAGTTGCCGGCCGGGGAGGGCCGGCCAGGCTGAGACGTGCGGCGGACCTGCCTGGACCTCACTGATCCTGCGCTGGTCGGTCCTGCGCCTCCTCTGTTCCTCGGCGGGCCGCCACGTGGGATCCTTGTTCACGGCCTGCCTGTCCGCGGGTGGCCTGGGGATCTTGCAACGGGGGCGGAGGGACGGAGCCTGCGGTCTGAGACCTGCGCCGGACCGGACTTGCCCGCGGCCGGGACCTTGCTGACCTGGCGGGGGAGGCCGCCGCATTGTGCAGCCTGACGGGTGGTGGCCATTAACTGGCGGTCTGGCGAGGGAGGCCTGGTGGAACTGTGAGGGCGCCCGCCTGCTACCTGACTGCTGATCCGTCGCTGCCTAACGCCCCTTCTCCCCACCGGACTGTCTCTTGGCGCTGGGTGACCGGAGCTGTGGGGCGGCATCCCTGCCCTGTGAGGGGTGATTACTGAGTCTGATGGCTATTGCTGCTATCGGCGCCAAGCCCGGGATTGAGCCCTCTGCCCTTCGCGGTCCACCCACTGCTCGCTGGTGGTTAGATGTGAGCGCCGACTGCCCTCCGTGTGATCGCGCCGTGCTGCACGCTCTCCTGTGCCGTCCCAGAGACTGAACAGATCTGCACAGGTGACAGCCCTATCTGGCTGCTCCCCGGTGGGCTGGCCATGGGTAAGACAGACGCAAGGCAGCCTAAGCTCTCATTCGAGCAGCGGAAAATGCAGAGAGGGACCACCTCGTCGTTGGAAGTCTCGGACACAGTGACCATGGAGGCCGCCCCTGAGCCCAACATCCGTGAGATGTTTGCTGATCTGAAACATTCCCTATCGGCCATCGATCTGAAAATTGACTCGATGTCGGATCGCCTAGATCGGCTCCAAGACAAGGTGTCAAGTCATGAGGAGCGCCTTGGGGAGGTTGAACAACGGACGTCTGCTCTGGAGGACGAGGGCACGGCAACCCGGGAAAAGCTGCTCCGCATGGAGAAGGTGCTAGAGGTGATCCGGAGCAAAAATGAGGATCTTGAAGCGTGCTCCCGGCGCAACAATCTGTGCATTATTGGGATCCCTGAGTCAACAGCAATGGCCCGAGTGGAGGACTTTGTTGAAGAAATGCTGCGATCCCTCTTTGGCAAGGCCCTATCCCCTATGTGCATTGTGGAGCGTGCCCACAGGTCCCTTGGCCCGAGGCCCCCCTTGGGGCCCCGGCCCGCCCCATCATTGCACGCCTCCTAAACTATAGGGACCGCGACAACGTGCTGCGGAGGGCACGAGACCAGCACGACCTCAGATATCAGGGGAACTCGGGCTCTCATTCTTTCCCGATTTCACTTTGTCTGTCCAGTCTGCCCGCCGCAAATTTTTGCCTGTCAAGAGATTGTTGCAGCAACAGGATATTAAGTACTCCCTGCTTTACCCTGCGAAGCTCCAGATTTTCCACTCCGGCACGACATCTTCTTCACAGATCCCAAGCTTGCTGCCAAGTTCGCATGCTCTCTCAAGCGGGCGAGACCGGAAGATCCTGCACATGGGGACCACGCGGTAGACGACCCCCTCAACGAAAATGACTGAATTGGCCCGAAAGAGTTGGTCTATGCGCACCAGTTCCTGGAGACTCCTACCCCCGGCGGCGATGGGGCATGCCCGGACCTTGCTGGGCTGGGGACCCTATGAGCACATGAAACTGCCTGCGCCTGGATGAGTCCCCGCCTGCTTGGACACATGGCCCTCTTGGACGCCTTTTTCCAGCCACCTACCCTTTAGTGTTGGGCTACGCTGAGGTCCCTGGTGCTACCCTCTGGGATGAGTCCCCTGTTCTATTTTGTTGTTGGCCTTGGTTGACCTTGTAGGGGTGGGGTAGCTGCTCTCCAGCCATGTTGGGAGGCTGTAGTGGGTGGGGCGTGGGGGGTTTGGGTGGTGGGTGAACCGGTTGAAAAGGGTTGTTTCTCTACCTGTCTGTCTCTTCTTTCCTCTCCCCCCTTACCCCCCTCTCTGGTCCGAAGTGCACTATTGTGGGCCCTTGATCCTCCGATGCTGCGCAAGTATATATGGGAATGGAAGGATGACTGCCACCTCTGATGGGGCTTATGCCCTCAAGGCTGTAACCTGGAACGTGAGGGGTCTGAATGACGGACGAAAGATGCGATTGGTGGCGGCGCTCCTCAACCGCTATGGGGTGGACATCTGCTTTCTGCAGGAGCTGCATCTTATGCATACCAATTATTCGCGCCTGCGGGCGGGGTGGATGGGTAAAAAGTATATTGCGGGCTACTCCAATTACGCCAGGGGCACTGCTATCATCCTCAAGAAGGGCCTCCCTTGGCACACACGAACTGCGATATGCAACCCCCAAGGGCGTTGTAGACTGGTAGCGGGCATCTTGGCCGGCCGCCCGGTTAGATTTATATGCGTGTATGGCCCTAATTCAGATGACCCCCAGTTTTTTAGTGAAGTGTGGAGGCTGGCGGATTCCCTGGGCCCCGGGACGATCTTCTGGGGTGGAGACTTTAACGTCATTCTTGACTCAGACCTTGATAGATCGAGCGGTTCCCGCCGGCCCCACCCCCGTGCGGCGGCACAACTTCGGACCCTTATGGACGATCATGACCTGATAGACATTTTACGGCGCACCCACGTGCATGATCTGGAGGGCACTTGCACATCCCCCGCGTGCCCTTCCTGGTCTCGAATCGACTACTGGCTCGTCTCTCGTGATGCAGACACTTGGGTGAGACACTGTACTCATCTCGCCCGAACGCTTTCAGACCACTCCCCAGTCCTCTTAGAATTCCAACTGCCGGACGTGCCGACTAAAGCCTTCACCTGGAGACTCCCTGCTGGAGCTCTTCGAGTTCAGGAGTTCCGGGAGGAAATCTGGTCCGCCATACAGGACTTCTTTGAGACTAATGTCGACTCGGTGAGCTCCCCAGCCACGCTATGGGAAGCATTTAAAGTAGTCATCCGGGGGAAATGTATTGCCACGCAAATGGGCGTTTTGCGCTCATTAAGAGACGATCTGAGGCGGCTTGAACGAGAGATCCGTGCGCTTGAGTCAGAATTCTTCGCATCCAATCGGCTTTCGGTCCTCAGACACATTAAGGCCAAGATAGCAGAGTTCGAGGAGGTGGCGCACAGAAAAACGCATTAGCTGGGCCGTGAGGCACGCGCCCGTCAATACGGCGAGGGCGACCGGGCCGGCAAAACACTGGCGGGCCTTCTTAAAAAGCCCTGGGCAAACGACTATATTGGCGAGCTTCATACGGACGAGGGCGCGGTTTTGGCCGGGCAGGAGCCGGTTCAGGAAGAAATGGTCAAATACTACTCCTCGCTATACGCTGCGCGGCAGCTGGAGGCTCTTCCTGACTTGCTTCCCTTCTTCGACTCTCTAGAACTAGTGTGGCTTAGCGATGCGCATCGGAAGTACCTAGACGAGCCATACTCGGAGGAGGAGGTGATTAGAGTGATCCGTGCCATACCAAGGGACAAAGCGCCGGGGCTGGATGGCTTGACTCCTGCTTTCTATAAGGAGTTCGCCCCGCTTCTTGTACCACACCTCCTCAACATGTATGAGGACTCGCTTGAACAAGGCGCTCTTCCGCCATCTCTTCGCGAAGCACTGATAGTGACTATTCTTAAGCCGGACAAGGACCCGCTCCTCTGTGATTCGTACAGGCCGATGTCAATGATTAACGTGGATAATAAGTTCCTCGCAAAGTTATTAGCCTCCCGACTTCTCCCGCTACTCCCCACGATACTCAGACCCAACCAGTGTGGTTTCGTGCCTGGCCGAAGTACCGCCCACAACCTCCGCACTCTATTTGCGGTGATGCAGGGGGTAGACCCTCTCCTCCCTGCTGCCGCCGTCTTTCTGGACGCGACTAAGGCGTTCGATACGCTTGAACGGCCTTACCTGTTCTCGCTACTGACCCGTCTCGGCATGATCCCCACTTTTCTTCAAAAGATCGCACTACTATACACCTCTCCGACTGCTAGGCTTCGGATTAATGGCGCGATTTCTCCCCCGATTTCGATAGCCCGAGGTACGCGGCAGGGGTGCCCGCTGTCACCCCTCCTCTTTGCCATAGAAATGGAGCCGCTGGCGGGCAGATTGCGGCAGCATCATGCCCAACGGGGGCTCGACTTCACGCCCCGTATTATATTGGAGTCCATGTATGCAGACGATGTGACTCTTTATGTAAATCACCCAGATATCAATCTCGACCCCCTCATTCGGGAAATAACTAGATTCGGGAGACTGTCCGGCGTTTGCATCAACTGGGGGAAGTCAATTATTTTCCCACTCACGGAAGTTGCGAGCCTCTTTCAGTTTGAATTCCCTCTTAAGTGGGCGACCTCGTCGGTGATATACCTCGGTATTTGGATCAGCAGGGATCACTAGGAGTTGTGGAGGTGCAATAATGGGAAGCTTATTGAGTGGCTGGAAAGCAGGCTGCCCCGCTGGCAAGCGCTCCCCCTCTCGTTAGCTGGCCGGATTGCCATCGCCAAGATGGTGATCTTACCAAAGTTTCTCTATGTCTTCATGAATCTCCCACTCCCTCGCACAGTTGCATTCAAGAGGAGGCTTCGTTCAAACTTGATTTCCCTCACGTGGGCAGGTGGGCAACCCCGGGTAACTTGGGAAGCCCTCACCCTCCCGTTTGAGCAGGGGGGCCTAGGAGCGCCTGACATGGAATTGTACCATAGTTGCGCGCAGGCCCAATTTGGATTCCACTGGATCTACCTGACCCTTTTCATGGCGCACACCGCCCCTGAGAGCGATCTGGCGGACCCTGTTCCACTCCAGATGGCATTATTCCGCGCACAGCGACGCCCGCGGCCTGGGATAGACACTGTGGGGTGCACGGTATGGGCGTGGCAGCAGCTCCGCCGCAGAGCGCGATTGGATGTTATGTTCGCACCGTCGGTCCCGCTTACTAGACACCCAGCGTTGCCCTTCACGATGGAGGCAGGGGTATGCCAACGTTTGCGCAAGCTTCAGATTCATACACTTGGAAATGCTTTCCCTGACAGCGTTTTTGTTACCTTAGACGATGCATTAAAAGAGGACCACACTGGACTCCTTGAGAGGTTGACCTATTTCCAACTGCGAGCCGTGCTTCGAGCCAGTACCCCTCGTTCCTGATCGCGCCCCCAACGTTACAGGTCCTGGAAACGTTCCTAACCAATCCTTTGTCCCGCAAACTCATCTCACGTATATACACTGGTATGCAGCACGAATCTCCAGTCTGTGTGCCCCTCGCCCAGCGTGAATGGGAGTCGTGCCTGGGCACTCCGTATGGGGAGGGTGTATGGGCCTACTGCTGCGCTCAATCAAAAGATTTGTCACCCAATTGCAGACTGCAACTAATTCATTTTAAGTTCCTGCATCAGTTATATAGAACCCCTGTGTGGCTGCGCAAGGCGGGACTGAGTGCGGATGCGAGGTGTGTGAGGTGTGGAATGTCCGAGGCCTCCTTTATGCACTTGGCCTGGGAGTGCTTAGAAGTAGCTCATTACTGGATCGGTGTGCTCGACATGCTGAGTGAAATGCTGGAATATAGGTTGGAGCGCTCCCCACTTCTCGCTCTGCTAGGTTATGTAAAGGACCTCCCGGTAGACGTCAGAAGACTGGCGGCCATGATGCTGTTGCTGGCCAAGAGGGGGGTGGCTATCTGCTGGGGCCGCAAGCGTAAACCGTGCAAGGATGACTGGCTTAAAGATGCCGCTTTTTGCCATACCCAATTATCAGAATTCTGGTAGCTTATGCCAGCACAGTCACGCCCTCACGACATCTGGAAGCCCCTGCAAGATTTCCTGCAGCTCCAATCCGCTGAATGTGCAGTGACCCCAACACCTGCGGAGTGATCGATCATGATACTGCACGCCCCACGCACTGCCATACTCCTTCCTTTGCACTCGACCAGGGAGGTAATCCCACTACCAATGCCCTTCTACTCGTTACCCTTATCTCCTCTGCCTACTCTACCCCTCTTTCTCTTTTCTTCCTCCCCTGTTCTTAGCTGCATGGCAACCGCTGCTCTTTGAAATGGAGCACCAGCCCATAAGCAATATGGACTTCCATAGACATTCTAATCCTTGGGTGGATTATCTACTTCGCAAACTGCTGGTTGTACTAACGTTTACGTTTGATTGATGCCTGTCATTACAGTGATTCATTAATGTTTTCACTCTCGGAGCAGCGTGCTGCAGCTTTGTATTCACTCAAAAGCATAAATAAAGTTTAAAAAAAAAAACAGATTGGCTGACTCCCCCTGCCCCCCATTGACCTGTGTGTCCCCCCCCCCTTGGCCTTTTGGTTGTTAAGTTATCTCTTTTGATCCATTTTGTTGTTGTATTCATACTCACGCCACTTTGTACAGCGCTCTGATACCCTTTTGGGTCTTGTTCGCGCTCTATAAAACTTTTGAAATAAAATAAATAAATCTAACAGGAATTGAACAAAGGCCAGTCTTAGAATAATGAGAAATATAGATGTTCCTGGCCATCACATATCAGTTTGTTTTGCTGCCATTGAGTTTAAATAAATTGGCTGCATCAGTTTGCGTCTTGCTAACAGCCTGGCTTGAATAGAAGCTAGTCCCAGTGAAGCGGAAAAAGGATTTCTTATGTTATTCACATTTGTAGCATAGTAACCACTATTGTTGCGGGATCACACCCTATTCTGTATCTCTGTGCTCTTTAGTAAGGCTCTGGTAAGGTCATCATCCTAACTGGGAAAACCATCGTTCTATAGAGTTGTTGTTTTCTTGGTGTTTGAGTCCATATTGGTAGGAGAGGTTTTTAACGCTGTTTTTAGAAAAAAAATCTTTTTATTGACATTTTCATGATAAAACGCTTTTCCAAACAGGCATATCATGTCAAGTACAGTGTGCTCAGGTACAGTTTCTCAGGATACACAACAATTTAACATAGGATATTGTTGTTACTCTGTGCAACTTTCCACCAGAGTTCACCGATCTCAAATGTCATTATCAGTCTTTCAACCATCGGTAACAATAACTGTAAACTTATACCAGCCCCCCCCCGGCCCATCCCCCCCTTCCATCCCCTCCCCCGGTCATGGGTGAGTGTGTTAATTGCAAGGCTAGGAGACCATCCTGCTATTAATTACCTCAACTTTCTGTGTTATTCTCTAGCGTGCGGGGAACCACGGGTGGGTGTGACGTGTCGGTCTCTATCTGAGTGGAACTCAGGGAAAGCGCCTCCCTCTCTGAGGATCCCAACTCTGTGGTCAATTCTGTAATCATTAAATACCAAGCCCTCGCATCTTCTTCAAGCTTGTCGTCCCTCCTGACCTTCTTCATCCGTATTACTTCTGCGGTGGCCCATTCCACCATATCCCTAAACCATTTCTCAGGCGTTGGCGATTCTGGACTTAGCCAGTGAATTGCGATTAGTCTTTTTGCTAAGACGAGGCCTAGCTGTATAAACCTCCTAGTGAGCTTCTTAGCTTTTGGCGTAGGTAATAACCCCAACACCACCCCTTTAATAGTGGCCGGTATAGTCCATCCCGTGATAGCCTGCAAAGTGTCTATTACAGTCCCCCAGTAGCGCGCCAGTCTAGGACAGTCCCATAACATATGGATAAAATGTGCATCCGAGCATCTGCATCTAGGGCATGTGTCTGCTAGGTCCGGGTATATTTTATGTAATACTCGGGGAGTGAGGTATGTCTGGTGCACCACATTATATTGAGTTAATTTGAAGCGTACATTCGAACTTATCTGGTTGACCCCCTCATGCACTTTCTGCCATTGTGTTTCCGTAAGGGGCTTCCCTATAGCATTGTGCCACCTCGCATGTATCGGACGGGGAGCAGCTGGTGTATCCTCCCTTGGTGCCCTATACAAGTGGAAAACCAACCTTCTTCCCCCTGCCAAGGTGGTCACCATCTGCAGCACCATGGTGACCTGCGGCTCCTGTGGGAACGCCGGCCATAGCTCTCTGGCCACTGCTGAAATCTTGGCGTACTGCAGGAACTGCCCCCTACCCAACTGGATGTGTTGTCTGCTTCCTCTCTCGTTATGAACCGCTGTGCAGTATATAAGTCTCCCAGCACAAGACAAACCCCCTCCCTCCATTTGTTAACATTCATGGTTTGCCCTATCTGCTTAAAGGGTGCGACCACCCACAGCGGAGTCTCCAGGGCATATGGCGCTCTCTTGATTATTCTCCTAACCACCATTCCCCAGACCGATGCGACGTGACGTACGACATAGGGAAAGGACTCCGGTACTTTGGATCCCAACAAGAAAAGCTCCGGCAGCGGAATTCCCCGGTGTGTGCCCGCCAACAATTTTTTCTCCCAATTGTCATGTTCATCAAACCAATGCACCGCATGCTGCAATTGCGCGGCCATGTAATAATAATGTAGCAGAGGAACCTCCAAACCTCCCAGCCCCCACCGTCTCTGGAGAGTGCGCAACTTTATCCTCTTCCGTTTGGTCCCCCACAGTAACTCTATGATCAAGCTATCAAGCTGAGAGAAAAACTTTTGTGGAACCAAATACAGGGAGTTCTGTAGTGTGTACAAACATCTCGGGAGGACAACCAATTTAATCAGTGCCACTTTCCCCATTAATGATAATGGGAGTTCCTTCCAAAAAGCCACAGATCTCTTGATACCATCAACTCTCCTCCCTATATTTTCATTTAAGTATGCTGTGCTGGTATGGGTCAGCGTAATCCCCAGATATCGAGCCCTACAGGGACCCATCGCATACCAACTACGGGCAGCTCATTCTCAGACTTCCCTATTAAGCCCCCCATGGGAAACAATTTCGATTTCCCTGGATTGAGGCGTAGACCAGACTGTAAACCAAACCCTTCCAGTTCCGCAGTGAGCACCGGAACTGCTTCCTCCGGCCGACACAGATATACCAACGTGTCGTCGGCATACATAGAGACCACGTGGAGTGTTTCCCCCAGTCTGATCCCCCATCCCTCCATCTTTGTTCATAAAGTAATGGCCAATGGTTCCATTGCGATGGCAAACAGGAGCGGGGACAAGGGGCACCCCTGTCGAGTGCCTCTTTTCAATCTAAAACTGTCAGATACTTGCCCCCGTATGCGGACCCTTGCGGTTGGTCTGTTATATATGACCTGCATCCATTTTTATAAATGATCGTCCCACCCCCATTCCATCCAACACTGCCCACATGTAGTCCCACTCTACGGAGTCAAAGGCCTGTTGGATATCCAACAAGCCCAGCGCCCAATTTTCTGACTCCAGACTCGGTGCGTGCCAGACGTGCGCCAAGCTTTGTAAATTATGAGTGGTATTCCGTTTAGGGATAAACCCCGCCTGATCTGGATGAATCAGGCGGGACATGTACGGCAGCAGCCGAGCCACCAGTATCCCACTCAAAATTTTGGCGTCTATGTTAAGGAGCGAGATTGGCCTATAGGAACTCGCCAAGAGGGGGTCCCTATCTGGTTTTAGGAGCATACGATCGCCTCTGACATTGTATTCGGTAGCATTTTGCAGTCCAGAGCCTCATAAAACACTTCCAACAGGCGATCCACCAGCAAAGGGGCATATGTCTGATAAAACTCTGCCGGGAGCCCACCCCCCCCGGACATTTCTCCGACCTCAGTCTCCGTATTGCTGCCAGGATCTCCTCCCTAAAGATCGGCGCCCCAAGGGCTTCCGCCTCCTCATCATCCAGCGTAGGGCGCGCCATACCGTCCCAAAACTTCTGGAGCCCCCCCAGGGTAGTTCGCCGGGCACCCGTGAATGCGGATGTCAAGTATGATGCAAATTCCCTCAGAATCGCCCCTTGTGTTTGCAATAGGACCCCGTCGTTAGTCTGTAGTTGTAGTATGGGCACCTGCTCCTTTTCTGTTTTTAGTAGTCTTGTGAGTTGCGCTCCCAACCTATCTCCCTGCATATGTAGCCGTTGCCTATACGATGTATATGCAAATTTTTCCAACCTGGCCCAAGCGTCCAACAGCTCCCCACGCACCCTAGTCCACTCAGCTAAGTGTTCTGGCGCCTCGTGTAGAGTGCCCTCCAGCCCCTTCAATTGGCGTTCAAGTTTTCAGATGTCCCTATCTAACTGTTGTTTCACCCCATAGGAGGTCTTCATACACACCCCCCTTATAACCACCTTCATGGCCTCCCATTCAATTGATCTAGTAGAAGCGGATCCCCAGTTCTCTTGGAAATAATTTTGTAACATCTCTGACACCACTGCAGCATATGGCGGATCCGATAATGCCTCCACTCCAAAGCGGGATGGCCGGATGGCCAGGCCCGCTCCGCAGGATGAGCAACATTGGTGCATGGTCCGAGATATAGCGGGGGAGGTACGAAACACTCTCCGTATCCGCTGATAATCCCGGTGTGAGACAGCAATGATCTATACGACTAAACGCATTGGCCGCTGGGGTATAGCATGAGAACGCTTTCGCCGTTGGGTTCCTAGTCCTCCACTCGTCCCTCAGTTGCAAACCCTGCATCAACTGGTCTAGTGATCGCAACATGCGTGGCTTAGTCTGAGCCCTTGGAGGGTCCCTATCTAGATTTGCATCAAAGACACAATTAAAATCTCCTAAGAGGACAACCTCGGCCCCTGTATATGGTAGCCCTGCTTTGAGGATAGTCGGGAAAAAGTCAGGACAATCTATGTTCGGGGCATATACATTAACAATACACAGCTCCTTACCCTCCCATTTACCATGCAGAATAACATATCTCCCTTCGGGGTCCAATACGTGACTCATATACTGAAACGGGACTCCGGGGGCCACCCAAATTATAGCCCCTCTTGCAAATTCCGAATCGGAAGTAGCATACATCTGCCATCTCCATTTTCTGCGTATACTCGCAACTGTGCCCCCCATACATGCGTTTCCTGTAACCCTGTGATCCCAACTTTATACCGTTTTAGAAAAGCGTAAACTCTCCTTCTTTTCTCCAGCTCCGCCATTCCCCTGATGTTCCAACTAAGTAGTTTCAAAGTTTGTGCCGTCATTATTGTCTGTACGTGTAATGAGGTGTGTCAGGATAAATCCGTCTTGTTCATCCCATTTCTCACGCCTTGATGCATTTTGCCCATTAGCTAATTCCTCCCATGACCGCAAACAACTCCCCTTAACCGTGAAAACAATGTAACTTGAACTGTCCCATTTGCCTCCCCTCGGGCAGTCGCGCGAGTTCCGCTGCCAGAAGTAAATCCAGTGCAAAATTCGACACATACTGCCCCAAACCTCCCATCCCCCACCCTTTAACTTGTCTGTTAGACCATAAAATACAGAGCCGCTGCTCAGGTTCTACCCAAGCCCAGATCCAGCCCTGAGAAATTGTACAAGATTGAGTGCTGTGCAAGAGATCTGACCCGACAAAGGCACGAGATCGCTCTCAAGCAGCCTTCGTGGGGCCAAACTCTAGTAGGGGGCGTCGCTGCCCCGCGGCTGCCCACTTCCGCCACATTATTAAAAAAAGAAAGTGAAAAAAGGTCCTTATTAATGAGTCTCTTGTAACCCTCAACAACCTCTCAGTCCAAACATAGCTAGTACCACAATAGTGCTTATTCGCCAACAGTAGCACTTATCTGTACATCCGGTCCGTCGAAGACTGAGTATCATCAATCCGGTCCGCTCCCCTGCTCTCCGATGTCTGTTTCCGGATCTTGAGTCACCACAATAGATTCCAGAACAGTCTCAGTGTCAGATGTGTGCAATGTGCCATCCTGGAGAACTTTGATACAGCCGAGGCCCCTCTGTGAGTCCACCTGATGTTGTCTTTGTGACCGTCGTCGATCATGCATGGTATCTGGTGCTGTGTGACTTCCAGAGGACTCTGTAGATGACACCAGCCGTCGTCCTCGTGGTCCCCTGGCATCCAGCCATTCAGTAGCATCCCCTGCTGAGTGGAAGAAGAGAGCGCGTCCTTCGCTTTCAACCCGCAGTTTCGCGGGAAACATGAGGCTGTATTTCAAGTTCAACTCACGCAACCTGCGCTTGACTGCTACTTACGTTTTCCTTTGATCTTGTACTCTCTGCGTATAGTCGGGAAATATGGCGATGGGATGGCCTTCGTAGATGAACTGGCCCCGGTTTCGCGACATCTGCAGAAGGACGTCTCTGTCTCTATAATTAAACAGTTTGGCAATAATGGCCCTTGGTGGAGCCCCTGGTCTGGGGGGCAGAACAAGCGCCCTGTGTGCGCGCTCAATGCTAAAAAAAATTGAGAGAGTCTTGGGAGCGATCACCTTAGTGAGCCAATCCTCCAAGAATAGCTCTGTGGATGGGCCTTCTTCTTTTTCGGGGAAGCCCATCAAACGTAAATTTTTCCTACGCAATCTCCCCTCGGAGTCCTCTGCCCTCTCGTCCAGTTTTATCACCTGCCGTTTTAGATCAACCACAGTGGCGCTAAGGGATTTGACCTCGGACTGTAACGTATTCACGTCCTTTTCGGTAGTGGCCACTCTATCCGACACTTTCCGTAGATCAGCCCGCAGGAAATTGACATCTATAGCCACAGAGTCAATTCTATTGACCATATCGTTCCTGGTCGTCTGAATGGCTTGGATCACATCCACCAACGTGGGGAGACCCTCCCCGTTACCACCCGCAGGTACCTGATCTCCCCCATTGTTATCATCGCGTTGTTCCTGCCCCTGCACTAGTGGCTGTGCGTAGTTGGAGATCTTATTCGTTTGTGGCTTGGGGATCCTGTCCTTCTCCATGATTGTCGTCGACTAGGGCGGGCTCCCCTCCTGGGTGAATGTTCTGTGCCAACCCAACTGTAGGAAGACGGAGTCACACCCTTCTCCAAATGGCGATAGGAATGCCCACCAGCCACTCAAAGGACCTCGCTCACTCACCGCGTCGCGGTATCTCCAGTTGGGACAGTTGTGTCCTCACTGTCTAGCATTCCATACCAACATCTTCATAGGCTAGAGCACGTAAGGTTATCTCCCGTACGTTGTCCTTAGTGCTCCCAGAAATCCAAGGAGCCCATCCGTATGGACGGCCCTCCTCTCGATGTGCGAAAGCGGCAACCATCCCAGCAACCTCGACTGTGATGTAACAGTTACGCAGAGCGGTATCCTATTTTTAAGTGTCCAAGCTCACAGTTCAGGGCTCCACCATTGCCCCTGTCGACTCCGAACCGTCCCTCCAAATATACTGGCCAAGTCCTGGCAGTTCCTTTAATATAAATACTGTGGTAGTCTCTTTACATTTATTCTGTATATGCTGGTTTTGTGAATATCACCCACGGCCTAGGCGCTTCCCAGAAGGCCCCGCTGGTACCACCTGCTGGTGCCTAATATTCTCATCCGCGGCCCCGGGGAAGGCGTCGCGTAAATGGACACGCACGTGCACCACGGAAACCAAGAAACACGTTTCCTAATGTGTCCAGTCCTGAGGGACCCCTGGCGCTTGTCCTTACTTCCTCTCTGCTCCCAGTGTGTTGCTGCCGCATACCTTCATCTCCCTTAGTAGCGCTCAAATTCGGCCGTGGCTCCGGACAGTTTTCATTGTTTCTCCAAGTGTCCCCCAGGAGCCCAGAGTACCGAGTTTATTCACGGGGGAATCAGCAGGAATTACGCTAGTCCCGGGCCACCCAATCGATCCACGGGCCTCTCAAGCGCTCCCGTCTCAGCCATCGACCCGGTCCAAGATGGCGCCTCGCGTTTCCCGGGGTCTCGTCTTCCCCGATATGCCAGTGCACCGCCTCCTCTGCTTTCCCGGTGTCCCGAAGGCCTCGGGCATGGGACAGTACCACTGCGTACTATAGATCAGCTGGTTGTCGAGTCAGGATCGGGCAGGATGATGATAGAATGCGGGCCGCCGCAAGGAGTTCAGAGGGAAAACGTCTATGCAGCCATGTTCTTAAGCCACGCCCCCCAGGTTTTCAACACTGTTAAATTAAGGTTTGTGAGATTTAGAGTTAAGGTAAAATTAGTTCAACTACAATGATTCTATCATGAATTCTGAGTTTGAGTGGGTGTGAAGAAGGACTTTCCATTTTTCTCTTGTTTGGAGCCGGGGAATTATCCTTGCTCAGCCTGCCAAATGTCATGTTAGGTAGTTAAAACTGTGTCAAAAACTCAATACCACGGAAACTAGTTCAGAAACTTTCTGGCTAGCTCATTGTTTAATTCCATATTGTTTTGTCATTGTGTTTCTGGGGAGCGAGGCATACCTAGTATCGCAATAGCCCAAGCATGCCATCCCCAGGGCTCTTCTCAGCTAAACCTGATTGTCACTCTGGAGAAGTGGTAGGATGTTCTAGTATAAGGAAAATCGCAGACTGACACTCTAGACCATTACATTGATTTAGGCAATGAGCGGCAGTATATATTTAAAAAGGATTACCAGATACATTCATAAAAATGGCTGAAGGTGCTCCCAAGTTTAGCTACCAGTCATAAGGCCTTGTATATTGCTCTGAAATCGCAGCACCAATATCTTGGCTTTGGCTATGTTATCTTTCATATAATGGAACAGTCAGTCAATACCAGCAGTGCGTGGTGGTATCCTGGTTTGATTGCCTGTTTCCCAACTGGAAGAGTCTTTGAGTGTCTTTGACATGCTGTAGGAAGTTGATCTGGCTTGAGAAGCTGCTCAATGAAGGCACAGATAGATATTGAACAACAGATAGAATCTCAGCCTTCCTGAGTAAGTCCCACACTTCCCCAGCCCATCAGCAGAATGTTGGGATCTAGAGTGTCCTTAACAGCTGAGAGAGTAAGAAGGATTCGTGTTTTTCATTGTCTTTTCCAGAAAGCAAAGGAGTTCTTCTATGGATTTTGCCAGGGTGGGTTGAGTGCTCCCCACTGGCCTGAACCCCAGACTGAAGGTCATCAGGACTTGGCTTAGTTCCGTATGTCCATGAAGCAGTCTCTCAGCCTCCCTGGCTCTGATTTTGTTTGTGTAGGATAGCTTGAAGTTCAGCCACGAGGTACTGGATCTCTGGGTCTTCCAGTGGGTTCCTGAGAAGGGGCATGATGAAAACATTTCTCAGAGATCTGAAACAATTCTTTTTTGGATGGATGGATTTATCTTTGTTGTGATATCTGTGCTGAGTGCCGAAAGGAATTGCTTGATGGGCAACTGTTCATGGGCTAGTTCAAGACTGCGGTTTTGAAGGCCAATCTACTGACGGGGGAAAAACAGTGGGAATTCCACTGTCTCTCTACGTGTTTTGGTGAGAAGTCCCAAAATCCTCAGCACTGTACAGAATAATAGCACATAGTAACGTGAAATGAATACAGTGTGAGTACTGCACACAGCATTACATCAGGTACAGTGCTCAGTACACGTGCAGCTTATACACACATACACAATTAATGTGTGTGTGTGTAAAATGTAAATATAAATCCGTATATTTGTAAAGCGCGAACTACTCACCCTTACGGGTCTCAAGGCGCTGGGGGCCGTCGTGGAAATTAAGTGAGCTATTGCCCAGAGTCACAAGGTGCTGAGCTGCCGCCGGCGATTACTTAGGGCCGGCATTTTACCATTGAACTATTTTACTTATAACTGGGCCCCTTCGTGTGGCCTTACAAAGCAGTGTTTATGGGGTCCTAAAAGGGTTAAAGAGTAGTGGACACGCTTTTTGTTCCTTTGTCTGAGGTATGCCAGTCCAAGGCCAAAATGGCTCTGGCTGCTGTTATATCTGGGCAGCCTGAACCTGACCTCCGCAACTACTACTTTACAATGTACTAGTAAAGACAGACACTTCAAGAACTGTGCTGTTTGAAGTATGACATTATTTGCTGGCAACTTGGACAATCAGGCTTCGTTTTATCGACCTATGATAAAGTTGTTTTATAATTGTACCCTTTGACATTTCCTGGGAATCTGTTTTAGTGGATTTGGGATGTAACTCGAAGTAAACGTATTGACTGACTGGCAGATTTCTGCTTACTTACGATCAGTGTGCCATCTTCCAAGATGGCCAGGAAAGCCTAGCTTAATCAAACGACTACAAAAATCTTCTTTAGCATGGTGCACAAGAAGTGATGTAGACTTCCGGTCACAGTATTCAGAAAGAGACCACGGATAATGCTAGAGAGAACCAGCCACAATTCAAGTGTGCAAAGTCATCGGATAAATGGAAACTGGACGAGAATGAGGGAAGTGTACACCTGGTCGAGTCCACGAATGCTGCAAATCTTCATCAAGCTATAAAAGTTCACATTTAGTTGGGGAAGTAGATAAAAGTAGTGTGTATTATGGCTTCAGGCACACCAGTCCTATGGCAGAGGACAAAGACTACCTGCACGTTAGGACCATGAGGAGTGGCACTCGGGAGCACACATCAGGGCACAGTAGGTGAGACCCCGGACACCACAGCAGTGTCAAGCGGCCCATTGGCATCCCCCAAACAGCCGTTGAACTCGTTGGTCTTTTTCAGGTGGTGCGCCGTCAGCTCAGGAGAGGAGCGGGGGGGGACCTCGCCAGTCACGGCAGGCGAAGCAGGGGGGCAGCCGTATGTTCACGGGTAGCCTCTGTCATAGCCGGGTCTTTGAGGCTGCAAGTCCCTCTGTTTGATTTGATTTGATTTGATTTTGATTTTATGAAGCGTAACATTTACCCATAGGGATCAAGGCGTTGTAATCATGACCATCTGAAATTGAATAGTGTCAGTCAAACCAAATTGATTCTAGGTAAAGCTACCTAGATGGTATTGAGGCAGGTCTTAAGTGCCTTTCTAAAAGGCAAATGTTCGGTAATCGTCATCAGAGACTGATGAAGCGAGTTCCAAAGGCTGATGGCGGCATCTGAGAGGGCTCTGTGCCCCCATCTCCTCCTCCCGTCAATGGGTACGATGAACGAATTGCGGTTGACAGAGCGAAGGTTTCTACCTGGGATGTACTGAAGAAACATACCTTTAACCCCAGCAGGGCTAGGAAGGTGGAGGGCCTTATGAACAATACAGATGGATTTCAACAAAATGCACTTCCTGATAGGGAGCCAGTGCAGCTCACCAAGCCCCGCAGCTGCTGACTGGCACTTAGGAATGCCTGGAATAGCTCTGGGAGCGCATTCTGTGTCATCTGAAGTTTTGTCTGGGTGCTGATCAGCGGCGGCTGGCACAGGTAAGCGTGGTGGGGCGGGCAGGGCGCAGCAGGGGGAAGCCGACAGACGACAGAATAGGGATTATTTATTTATTTAATTATACCTATTCCGTCGCCTGTCGACTCAACCCCCCTCACACCCCGCCCCGCCCCACCGCATTTACCTGTGCCGGCTGCGGCTGGTGCTGATGTTCAAATCCAGGTAAAGTGAATTACAATAATCTAATCTGGACATGACCAAGGCTATAAGTCACGTCCTGCAACCACGCCCTCTCTAGTAACTCAATCGCTCCCCATGCTAAGTCACCAGGCTCACGCTGCTGATCCGTGCTATTTATGACCAGGTTCTCGGCATGGTGAGGGCCTGGTGACCGCTGCTTATGTTGTGTGGTCTTCTGAGCTCCGGGCTAAGCTTCCATCTTGGCTGCCTGAGTGGTCACGCCCTCTAGTACATGTGTACATGTATTTCTCCAATGATATATATATATATATATATATATATATATATATATCATTGCACTTAGTAGTGTTTTGAGCAGAGATAGAATAGTGGACGTGGATTAGAAAATGGAAGATGTGAGCGGCGACTATTGAGAGTAGAGAACTCGTGCACCTGTTAGTTGGGGGAATGGGATAAAAAGGAGGTGAAAGTTTGAAAAGGATGTTTGAGAGTTCTTAGTAGTCAGAAAGGTTTGCGATGACTTAGATATATATATATATATCAGCCGCTGCCTGTGCAGGTAAGAGCGGTGGGGCCCGGTGGGTGGGATTTCAACAGACGACGACAAATTAATTATTTAGGTAATTTTCCCTCGTCATCATCTGTCGAAATCCCCCCCCCCCAACCTGGCCCCACCGCTTTTACCTGCATAGGCCATGGCTGATATGCTCCCTTTCGGCTTTCCGTCCTCACAACAGCTCATGCAGCGGCACAATCCAGAAAAGCAGCATCCGAGAGGCAAATTTTCTTTTTTTGCTGTTTTTATTCCCTTTATCTTTCCATGTGCAAGTCTCAATATATACTACAGCAGTACACAGTACTATGAAAAAAATACATACAGCATAGACTCTGCAAAAAACGAGAAAACAATCGAACTGACTATGTGCCAATGCAATGTATTATGGGTACTGAAGTCCGTGAATCCTCAATTTAAAATTTCATGTGAAGTTTTACCTGACATTACCATAATCATTATGGGGATATTTCTGGTTTATTTTTTATCAGATTATGAGGTAATATCTTACACGAACTTCCTCCTGTAATTTGATGTGATTGATAAAATCTGAAAACGGAAGTCTGTTTTTCACCATCATGCATTTTACTCTGTTAAAAGGCACGCAACCATCAACACCTGTTTGCATATGATTAAGACTGTCATGTCGGTCGAAACGCATTATGCTAAAGCTCTTGTTTGCAATAAAAACGAATCTACTAAGTACTGGTTTGGTGAGGCTCGTTTTCACGCCGCTGAAGCCGCGAGTGTGCTTTCATTTGGAATATATATATATATATATATATATATATATATATATATATATATCCACCAACGAGTTTTGCCCCAAAGAGAGAAGTCAACAGGTACGTGTGTATTTTCGAATTTTTTTCGGACAGCTTGCTGCAGGCAAAGGGCACAATAAAGTTCATCATATTGTTCCAGTTATGCCAGACGCGTTTCGGGAATGAAATTCCCTTTCTCAATGGCTTCACTGCCGCAATCACCAAACAGTCTTTGTTGCACCATATTTAAACCGGGAACCTGCTACAGTGGGCGGGGCCAATCCGTATGGCCTCTTGGTCCTCGTAGTGCAAACATTCAATAATTCTCAAGTGAGTCTGTTCGATGTAGCGTGATTATAAAATAGTATTGCCCAAGTGGGTTGATGACCATAAGGCTACCTTCTTAGCAGTCTCTCACAGCTGTCTCGTCGAACACCGCCTCCCGTAAAGCAGATGAAGCCATGTGGATCCATCACGGGCCCGCTCCTGCGGTTGGCTTCTCTCGCGGCTGGGCACAGCCGCTACATATCCACCAACGAGTTTTGCCCCAAAGAGAGAAGCCAACAGGTACGTGTATATTTTCGAATTTTATTCGAACAACTTGCTGCAGGCAAAGGGCACAATAAAGTTCATCAAATTGTTCCAGTTATGCCAGACTCGTTTCGGGAATGAAATTCCCTTTCTCAATGGCTTCACTGCCGCAATCACCAAACAGTCTTTGTTGCACCATATTTAACCCGGGAACCTGCTACAGTGGGCGGGGCCAATCCGTATGGCCTCTTGGTCCTCGTAGTGCAAACATTCAATAGTTCTCAAGTGAGTCTGTTCGATGTAGCGGGATTAAAAAATAGTATTGCCCAAGTGGGTTGATGACCATAAGGCTACCTTCTTAGCAGTCTCTCACAGCTGTCTCGTCGAACACCGCCTCACGTAAAGCAGATGAAGCCATGTGGATCCATCTCGGTCCCGCTCCTGCGGTGGGCTTCTCTCGCGGCTGGGCACAGCCGCTACATATCCACCAACGAGTTTTGCCCCAAAGAGAGAAGCCAACAGGTACGTGTATATGTGTGTATATATATATATATATATATATATATATATATATATATATATATATATATATTTTTTTTTTTTTTTAAAGACCGCAATCTATAACTCACACAAAAGGCATGAAAACCTCACCAAAGAACACCAAATGCAATGCCCATGACCTCACGCTTGATGTGACAGCAACAGTTGCAAATGTTGTATAATCTTATAGATGAGATTACATGTAATATTAGCCTTAAGACTATGAATGACACAACCACGAATGTAGCATTATTTATTGTTTTGAATATGTATTATTATTTAATTGTTTAAACATTAATAAAAATTGTGCTTTTAGATGTTACTTTTTCATATAAATATTGTGAGGTCATAAGCATTGCATTTGGTGTGCAAGTTATGGTTTGCACGACTGCTGTGCAAGTTATGTATTTTTATCATTGCAATACATTGAGAATTTCAGTAGGTTTTGTCAGTTTTAATTCACAATCATAACCACACTTTAATTGTTTGTTTTTATAGTGATTTTCTAAAAAAAAATTTATAAACATGCGGTAACATGTTCTAACCAAAGATAACCATAACATCATGTTAACTTAGGTTTATTGCATTTTTTAGTTTTTTTTATCATAGTCTACTTACATGCTTACAACAGTCTTTGACTGCTGTGGGTAGCCCTAGGCCAGCCTCTCGTGCCAACCCGCCATAGGGCAAAACGATTTTATGTTACTGCATAAATTGAATCCCTGGCATCCTGGTTTTGGCTAAATAACCTTTTTCTACACAAATCTTATACACATGAAAATATGTCACTCCATACACCATGCATTCATTCAGCAGTGCAGAGCGTAATATGCTATTCATTGACATTGTTGCCGTAGGGACAGGGCATCATGACCCACACGAGGCTTCACCTCTCATGAGTCACTGTCTTTTTCATTCTCTCTCTCTTTAGGCATCAGGGGCTTAGCTTCGGGGGGGGGGGGGGGGTTTGTTTGAGGTATCACATAGTGGGGTAAAGAAAGTTGAGGCCCCCCCCCTGCAAGGTACACGGAGGGCCCCACACTCCGGATTTAATCCGGAGCTCTCAGGCCTGAGTACTGTGCCGAGGGGCCCCCCCCGCACCACGGGGGCTGCGGGGGCCTGTGTTACGCCCCTGGTATCACACCCCTCCCCTGCCCTAATAAATGTATTATGTAGTAAATAGTTGGGAACAGGTGCTTTTTGTCGTATGGTGAGGTGTCAGATTTCACTTGGGATTTTTACATACACATGCAGACAAAAACACACACACACTCATCTCTGTTTTAGAGGTCTTAAAAATGGTTATTTTGTAGAATATTGAGTTTTAAGCATCCCTTCCAGTCTTCACTCTTCTCCTGTCCTGCGCCCTTAAGCCCCTGCCATGCTTCTCATATAATGTATTTTAACCAGCATGATAGTTGGGAAATAGGAAGCCCCCCCTCCCCGCACCCCCCGCCCGTTTTATTGACCAAGTTACGCCCCTGTTAGGCATGTGCCTCTTTTTTCGGCCTCTCTCTCCCCCCTCTGTTTCTTTGTTGCACTCGCAAACAATTCAACACAGTACCCCATCTTTCTTTATGTGTCTGTTTTCTCTTTGTGAGTCTCTCTTTTGCACTTTGTCCGTGTCTCCCTTTCTCTCCCCCTTGCTTTTGTGTTCTCTTTCTCTCTCACCATTCTCTCTCTGCCCGACTTTCCCTCTCTCCCTTTATCTTTCGCTTTCTATCTACATCAAAGCGCCTTCGCCGCTCTTTGAATCCATATGAAGGGACCCGCGTCTGTCTGTGTCTCCCGACCCCGCTTTCATCCTCTTCATTATTACCGAGGGCGGGGCGGGGCGGGGCGGGGCGAGGCGTTCAAGCCGTGTCCGCACTTGCGCTGGTGCTGTGGGACTCTCCCCGCGCCGCGCGCCCAGTTACAGGCAGCGCACATCCTCGGCTCAGTGTCTCTGCTCGCGGCTTTGTACCTGGGAAGGTTTCTCAGCTTCGAGAAGCCACCAGGCCCCTCTCTGCTTCTGCCAAGTGACCTTGGTACGTGCCATGGGATCGGGCAGGGAAACCGGGTTGTTATTCATCATCTTCTACTATTATAGGTCAAATATATCGAAATCAAAAAAGGACGTTTGTATTTATCAAGCATATGTTAGAAGATTATTTAACATATGCGCAAGTTTAAAGCGACATGCAAAGCTTTTAACGGCATTTTTGTAAAGCCCGGTTTTAATGTTTATAGTTAAACAAGTTTTAATCAACACATCAATGACCTACATATTAGCCAGAGTTTAAGGATGAATATCTATCAACAGAGTAGTATCAGGCCCTGGCACACATACAGACAGTATTTACATATAAGTAGTTAATAACTTATGACAAGGTAAACAAGTACGACAAATATAGGTGGACTTAATGTTTTCTTGTTGTCGCTCCAGCCAACACGTGTTTCGTCGATCGGGAATAAGACCCGCGACTTCTTCAGAGCTGGAAAATACATATAAAAAACATTGTGTAAGCCCATAGATATGGGCAGGAATGATACATTCTTAATATGTGAAGAACAGGTGGCCCCAACTGTGAAGGTTAATATCAATTAACATCGGGATACAGGTCTCTATATGTGAACCAATTAAATCTCCGCGTCAGTGCCTGTTTGTGTTGAACAAGTCTCACAATCTTAAGTACATAGGTCCATAGTATTAGAGAATGTCTGACGTGGTGAGCAAATCAACATCCACATCAGAAAGAAAAAAGGGACGGGGGAAAAAAAAATATATATATATATATATATCTATGGAGAGAGGAGGCAAACGGGAAAGAATAGTCGAAAAGGTGCGCATACACGTTATTTTAATGGTGAGGTCCTGTAGAGCGAAGATACTGGGTGCGTGCCCAGGCCTACCTTTATATGTTCAGGAAGATGTGTTGAGCCTAAGATTCATGAGTAGAGGTAAGGTCCTGTACATAAATCTTATATTTGCATTAGAGAAAATAATCTGATAGTGATACACATCAGATAAGTAACATACCTTCTGGCCGGTTGTAATTCCGCCCCGGCCTATATATGGCTGGGAAAGTTTTTTGAAGAGTCACCGCTTCTTAGTCCTTATTAGTTCTGTGAATTGAGTTTGAAGTAATAAGAGTATTAATCCCTGTCCTAGGTTATCACTAATATTAGTGCATCGCGGTAAAGCCGTAGGTGAATGCAGAAACTCAGTCAGGTAATGTTATATATTTTAAAAGTATTATGTTAGGTTAGGACAGTGATAGAGTGCCAAGGTGCTGTACGGTGGAAGCCTCTAACACTTACCCGACACACACGAGTACGTGTTGTATTTTCAGTCCTAGTTAAATGGCGTATTTTGCCAGCCAGTGATATGCTGCAAATTAATGAAAGTAGTCTATGTCAATAGTATGTGTATTATATCCTCTGGCTATGAAGCGTTGCTTCATGTTATCTTTGCATGTTATAAAGTCAGTGTCGTTGCTGCAGTTTCTCCTGGCCCTCACTAAT
Organism: Calotriton arnoldi; assembly: GCA_963921515.1. Lineage (NCBI taxonomy): Eukaryota > Metazoa > Chordata > Amphibia > Caudata > Salamandridae > Calotriton > Calotriton arnoldi. The sequence continues at coordinate 558,076 of CAWUFW010002576.1, forward strand.
TCACCAAACGGGTCACCGCATCCACAACGGCCATACTGCGGTGCCGAGGTCGGATGCCATAACGTCGCTGCTACATACAGGTATTCACGGGTTATATAATTCGCGTTTGGTAACTAATAGATACTACTTTAGCCCGTTTGGAGTCACCGAGAGTGCCTCTTCGCCATTTGGAGACCACAAGCCTCAGGGGTCATAGCGGCAGGAGCCGCGCAGCACCATCGCGCCTGCCGGAGCATAAAGCAGCGGCAGGGCTCCCGCGGCGCGGGAAGCCCGTTTGGAGTCACCGAGAGTGCCTCTTCGCCATTTGGAGACCACAAGCCCCAGGGGTCATAGCGGCAGGAGCCGCGCAGCATCATGGCGCCAGCCGGCGCATAAAGCAGCGGCAGGGCTCCCGCGGCGCGAGACGCGCCCGGGCAAAGCCCGGGCCAAGGGCAGGCCCGTCCTTGCCCGTCAAAGACCGGATAGGGCTGGGCTGGGCCTATTCCCTTACATTTTATTTTCTTCTTTTTGGGCATTAATTGAGTTGAACTATCCACGCCGGCTTTGAGAGTAAGTGGCCCGCAACGCTGAGTGATTCCAGGTGACTTTATGCAAAAATCTTGTTTCCCTTTTATTCGTTCATTGTCGAATTGATTTTTTAAAAATTTGTCCATGGCAAAAGCGAAGCAATTGAGCGATGGGGAACTAGCTCTTGGTGCCCTTAACTCCCCGAGGCAGCTGACTAATACTACCCTGGATAATTTTTTGATGCGTGCATCTAAAGCCATAGATAATGAAATTCTTGTGGTTCAGCGACGTCTTTCTATAGAGGGGGGTACTGCATCTTGTACAAACCAGGTTATTAATTTGGAGGGAGAATGTATGGCTATTGATGTGGGAACTGATATTGTTAAATTCCCAGTAACCACTTCTACGGCAAATACAAAATTACACATAATTCCTCCACAGTCAACAAACTTAGACAGGCCCTCAACCAGTCCCCCAGTTAGAACAAAAAGAAAGAGGAAACTTAAGAACCTGGAGCCTGAGTCTCTAGTTTATACTAGATCTAAGAAGAAAGTGAAACAAACCATAGGTGATGGAAATAATAGTTTTAACGATGTTTTACAGGCTGAAAAGATTACCCCTCCTTCAGTACAGACATCCCTGCCTTTACCCCTTCTAGATAATAAGTCTCTACTTGAAGGTTTCGATAGAATTATGCAAATAAGACTTCAGCCGATTATGAACAGGGTTGAAAACTTGGAAAAAAATGTAGCTTTGCTAATTCAGTTAATGCAGATTTACTCAAGGGGAACTCCTAATGGTAGTTCACCTAGCCTTGGCCCCTGTGTGAAACATCCGGGTAGCGACAAAAGAGGTGAAGGTAGTTGTGATGGGGAAGAAGTAAATGTAGATGGTTCGGATCTAGCAGCCAGCTCTTCGGTCAGCCTGTCTAACCCCTTAATTAAGCCCACAGATCAAAAGAACAAGCATTTAGGTCCACCAATGTGCACTGGAGACACCACTAGGCATTGTGAAACTGATGGAAATAGAGTCCTAACTAGAGTTAATTTGAATCTGGTTAGTGGTACGCTTGGAGCTTCACAACTAGGGAATACACTCATGAAGGGAACACCCTTAGGTGAGAATAGTGACGGCAGGGTTACTCTGCATCTTCCCCCTGATTGTTGTCCCTATATTGTGATTTTGACTAATGTTCCTTCCCTTAGGAAGGAGTTCAAGGAATCTTATATACAACTAAAAAACAAGGTATGCCACTGGCTAACTCATAACTCTGACTTCTCTACCCATAATTATCACGATATTATGTTTACTCGTAGAACGCACTGGGTAGGTCCTTCACAGAAATCCACAAAGGGGGACTGCATTGTGGTCAATTGTAGATCGCCAGGTTTGGCTGGCCACCTTCTTGATAGCTGAAGGAAAACCCCAGGGCACAGGGTAGAAAACAGCATCAGCCTTGTGCCCCTTGGCTTTTTCTACAAGCATCTTAATCGATCCAGGTTGCACTCCCAACACTCCCAACATCAGGCCCCAACATCCTATAATCGCCCCAGGTGGCAAATGTCTTCCCCCCTTGCACTTAGTAATAGATTCGAAGCTCTTTCTAATTTAGATAGCCTGGACTGACTAAATTTGGCAGGCATCGATTTGATGATCTCCCCTGCAGCAACAGCCGCGAAAGAGGTGGATTTGGCCTGTAAAAACACAGTGGGCACTAATAGCAATATAACTAAATCTATATCCCGAAAGGCCCTTGAACTTTCCCACAACCCTATAGATATGGACAAAGATCTGGAGAACAATGTAGTATTGTGTTCTATGGTGAAGGACATTCCAGTTTTCAAAACTTTGGAGGGCAAGAATATAACCAATATTCGGCCGACAGGGCTAATGACCAACGGAATACCCTGTACTTCTACTGATTCGAACCCTCCAGTAAATACATGCCTAAGGCAGAGTAAGGATACTGACCAGGTTATACAGATCTTATCCTGGAATCTAGCTGGTATCAGATCTAAATTAAATGACCCGGAATGGGGTAACTTAATTGACAAATATCATGTTTGTATATTTCAAGAGACCTGGGCTGATGTACAGGTTCATAGGGTAGGGTTTTCTACTTTTAGTATTGAAGCTAGACCTTCTAGGGCTGGCCGTTCGGCAGGGGGGCTACTAATTTGGGTCAGGCTATCACTGAATTGTAGAATTAAAACTTTGAGGGTCAACTCGCAGGAGATCCTAGGTATCGATTTAGTTTGGCCCAAATAAAACGTACAAATCAGACTGTTTAATATTTATAATAGGTTTACGAGTCAGCATAGGCCCTCAGAAACTATACTAACGTTATCTGACTATCTTGATAAACAAACTGGGGGCCCGCCAATAATCTTGGCAGGAGATTTTAATGTAACTTATGAACCTGTCGAGTATATCCAAAACTTAGTGCAAGAGGAGGAGACTGCTAGCGGTATAAAGAAATTATCCAATCCCCCAATTAAGAGAGTAACGAAGGTGGGTCAACAGGTTTTGTCCCTGACCCTTGCACATGGGCTAAGGGCCTGCAATGGGCGGACGGCAGCGGATGCCGCAGCAGAATACACCTTTAAGAGGGGTAATTTAAAAAGCAGGATTGATTATGTAATGGTGGACCTTGCCTTGTGGTCCCATGTGCTGAATATGTCCGTATTGCAAAAGAGAGGATAGCGACCACAATGCCTTAAGCGTGGTATTATCCGGGTTATCTACTGCTGAGACCTCCCCAACTAAATATATGGGCCCCATTAACACAACCAATAATAATAGACGTATTAAATGGCCGAGCTTGATAGCGAATGATCAATCGATCTCAAAAATTTATGAAGAAGTGGTTCTGACACTAATGGCTCTAGGTCCCGTGCATTATCAAGAGTCGGATATTATTTTAGGATGGTTTATGAAATTGATCAACAGCATTAAACAATATTTTATTAAGTCTTTTAACCCAGACACTCCTAAGAGATTTAATGCTCTGTGTTATAATGAGGAATGTAGAATTGCAAAGGCAAACCTTGTGGAAGCAGTAAAATGTGGAGATCAAGTGGCTACCTCAAATAGGAGGAAACAATACAAGAGGGCTCAGGATGAAGCAAAAAGGCTATGGGAGTCTAATATTTGGCTCTCCCTAGTAGAAGCGTCAAAGCGAAAAGACAGCCAAACGTTTTGGCACCTACTAGCAAAAGGGTCGACAAAGCAATCTGTTACTGAGGATTATTATATTCAGCCCCAGGTATGGGAAGAATACCTCACAAAGCTCTATGCCAGTGAGGCTACCTCGATTACAAACAAGGGAACAAAGGTACCTGCTTATGGTAATTCTTTAGAAGTCTCCCAGGAGTCGATCGAACTGTTTTCCCTAAAAGAAACCATCAATGCAATTAATGAACTTCAAGTGGGAAAAGCACCTGGTCTCGATAGACTTCCTGGAGACTTATTCAGAGCTGAACCGACCATCTGGGCCCCTTTGCTCCAAAAGGTTTTTAATGCTATACAGTTAGGTGGTGAAATTCCTCCAACCTGGAAAGGAGCGGAAATAATCCCAATTTTTAAAAAGGGTAACAAAGGGGATCCGGCTAATTATAGACCAATAAGTTTACTAGACGTCCCACAAAAATTGTTTTGTAAGATTATTCTGCTACGTATCCAGAGCTGGATGGAAGATAAGAATGTTATTTCCCATCTACAGGCAGGTTTTAGACCAAGCACAAGCACTTTAGATCAAGTTTTTAAATTTCTACTGCTTATCTGGAAGGAGGTGAAGATATTGAAAGGTCACTTATATGTTGTCTTTGTTGACCTCAAGACAGCCTTCGATTCTATCGATCGTAATAAGTTGTGGGCTGTCTTGAGGGACCTTGAGCTACCTGAGGACCTACTCCAGTTATTGATTCGACTGCATGATGCTAATTACGCCAAAGTTAGATGGAACCCTGAAGGCAGCCTTACGAATAACATTCCAATCCTCAAAGGTGTGCGCCAAGGGTGCGTATTAGCTCCCACATTATTTACTTTGTTCATAAATGGGTTGATTCAGGAACTCTTTGGATGTGGTGGTGATCCTCCGAGACTGGCAGGTAATTTCCTGCCGGCGTTACTTTTCGCGGACGACACACTTCTCATCTCTAAGACCCCTAAGGGGATCCAAAATATTTTGAACAAATTTGCTGACGCATGCAGGGCTAGAGGTTTGGAAATCAACTGCTCTAAAACCAAATTTATGGTTTTCAATCCTTACAAACGCTCCAAAAATAAGTTAATATTGGGTTCTCAACAACTTGAGCAGGTTAAGGTGTTTGATTACCTGGGCGTTAGAATTAATGACAACCTTGCGTGGTCTTCGCAAATTTTAAAGAGTGAATCTACTTTGCAGATAGTGGATTGTGCTATAGTAAGGAGACTGAGAGGCTCATCCTATCGCCCCATTTCCCCTGCACTAGAGATACACAGGGCGAAAGCTCATGGGGCAGCCCTATATGGGGCTGAACTATGGGGCATGGAGAATACCAAAAAATAAGAAATAGCGGAAAATAAATTTCTTAGAGCCATACTTAATGTTCCGACCAGTACTCCGATTTTACCACTGCGTCTCGATTTGGGTGTGAAATCTATCTCGTATCATGCAGTCCTCAGAACCTTGATGTTCTGGATAAGGATTTGGGCAAATACTACAGAGATCAAAGTAAGAGAGGCAGTGGTGGAACTTTTAAATCTCCAAAAGCAGAAAGGCACCTTGTTATGGTTTTCAAAGATTAAAGAATGGCTGCACCGCTTGGGCCTTGCATCGCTGTGGGAGAACCCAGGTACTATAACTAAAAAGTTGGCCCCCATATTAAAAAATAAATTCTGGGTCTATATCAATTCTATTTGCACTGAAAGTACATCTTATGGAGTTTTAACAATGCAATTTTTAGATGTAAAATATAGTTTTAATTTTGAACCCTTTATGGATCAAATAGAACGTCCCCATGCACGAGCACTTTATATTCAACTAAGATTTGGTTCACTTCCATTGAATCTCTGGAAATGTAAATGGACAAATGCTGGACTATCGCCTATCTGCCCAATATGCTTAAGTGCAGAAGAATCCATTGAGCACTTTCTCTTCTTCTGTCCTATGTACAAGGCTATCAGGAGAGCTTGGATCATTCCAGTCTGCCGATTGTTCTCTTTCTCCAGGCCAATGGAAGCTCTTCGGATTTTACGATCGGACACTTCACAGTGCATTGTCTTTGCTGTCTCAAGATTCTTATTGTATGCGTGGTGGTTGAGATCCAAGGCCCTGAAATGAACTTAATGTGGTGATGTCCTTGGACAATTGACTTTTTTAATCCCCGTATATGTCCTCTTGCTGCTACTTTTAAACTTTTATCTGAGGTGGGGGTTTAAAATGGATGTAGTAATTATTATCTGATCGTTTTTTTAAAGTTTTGTATTTAAATGTATGTTTTGTATGCTGGTGTAATGATCATATGATTGGTCGAAATAAACTATCTATCTACTACTTTAATTAATTTGCAGCGTATCACTGGCTGGCAAAATACGCCATTTAACTAGGACTGAAGATACAATACGTACTCGTGTGTGTCGGGTGAGTGTTAGAGGCTTCCACCGCACTTGCCGGCACACAATTTGTCACCTTAATTAACAGCTATGCCGTAGGTCACATGCGATATCACTACTAGAAATACTTTTTTGCCGATATATATGGCTGCGCTGTTATATTGTCTCCAAGACATTAAACATCAAATACTATATCTCCCGCCTCCTCTAAAATAGTAACCGTGCACTTACTTTGGTGCTATCATAGCCACCTACTATGCACTGAAGCCATTCACCAAAACACTAAATTTTCCCGCCTTCGCTTAATCAGTAATCGTGCACTCACTTTAGCGCCATCATAGCAACTCATTATGCACTAGCACAATGTAGATAGTACAGCACCTTGGCACTCTATCACTGTCCTAACCTAACATAATACTTTTAAAATATATAACATTACCTGACTGAGTTTCTGCATTCACCTACGGCTTTACCGCGATGCACTAATATTAGTGATAACCTAGGACAGGGATTAATACTCTTATTCCTTCAAACTCAATTCACAGAACTAATAAGGACTAAGAAGCGGTGACTCTTCAAAAAACTTTCCCAGCCATATATAGGCCGGGACGGAATTACAACCGGCCAGAAGGTATGTTACTTATCTGATGTGTATCACTATCAGATTATTTTCTCTAATGCAAATATAAGATTTATGTACAGGACCTTACCTCTACTCATGAATCTTAGGCTCAACACATCTTCCTGAACATATAAAGGTAGGCCTGGGCACGCACCCAGTATCTTCGCTCTACAGGACCTCACCATTAAAATAACGTGTATGCGCACCTTTCGACTATTCTTTCCCCTTTGCCTCCTCTCTCCAAAGATATATATATTTTATTTTTTTTCCCCCGTACCTTTTTTCTTTCTGATGTGGATGTTGATTTGCTCACCGCGTCAGACATTCTCTAATACTATGGACCTATGTACTTAAGATTGTGAGACTTGTTCAACACAAACAGGCACTGACGCGGAGATTTAATTGGTTGACATATAGAGACCTGTATCCCGATGTTAATTGATATTAACCTTCACAGTTGGGGCCACCTGTTCTTTACATATTAAGAATGTATCATTCCTGCCCATATCTATGGTCTTACACAATGTTTTTTATATGTATTTTCCAGCCCTGAAGAAGTTGCGGGTCTTATTCCCGATCGACGAAACACGTGTTGGCTGGAGCGACAACAAGAAAACATTAAATCCACCTATATTTGTCGTACTTGTTTACCTTGTCATAAGTTATTAACTACTTATATGTAAATACTGTCTGTATGTGTGCCAGGGCCTGATACTATTTTCATACAGATTCTTGGATCTGAACTGTGGGGTGTTTGGTGATTACCCCCTCCCTGGGCACCATATACCAAATAGTAATAGCAATAAATATACCGGTACGAGTGAGCGCCACTACCACACAGGGTACTATCATCCCAGAACAATCTATCAACAGAGTATGTTCCCTTTTAATAAGCAACGGGTATGCCAGCTAATAGGTCCATAGCTCACTGTGCCATATGACTAGAGCTCCCAGTTTTATAGTGATTATTTTTTCGACATTTCCATCTGTATTTATCCATATGTCTTTTTTGCTCCCCTTTTCTGTGTTTATCCATTTTTAATTTTTTGTTTTCTGTATAAATTAAGATATAATGAGTTTTTTTCGACATTTATTTAACTGATAAATGTATACTAGCCTTTGGATCTCCAAAAGGTTTCAACAGTATACAGTGCAATAGCGTTATCTGAAAACACTTGCTTTGTAGAATAGCATAAATAACTGTAGATCTGCACTTTATTAAGATTAATTACGAAATCTATTGCATTTTACATCTCCCCGGCCTCTCAATTTGTACACCTCCTGACCTGGCACTCATGACTGACAGAGAAAATCATCCAAAGAAGGCCTATTTTCTGTATTTTTCTGTGTTTAAAAATAAATACAGACAGGTACATAAATTGGTTTCTGTCAGTATTTATCTGCAAAAATCAGTAAAAATGGAAATCTGGGAGCCCTACATATGACATAAGGCACACCTCACTGAGGATGCCCAGTCAGGTTAAGCAGATCTGGGGTTTTGAGGTGTTTCCATGCAGAAGGGATGTCGGTTAGGAGGGGGCCAGGACTGATTTGCATATGGTCGGCCCCAAACTATAGTGGCACATTGAGTGAAAAAAGAGAAGTGGACTGGAATGAGGCCCAGAGTAAATTACCAGACGCTGAGACTAATGCAAGCATTTCACACATCATCTTTTTGTTTTACTCTTTTTATACACAAGAAAATAATAAAAAGATGAAAACGTGGTACATTATCACCTCATGTTCCTTCCTTTTTCCAAGCCTTACTCTTGAGGCTTCGCATCCATGACAGAACCATCTATCACACATTTTTAAACTCCCTTTCCCTCCTCTGGTCAGAGCTGTAAAAATGTGCTAACCAACATTGCTTCTGTTTTTTTCTGCCTGTCTTCTGGAGATTTCAGTAGGGTGCTTATGTATTTGATGATACCTAAGTGACTGAGGCTTGATGGATTCTTCTCCCCATGTCCAATTTTCCTCCTCTCCACTCCTTCCACTCTTGGGCATCACGCTTTGGGATACCGTCCTCGGACGTGGATAGTTCCGGCATCTCTGTACTCGTGGACAGCCGGAGGGATGTCCCACAAACGGCCTAAAGCAGCAGGCATAAACGGCTTCAGTGGAGCTTTGGAATTCAGCACTGAGCAAAGGATGTATAAACTGAGCTTCCTCTTGATTTCCTAGTGCACGGAAGTCGTCATTACGCAATAATGTGTTATCCGTTTGTCCTACATTTATGTGTACATTGTGTTTCGTCATTCAGAAATCTATGCTTATTGATAATAGTTTCAAGAAATCTCTTTGAGTACACTTAATAAAATCCAGAATTTCACACCTATGTTCCAATACATTTCGGGGGGTGACCTTCATCAGAGGGCTGCGTTTTATACACATAAAAACAGCTCTGCAAAATCACTGAATGGTTCTACTGTGCCTCTAGTTGGCGTCCGGGTAGGAAAAGCGATTACTTTCAGGCATGGCAAGGTATTTATCATTTTGAGGTCATGGTGACATTTGAGCTCCAGTGATTGCAGCAATGCCAAAGAGTTTTTTTTCCTTTTGTCTTATTTTCCTCCAAGCTGGGGACCTCTTCAGGAGACCTTTCAGACTCTATGCAGGGGTGAACTGTGGCTACTGGGAGGAGTTGTTCTTTCCTCAGGAAATCAAGACAGGACCTGACAGACCGTCTCAGCGTCCAGCCCTTGACAGCTGGTGAGCAGGGGTCCATAGTGTGTCAAGAGCCATATCTCTGTTTTATTCCTGGCCAGATGGTTCTGATTATCAAAAAGGAGAACAGTAATTTGGACAGGTCTAGCCTTTCTCCCTAAAGTGGCCAAGACATTTCCCGAGGATTCTGCAGCAATTCTTCCTTTATTTTACCATATATCGGTCTCTCCAGAGGAAACCGCTTTACATTCATTATATGTCTGCAGGGGTGTCTTGATTTATCTTCAGCAAACACCTTCCTTTCGTTGCTCTAGTAATCTCTCTGTTATTTTTAGTGCATCTCACTAGGGTTTATGACTCTGTGCCCGTATTTTAAGTTAATGTGTGAAGTCTGCTATCTCCTTGGCTACAAGGCATCTAACTAGCATCGGTCCTTGAGCATTCATGACTCACTACCGGCTGGATGTAAGTTATCAGGAAAAATGTGCCTTTTAGCCCCGATGTTTTGTCTGCTGTCTCAAGGTCTTTATAGGATTATTCTATTGTTTTAGATGTTCATGGGGTGCTGCATTCTGCTTTGGTGGTTTGTGCTTCTTGTGTTGTGCGGGTTTGGAAGCTGCTGGAGAGGTCCTCAAGAGAAGGAATAGGGATTAGGGAGGAACAGGAGGAGGTCACGCCTATATTACTTACCGGTAATCTTGTTACTCTGATTGATTCTTCCTCGTCCCAGGTCTTCCTCCATTCTCATTTCAGAGCTTCGGTTGAGGCTTGGATAGTTGTGACCAGGAGAAACAATGGGTACTGCGTCCTTTATGGGTCCTGCTAGGCTGGGTGTGGGTAGGAAGCAAAAAAAGTGTGCCATGGAAGGTTCTGTCAGGGAGGCAGTCTCAAGAGTAAGGCCTGGGATGAGGAAGGGACAGTCAGAATAATTGAATATAATTCAGGCGTTTCATTTCTGGTATTGTTGTCAATAAATTGAGTGCAAAAGTAGAATGGCACTCAAGCTTTCAAGACCACAAAGGACCCTTCAAGCTGTCGGTTGAGAATTAGATGTAAAGAGACGCCTGTGTGGTTCAATGTGCCGCACCAGTCCCATACACTATATGTTGGTCTGTTAAAAGGTACTACCACCTATGACAACAGAATCATTTCTTGAAATGACACAACAATCTATTACGCAAAAACATTATAAAACTTGAAGGAGAGAAGAAATCTGGCTAAATTTGAAGAATATTGTCAAAAACGATATGTGGTGAAAAACGAGAAGAGCTTAACACTGCAGAAGTGAGTATTGAGCAATTTATGACAACTACACCATTTGGTAAATTGTGGCGTAATATTTATGTGTTTGTTTATCAACCTGACACCTTCCCGCCACCTCTAAGAACCTAAGAGTCTACAGATGGTTGATCATATGGGTTTTAGTTAAGGTGTTTATGATTCAGGTCACCATCTCGGAGGTGTCCTGCATGTGGCTTTGGTAGCTGTGACTTGGCAGAGCTCTCGTGTGCACTTTTGGAACCAAAGCTCTCTGTAAAGTTGCGAGCAATCTTGATAATAGATGGGCTGGATGGAGGTCAAATGACTTTTTGAATACGTGTCTCCAATTCTTACTTGAAAGTTTATTTATTTTATTGTTATTTATGTGCAGCTTTTAGAGTGAAGACTAGACTCTGAGGTTGAGTGCTTCACTTAATAAGTTCCAGAGATGGTTTTCTCCCTGTGTTTTTTGTAGATGAAGAGCCTTGGTTTTAGCACTATATAAACCGCCTTCATCCCATAATACATGCGGCTGAGACATCCTTCATTTTGTTTCTCATGTTCTGTTTTATGGACTAATCTGGACCTGCAGATTATCACTACCACTATCAGACATTATCTTCAGTGTTTTAGTGTTCGGTTTATAAGACTACCTCCACTGATGGCCACGTGCATAAATTGCAGCGGATAAAACGATAGGGGACACATTTCATCAGTCGCACGGTCTTATCAACTGCAAGGCATTGGTTCTAGTCTGGCGTGAAGGATCAGAAACAGGTCCTTTTTCAAGCAGTCTAGCAGAAATCGTTGGTCCACTCTCCAGTACGCTGCTGACAAGTCAAGAAAGGTAAAGACTTCACACAGCCCTGAATCGAGTGATGTTTGAGGATCCTATCGGCGCCAGCTGGAGTGGGCCTAGTGCCCCGGAGAGGCCTGATCCTGGACTGGCAACGGTGGAAGATGTTTGTTTCCACACGGTCTGAGCCCTGGGGCATGATCTCCCTGTCTCTGACACTGTACATGATACAGGAGTTCTACAACTCTGATCAGGTATCCTCTTTTTGGAACGGGATTAAGATGACATGTTTGAGGGTCCTCCGTAATCCATGGCAGATGAGCTCAGAACATGGCTTTGACAGCAGAGGGCGGTACATTCACCTAAACCTAATCTGTAGGAGTCAGAGTGCAGATACATAAATGTACAAGTGGACAACAAAAAGAAGTGCTTCATTGCACCCCACGAACAGCTCAGTCTCCTGCTCTTCCAGTCATCTTTAGGCCTCCCTGGGCTGAAGAACGCTACAAGGTTTCCCTTAAAGCTGCTTTTAAAAACCAAGGGTACAAAGCAGAAAAAACACACTTTCATGACTTCAGTGAAGCTGTGTTCGCAGGGCTCGTCCGTGCCCTGATTCTGGGGGGAAAGCTGCGATAAAGGGGTGCGGCGGCAGCGCTGACTCGGAAAGGATTGGGTGATCTGGTCATCAGTGTGTTCTTTCAATAACGGGATTGTTCACAAGTATGTAATGTTTCTCTCTTTGAAACTGTAGTAACCGGATGTTCCACGGCTTCTCCACGTCCTCGGCTTGTTCAGCAGCCTAAAGCATGCGTGGTAAATATTTGAACAAGGCAGGGCAGACAGACCTACGAAATTCTGTGTCAGGACCGGAGGCTCCGATTATGCTTCTCATTTCTTTACTGAATTGCTCAGCAGCCAATAAAAACTTAGAAACCAAAAACGACATTACCCATGAACACTGTATGGGTCACATGTACAACCATAGAGTCTCCGACTATAAAAGGTCCATCCACCAAAATAGTGTCCTCTTTCTTTGCTGCTCCGCAGCCAGTTAAGTGCTCTTACTTATATCTATGCCAGTATTGCGAATAAGCTTTGTTTTCTAACTTTAATGCGGTTAATGGCTAGCTTTGTGTGACTATGCGACCATGTTCTGCCATATTTCGGTGTTAGCATAGTGCTTTTAGCTTAGGCAGTCTTTGCGCTGGTGTACGCGCTTACCGTTTGTGTTTCCCATTAAGCGATAAAACGATATGCGTCCCGTTGGGGTCCGTGTCGGGCGGGCGGCGCGTCCCTTTTGAGCGCCCTGCGCCGATCAATTACAGTGGAGCGGGAGGTAACAGGGAGCGAGGTCGCGCGTCTCCCTTGACGCGTGGTCCTCTCTCGATTACGACGAGCAGCGCAATCGCGCATGCGCGGCGGCCATCTTTTGCCTTGATCTCACTACGGGGCTTAAGTGAATGCCGGAGCAGCGTTATTTATGCTCCTTGACCCCGTTTTGGTAGCGTTTTGATCACAAATCAGCTCGTTGTGCTCCCCAGACGCCCTGCACTTGTCCACAGTGTTGGGGCTGTATAATACTGCATAGGCTCTGCCTAGAGTGGCTTTGAGGCAAGATTTCCTCCCTCCACGTCCTATGTTTAGGTGCTTCATCCTTCTGGATGGTATTGAGCTTGCCTGGGGTTCTTGCCACTCCCCCTGATTTTCTTATTACTATTCTGCATCTGTGATAAGGGTAATCTCCCTGAGCATTCCATAGACGGTCCTCCTGGGGTCTTGAATCCACACTTTCTGTGTGTCATTATGGCTGAGTACTATTACGAGGAGGACTACTACTATGAAGAAGAACCCTCTGGGTCTATGGAGCAGGACCTCGTTGAGGCTCTGGACGCAGGAGTCCAGCATTCTGTCAACAAGGCTTTGGTCAAAGCCATAGAACCCCTCAAACGTCATTTATGTACATATGCCAAGCAACAAGGCTGGCTTCCCTCATCGACCAATCGCCCTAGGTCTGGGGGAATGGGGGTTAAGAACCCGCACGCGGCGGATTTCGCCAAGCTGGCAAAGTCTATGGAGGAACAAGAGTACTCCGCCCCCTCCAGTAAGGCGACTATTACAGAGATCACCCAGGAAGACGATCAGGACACCTCCTCCGACCCTTCCACCGATCAGGAGGAAGCTCCTAGACCTGCCAAAAAAGGAAGGAGAGACACACGACCGAGGCTCCCAAGGTACTCAATTTTGAGCCCACCGAAATTGTTCACCCCAATTCTTCTGCATGGCTGCCACCCCAGGAGGTCGCTGACTATGTTCAGTCTCATCTGCGACAATCCTTTGACAAGGATGTACTGGCGCGTCTTCGCTCAGAATGCCCTAGACCCGATTTAGCAGGCAAGGTAGTGGAAACTCCAGAGGTTGATCCCTCCATGCTTACTTACCTCAAGAAGTATTCGAAGGACCTCAAGAAGGGTCTTGATAGATCTTGGCGGTCATGTCAGGATAAATTGTTAGACATGACCGGCCCCCTGACAAAGATCCTTGAATTAGGCTTTAGGGCCAAAGAGTCCGGACTTGGAATTGATCCGGAGGAGCTCATCGGGTGGGCACAGAGGGTGGTTTGCCAGCTCGGCAATGCCAACTGCGCACTGTCTTCAGAACGTCGTCGTTCTATTTTGTTGAAATTAGATCCAAAATTGGCAGAACTTTCAACGTCTGAATCGGGCCCCCTGGCCCAGGGCTTGCTTTTCGGGCAGCCGTTCCTCAAGGAACTGACAAAGTTCGTGGCCACGTTCAGCGGTCTTGACAAGGCCCAAGGATCCCTCAGACGGGCGTTCCGCCCGGTTTTCGGCAGGGCCGGACAATTTCGGAGGCGCTCGTTCGGCCGGGGTTATAATCAAGGCGCCCCGCGCGGACAACAACAACGAGGAGGGTATCAGGACCACAACTCCAATAACAACTCCTCCTTCTATCCAACACGACGCTCCAGGAATAGATTCCGCAAAGGCAGATTTGGAGGCAATTCAGGCGGACAACAAGATTCCGGCGCTACAGGTGAGCTTGATTCCCTGTTCAGAGGTAATCTTGGGGGGCAGAGTGAAGTTTTTCCTAGACAACTGGCGCACGATCTCTCAAGATGCATGGGTCTTGGAAACCGTGCAGGGGTACAAATTAGAACTGTACGAACATCCTTCCCAAAGCAGACCCCCTCTACAGATGTTTTTTTCCCAAGACGATCAGACCTTTATCTCCGCAGAAATAGACTCTCTACTTCAGAAAGGGGCTATAGTGGTTTCGACTCCTCACCCTCACGGTTTTCGCAGCAATGTTTTCCTCGTGGAGAAGAAAGGAGGCGGATCCCGACTGGTATTAAACTTAAAAGATTTCAATTCCTGGATAGTCTACCGTCACTTCAAGATGGAGGGCATCCATCTTTTGCGCGATCTCCTCCGTGAGGGGACTGGATGGTCCGCCTGGACCTGAAGGACGCGTATTTATCCATCCCTATCTTCGCCCCTCATCGGCGATTCCTACAGTTTCTCTGGCAAGGGATCTGTTACGAGTACAAGGTTCTCCCATTCGGCCTTTCGTCAGCACCGTGGTGCTTCATGAAACTCCTCCGTCCGGTAGTAGAATCTCTGAGGGCACGGGGAGTTCGTTTGATCGTCTATCTGGACGATATCATCTTAATGGCGAACTGTCCCCAACTAGTCATCTCGCACCTCGAATGGACAATCAAGCTCTTGCAGAGTCTCGGGTTCATTGTGAATCAACAGAAGTCTATGTTGATTCCGTCTCAATCGATCGAGTTTCTGGGTTTCCTGGTCAACTCCCTAACTTGTCAGCTCCTTTTACCGTTGCAAAAGATCAGGTCAATCAAGAGGGAATTGAAATCAACACTTCTCAAGCAAAGGGTGTCTTTGAGATCAGTAGCCCAGATAGTGGGCTTATTAGCTTCCACGATTCAGGCGATCTTCCCAGGTCCCCTTCACTACCGAGCCCTTCAGCGGCTGAAAATACGACATCTTCAAAAAGGCCTCAGTTACTCGGAAATGATTCCCCTCTCAGAGGAGGCGAGGCTCGAGATGTTATGGTGGTTACACCACATGGAGGCTTGGAACGGACGAGCCCTGTTCGGATCGACTCCGGATATAGTAATCGAATCCGATGCCAGCCGGTCGGGTTGGGGAGCCCGATGCGGCCAATTGTCCACGGGTGGTCGTTGGTCGCCAGAAGAACTTTTGTTGCATATCAACTGCCTGGAACTCTTGGCTGGTTCATTTGCAATTCGTTGCCTGTCGCCTCAGAAAACAGATTGTTGTATCCTTCTTCGGATGGACAACATTTCGGCGGTACGGTATGTGAACAAGTTGGGCGGCACAAAGTCCCGAATGTTGGCGGAAATTGCCAAGGACTTTTGGCACTTTTGCCTCCAGAACAAAATTTCGGTAGTGGCGGAATAACTTCCAGGCTACAGTAATGAAGTGGCGGATTGGCACTCCCGTCACTTGCGAGATTTCAGCGACTGGATGTTACACCCCCGGGTGTTCCAGAAGCTAACCGATCTTTGGGGTCCCTGCCTCATAGACCTGTTTGCCTCCCGCCTCAACAGGCAAGTTCCCAGGTTTTACAGTTGGCGTCCGGATCCGGAGGCCCTGGCCACGGATGCGTTTCTTCAAGAATGGCCATCATCCCTGTGTTATGCCTTCCCTCCGTTCATGATGATCCCCAGGGTTCTGGCGCGGGTCAGGCGTCATCGAGCAGAACTGATTCTCATCACTCCACTCTGGAGGGCACAGGCCTGGTTCCCGGTGGTTCTGGAAATGCTCTGTGCGGTTCCAATTCTTCTTCCACGATTACGGAACCTGTTGCGGGACCCTCTACAGAACCCTCATCCGTTAGTAGAGTCAGGCCAACTTCCTCTTTTAGCTTGGCGGGTTTCAGGGACAGATGGAAAGTCCCGGGCCTTTCAAAGGAAGCTGATAAATTCATCAACGAGGCCTGGTCGGCCAACACTCACAAACGATATGCTTCCTCTTGGAGAAGATGGTGTGATTGATGCTCTCAACGGGACGTGGATCCCGCTACAGCACATGTCTCTCTAGCGGCAAATTTTCTGGCCTCTATGGCATCCTCGGGCCTAGCATACAGAACGGTGAACGCCTTCCGTTCGGCCATCTCCGCAGGGCATGTACCCGTGGATGGAAAACCAATTGGTGAGCATCCGTTGGTGTGTAAACTGCTCAGAGGCATTCGAATAGTTAAACCCCGTGTCCAAAGTATTCTCAATTATGGGACGTTTCGGTTGTCCTGAAGTTTCTGGAATCTTGGCCTTCTAACAAATACCTTTCTCGGAAACAATTATCCTCTAAGCTCACTATGTTACTTTGTCTTGTCTCTTGCAAGAGAGTTTCGGATGTTAGAGCCCTAGACTTAGCGGGGCGTCGATTTTCCACAGAAGGGGTGTCATTCAATATCTCACGGAGGACTAAGTGTAATACTTCCTCAGTCTCCTACCCAGCATTTCCCAATAATCCAAAATTGTGTGTTGTACAGTGTGTCAAGGATTATGAAGTAAGTACTGCCGAATTCCGAACAGATATGCAGGGTCAATTATTGATTGCTCTTCAGAAACCCTTTCGCCCAGTGGCTCCGGCCACTGTGTCACGTTGGATGCGTTGGCTCATGGGCGAAGCAGGTATTGACGTTTCCAAATTTGGGGCTCATTCCGCTCATGGAGCAATGGCGTCCAAGGCTTTTTCAGCTGGTGTCAGTTTGTCAGACATTATGAGTGCGGCCGATTGGTCTACAGAGAGTACATTTAAAGCTTTTTATTATAAACCGATTGTTGATGTCGCTTCTGTTGTGGTGGCTAAGCTTTGAACAAGCATAATCGAAGCCTCCGGTCCTGACATAGAATTAAAAATTTGCGAACATTCGTGACAAGAATTTTCAATTCTATTAAGGACACGGAGCCGAGGATTATCCCACCCGAAATGATGATTTTCATGTATTTGACATGCTGTATTTATATATTGCGTATTACTGTATTCATGTTTCTTTCCCGACCCTTATTCTGTTGATGTATATTCACACAGTTCTGGAATGGTGTTACGGGTACTGTCTCTATTTCCTTTCAGGTGCAGATTCCAAGTGAGGCTTGAAGTCTCTCGGAGGAAGGTTATTCTTCGGAATTCAGAGTTCGGTCAGTGTTCTTTGGACCACGTCCCTGTTTGAAGTTAAGGCCCCGTTGGGCCTCGGAAGATTCGAGTAAGAGGAGGCCTTACTGTGACATGTTAGCTGGATCCAGTTGTTTAAGAGACTTACCTAATTTAGTTTACAAAGAAAGAGGACACTATTTTGGTGGATGGACCTTTTATAGTCGGAGACTCTATGGTTGTACATGTGACCCATACAGTGTTCATGGGTAATGTAGTTTTTGGTTTCTAAGTTTTTATTGGCTGCTGAGCATTTCAGTAAAGAAATGAGAAGCATAATCCTCGCCTCCGTGTCCTTAATAGAATTGAAAATTCTTGTCACTAATGTTCGCAAATTTTTAATTCAGTCGCAACGTGCAGAGCTTTTACTAGCAGAATGCAACGTCACTGATGGTCTCTAATTCATCCATAGTGTAGGGTCCCCTGGCTTTTAAATCATCGAATCGCCAAACAGCCTGACACTGCAGCCAATACTGAGCTATAAAAAGAAGCTGCAAGACTGCGGACCTGGGGTGGGGGGGAGTTAACTTCCATTTGTGCAGCAGGTGCAGTGGCACCAGGGCCCACAGAACCCTAATTATTGCTGCATTTCACAGACAAACAGCGTCCAGGGAGCCCATTTCCTTCCTCGCACTAGGGCCCATGACAGACTGGCTGCGCCACTGCTGCGGACACCAGCATCCTGTGGGTTCTGGCAGTGGCGTAACACAAAATGATGGGGCCCCCATGAAAAATGTGATGAGGGGTCCATTGTCTCCCAGATCGCACAGATATTAATTGGTCTTGGGCTCAATGGGGTCCCACTGAAGGGTTGGGGCCTTCTATGCTGCAGGTGGTCTGCTCGTGAAAACAGAGTGATTTTCCCGAGTGTTTACCTATTTCTTGGTACGTGCCATTGCACGCATTCTGCAAGCCATGACTTAGGGAGGTGAGGGGGCCCCCTCCATAACACGGAACCCTGAGGCCCCTCGCAATGCGATGGCTGCGGGGGCCTCCGTTACGCCCCTGGTTTCTGGCCTAGGAAAACAGAGGGAATACCCCCTTCTTCTCCAGATCGATCTTCTTCCGGTCACTACCTCCGCCAGTAGTGGGCAATAAAGTGTGGTGAGATGCTTACACTTCGTTGCCCTCTGCTGGCAGAGGTTGCGCTGAGGTATGTGAGGTAACAGGATTAAAGTCATAGTCATCCCTTTAAACACTCATTAAAAATAACCCTAAAAACATACTACACCGATGGAGAGACTCTTGCTAGGTCCCAGCCGCCTTCGTGTTCCTTAAAGGATCCCAGTGTTTCCCTTTCAGATTCTCTCCTTTTGAGTCTAGGATACCAGACAAGGAGCCGTCTGCCCAGAGAGAGCAAGATTATCATTTTAAAGCAATTTAAAGACAATAAAATATGTCATCTTTCACTAAATCCATTTCTTGTGATGACTTAGCCCTACCCATGCATACGTTTTAGCGATGGGAAGCAACTTGAGGACACTTTCAATGTTTATTTCCTAGCTCAGGCCCCACCAATGCCCTTTTCACCACTGGGCTCCTTGAGAGGGGAGCCTCGTGTGCCAGTGCCTTGGGCAGTTCGTGTGGCACTGGGGCACAATAAGCCTCCTGCTGGCCTCTGGTTCAGGGGTTTTGGGCTCACACTCTGTCCAGGCCAAATGCTGACATGTCTCCATGGGACAAGCATCCCAGAGAAAGCTCCTCGAGGAGAATTAAATTAACCGCAGCTAGGTATCTAGCGTGTTCCTCCTACCCCATCCATCCACAGTATCACTGGCTCCATTCATCTTCTGGAGCTTTTCTCAGTCGGTAGAATGCCACAAACAGATAGTGGAGCACCTCGGCCAAAGCCGTCAGAACACGGTCATCCAATAAGGGCACCTCAAGATATATATATACATTTTTTTTAAAAAGACCTACCTTAGAATTAGTCTGAGGGTTGCTTTAGAAGCAGAGGGCCACTTTAAATATGTGCAGCACTCCACTCATGAATAATCTGGCTGGGGTTGCCCCTTTCGGCTCATATCAGCTTTTCTTTGAGGCGATATGAGTACGGAGCAACATTATTGAAACGTTTGTTGAGGGAAGTGGCGTTTATTAGTACCTCTGCGATAGTTCCTGTGATTGAATTTTAATCTAGCGAAAATTAGGAGACCCTAATTTACTTATGGGGCTTGGGGACAGGATACAAATACTCACAAAAATTTTCTGCGGGGCCAAAAAGTTTGGTCTGTGATGTGCAAGAGGGCCGCATTGATGCCAGCAGGATGGGGGTTAGGTTAGGGAGTTGGGGGGCTTTGCCAGTAAGGTAGGTATAGACAAAGCAAAGGATATACATCTAGTGGCTGATTTGAACAAAGTAAAACCAGAAAACGTGGGATTAATCCTGGCTTCTCCACTTTTCCAAATTGTGTTGTCCTAGGCAATTGTTTAATTTCACATTCCCTCCTTTTTCCTTCATTATCACATAAGAGTACCGTGAAATACATGACTTTAGGGTGTGCGCTATACAAAACTTGATCCTGTGTTTGATTTAATAAACTATAATATTGTTCATGTATAATAGGAACCCAGACCACCCAAAAAGTGCACATAGGAACTGACTTGCCTCTTTAGTTTAATATTGGCATTGTTGTCAGGGTAGGGGAAGAACTGATGTTTCTAAATTCATGTTTGAAACTATCACTTCAAATGAATACTTCTCAGTGCACTGATATACTTAAGGTAAAAAGGTTCTGCATGTTAATTAAATACACTTTATGAATTTTGCTGAGACTGTCGTCATTTTATGCTTTTCCTGCAAGATGTCTTTAAAAATGGAGGTGTTTCTAAAGTTAAGCACAGAACTCCCTAGTCACATCCTTTCTTTAACACCAATTAACCTCCAAATAAATGATTGCCTGCTTATTTCATATCTTTTTATTGTCAGTGCTGTCGAGTAACAGTAGCCCAGTGATCCTGCTGACCAGGGGGCCGCATGTAACAGCCCAGTGATCCTGTTGACCAGGGGGCTGCATGTAACAGCCCAGTGATCCTGCTGACCAGGGGGCCGCATGTAACAGCCCAGTGATCCTGCTGACCAGGGGGCCTCATGTAACAGCCCAGTGATCCTGTTGACCAGGGGGCCGCATGTAACAGCCCAGTGATTTTGCTGACCAGGGGGCTGCATGTAACAGCCCAGTGATCCTGCTGACCAGGGGGCTGCATGAAACAGTCCAGTGATCCTGCTGACCAGGGGCAGGGCCAGACTGGGAACTGAAAGCAGCCCTGGCAAATTTAGCCAGACCAGCCCCCGTTTGGAGCGTAGCGAGCGAGCCCGACCAGTACTAGGGTTTGGGGGGGGGTTCTCCCCCCAAGAAAATTTTGGAAAAAGACAGACCAAAATGGTGCATTTTTACAGCACATTTTTCATTACATATTTAATTGTATTAACTTTCAAAGCACAGTAAATAGTAGATGATGACCTTAAAGAGCACCAGGTTACCCAGTCATATGTACCCATAGATATTCTTACAGAGAGCACCAAAAATAGACACAAGAGTAGTGAATCAGAGAGTACAAAATATAAGTGAGACCAGCCCCCATATGGTGTATAGCGAGCAAGCGCAGTGATTGACCACTGCTAGGGGGAGTTTGGGGGGTTCTCCCCCCAAGAAAATTTGGTAGACAGAAAGGCCAAAACAATGCATTTTTCAACACATTTTTCATTACATGTTTAATTGTATTAACTTTTAAAGCATAGTAAATGATGACCTTATGGTGCACCAGGATACCCAGTTAAAACAGTCATGCAAGCACTTTAGCACTGGTTAGCAGTGGTAAAGTGCACAGAGCCCTAAGAGCCAACAAAAATGGCTTCAGAAAACAGGAGGAGTGAAGGCAAAAAATGTTTAGAAGTGACCCCGCCAAGAGCGCCAGGTCCAATGTTACTGATCTGTGTTCCTATTTTTTTTTTTAGTTTAAGGGCATCACTAGGGTGGAAAGGAGGTGCAGCCAAAGACGATGTCACCCCCCCCCCCGTCCCACCCTTGTGGATCGTATACAACTTTCCTCCAAGGCTACATAAAAAGAGCCATTCTGTAGAGCCAGACATTGTGGCCTGATTCTGCGCCAGAAAACCCTTTACTCGTTGGAGATGCAGGGCCTCTAAGAAAGGGTGAAAACACAACAAAGCCTCATTAACAAGTAAATGGTCTTTTAAAGACCTGTGAAGTACTCGGGTGTGGCTGCAATAAGCTGGGGCAGTCCTGTCCCAGTACCCACCTGAAACTGGCACACCTTTCTGTCTCAGTAGAGAGGCTGGTGCTGAATGAACACTGACTGGACGTCTTTGTCTCCTTGCACAGCAAGCATGATGTTAACTGTTAGTAGTGTATTATTCCGAAACCTCCATCCCCTCGGGCCTTAGGGTTTTCATTGTGGCTGCTTTGACTCCTTACCAGCTTCCGACTTATAAAAGTGCTTAGAGTCATTCAGTTTTCAGTGCATACTTTACAGAAAGTGCCATATAGGACGTTGATTATTTTCAGAAATATATCCTACCTCACTTACAGATAAAAGGACACAAAAGAGAAGATGGCTTTGATTTTGAATTGTTCACACAAAAATAATGCCTAGAAGCCAAAATATGAATTTAAATAGGTTTTCCTTGATAAAGCTAAACAAACATTGCGATTATACTTTCAGCACGCCTGTGCAGTTGAATCCAATGTGCTATTCTGTTCAATAAATCAACTTTTACAGGGTGGCTAGCTCTTAGTAAATCGTGAGCCAAGCACACTACTTCACCATACTCGGGTAATATTACTCCATATTAAATCCGTGTAAGAGTGCTATATCACAGCCTGCAAACTCTTTGCACTTTTAAATCAATCAATGGCTTTGTGAGTGGGGCTTGCAGTGTTTACTGGTGGTAGGTGACTGTGGGTGAAAGCAGGTGATTTCCACAAGTGACAAACTGTGGAATTTAGGGCAAGCACTATGGCCTCCTGTTTCAAAGTTCTTATCATTCTACACTAAGCATCCTCAGAAGGGTGTATAGCTCCCAGTAGGAAGCCTGTTGCAAATCTGTACATTTACAACTACTTGTGGAGAGCTCCTCACGTAAGGTGCACTTTAAGCACACTAGATAAAAAACAATATTGTGCCTAATTAAAACTGCAGTTACTGCAAAAGTTGTTAAAAACAGGTGCACTAAAACACAGAGGATCTTACATAACATACCCCTCTCAACATCATCAAACCAGTTTATTGAGAAACAACAGCCATGCCAGTAAATCTTCCTTGCAAATAATAAAATTCAGTTGAAAAAATAGTAGTACAAACGAGTAAAAATTGAAACTTTTTAAAAGTGCATTACTTGAAATACTGATTTCCACCCACAAACGTTTCGACAAGGAACATAGAAAAAGAATATATATATTTTACACCCAGATATCAGGCTGTTGTGCACCAAATGTACAGAGAGATAGGTATGACGCACTTTGCTTGATACCAAATCACGAGGAATGATGTTTTGTGGTTGTTCAAAATGGATCTTCGAATCATAAGTTAAGCATCCAATTCTGTTCGCCAAGGTCTGCATCATTAACAAAATCGGTTCCAGATTGTATCTTAGTTTGATGATGGCTTTTGGCATCATCCACTTTTAGACGCCTTCTTCAATCAAAATGTTGGGAACGGAATCATCTGTAAGGGTTTCTAAGACGATCGCAAGGGACATTGCCGTCTTTTATTTAATATATACCACTCATAACGGTGTTCTCCTTGTTTCTAAGCACTTCAAATGTTGACAGATACAGTTATTGACCAGAATCACACCGTTTGGTAATCCAGTGGGGACGCCGGGATTCGAATCCAGGCCTCCCAGCGCCAATGTCCATGACAAAATCTCTAGGCCACATCTCCCAAAACCACTTACCGGAGAACAGCTTGAAATAATCTTGGAGCCTTTCTCGCGCCACGTCAGACTGCATGGTGACAAGGTCAGGGAGAGACACCAGCGAAGGCCTTATATAGCCTGCGTTTGGGGTTACCAGGGAAGCATTGGGGAATAAGAAATGTTTGTTGTCTGTTAAGAGGAAAACAAGAGTATCTTGAAGGAAATTGAACCTCCAGAGAGGTCGCAGGGGGATGGGACAGGCAACGCAAGTTTCATGCTAAAATTGTCTTTATTATTCAAAAATGAAGCGTAAGAGACAAAGGACACGGCTCAGCTCTTCTTCCCTCGTAATCCCGTGGTCTGTCCTGTTACACCAACCTGAATAGTTGCCATTTTGTGCGATGATGGAAAGTAAAAGGTGGTTTTAGCTATCCTTGCTAATTTGTTCGCGGT
Organism: Calotriton arnoldi; assembly: GCA_963921515.1. Classification (NCBI taxonomy): domain Eukaryota; kingdom Metazoa; phylum Chordata; class Amphibia; order Caudata; family Salamandridae; genus Calotriton; species Calotriton arnoldi. The sequence continues at coordinate 582,072 of CAWUFW010002576.1, forward strand.
TCTGTTTTTTAGGCTTGGCCGAGCACTAAACAATTTCTTTGACCGTCACAGCCAAATTGTTTGAATAACCTATTCCGTTCGACAGAGGAGTGGGCAGTTCAAAGATTGCCGATTTGTTAAGGAAGCTGCCTTAGAAGTCACATTTGTGCATTATTATAATTAAGTCAACAAATTATTTTTTAAAACGACGGACTGCATAGATTCACTCAAATTCAGCGAAGTATGGCTGAAAATTCCTTCAAGAAAAGTTTTTAGTAGCGGGTGCTGTAACCCACAAATTCTACTTTTACAAGTTTTTACAGTGATTTAAAACCACGATAAACCATGGCAAAATTTGTGATCGATATGGAGGTTTCCAAGTTTTGAGAACAAAACTTTACAAAGTTTGAATAGGAACATTTTACATCTTCACCCACCCCTAGAAACAAATTGTAATTGCATTTATGTAGCTCTTACTACCCTTGACGAGGCCTTGAAGCGCTTTTCGGCTGGGGAAATTGGGAACTAACTTTTATGCTGCGGGCTGCATCTCCGATGTTCTGTCGTTTCACACCGCCAGCGGCGGGCGAACTTGGGGAGGGGACGCAGATCGTTGGTCAGACCAATGATCTGCGCCCTTCCTACGTCACGAGTGGTGGCGGCGTGGGCGTGGCGCCAAAAGTGTGCATGGCCTGCGCACACACTGCGCACACGCACTGTTAAATTCACCCACAGCAGTCCACAATCTCACCTGACTCTGTCTGTGCGGGTAATACTAAAAAGCACAACTGCCATTTGTGAGATGAGGTCACCTCACCTATGGCAGTTGTGCTTTTTCCCCGTGCAGAGAAACTGACTCTGTCACTGTCAGTGTCACGGACGGCCTTATGATTTTGTTGCTGGGGGCCGATTTTGATAAAAAATCGGCCCCCAGTAACAAAACCGGCCCCCCTGTGAAAAAACCGGCCCCCACCCCTTCCGGCCTACCGGGGGATTGCCCGGTGCCCGGCATCACCAGTCCGGCCCTGACCAGGGGGCTGCATGTAACAGCCCAGTGATCCTGTTGACCAGGGGGCCGCATGTAAAGGTCAGGAGGGCCGCATGTAACAGCCCAGTGATCCTGCTGACCAGGGGGCCGCATGTAAAGGTCAGGAGTGCCGCATGCGGCCCTCAGGCTGTACTTTGAGTATCCACGCATTAGGCAATACAAACAGAAACAACCCTCGCTCAATATGTATTTCTTCTATTTTATATTTGCATTGTCTATGGTCTAACATAAAGCAATATTCTTTCTGCTTTGATACAAAAAATGTTATTGAAAACTTCAAAACATATTCTTTTTCTGAAACATTTAGATTTCATCATAAGATCAATTATAAAAAGCTATGGCAAATGCCTAATTCCATACAATTTTAAAAAGTAATGCAATACATGCCATCTCTATTCCATGAAACAACATAAGGCAGTGAACTTCTTACCTCTCACTACACTCATTCAACCATTCACACCTTCAGACTCATACTGAACTTCACATTAAAACAAGTGATCCCAGGGCTATATATCATAATCCAAAGTGTTTATCCAGTGAACATTTTTTTAAATCTTTTATTTCTTCACTGTTGGTTGGGCATCTAGTGGATCTAAAAATGGCTGACGCACATTTCGATGGGTCTTTTATTCTTGCTGCCACCTTCCACAAGACCAAAACTCTTATGATCTATACATCAGAAGATGGGTGCACGATGCCATATATTTCATCTCAGCTACTGTTTACTTGCTTTATTTTCAATTGACTTTGCACGATATATTCATGTAAAATGAAGCCCACAAATTGACTTTTAATGTCTGTCTTGCTCAAAAAACTATGAAATCTAGTGGGCAAACGCCCCACCAATACTGCAATTCCATCTCAAGGTGTATGCGTACATTTCAGTTTTCCTTAAAATGTGGTTTGGTTGTCTTCTCCACTGAATTTTTACAGATGGTGTCTTCACATAGGCCGAGTGTTTCTCCTTGTGTCAATGTCACTGGTTCCAAACCTGGGCTCTAGCTCGCTATCAATCTCTGAAAGCCCACATCCGAGTGACCAGAATCATCTCTGCGTCATTCTGTATTGAGGGAGCTAGTCTACAGGGGTGCTTGCGTCTCCTCTATTATTTGCACTAACCCTAGAGCCCTGGCCAATGTAATTAGAAACAGTGTCAAAATGGGACAAGATGTATTTAAACTAACTGTTTGCAGATGGCATTATGGTGTTTCTGCAAGGAATGACTCCATCAGGGGTAGTAAGCGCTATCTAAACGCAATTTCAATTCCATTTCAATCAACAGGACCCCTTCTCGAGAAACTGGACTATATAAATCTGTTTCTGGATTTAAAATTAACATGTGGAAGTCAGAAGTTCTATTACATCCATGCTCAACCCAAATCTGAGATCTCCAGAAGCTATTACCTATCAAATGGGTCAAACTGGGTCACTCTAAAGCGCCAGTAGTCACTTTAAACTACTCCCAATTACTAAAAGAATTATAAAACGATTAAGAGGTGGCATGTACAGCATTTTCTCCCTTTGGCAGAGTTGCTATAATCAAAATGACGTTTCTGCCCAGGATGCCCTATCTCTTTCTTCTTGTTTTCTCCCAGTAAGCGGACCAGCCACTCTTGTGATGTGGGGCATGGTAGCAGGTCCAAAAGGGTTCATGGCATTAACCTCTCCTTTTACATCTATCTTTTTTTGCCCGAGGTTCACACTTGCTATGGATAAACTTCCCTTCCTGAAGTGCAGGGAAAACAGATGTACGATGTTGTTTTATTTAAAAAACAAAAAGGCCAAATCAAACAATTCGAGGAGCTCAACTCAAGCGCCATTACAATCTTCCCGAAATGCAAATATTTTCCTTTTTTCCAAGTCGGCGCTTGGTATGTCATCCATCGATGTTGGTATCAGCCTCACACCACCTCACTGCCTTCGAGAAATGCTTGAAGAAACCCACACAAGATCAACACACTGCATCGGCTCCTTACAAGAATTTATTAGTATAGCAGGCAACACACAAAGCTACTCAAAAGCAATGGGAACTAGAACTGGAGAAACTCTCCCAGATAAGGAATGGGGCAGACTTTACAAGAGAGCTTGAACATCAGAAGGAGCTGCATTGTGAGGGGTGCACAGTATAAAGTCCTGGCCTACTGGTATAGAGCACCACAAAAGCTGGCAGAGTGGAGCAAGACAAGCAGAAGGACTCTTGGAGAGGATGTGAGGCTACAAGTTCTCTGTCTCATCTGCTGTGGCACTGTCCGAAACTGGGTAGGCATTTGGAAGAGGTTCTCTAGGAACGCCTTTGACGTTCCCATTCCCAGAGACCTGTTGTTACTTTGTTAGGCCTATCCCGGGAAGTAGATCCGCCAAAGTGATGGGAGGTAAGCAGCTAGCGAAAGCACTGGCAGTGGCAGCCCAGTCCACGGTTGCAGCAAGGGATAAATCAATCTTGCCCTCTATTTCTGACTGCATTAACAGATTTTGGGACTCTCTAGCCATTGATTAAAAAAAGATAATATATTGAGAAGCGTCATAAATCATACGAAACCGACTAGGCTCTGTGCATTTCAATTTTAGCACACGACTTTAGAAACCTAAGCCAACCTAGAAATATCACACCTTTCCAGATTATACCTGAAAGTCAAACACAATTATTAATATAAGAAAATAATTTGAAATTGTGCAATCTGTATGAACTAGACTTCTTGTTGTTCATTGAAATGGCTCACAAACTCAGAATGGATATAATGCTATATGATGTCATCTCTGGGGTGGGTGGAGGCTGGTTGGAGTAGGGGATGTTCAAATTGTTTGCTAAAGTAGACATTGCACCTCGCCGGACATTGGTTGTTGGCAATTGTTTGTGTAGGCAGATAAATCAATTAAAATATTTGAAACTAAAGTGACCATAGGTGATATTATGATTGCTTCTTCAGTCTGCTTTTCCCTTCTGAGACTTCATAATTGAGGTGTCTAAATAGATAGGGCTGTAATACATAGCTCATTCACAGCAGTGCTGTTCCTGTGGCCCTCACAGGCTTCCCCTCTTCCTCACTGTTGAATCTTGACTGAATTATGCTTGCCCACGGACCAGCAAAGCTCCTTACTTGGATCATTCATAGGGTGACCAGATTCCCAAAACAAAAAACCGGGACAGGTCATAGACATAGAAGTAGGACTACCGTTTACATTGGTGGCTGGCTGCATCATGGTGCAGGCAGTGACCTCTGACTGCAGTGAGCAGAGCAGGGTCATGCTGGCGGTTCAGGCACACTGTTGCCCAGATGGCTGGCATAATGACATTCTTGCTGCGTTGTAGAAAGAGAAGGGAAATCCAGAGAGAAAATGTCTCTCTTTAAAGGATTTCCCTTCCCACAACAACCTCATCTGTAGTGACGTCACGCCGTGACTTCTCCAGTGGTGAGAAGTGAGCATGCGCACGTCTTTTTAACATCAGTGCGTATGCTCAACTCAGCCACTACTCAAAAACCGGGACATTTCTGCGCATAACCAGGCCACTATCTAAAAACCGGGACATTTATTCAGTTTGAAGGAAAGTGTCGGGACACCAGGACACTTCACGAAAAACTGGGACCGTCCGGGGAAAACCGGGACGTCTGGTCACCCTAATCATTCATAAGATGCTTTCTCCTCTTATTGGCTACCCCAATCCCTTCAGTACACATGCCTTCTGCTCTACTTCACCCTCAGCCTTTATTCCTGCCTTCCTCTAATCCCTGATCTCACCCTGGGCACCGGGGTGTACCTTGGTCAGCAAGACTGGGGGAGGTGGGGGGGGGGGAGCGGGCCTTTAGATTTTCTGACAATAAGGCTGGCATATAATGGAACATGTAAATTCATTATACCACAAGCAGGGTGCATGAGAGGGACCTGAGCGACAGTGGAAAGGGAGAGGAATACAGGTTGGTAGGAATGCTAAGAGAGAAAACAAATATTATGCAAAGTAACCAATATTTTTGAGGACTTTCAAAACAGAAAGGAAGACAGAGTGTGCATTTTTGTCTGTGTGTATGTAAAAATCCCTGGTGAAATCTGACTGACCTCTCAAAATACCCGACTGAAAGCACCTGTAGCCGACTATCAGAAAATACATTCGGGGGGGCGGGAGGAGGGGTGTAACACCCCAAACACCCTCCCTGAAGCTACGCCCCTGCCTGGGCATCCTTCTAGAGTAAAAAAAAAAGCACCTCTAAACTCTTCAACGTCATGAGCGACCCCATGCACAAACAGATTCTTGCTGCAAAGGGCCCCGTCTATCTCTCACCATCACTCTGGTTTCCCATTGGGCATCACCCAGAGCCTATACCACATAACACATCAAACCATCCACTCCCTTTTTTAGATTCAAAGTCACAACGCGTCTTGACCTCAGACGGAAGTGTTCTGTAAGCTGGCTCTCCTAGAGCTAACGCACTGTTGGTAGCACCAGCCGCTCGTTTGGGAATGGGCTGGGGAACCAAATGCAGCCCTGGCAAAAAAATTCAAACCTTCTCCTTCTCTGATCTCTTTCTGCTAACCTTCCCCTGCCTCCCTCTCTTTCTTTTTCTCTCTTAGAAACCTCCCTTTGCTGCTGTTATTACCCAGGGGGAGCTGGGCAAAGTGACAGAGGTACCGAAGTGGGCCTGGGCTTTCAAAACCGGCCTCCAAGGGCAGCATCAGGCAGTCAGAGCCTAGTCAGACAGTCATTCTTGCACATTCACAGCGGATATTAGAGGCTGGGTGCAGAATATGAGATAGAAAACTGAGGAGGAATTGAGTCACCCTTACGTAGACCACTGGAGGCCAACTTTGGCCAATTGCTGAGAAAGAGACACATAGACCCAGGAATCCTGACCACACCTGGTTTTTATAGATATACTGTGCTGGACACAATCTCCCAGAAGAGCCAGGGAGACAGGGGCACGATCTTGAGGGAAAATTGGATTCTTCTGCTGTAGTCTATGACACCACAAATCTGCTCAGGTGCATTCTTTGTACATTTCATGAAACTGGCACAGCACATTCTGGGATACCCGAACATATTAACCGATGACCATTCTTAAGTCTATGCTTAATCAATCATTGATGACATGAACAGTTTATGTTTTATCCAACTGGCAAAGCATCCACCCCTTTCGGATGCTCTTGTTCTTTTGTCACTTATCCCTGAATTTCAGATGCAGACTACATGCCCTGGTTTTTGGAGGACTGCACCGTTATCAACATCTTCATTACAAGTTAGATGGGGACAACCGTGCCCATAACGGAGATGGATGAACTTCCTCTCAAGCATTGGACTAGAAGGATGTAGACCCTGAACCCGTCAAGCACGCTCTTTTTTCCTCAGATGATCCACCATCAGAGAAAACGTGGTGAAACGGAGATCGTACAGGAATCCTCGAACTGGAAGTCCTACCTGCACTCGGCCACATGGCACCTCTCAAAACCTATATATACAAATGTAATAAGAAGAAACCAGACATGTCAACCATGACAAATAAAAACACAGAGGCACAGCCCTTGGGAGCTTTGGAACAACTCGTGTTTGCTTGTTGCTCACACAGAATGCAAGGTGCAGTCCAACAAACACAGGGTACCCCATACTAGACCACCATAGACACACCTTTGAGCTCTGGTCACAAACATATCTACCCAGCTATACAGAGAAATGGTAGCTCCTAACCCTTGACTCTGAGTGCGTACTTCATCTAACAACGTCTGCAACCACAAAATGTAGCTCCTCAAATTAAACGTTGTGGCATAAGCCCGCCATGACACCAGCAGCACGTATGAACCCCAGATTCATTTACCCTTCTGTGAATTTGCACTCCCTGAGAAGTGAAAATTAATTGTAACACCCTTCAAAAAATCTCACACACCCCTCCAACAAACATAGGCATTGCAAAAATTGCCAAGTTTGGCCATAAGGACTAATGTCACTAATCTTACCAAAGAATCACTTTTTACAGGTAATTTCTCCAAAAACGAAAGCATGCCATCACCACTGAGGTCCTCAACACAACAGATCCACAAATCCTTACAGACATACATCTTGGCCCTTTCCTGTGAGGTAAAGACAATGGGGCAGATCTACAAGAAAGTGCCGCAGGGTGGCACCGCAAGCCCTTTGGTTGCACCACTCTGCGGCACTTTCAGGGCACAGGAATGCGACATATTTACAAAGATATGTCGCATTCCTGTACTCTCCCCTGCGCTGGCGCACAAACAGCTGCCATGCGCCGGCACAGGCACCCTTGCACCATGGTGCAAGGATGCCTGCGCCATGGGGAGATTGTTTTTGTGCAGGAAGGGGCACCTTCCTGCACAAAAACAATCACTACAGGCATTTTCCTCTTTCAATGCTTGCTGTAGAATGCAGCACGCATTGAAAGAGGAAAAAAACGAGGATAAATGAAAACATTTCTCCTTGTTGCGCCTCGCTACGCCACCCCTTTGGTGGCGTAGCATACTGACGCATTTCCAGGTTTACGAATCCTCGTAAATCTTGAAATGTGTCTCGTTCCATGGGTGTTGCGTGGGAACACCAACAGAAACACCCATGGAACGCCCCTTTCACGCAAAATGCTGGGTGTAAAGGGGCCATATTTACAAGGACAAGAAAAGCCACGCAGGGTGGCTTTTCCTGTCCTTGTAAATATGGGGCAGTTAAATGCGCTGTCAGTGCGTCACAAAAAGTGACGTACTGGCAGCGCAAGGGGCTTGTAAATCTGCCCCAATGAATTAACTCTTCGCCCACCATCAGCCCAATGACCCTCTGCCCTCCCCATGGAGTAGAGTCCCCATTACCAAATATCAGGGAAGAGCTGATGGCTGACTGAAAGAAGTGGGAGGAATTAAAAGCTTTCGCTGTTTCGAAAATGTCCCCTTCAGAATTGGGTGCATTTCAAGTTCTTTTGCAGTGAAATCATTTCTTTGGGTCAGTTGTTTAATTGCTGGAAGATCTCCTCTCCATGCATATGCTATGTTATATGTTATGTTACAGAGATTTGTACTCAATAGTGGACTGTCATTAGTATATCCACACAGCGTTGTCAAAGTTTGGGTACTTTCAGGACCTGATCTTGAGGATTCTGACACCAATAGAAGTCTGCTTTCTGACTGTTTGGCTCCTTTAGTGGATGTGGGTTCGGTTGTATGCGTGCTGCAATGGTTGGTGGTTTTTGGGGTTTTTAAATGTGTCAAAGCTAAGATTTGATTTGCGATCTCTTGGCACCATAATTGAAAATGTATGCAGTAAGCCATATCTAAGTTGTGAGTTTATATTAACAGGAACACTTGGGCAGGGGAGTAGCTTGGTCAGTGATATTGGGGGATGGGGGGGGGTGTTACACCCCAAACACCCGCATGAAGCTACGCCCCTACACCTGGGCTCCTTGGAGAGGCAGGTGATCTTCTGCTCAGACTCAGAAGGCTGAGCTGAATGGTAACTACCTCAAAACTCGCCACAAAGGTAAAACACCGGGCTGCTCTTTCAATTGAAGTGTAGTCATGGATATGAGACTTCAACTTAGAATCCTACTTTTTACCAAGGATTTTAATTATTTTTTCACATCTGAAATGCTTCTGACTAACTGGATCATGCATGCTATTTCGGTTATACTGGGATCCTCACATACATTTAAATACTCATAGAAATTGGCATGCAAATAGCAAAAGACACTGATAGTAGCATGCTAGGGTACCTGAGACTATAACTCTGATCGCAGGATGCCGGGACGCCAGGAAACACAAGGCCATGTCTCTCGCAATCAATGGGCGAGTTCACACCCGCCAGCTATAACTTATTGAAGGCAAGACTAACCAGAATCAAGTGCATTAAGTGCAGGAGTCTGAAATGGGAAGCCTGGTCAGGTTAATTCTCACAAAGACAGAACTGGCATCCAGCAGAAAACTAATTGACTATGTCCTTGTGACCTGAGGAGATATATTGTTGAAATGGACCTCATATCTCGCAAGCAGAACTGGAGTTTCTCCCCATATGAGAGCTCGAGCTCCTATCTAAAATCTTTGAATCAAAGTGGAAGGTGAAAAAGGTTAGGTGCAGGGAAAAAATACCTAGATCCCTAAGGTAAGGCAAGGGGTTTGTCAGGTATATAAAAAAAGAAGACATCCGATTGAGGCATTTATCTACGACCCCTCACTCTCATTATTCCCCTACACCACTTACATTGCCCACAGCTATGAAATCCCACTGATATCCCAGTTGAAATACTGTGAAGGTACCCCATCCCAGCTTGCTCACTATCACACTATTTACGACTGAAGTTTGGCATGGACAAGACCGTACCCTTTGGGCAGTTTAAGAGATTCCAGGTTGTTACATATTTACCGACTTTCTGCGAGACCCCTAGAAACTATTCCTATAAACTCTTATAAAGAGTTATCAAGGTCACTCAAGGTGCTTCCTGCTCAGTTTATTCTAGAGGAGGTTATTCTGCAAAATATGTTCCCATCTGCTGTCCCATCTCCCTGCAGGTCGATTAATTATATTTCAGTAAGTGTTCCCCTAATCTGACATGGCGGTCAATGTGCTGGGATAGAAGGCTTCTGTGTCAAAAGAAGTAGTGGCATTATTCGGTGTGGTTACTCCTGTGCTCCAGTTTTTGCATGTTGCATGTAGTGCTTGGAGTAGACTACTGCCCTCATTCGAGCTTGTGCTGGAGCAGCATTATGCCTTGAAAGCACCAGTTTTAGGAGAAGACATGGACAGAAAAGATCTAAGTGCAGAAGAACCGGACTTTTCAGCAGATGATAGCTTCAGCCTGTGAAGGTTCAGCAGCAGTTGGTGGCAAGCATCTATCTAGAAAAACCAATTCATTCACTGTCTAGAAAACCTCACAGGGGAAACCCAATATTCTCCATCTAGCCTGGGAACCTCTTGAGTTGGATTGAGTCTTGCTGCAACAATGTCCCTCTTATATGACCTGACAATCTATGCCATCAAAAGTCAGGGTTATGACTCAGAAGTTACTGAAGATGGCAGTTCGAAGTTTCCAGACTTTTGTCTATGTACTGACTTTGGGACATCCCAGTTAGAAGTATCATAATGGTCTATCTTTACTTATGAGTTTTCAAGGTCTCAAAATGTTCCAATTGGGTCTTATTCATATTTAAAATTTACATTGATTAAAAGTATATTTTACTTTGGAATTGGAAAGTCTAGTTAGACATTGTTTCATTACTGTGTTTAAATCGAAGTGCAAAGCGGCTTTGGGGGGGCCAGAGTTTTCTCTATGACGAAAACAGAATTTGGATGCGATTTACTCAGGATGCTGTAATTAAGGAGGTAAGCAGGTTGTGTGATACAGGAGTGATTTATTTATTGAGGCCACTAAGTGGTTGGCAAAGAATATCAATAAGAACTGGCTCACACTTAAGAAGCTGAATGTTCATGTGTTGGGAAAACCATTCGTTTTTTATGAAAACCCTCACCCACCAACCTAGTTGGTGGCATGCTTCATCATCGGGTCCCACCCAAGGTGCCGAGTGCACCTCGGGTGTACTTCAACGCCTGAATTACAGCGGAGCTGGTTTTTGTGTGTGCTGAGTGCAGAGCGGTGCAGTGTTTGTGGAGTTTAAAAACTGTCCATTGGGTCCCTTATAGCTAAAGGTGTTTTTTTTTAATGGTGGACCCTCTGGCAGTATTTAAAAAGAGGCGGATATGGGTAGAGATTGAATTATGTCTCTTATATCCTTTAATGGAAGGTCAGGTCTACATGTTTCAGCCAGACAGCTACGTTTGCTGGCTTTCTTCAGAACCTATGTGTTAGTGTTTAAAGTGAAAGAACTTGATGGTCAGGTGTATTTTACGTGACCAATGGTGATGCCGCACGCGCTAAGGTGCGGTGATGAGGGAGGGTTTGTCCCCCTGTAGTAGTTCAAAGCCTGTGGAGAGAAGGAGACAGACAATACAAACATACATGAACATATAATACATTATGCTTCTGGTATTCGCACAATAATTCTGTGACATGATGTGCGCTGTATCCGGTTATTATGCGGAGTAATGCGGGAGTGAAGCGGAAGGTGAATATACCCGTAGTTAAGGCGGTCTTATTAGATTGAAAATTAGATTAAAAGGTGGAATGCTTACGATGAAATTGTCATCACGAGCTACATGAATCCCGCGAGGGGGCACGACCTGTAGTCACACACTGGGAGTGTGATGAAAGTGAGGAGAAGAAGGAGAAAAAGACCCGTTACTGAAAGCGTTCCCAGTCCCAATGGGATCCTCCATGTTTGGAGCGGGATTCCGGATCCAAGAGCCCTACTTACTTCTTCAAGATCGTCTGCCCGCTTCCCATACCTGCTTCGGTCTGCTATTCGGGATTCCGTGGATGCAGATGAGCTCGGGAGAGCCGGATTTTATGTCTGTCTTCTCCCGCCAAATACAATCGTAATTGGCAGTGTACGCGTCACGGAGCGAAGCGGTGTGACGTCATTTGTGGGAGTGGTTGTTTCCCGTGTTGTAGACAGAGAAGGCAGACTATGAGGTCCCCATGTGAGACTGGGGTTCCAAGAGTGTACCCTGTGCCCGTAGAAGTTAACAAACACATGTGGAGTAATGTTTGGGACTGATGTGTTTTTTCAAAAAATGGTTTAAGACCGTGGCTCGTTGTGATAATGGGGCCCGGTTAATAACCATTATCGCAGCGGTAGACCGGGAGTGTGTATTTCGTGAGTGCCCTCTTTAGGTCGACATACTCGAAGTCAAGGTTGTTTGCGGTGCTCATGTAGGGGTAAGGTGAATATAGGAAATATCCGAATGTATGCCCATAGGCTGGTTTGTTCCCCAGACGTATGGCCACCTACTGCGTGTTCTCGGGTGGGTTTTACGTAGGGGCTAGCCATATACATGATATAGGTTCAGTGTGGGAGTAGGGGGCAGCCAAGAGGTTTAGTCTAACTTGGCAGGGGTATATCGTATGTCATTCTATTGCAAGGGATATTATGTGTGTTCCCAGGTTTCACGCCATATTTAAAATTAGCGGTTGTTCAGAGTATTCCAAGGAATGTTGTCATTTAACCTGGTTTTGTGGGTTGATAAGCGGTAAATCCAACGCTGTTTTTTTTGTAATAGAAGATTCTCATCTGTTGTGATGGTGGTTTCGATTTGCTCTATCACGACCCATCTCAGGTCGTTGGGTGTGTGTCCATTCTGGATATAGTGCTCCGTCATCCTCGTGGTGTTCCTTTTGCAGCGTATATTGTTTCGGTGCTCTCCGATCCTGGTCTTAATCTTTCTGCTGGTCATGGCAGATGCAGCAGTTTCCGCATGGGTAATGGCCAACTATGTTGGGAAGGCCCCATGGGTTGAGGACAGTGTTGCCCCTAGGTGTGTGTACCTGCTTGGGGCGTGTTGAGACCAATCGATCCTTCAGACTACCCGCTCTTTTGTAGGAGAAGAGGGGTTGCTCCCATTTGAGTATTCCTGTGTTGAGGATCCGCCAGTTCTTTTGGTTGATTTTGGTTTCTCTGTTAGAGACTGTATTGTATGTGGTGACACACGTGAGGGGGATAGTGTTGTCCACCGTATGGGTATCTTCTAGTAGGGCATCCCTGTGCTGGTTCCGCGCTCTCTTCTTGGTGGAGCGTATGATTTTGTCCGGGTAACCTCTTTGGTTGAGTTTTGCAGCCAGGTCAGTTGATTGTCTTTGAAAGTCTTCAATCCTGCTGCAATTCCTCCTGATGCGGAGGAATTGACCGTAGGGTAGATTCTCTCTGAACGGGCGCGGGTGAAAGCTGTTGAACTTGAGTAGTGAATTCCTGGCCCTTGGTTTATAGAAACCCAATATTCTCCATCTAGCCTGGGAACCTCTTGAGTTGGATTGAGTCTTGCTGCAACAATGTCCCTCTCATATGACCTGACAATCTATGCCATCAAAAGTCAGAGTTATGACTCAGAAGTTACTGAAGATGGCAGTTCGAAGTTTCCAGACTTTTGTCTATGTACTGACTTTGGGACATCTCAGTTAGAAATATCATAATGGTCTATCTTTACTTATGAGTTTTCAAGGTCTCAAACATTCCAATTGGGTCTTATTCATATTTAAAATTTACATTGATTAAAAGTATATTTTACTTTGGAAAGTCTAGTTAGACATTGTTTCATTACTGTGTTTAAATCCAAGTGCAAGGCAGCTTTGGGGGGGCCAGAGTTTTCTCTATGACGAAAACAGAACTTGGATGCGATTTACTCAGGATGCTGTAATTAAGGAGGTAAGCAGGTTGTGTGATACAGGAGTGATTTATTTATTGAGGCCACTAACTGGTTGGCTCCTGTGGTTGTGGCAAATAAAAATGGGGGAGACATTAAACTTTATGTAAATTTTAGAGAGTAGGGGACAAGTAGCGGGCCCATTTCCTTTACTAAAAATAGAAGAGATGGTCTTCCTTTTACATTATACTAAGAGTTTTACAATTTTACCATAATACACATGGCCTGTATGTACCAATGTAAACATTTACATGAGGAGTCAAAGCCTCCAATAGCCAGCTTAACACCAAATGGGGACATAGATATCCTCCAGAAAGCCATTGGGGCTTGTGTCACCTGCCTCCATTCCTCAGAGAGCTAGGATTAATATGTGAGATAATCTACCTACAGTGCAGTTTTATCGAGGGGATGCACTGATTCATGTGATTAATGGGGGATCATACTTAGATGGTATGAAATGTATTAGCTTGTATTGAGGGTCATTGGCTCTCATTGAGGGTTCATAAATGCAAATTTAGAAGAACTTACGCAGACTACCTGGGGCATCAGAATAAAGAGGGGGTGTTTAAAGAAAGAATTATTTAATAAAACAATTGTTCAGGTTCCTATCCCCAGAAATGTAAATGTAATTGGATTTAATTAGCGTTTACTACCCCTGACGAGGCGCTGGTGCGCTTTACGGCGAGTAGCACGTTACTCCGGAACCCAAAGTTAGCAGTTAATCTAGTGGTTATTGCAGTTAGTCGTGCTCTCAAGAAAAAATTGCATGCATTTACTCCAGTTACCTTGTGATATATTAATACCAGGTCGGTGTGATCATCAATGGAGGCTATCTGGTTTCAGGTGAATGGTAGGTGTAATAGGCTGGCAGGAATTAGGTAATGTTAGATTACAGGGGTAGGGTTTTAAAGAGGAGAGGTTAAGCTCTATGAAATAAAGTATCAGCCAATTGCAGAATTACAATAAGGATTGAGGCAGGCATGAGACTGGGAGGAGAGCATTCTCAGAATTAGAAGGTATGCAGAAGATGGAAGGTAAGAGGGTCACCTTGAGGAAAGAAAGTACATCAAGGTCAATTTTTCAGGCAGGGTTTTAGAAGTATAGTGAGAGAAGGCTTTCTGAGATAGCATGCTATCAGAGAATGCATGCTGTAGAAAGAAACAACATTATACATAGTGCTCCATATCCAGGGCAGGCAGCTTAAACATGTGATTCCGAGTGTAGACATTATTTAAACATTAAGAGTCCTAACCTGTTGTCTGCCAAGTCTAGGACAGCTTTTTTCAACATAGTCTGGAGTATCCCAACTTTGGTACACGGTCTGTACGCTGCACAAGGGGAGCTGGTGCCGAAAAAAGAAATGGTCTCATTTAAAGATCTTCTTTCACTATTCTGTTAATTAATGGGTTTTCCTTCACTCACTAAATAGGAGTTATTTGGCATTGGCTAAGAATGTCTCGCCAGGACGCAGTCAGATTATATTGTTTTGTCACCTACTCCCATCCAAGTGTATGTTGTGCCTATTTGTGTATGTGGCTATTGTAGTATAAGCATTGTGGGCCAGATTTATCATAGTGTTGCGTTGCCTCTGCATCACATAAGGTAACACAAGGGCAACGCAGCTCTAAAGTCAGATTTACCAAGCAATGCAAGGCCACCTTATATGGCCCTGCGTTGCTTAGTTAATCTAGAGTAATTAGGAAGACCTTTTTACTTTTATAGATATGTCAGGGTTCTAAACTAAAGTTTATACACGTTTGCCAGCAAAACAGTATCTTTGAGTCAGTTGTTAAAGAATAACTCAGAATTATGGTGGTGTGAGGAGTTTAAGAAAATAATGGAGGACAGCACCTATCTAGCTGCGTTTTGACTAGAGATTTGAATGCACTATCGTAAACGATGCTTTAGTAAAGCTTAAGGGACAGTCTTGATGTAAAGGACTATATGCAATGAGCACACCATAGCATTTGCCCCTAGGACACCAAAAAGCACCAAAAGAAATGTCTCTGTAATCAAGAGGGAGACACCAGTGGTTATATGAGCTATTATCAGAGCCACTGGAATAATGCTGCAGTAGAGAATCAAAGTATGTGGAACGGTTGACTAAAATATACAGCAAAAAATGGTCAATTATACAGCATTAAGCAGAATCTTCAGTAGTATTGTGCTCTTTGGTTTTTTAACACAAATTAATACACAAGGGATCTCATCACTGTGCATCATACACATGTTTCTTAAGATAACAATGTATATGCCTTCACCAGATGCATGAGAGAAGAAACAAAACCTTTTTTTGGCAACAAGGAGTTATCATGTCCACCCTATTCAATTCATGTTGCAATATATCAGGATTTTGTTAAGGCTGCTGACATAGGACCATCCCGTTTCACCACCTTTTAACTATTTAACACCTTAATACAGCAATCAACTAAAAATTGATCAGTTAACCTTTACAAAGAGGCTGACACTGCACAGCTGCATGTGAGGCACATTTCCTTGACTAACTTCAGATGTTTTAAGGTGGAACATTGTTTTTTGCTGAAATATGAAAATCATGCAACAGATGGTGGAATATGTGGCAAATCTGGTAACTTAATAATTATGCAGTAAACAACATAGCCATATAATCACATAGTTTGAGTAGCCCTGGCTTCTGGTAAAATCAAATCATTTGCAAGGGGTACAAATTTCAACATCAGAACTGATCACAAGCCACTGAAGGAGGTGTTTATGAAAAAGGGGTTAGATGCTTTTTTGAGTCGCATTTCTACTTGAGTAATTAGTAAGACACTACCCATTTTCCCTATTACACTTCACCCCCACATCTCGCTCAACAAACCATCTTCATGTAGTTGAACTTGAAAATCGTTTCAGCCGCCATGGCTGAGTGATGCAAAGCCTCGGGTTGGGAGACCTAGAGCAGCTGTCCGGTACAGTAGCACCTTGCGGGGAGTGGACATGCACCAAAAGTCTACAGCAGTGCTTTGAATTAGCAGGTCCTGTCCGGTTCCTACAACCTGCACCTTTTCATTTGAAAGGGATGCAACAAGTAAAATGGGGCAGTACTACCGCTTCTCAGGAGCAAATAGGTACTGTGGGACAGGGAGTCCCTGCAATTTTAGAATCTCATTTCATGCGCTGTTGTAATGTGTGGCCTGGCCCAAGAACAGGCCGCAGGAAAGGCTCCAAATATACATCTAATAGGAAATGTAACTCTGTCTGAAGGACTTGTCCAGGTTGCCTCTCTCCACCAGAACAACGAGAGCATTCTCGGAAATTAATTAGTCAAACGTGTCCTGCAGCCCTGAACTGACTCCTTTTTCAGCCATTCTCTAGCATGGCGTCGTAGCCAACTGGTAAAATAGTTCATTGGGTTGAGTGCTTGCTGCAAAGGCTTGTGTGTAACTCGATTCCCGCCTGACTCCGTTTATCTCCTAAAAACGACAGAACACCTATTCTTTAAGTCTTATTGTGAAATTAAGTGAGTGGTGGTTCAGTATAGGTTTTGAATATAGGTATTCAGTCCATACAAATGAACATAATTACATGCAGTTCAGACACAGGCCATGTACCAAGAAGAGGCTGATGTGTGCCGTGCGTGTAACCAGTCCTGCCGGCCTCGCAGGTGTAGGTAGCTTGTAGGAAATCTCCAATTTCCTAGGTGTGTCAGTATCTTGAATGGGTGCTGACAGTTTACTAATTTAAATAAAAATATGAGTGGTCTTGGTGCATCCTTATGGGATTGGACGCCGTTCATCTTTTGCATGCTCAGGAACTTGCAGACATACGGTTCAAAATTCACCCATGCCTGTAAAATAGGATGCCGTAGCGGGCCGTTGTGCTGACCCTACAAACTGAGTGCTGGCTTGCAGACGCACGGGTCATTAATTAGCAGGGTAGACCAGTGTGTCATATGTATGAGATGCCTACTTACCACAGGCAGCCTCAACACAACAGCGAACACCCACCTCAGAAGAGCACAGCAGCTGGTTCAGAAGGACCTGTCTTATTCCAGGGTCCCTGTGCCACTGGCTAGCAGCACCAGTGAAAGCTTGCCCCTGGTGTCCCTCAGGTTGGACAT
Source organism: Calotriton arnoldi (assembly GCA_963921515.1). Taxonomy (NCBI): domain Eukaryota; kingdom Metazoa; phylum Chordata; class Amphibia; order Caudata; family Salamandridae; genus Calotriton; species Calotriton arnoldi. The sequence goes on from CAWUFW010002576.1 coordinate 599,409, forward strand.
CATTGTATTGTCAAAAGAAGGAAATCCTAATGTGCGACTTTTCCTGGCCGGGAACTGAGGTGGATGTGGACACGTTAATAACGGAATGTACAGAGTGTTGCTGGAAGAAAAAAATCTATAAGATTAGGACATCTCCCACAATTTTCAGAAAGTCACCATCTGGACCCTGGGTAGAGTTTACATTTGGCATTGGGGGTCAAATATCTAGTGAGAGTTAAGTACCTTGTATTCTTCAAGTAGTAGACATATCTCAAGATGGCCTGAAGCTGCATGTTTGGGTGATGTCATTTCTAGAAGCGTTATCAATTTTCTGTAAAAGATTTTCAAGAGGGAGAGATTTCCTAGAACCAGTCGAATAGACAGTGGGCAATTAAGACATCCCTGGATTTGCAGGCAACTCGCAATGAGGCCGACAGTCTGTTGGAATGGTTACCGGGGATAACAGAGGGCTGGAATTACTGGTTCTAGCAGTATCCTCACAGATATATCTGGCTTCTCCCTGAATGGCGATTAACATGTGGACCCCAGAATACCGGGTTCAATTTCACTTGTTTTTCCTCTATCCAGGGGATATGACATACCCAAATCAGCAGACATGTACTGCCTGCTAGGAGGAAGTAGATGGTAAATGTGTAGTAGGGCCTTTTTTCCCCCAACTATGGCAGGGGGGAAACAGGGTGGCAGGAGTTCGGAGCGGATTTAATTCCAGCTGCAGGGACCCTTTGCTGCTCTCCTATACTGTAGTATGAGGGGTTGGACTGGGTGCAGCAGCTGCTTACAGCTCCCACAGCCAAAGTCAGCAAGTCCACGCACATTGTCACCTTGCTTGGAATAAACGAGTCTGGGGTTTGCAGACCTGGTAATTCCGGGTCCAGAGATACAGGAAACTCATAGTTGCCCATAGCAGGCTTACCTCCCCTGGGGGCACCGTCCAGATAATGAGAACCAGTATGGTGTCTTTGAAGTCCATTCTACACGGGTTTGGTGGTTGTGAGAGGAATTCCACTTCATGGCTGCGTTCCTCCTGCACCACCAAACCTTAAATGAGGCCCTATGTCCTATATTAAGGAGAGATTTCCTGCTTTTTGCAGCATTTTCCCTTTCCTTTATTATTGTTCTCTTTATAAATGCTTTCCTTGTCCTTTATTTTCTTGGTTACAAGTTGAGTTTGATCTCTTTTGTTTGATTATCGTTCATAATAGAATGTCATGGCGGCGGCAGTTCCAGTATTTCCAGTGGCATTGGAAGGAACGAACAGTGGATGGTGCTAGAATATGCTGTTTGCGTATTATTACATCAAGCCTGTATATGCTACCCGGGCTCCTCAGCCATCTTTAAGAGTACTTGAGGAGATAGCATCTCACTGACACCTCACTTAAACTCGTTCAGCGCCCCTGCTTATGGGGGCTGATATTCAAACTCTCCATTCACCTTCAAGTAAAGAAACGGGTAATTCGCCATGAAGGGATCTGCATTATATTCCTTAACTTTTATAACAATTCCACTGAGCCTGCCAAGTACCAGAACAGACTTCAAAAGGTTGATTTTAGATTCGAAATGCTGTTTTCCTTTACATTTTATTTCGCAAGGATTTTTTCAGCTCAGGCCCAGACAGGTAAAGAGGGAGAGGTCATGTTGTAAGCCTGGAAGGACCTCAGACAGAGGCTGCATGGTAGCATCGAGCCTTGGGAGAGATACACAGTGCTACCAAGGTGTGACGTGGTAAGTGACGTCCAGAGCTCCAAAGAAGCATTAACTGGGGAGCAAGCACGCCAGAAGTGCGTTATTTTTCCTCCCCCCTGAGGTCGCCATTTTATCTTTAAGCTCTTTAAGAGTGCTCAAAACGTACCCCTTTTAAGGAACAAGTCAGAACGGTCCCTTCAGTGTTGCAACTGTCCCAACACTTGAAACAAATATACTTTAGGATACAAATATTCAGTCTCCTTTCAATTCTACTTCTAAATGCCCTTTCCCTGCTGACGTTTGCAAAGGTAAACAAGAACTATGTTCCTTTAAAAGTGGAGCTTTGTCAAGTAAACCCCTTCCAGAATACCCAGCCCCCATTTCTGGTTCCTTGGTTTTAATAATCTGTTTATAGTCATTACATCTGAGAAAAGTTTCCCTTCTTTTGCCTTAGGTTATGTTTTTCCCCCGAATATGATCCTGCGCGGGACATTCTTTGATATTTTCGAGTTTTTTTCCTCTGCCTGAATTTGTTTTTGATGCTCAGAAACACATGTCTGCATTCTTTGAACCCTACGACGTTTTCATGCAAAGTCTCCTACCTCTCATGTCTTGCGCTTATTCTGGTTTCTTTGGCCACTCAATTTAAAACATTACATCCATCAGTGTAAGCCAACAGTAATGTTTGGTGGCTGGGCCACTCTTCAATTCTGTGGCCTCTTGCTGAGACTACTCCATCGGGCAGTGGGAGAGCAAAAGGTGGCTTGGCAACGTTCATTTCAACTTTAGCTTCTATCGCCATTAGAAAACAATTTAACAGCTTCCCTTATTACCGGCTGGTACATTTGTCGATTTAGCAGACATACGAGGTCATTTTGATCAGCTTCTATAATAATGTTTTTAACAGCACACGGAATATGGTAGTTGTAGAATTGGGTACGGAAATTAGGCTGTTTGCGAAGGAAATAAGAAGTGACTATATGTATGTTTGGGCTGGGGATCTTAACACGAGCAAATGCCAATGTCCCGTTAGTTTAGCCTTTGGCTATTCAGACTGTTATGGGAAAGAACAATCTAATTTTCCTCACGACCCATACGGTGAGTCTATAAATGAAATCTTGTATAGACTCGATATGATTGAGCAAGAGGTAGAGCCAAATGAAGTTTTGCTACCCACAATCCATGGAAATGTACATTTTTCTATTGTAGACCACATAATGATTTCGGTAACTATACCAAATTTGGTCAGATCCCTTAAGATAGAACCTTTAGTACTTAGTGATCATTCGGTGCTTAAGCTCACACTTAACATCATCAGTCACAAGATGAGGGGCCCAAAACAAGCAATACCTATTAAAACAGCAAGTAAAAACGGGGTCAGCCTAAAATGAGCAGGAATAAACGGAAATAAGCTATTAGAAACTGTAGTTGAGGAGAATATTGAAGCCTTTGATATTCGTACCGAATGGGGAGTGAACCATGAAAGGCTTCTAATAGCATTCCATAATTGCAACTGTGGTTGCAGACAAATTGAGAGCCCCAATAAAGGACCAAAGTAAAAACAGTAAGGCCCATGGCTGGTTCGTTAAACACTGCACTGAAGCTAGCATGAAATTAAGGAAAGCGCTACAGAAACGCCTTGAGAAATAGGGGGCATATTTAAGAATTAAGAAGGAACTATAAATTAGCCCTAGCCACAAGGAAAAAAGGAACTTCAGGAGCAGACTTGGGAGAACTTAATATGAGCAGCAGATACTGGTGACTGCATCTTGTTTTGCAAGACCGTCAATTCTCCTTTCCTTAAAGATAATTCTACGCCGACCCTGGAGGTCTCAGTTGCCCCTGAAGTATAGAAGACCCACTTTGGAGGGATCTTTATTCCAAACAATGTAGACATTGGTCTACTTGAGTGCCCATCCGAGGTGGTAGCTTTAGAACCCCTGAAGCCAATCGGCATCGAAGAAGTCACCATAGCACTAAAAAAATAGCACCCTTGGAAAAGTGCCATGGCCAGATAGGGTACTCGTTGACATCTTTAAATCTGTTGAATTGCTATGGGTACCCATACTAACTCAAGTATGTAATGCAGCAGCGCATGGTCACTTCCCTAAAACATGGAGCGATAGTACCATTGTACCCATATTTAAAAAGGGAGACAGGGGAGACCCAAGGTGCTATCGCCTTATATCTCTATCAGATTCCTCTGTGAAAATAATGGGCAGGGTGATTTTGGGTAGACTAGAAGCTTGGCCTCAGCAAAATCACATATTGACTAATTCCCAATATGGGTTCCGAAAAGAAATTGGCATGGTGGAGAAGGGCATCAACTTACATTTGATCATTAGTAAATACACACAGCCAACTCTGCTTTGCAGACTAGAGTAGCGCATTTGATTTAGTGAGCCATGCTAAATTGTGGCAGACCCTAGTCGAAATGGGCACCCAGTCGACATCATATGCCATCTCTCACAGCTGTAAGCCTCTTTAACAGCCTCCCTGCGCTTTGGGAAAAACTGAGAATGTACAGACAAGTTTAGGGTAACAAAAGAAATCAGGCAGGGCTATGTCCTTGCCCTGTTCTTATTTTCATTATAAATCAATGGGGTCGATGCCCTGCTTCAAAGGCTAAATGCAGACACACATAAAATAGGTTCCCGACTCCACCCTAATCTTATTATATGCAGACAACGCGGTACTGATATCCAGGACAGCGAATGGCCTTCAGCTTTTAATTGATAATTTTGTATCTTTTATGGAGGGTAGAAGCCTAAAATTTTACTTAACCAAAACGTATACTATGGTCTGTGGCAATGGGAGAAAGAAGGTTAAGACACAATTCACAACAGGCCAAAAGCTAGAACAGGTAAAGACCTTCAGATATTTGGGTATTTTATTTTCACAGGATTGGCACTGGGGACCTCATCCAAAAATGTACACCTAAACTTTATAAGGGCCTCTGATGTGGTCTTTAGATTTGCAAACAAAATCGGAACAAAACCTATTAGAGAAATCGCAAAATTATATAAAAGCAAATGTCTCCTGGTTGCTTTATATGGGGCACGAAAAACAGTAAACGGATCCAGAATACCTTTTTAAGTAGACTTTTAGCAGTCCCGCGATCGACCCCAGCCTACATAACACAAAAGAACTTGATATTTTGCATATAGATCACATCCATCTTAGCAGTGTGATTAAATGGCACAGTATTTGGAGCAAATCAGGCACCATATTTACTAGGGACATTACAAGGAATAGCCTAGAACTCAATCAGTATGAAAAAATCCTGATTATGGTATATAAATGGACTACTGCAGCAACTGGAGGTAAATTGTAGCATCTGGGTTCCTGCTTGCATTTTGCAATTCAATAAGAAATAATTAAGTACCGCCTTTTTAGGAAAAAGGGAAGCCCATAGAGAATCCTGTGAAATGACTAAGACCACAGTGAAGAGTTATTGCAAGGGCCCGATACAACAGGGGATACAAGGTTATCTGATAAATGTGATCAACAACCAGGATAGATTTTATTTGACTAGACTATGCTTCCAGTTGCTCCATCATACTGTTGCATTCCCTAAATCAAAGGCATGGTCGCCAAACCTACTCATGTGCCCATGTGATGGAAATCTACAACGCTCTTTATGTTGTTCTGCAAACTCTATAAAGATGATTAAGCATCCTCCGACCCCTATTTTTAACACAAGGTCCTATTTATCATCAGGTGGCCTGTGGCTTTCTCGGAAATTTGACAGATGTTTATACTTATGTTATTGTGACCTACATTAAGAATGCAATTAGGAGGCGTAAATCATTGAGCCACCTAGAAAGGCTGTGTTACGAGGAAGAATAAGCAAGGGATAGGATTGTTGCCCCCACACACAAAGTATACCTCTGTATGAAATACTGTGAGGTCTCTTACCCAGTCTTAAATGAGAATTGGTTTTATACGAGGCTTTTATCCGTCTGTATGCACTATCGTTCACATTGATGTGTTTTTCAATGACCGTTTTATTAGGATCAAAGGTACTTTTTTATTATGTATTTGAGAGGTTTTTACATAAACTTTGAGTTGCATCAAATACATTCATAACCCAAATTTTGTATTTCCCATATTGCACTAATAAAAGCTGTTTATTGTGCAAGAGTTTTAATGTATCTAATTTTATCATTATGTATGTATGTGTATTTTTATGCTGGCAAATTGCACCCACAATATTTTATTCTGGCTATGTGCGAGGCTTTTAAATGTAAATATTTGGGTTTGCTCCGCTTTTAAGAATTTTCTGAATACATCCGAATAAAGTTTCTTTTGCTCGAGACTATTTATTTGTAATCTTAAAAGTGTCTGACAGCACGGTAAGCTCCAACGCAGCCCCTAGCCTTCGTCCTGCACGATCGTCTTCTGCTACCCCTAGACCTCCCCAAGTTGGGCTCTCCATCAGTTTTCCACATTATTCACTTGCCATTCACATTGAATTGGGGGGGGCAAGACGTTTCTCAGTGCAAATGTTTTCATCAATGCAGCGGATCTCCTCAGCACTGAAACGGTCTCTGGGCTGACTTTGCCAGAGTTGAAATGACCCTCAATGTTCAGGTCTTAGACTCCTGTGGCTGTACCACTGTCAATGCTTTAGTCATGCCTGCAGTACCAGTGACATCTTACCAACTCACCTGGATTTTTTCTTCCACTGCAATAAAGAAGATTTTTTTATTCTACCGACTTGATCATCTCCTTTTAGTGGCCCAATGATGTTGAAAAACTTATTAGAGCAGAGACTCCGATATCACATCCCTTTCCAACATTAGCGATAATCAGACTATTAGAACAGTTCACAAGCACAATTCCCTCGCACTATATAACCTGGTCCATCACTCACCCACCACCATAAACATGGGCGGCTCTCTGCCAAAAACAGGTCAAAATCTAAGAAACTGGCCTGGTCTTTGTCTATCCACAAACATCTCTTGCACAGCATGTCCCGTTTGCAATCTATGTTTAGCCAATCGCACCATCTTCATCGTCATACTCCCTCTCCACGTTCTGATCCTTCAAGCTACTGGGCTGCTCCAACGGAGCACCCTCCCTACTCAAATCTGTACAACGGCTATCCTATCAGAAGTTAAAAAAGTTCTAAGAGTCCAGTTGCTTTAAGCAAAGCCTCGGTTTACATTTGCCAATAATCAATCTTCTAACTTCAAACCAATCAGCTCGCTCATTATAAATATAGATATGTATCTGAACAATACCTGTGCAATTCAACTGACATGTTATTACACTGTCATGTCCTACCCATCTAAATGACCCCTTTGCTATTGGTCTTCGTAGGCACCTTAGCAGTTTAGCACACAGAAGACTTTCAGTAAACACTGCAACCAAGTTATCTCTTTGTGTGAAGGGTCTTCGGATTGGTATGGTAGAGTTCTCATCCATAGCAGTTACTTCCCAGGACCAGAAGGCATCATTAACCTGCCTAGGGTGCTTGTTATACACATTTCTTATGGTGGTCTTCTGCATTCATGACCCTACAGGATGCTGTATATATTTTGGGAGTTGGAGTGTGTGAGCATGTGCACACACGTGCTCTTGTATACCCCTAGATTTTATAGATAAAAGACCCCATATCCTGTTGATGGAATCCAAGAACTGCGATTGGCTCATGATTTCATATTGCGATATGCTCAAGGATAGTTGAAGTCCATTTCCATCCTGCCAGTTCTTCAGTAGAATGTTTGTGCTTTGTTATTAAGAGTTGTGGCCCGTCTATTTTTAGAACTAGATCTCCTGTTGTAGGTCGCCTGTTGTAGACATCATTCTTCATTAGGAACCAATCCTAAGAATGGTCTCAAAACTGATTGGAACCAAGAGCATCCTTCCCTTCTTTGGCAAAAAAGTAGAAGCAGGATCTTCAGCAAATCCAGACACCTTGTAACCCTAGGTAGTTTCAAGTTCTTCTCTACAGCTTGATCCCAGGAAGATTTAATATTCCTTTGTGCTGATCTAGATTACACGTGGCCCATGAATGATTATCTCCACTAGATCCCTCTGAGCATAATGCAGAGTTTTCTGCTTTTAGTACTTCTAACAGGGGCTTTAAGTGGTACCAAAAATGTGGAGGGACTCTAAAAATACAATAGGTGTGGCCAAAGAAATGGAACTATGAATCCTTTACAAGAGCTGTGGTTTATGTAATCCAGAGCACGGCACAAAATATGTGAAGTAGGATTCTCTGCTTGGCAGTGTGCTAGTATTTGGGTGCCTATATCGGTGTCTTCTCTTATTGCGTGCAAACAAAACACGCAACAAAATGGGGCACAAACCCCTAAAAAAAAGCCAGACCTATTGGCTTTACGAATGCTTGTCAGCACTGATTTTTACTCCATGTCACAAAAAGGAGTAACGATCACCATTCTTCCCTTCGCATGACTTTCCTCTGGAATCTCCCTTTCTGCATTAATCATATCCTTTTTCACTGCACATCTTTCTCATCTGCATGTCTCACACCTAATCTCTTTCCTGTCCATCACTGTTTTTTCACTTCTAAATATATTTCCTTTCATCTCCTCCACTTCAGCACACACATGCACACATTTTATTTTCCTTTGAAATTTGTATAGCCATGTACATCCTTCACACACTGCCCCATAGAATGGGAATTACAATTGGTTCAATGTAGCCAAAATCTGTGCACTCTGCAGACAGGAGGAATACCTTTTATGACAGTGAAAGGCACGGTTAGAAACGTCCACTGTCTTCAGCCTCAACCCCAAAGCTCCCAATCATGCTCCACAATTAACACCTATCCACACCCTGAATTCACCCACACACCTACTGGTGGCAACTTGCCATACGCAAGACTCGTGTCATATACAACACATGTCACATAAAAAACAAAACTACAGAAATAAATCTGTGAGAGGGAAATACTCTTAGGAAATAGTGCCACATCAACATGAGGTAAAACGAGAAATGTTACAGCAACTGCATCATGAACTTGGATTCCCTTATGGCGCTTCCACTCATTGTTGGAAGAAATCGGTGTTTTTGCTTGTAAAGTTAATATCATAAACATAGGGCCAGTTTCAATGTTTGTTTTTAATTGTAGCACTCTGAAATAGAGTACCTGCACTACTAGATTTCCATTTCAAGCAATGAAGAAAAATGTTATTGATCTACCCTTCAAAATAAGTAAGCTAACTTTAAATGTTCAGTACACTGCGGGGGAATCGTACTTTAATCTGAGGGCTGGGGCAGCATGAAATAAGCATTGGTAAATGTAATAATTACTATATACCACAGCAGCCTGGCTGATGTGACGCAATGTGTCGAGGCTCGTTGCTGATCCCCCCTCAGGGGGCTCACTTGGCCCCCGAGGGCTGCGCTGCCGAGCAGCCGCCGAGCCCACAGAGAGCATGGTTTGCCAGCCCTGCCCGAGGCTTGCGTCAGTCTGTGTGGCAGCGCCCCGTGCCACCGCCGTGGGTCTGGCTGGCATTCATCCCCTGGAGGAGGCCCTAAAAGGTCCAATTATGAACGCTGATGATGCAACGAGAGCGTGAAGACGAGGCGGGATCTCGGGGGAGGGAGGAATGCGTGCTCAGGGGCTCGAGCCCAGGCCGAGCTTGCGTCAGACACCTGACGCGGCGGCTCCCCCCTAACCCACCTCTGTATTATGAAACTCTCTCTGCAGGTTTCTCTGCGCTGGGCAAGTGATCGACGTACCCCGAGTCTAGTGTGCTCTAACTAGGGGTCAGTAGACTGAAAAGAGGGGTGCAACGGATGCCCCTTATTGGTTGACGCAAGGGCGCCTCTCTAGCATGAATAAATACACTGATTGATGCATGTTTCAGGGCCTTTCTAACCCAGCCCACTACCTGCAGCGGGCATCTATCTTCCACGCGAGCAGTGTGAAATACCCTACTCCATTTTCCCCCGAAACTTCGACCGCAGATAAATCGAGGCGGAGAGGCCAAGCAACGGAATGAGCGTTGAATTCAAAGAACTCTGCATACATGTTCAGGCGAGAGCAGGGGTGTCATCGGGAGGATCATGCTGGCGCCCATGCCTTGATGGCACGGGGTTCTGCTGACAGCTGGATTTTTATCCAGCACAGTATAAGGACTATTTGGGTTTGGAAGTTCATTCGCAATGCTATTAATAATTCCATATATTGTAATCCGAAGGAAGCATTTTACCTGATCTAAGGCGGTTTAAGGCATGCCCAAGGCTACGAACGAGATCTACACGCAGAACTGTGTGTGCCACATGTTGGGGGTGATGACGATTTCCAGGTGGTCTCGGAGTTCCATGCGCCTACTCTATCACCTGAACCCGTGCAGAGCATGGCACTGTAATAATTAAGTTCGAAAAATCGATCTACATAAAAACTGGCCACAGTTCAGTTGGTACTGCACGGGCAGCAATGACCTATGAGCGACCAGCACGTCGTGGGTTCAAGGTCAGCTCAGACCTTCATGTTCCAAGATCTAGAACATGAGCACCAAACAGTCAGGGAATAACAGATATTTAAGAGCCAAGAGAACATTGTTTTGGAAAGAGTCCTAGATAGTTGAATCTTATATACCCAATTCCTGATTCCCAGGGGAAATTACTTTACCCCCATTACCTCAGATCCATCAAAAAGGGAATGCCCAACTTTAGTCCATGCCACATAAAACGCTGGACAATACCATCCCTGAACCCTCCTATTCACAAGTTACTACTGAAATGTGGTCTCAAGACAGGCCATCACATGAAATCCTGGCTGACTAGCCGGTGTGTGGTCAATTCTCATCAAATGAAACCATCCCAAATAAACCCCAAACGACATAGGAACAATTCCATTAATTTCGGTGGATAACTATTTTTGAATTATTCCAGATTTCGATGGTAATTACATTTCCCTGGCAAATTAGAGTAGAACTGGATCACAGGTGTTCTTCAATATCGAACGAGTAGCTGGACGTTCTAACCAACCAACCGTAAGTGCAGCTATTTCAATAAGACACAGTATCAATGCAAGAGCCTTGGAACAAGCATTGACCACCTACCACAGTCATGCCAGGTGAGTACAAATGTACGTTCGCCCAACCACAGTTACTTTTTATTGTGGCTATGCTTTTAACGTATCACTTTTGTAATTTTAGGCCTGGAGTCCGCTACATCATTTTCTTTGCAAAAGTCAACACCCAGATTGGGTCTCATCTTTGGGTTACTACATTCTAAATTATAGTTGTCATAACGCTACTTCATTGTGTTCCTGCTTTTTTAAAGGTCTGAATCCAACCTCTTACCATGACATTAAGAGCCTCCCATCTCATCAACTGTCCCTTTAACAATTATTAGAAAACTTATTTTGCCATTCTCATGGCATGATAGGATTGTCAGTCTAATTAAAATTAGAAAGCATTTTCAATGGACCAAAACAAAATAACAAGTGTAAAGCATTCTGCTTACAGAGAGGCCAAAGAATTGGCTTTGTGAATAAACCTCTCTGAGCTTAAAAAAACAATGAGGCAGGAAACCATTTAAGGACACATGAAAAATAGTATCACCTAATGTCCTCTTCCTGTTTGCATCCCCAGCAAAATGAATTTGATTAGTTCAACAAATACAATCCACTAATCACACACTCACTGCTACTGAGGGTACCATGGTCATGTTTATCTTCAAGGCGGACATTAGATATGTCTCCATTAGAATGGATTCCCCAAAACAAGATCTCAGTCTTTGCGATTTCCAGTGGAACCACACTGGGGTCCACAAGAAGACAAGAACACATGAAATATTGAATTCAAAGATGGGACCTACCAGCAATGTATATTATCATGTTATATTCATTTCAGATACAAGGCTCTTATCTACTGCAAAGTTACGCTGTCAGAAGGAGCACAAAGGACGAGACACAAAACATTGCCATTGCTGTTAAGTTGTACGTCTGGGTATGTAAAGTTAGATTCCCAGCTTTAATCACCAACAAAAAAACATTGATGTTTTGAGCACATTTCCCTGAAAAAGTTAGGTGAGTACTATCTGGCTTCTTAGGATACAAGTCAAGAAAAATAACAAGCTCAGGCAATCCCAGTAAGAGAAGACCCGTGCACAGTATACACCACTAATCCTGTTAACCTTGCAAGGGCGGAGTGTCAGTAATAGGCAGGAAGCTAGCAGACTGGAGGGAGCTCATTTCCCATCGCTTTCAGTTTATTATTTAATTCGGTTGCAGGGCAGGTCAGAACAGAACACATTCCTACAATCTTTTTCTAGGTTAGCAAGGACTAATAGTTTCAAAGTAGGATACACTTGAAAAGTGTTCAGTGTCCTCTGGATTCTGGACTGGGCCATTCAGGTGTCTGCAGTGCAGGTCTCTGATGCACCACACTGGGCTCCAGTGGCCAGACTCCGAACTATCCTTTCAAACGGAATGGAATTGGCCCAGATGTTAAAAGAGCTCAACAGCTTTATGAGGTGTTCAGATGAACGTTCTCACAAGAGGCTGGATGAGCATGCAGCAAACCCACTGTTGACACAGCCAATCTTTCACCACTCCATGGCTTGAGTCCTTCCATAGAACTGACCAGGGACAATACATAACTCAAACTACAGACACACACTAGGGAAAGAGGCAATACCAGATGAGTCACCCTGTGGCGCTAACTGAAGCCATGGATCCGCAATGAGGTCAGAGTTCAAAATCTATGGTCACGTCACTAAAATGAGGCAAGTGTCCCAAGGAAGTGACAGGACAGCTGATAGTGCAAGACAGTAAACTTCAAACCATGAGGCAGGGCCCCCCATGGAACCTAAACTGGCCTGGGGGTGACACCAGGCTCTGACCAAGAGGACTACTTACTGTGCCCCTGGGGAACCAAGACAAACAATGATGAAAACAGTGCTGTTTGCAGTGACAGAAAACAGAGTGGCCGTGAGCCACTCTGTAACCGGCCATCAGTAATGTTCTTGTCACTCGTGTCCTGAAGGTGTCAAAGTGGAGGGCAGGGGGGATTCACATAATCCACAGAGTTCCTCATACTGTGGATACTTTCACACTTTTAGGGGGACCAGATTGACAATAGCATGTTCGCAATCAAGTACCAAATTGTATTTTTAAATGGGCTAAATAAACAAACTACAATATTTGAAGTGTTAAACATGTTCATAGTTGCTGATTTATAGAACTACTGCGAGACAATATGCTTATCATGATAAGGGTTGGGTGATGGAATTTCTTTACAAGGGTGGTGGTAGCACTAAAAAGTTTGATTAACATTGCTGTAAGGTAAGCCTGGTGAGATGTGGTGTTTGGGTGGCGTTGGAAGGTCACACAAGTCTGAGGGGCAAAAGAAAAAGCCCTCACTGTCACGTTACCTACTATCTCCAAGTTATGTGCAGGATATGTCACATTGGTTATGAGTTATGCAAGGTGACCGATGATATGTCACATTGGTTATGAGTTACGCAAGGTGACCGCGTGAGGGCAGAGGACATGGAGAGCAGCATGTCCAACCCACCTCCCAAAGCAGCCATTTGCAGACTACCATCAAACTTTGAATTATATCTTTGTGTGTTTCAAAGCAGTCTGTTACTGTACGTCTTAAATAAGAAAAACGTCTGAATTGAAAAAAGACAGCAGGAAAATGAACTCACAGTCTCACCTCAAATTATGTTTCTGTTTCGAATGGAATGTACTTAACTAGCGGTCAATGCAAAAGTACTTCCAACTGAAGAAAAAGCCAAAAAAATGAGTCTTTCTTTTTATAGTGTACAATGAGGGCTTCACACAAGCTGAAAATACTTAACTGCGACTGGGCCTTGTGATTGGCAAAAGAGATGTCGCTTGCCAATGGAAGCAGCCTATCCCCCTACTGGGGCGGCATGGAAGACATCTATATGGTATCTAATGAAAGATACACCAAACACCCATCTTCTGCTAATTGTGACTTTTTTTTTTAAAGAAACTGTGCAGGCATTCAGACGCAGAGCTAGGCAGAAGAATGGTACAAAGAGTTATGGCAATTCTTGAAACAGGTGGGCAGAGCTAGGCAAGGTTTTTGCAGATAAGCAAAGGGATATGCAAATAGGCCACAGAACAAAGTGAACTGGGAGGCAGTACAAGCAAAAAGAGCATTCACACCAAAGGGAACAAATGACCAGCTAGGAAGATTGGAAGGTCAACAGTGGTTCGCTCACACACTGCAAAAAACACTTATTCACTTTGAGAACAAAACCCAAAATAATAGGCTCCATTGCAGTGTGGTACTTACAGCTAACAAAGTGCATTTATAAAGCACAGGTTTACAGAAAAGGGTATCTTTCCACTGAAAGAACAGATGTTTACTGTTACCAAACTCAATGGTAGCAATTTAATAGACCTCCAAAGGAAGAAGGGGCGAGTGGACCCTCTAGGATTGAAACCGGTCACCATGAGATCATACACAGACCCCTGCCGTGGATGCATTTGTCACCAGACCAAGCCACTAGTCTCCTTCCATTATTATGACTACATTGGACAAATTCCTAGCAGTGGATTACACCCATGGGTACCAAGTATTTGCCAGAAATATCAGATGAGGCAGATTCTAGAATTGGTTTTAAGATTTTTGGGGAGAGGAGTTGGGCTAGGGCGGTCGACCTTGAATCTGGGGAACTGGGCTCGAGTCTCGGCAATGACGCTGAACATCCTGTGATTCTGGGCAAATCACTTAATCTCCCCGTGCCTAACAAAAATGAATGTGTCCTCATGTAATGCAACTGGTGCTATGTAAAGCACTCTGATACCCGATTCGGGTCAAGTTTGCGCTATATAAAACTCTGTAAAAAAAAAATATATATATATATATGGGGTCAAGAAAGAACATCTGTCTTTGTCCTTTGCCAGAATGTTGGCTCAAGTTCTAACAAGGATAAGTTTCTTATCATTTTCCTTTGTGGCATCATTAAAAAAAAAAAGTGCAGCCTGACGAACAGAACAATCTCTAGTAACCTTCTGAATCTCTCTTGTTGTATTCTGTTGCTTTGGTTAATCTGATAGAGACTTCTAGCTGCAGATTCCTTACCTTTGAACTTCCCAGGCGTCAGGTAAGTAATCTGCAGCTAGATAGATTCTCTATCAGATAATGCGTTACCGAAGGTAAGTAACTTGTTCTTTAGCGATTTCCATACTTCTAGCAAGGCCGTTAGTGCTTTTCTATGAGATCTGTTTACAGTATTCATATACCTCGGCATACACCTTGCAAGGTTACAAAGTGCTCCGATTTGCATTAGGATCTTTGCTACCCATAAGAGCACAAGACTGGAGGTGTATTTGACAGTTTTATCAGGTGCGTGGGGTTTGAGGACACATTGGGCACATGGGAGTTACACTGAGTGTGGGGGGTAGATGCAGCTGTGAATGCAGTAATTACCATCTTTTGGGAGGGCAGAATCATATGTAGAACCCGCTGCTTATGTTGATCAGCGCGTTTATCATGGTGGGTGCAGCTTGCTCAGGTACACCCATAAGCACCGAGGTCTGTGGGGTAATGGGACTTGGGCTCCAGAAATATTTCAGCTCAGGGGCCCAACGTTGCAATGGCAGCGTGTGTGCTGAAGGGGCAGGGAGCAGAGTGAGAGAGGGCAGTCAATAAGCTGAGTGGCCAAGGTGCAGTGTGTGAGTGGAACGGTCAGAACCTACATAGGGTAGTGGGTGAGCAGAGATTGTAAGAGTTTTTAAGCACAGTGGGCAGTATATGTGCATGGGCCAGTGCATGAGTAGAATGGTTAGCGTGCACACAGTGTGTGAGCAGGAGGAGCAGGGAGTGTAGTGTGGTACCCGAGGTGTTAAGGAGCTAAGGGAGCAGGCTGCCGGAAGGAGCGTGTGAGCACAAGGGACAAGATGCACACAAAGCAGTCTGAACAAAACTGACAGGGAGCGGAAAAGGCTGAGCGCATGCAGAAGGGACAGGGTCCGTGAGCAAGAGGGACAGGGAGCAGAGATGGCACTGTTTGAGCAGAGAAGATAAGATAGAACACAGAAGGGGCAAATTGTGTGACACAGGCAGGGAGCACAAAGGACGCGGTGTGAGCAGAAGTGGCAGAGACCTCTGTGTTCGGGCAGAAGAGGCAAGACGCAGCGAGGGCAGAGTGTAAGCAAGAAGAATGGGCAGGTAGCCTAGAGGGGTGTGTATGAACAGATGGGAGAGGCAGGTTAGTGTGTGAGCAAAGTGAGCAGGATGCAAAGGGAGCAGTGTGTGAGTAGAGGGGGCAGGGTGCAGAGGGGGAGTGCATAAGGTGGAAGGCAGGGGCAGTGAATGTGCAGAGAGGACACAGAAGAGGGGGCAGTAAGTGAGCATAAGGGGCAGGGTCTGACGGCTATGTGAGAGAAGAGGGCATTAACTGAATAAGAAACGTTATTTTGCAATGAAATTAACGGCACTGCAAATGTTGCAATAGATCAAACTGCATATATCTTTTATAAGTGTAGGTTGCTACACTCATGGGTCAACTTTGGAGCTAAAGGGCTCTGTCTGGTCTCTAAGAGTTACAGATCAGGTAAATGAGAGCTCGTGTGTGTATGTATGTATAAAACACCCATTTACGAGAAAGTCTGTAAAATGGGGTATACACAACTTTCAGAAAGATAGGCGTGGTTACACACAAACACCAATCACAAGGTCCGACCGCCATTTCCCATTCAACGCACCCATCACAACAGCTGACAAAGTCATTTACAGGCTTGTGCTCTGACCGCAGGGTGACAAGGTCACATACCAACCCAACCAGTAAACGAGGCAAGATGGTAAAACGAGAGCGTTGATCAAGCGGCTACCAACAGAGACGAAGACAGTTACATTTAGATGCAGGTGAGACGAGGGAAGGTTTCACTAACACTACGATTGACAACATGTGCTTTTGTAGTGCTGTACAGAAGCGATCTCCGAAAGCACCGAACCCAGACGTCAATGCACCCAGATATGAAGAAAGTCAGGAATCGATAGAGAAACGGCAAAGCATGACGATTCGCTTCTGCCACATTTAAAACAAGCTCGACACCCACACAAAGTAATCGTTCCAAATATTCTGTATTTGTAAGGAAGGCTCTTCATGTATTTACATTATATTAACAAACTCACTCACAGCTCTCACAGAGATTATTTCATAATCTTAGAAATGATTGCATTGTACAGTATTTTGTTTTCATGATAAAGCGCATGTTGACGTGATTTGATTGGAAAATAGCTGTAAAACAGCTCTAGTTGGCCAAGTCAGACGCCAAACTCATTTAAAACGTTTCAGGTCCATTCTATATTTACATTCAAGCCGTTAACTGGAAGCTTATATTTTAAAAAGGTTCTATAGCAGCATTTCCTAGTAGAAGCCATTTTCACCTATAGAGACCTTTTGTTTGCACATAGAAACGACATCCATCAGTATCAAAATATATGTGTATATATATACTTATATATATATGTACCAAGTAAATGACATTACAGCTCATGAAATAAAGGTGTAGACTGCAGATTCATATATGACACAGTGACATCACATCATATGAAACAAAACCATTGCATGATAGAAAAAAATAAAATAAAAGTGACGGGGAAAAATGCAGGTGCCTCAGCTAGAGCAAGTATTTCAAAAACCTAGACATGTTATATCTTTTGTATAAATACCTACATATAAATAGAGAAATATGGTGATCGTATGTTGATCACACTTTTCTAGGACACCACGGATACAAACGGGGTCAGACCATCACTTGACAAGTTTGCAATGTTAAAATATAGATCACCATAATCTTATTTCCATAAGTGCTTCGTTTACGGCTCCTTCAATGGCAGTCATGAAGGTTGTTGGGCTGAATTCGGACCGTAGCCTCACAGAACAAAACAGAGAAAGTGTTGTGCCTGGGGGTGGGCACATTTGTGGCATGACTCCCTAAACTTCCCCATCATACAATAAGAGGAAGAATAAGGCTACAGGCTCACACAGGCCAGATATAGGTTGGCGCCTATCGTTTCACAAGAGCACTCACACAGGTCAGATATAGGTTGGCGCATATCGTTTCACAAGAGCGCAGCAACATGGTGGCACACCGACAACTGACACAAGTAGGCATGGAGAGAAGGTACTCTCTCTGAAACCAAACTGACTGGGAGAGGACCAGTCATTTGGCCCACTTAGAGCAGGACGCAAACAGAATCAAACCAGTCACTAAACCCCCAATTATGTACTATAGAGTGAACCAGCCAGCCCAACCTCCAGGATGGGTTTCCAAAGGAAATGCAGGAATTATTATTGCCACTTTCCTTATAGGTGGACATCCCAACACCTCAACATGTCGTCCAGGACAATGTGGTATGGAACATTCTGGGTTACACCCCTAAACAATATAGTCAAGTGGGGCTCACTAGACAGGAATATCCTGGGTATGGCCTATTAGTCCATTCACAGCAGGTGCTCCCTACACAAGGACTACCTCAAGCTCCCTCAGTGCTTCCACTGGACTCTGGAGTTCTGTTCTTCACAAGTCTGACTTTTGTAGTTGCCCTTTGGAAGCTGAAACCTCCATCAATCTACTGCCACCTTACACAGTTATGTACTCTTTAAAAGTGACAGTCAGGCAGTTTGCTGTGACATCCGTAATAATAATGTTCCCAAAAAAAGGCTTAAATGAGGGCGTGGGCTCCTTTGGCTCTATCCGCATTTCCACTGGCTCTGGCAGCTTTGCTGCTGGGGCCTCCACTTTCTCCTGCTTCCGCTCGTCATTACGCCTGGACTTCACACATGTTAAGTCTATGGGCTCGTCAAGATCAGAGTCCAAGAGGATGATGTCTGGTGGCTGGTGAGCCACCTGCATATTCACAGGACCCTGAGCTGAGCTGTCCAGGCTGCTAGGTGCACTGAAGCTCCGGCAGGGAAGCAGCCTCTTACATACCTCGCTTTCTACTTCAGTCTCAGAGAGGCAACGCTTTCTGGAAATGGAGTACTGGCAACCTGTATCCTTGGGCACTGAAATCCCATTTAAGGTGGTCGTTGAGGACGGCAAGGGCACTGAATGTCGTTTGGTTGTCAACTGAAGCGGCTGGTCTGAAATTGGCTCAATAGTAGTGCAAGTCTGTTTGAGCCGTTCTAATTGAGATGCACCCAGATCAGCGTCTTCCGAGACCTGCCCTTTGGAGTCACTTATTCTGATCCTTTCTTCAACTCGTTTCTTCCAATGCTCTGGCTTTTCTGCAGGCTTCTGCACAGTCCTCTCGCCAGAAGGTTTCTCCAGACCTTCACCATTCACTGTTGGGCCTTTTAGTTCATGGCTGTCCTCTGAGGACTTGATTTTCACTGCCTGCATCCCATTGTCCATATATTTGCTCATGACTATCACAATTCTGCCATTTTTGTTTTTGTTCTTCACGATTTTCATTTTGCCCCCAATGCCATTGGTAGTCACCACCTCCTTTTTGGGTACACTGATTCCGTTTGGTAGTCCTTTCTTCTCAGTGCCATTAAGCTGGCTGCTAGCAGTGCTTTTTGCATCCACAGAAAGGTCCTTTGCCTGTGGCAAGTAAGTTTTACCAGCAGCCTGGCGCCACTTATCCACATGGCTGGCCGATTGATTTCGTTTGTGGTCAGATGGGGGCTGAGTCACAGGTTCCTTTATAGTGGGATACTGAACATCATACATTTTTGGGTCCGGCTGATAGTGGTGGTGCTTCTTGCTGTTCAGCTGGTAGTAGTATTTCCGCTTACTATTTGAGTGATGTTTGACCGAGTGGTCCTTGCCGTTGGGTAGGTATTGATGGTGCTTCTTGCTGTTCAGCTCATACTGGTGCGACTGGCTCTTGTTTGTGGAATTCAGCTCAATGTTTGGCCGGTTGTCCAGAGAGGAGTCCTGCAAGCCCGTCAAGACGTTGGAGCGCCGTGCAAAGGAGGGCACCTAGGAAGAGTAGAAAAACAAAAGCACAGATTACTTAATTGTCTTGTAGATACATTAATGCTGTAATAACTGAACAGTAAACTTGACATAAATGTTGTCAACACTGAAATCTCTCTGGTAGTTAGCAGCACACCCAAGACCCGATCTGCATGAATGGAAAGTGGTGAGGCCCTCTGAACCTTCATGGAAAATTCAGACATGTTGTGTCAATATTTTAATAGTTTACTCCTAATTTTCATAACTAATCAGTAACAGGGGAAGGCTTGTCCACTACGTAGCTCCTACAAACTGCGGCCTCTCAAATGTATGCAGCCTCTTTGACTGGCATTATTTATACTTTCTATACTATTAACTATTGAGAAAAGTACAATGTGCAGGTCGTATACAGCGACTTTAAACTGTAGACCATGGGACTTCAAACTGTGCTCAATTGATCTTGGGGAGGCGGAGGTGCAAAGGACTGATTAACGGGACCATGCTGAACACAGTGCCGTGTTTTAGTGAAGATAAACCTAGGCTGTGAGCCACTCTGTAGTGGGCCATCAGTAACATCATCTGTCACTAATGTTCTCACTGAGAAGAGATGTCAAGGGAGGGCTCCAAATAATCCCTAAAGTCCTTCCCCCAAATTTCTGATAAATGATCACACTGTGGATACGTTTACTCTTCAGGGAGAGAAGATGGACCACGGCATGTAGTTGTTTGCATTTTTAAAAGGGAAAACTTAACATACCAGCAATATTTAAATGATTAAATATGTTTAGAGCTCCCAATTGTGTGGGATAATTTAAATAAAAAGTACCACAGTAGGGCGGGGCGATGAATAGTTTTACACGAGGGGGTGTCATTAAAAAAACTTGAACACTACTGCTGTAGACAGACGCTTGCTGTACCCATCAACTCACACGCCCTTCCACGATACTACTCTGCTGTATCATGTACCCCAAATAGGACTTTTAGATACATTTATTTGTCCAAGCCACACCGAACCTTGTTTATAAGCGCGTTAGACAGCTTAGCGGGCTAATGCACCCAGAGGCATCATGCATGTTGGCACGGTTTACTCGGCTCTACGTTGGCTAAGAGCACCAGTTCATATTTGCTTCTCTCACCCAACATCAAAGGTGCTCGCTAAAACCCAGCAGAGGGTTAAACTGTTCCAATCCACTCCCCCGGCTCCCAGCTCTGAGCCGTGTAACCTGAAACCCATCTCTGCTTTGTAAACAGAGAGCAGCTGACGCAGCACTGCACGACGCACCGCGACGCAGGGGGAGGAGACACCCGCAGTTTCACTCTGCGCGCGCCCTCGGACTGCAATTACAAACGCTAATCAATGAATAAGGAGGACAACTTGAAGGCTGGATGATTCATACCGAAAGCCCCTACTTAACGGGTGAACCCTTTTTACTGCTAGGACTAGGCAACCCTCCAGTGCAGCTCCGTGATCTCGAGGGCCCAGAGCGGGCTCGACCAACATTTGCTGCCAAATCAGGTTAGAAGCTTCAAGCGAAGGGAGGCTCAAGGCCTTCCACACTTGGGTTTAAAAAAAAGCTTTAAGCTGTAATGCCACTGTAACCAGGCTACTGGTAAGAAGGCTCCAAGTAAAACCCTTCTTTCTATGATGATAGTAGCCCCCACTAACCACAGGCGATCCTGTTATGTGGGAAAGTTTTTTGCCATGCCTAGGATTCATGACGCGTGCCCACGAGAAGCGCACACATGACGAAACATGCAAAACATACGTCGGTGCTACACAGCTATTAGGACAGGACACTCAACAGCCAAGAGAGTCATATAGTTACTCTGCTAACAACCCCGAAGTGCACTACAGTTCACGGGAATGTTGGCATTTACATTTTCTATCTTTAAACCAAAGAAAGTAAGAAACCACCAAGAGTAGAATGTCACCAGTGGGACAAATTAAAATACCTGCTGTGAAATATTTTTAACAAACAAAACATTACCGCCTATGTATTTCTTTTTAAATTCAATGTGTATTTTGGTGCAGTTACCTTGACAAATAGGAACACTTTTATTAAAAACAGGTTAAATATATACCACATCGTTGTACCAGCTATCTAAAAAGAGCCTCTAACAAAAAATACTATACAGTGGGGTTTGGTAGTCTACGGTGAAAGAACAGAACATGTTCAATTATTCAGTAGGATGGATTTTAAAGGATAATTTTTTCCTGTGGTAAGAAGAACATGTCTGTATAAGTGATATTTCCACCATTGCGCTATCATAGCATTGGGCGGCTCAGTTTCCAGCTGCCCACCCCAGCTTCATAGCGTCCCCAAGAACAGGACATTCCTTTAAAGCACAAACCTATCACACCAGTTCTTAACAGAAAAAAACGAGCTCAAACACCAACATTAACCCCGGAGTCCTTGCAACCACACAAACTCACTCTCTCCTGCCACAAAAACACATTTTGAGGTACCAAAATAAACACACAATGGACAATCAAGCTGAGCGGACCATACATTTTAAGAAACTCTTTTCGTTTCTCACGTTTCATGCTCCTAAATGCTTAACTCCTTTCAATATGTTTCACCCTCTTGGGCTGACAGAAGATCTGCGTGCTTTTGAGTACAATGTCAGAAGTCTACATTCTCTTCCAAAATGTTACTATCCAAGTTACCCTATGGAGTGTCCACTTACATGTGCCAAACCTTTCGGTAAACTTTGAGCATTCAACCCAGCTGCATAACACCCTCTAACAATCAATTGTCTTGCTCGATCAAGCCAGTGAACTGAGGATGAAAATATGCCATAGATAATTGCTGGATAATCCTGGGACCCAAAAAGTCCAAAATCTCTAGTGAACAAAACTAAACACGATTTGTTTTGGTAATCCTTCACGCCTAAAATCTTATCCAAGAACTTCAGAGCTTGGGTTGTTACTTCTCATAAACACCACCTCAATCCATTATGAACAATAGCCTACCAAACCAATAACATAATATGCACCTCTTTCTAAAACCATAAAAACATATTATACCAATTGATATATTTCCCAAACCTTTCTAGGAATCTCTGGATGCTTTTATGGTGTAGTATGTAATTTTGGCTCTGGTCACTCAGATCAAAAGCATGACCAATTTCTAGCTGCTTGCTAAACTTCATCATCCTTGCTTGGCCACAAAATGTGTGACAAATCTTATTAGACAGACTAGTCCTTCCCTATCTAATGTGAACTAGAGCTATAAGTTAGCACCAGAGACAAGATCGTAGAAGGAATCTTTCTTGTACTTGCATGTCCAGAGAATTAGTGGTTTGGAGAAAAACTGTTTCCAAGTCTATTGAGTTCGTTCGAACACATGCCACAAGTCCACTCCAACCTAATGGATTTGTGTGATTTTTGGAAACCACATCCAGCTGACGTTCTAACTGACGTTTTCTTTGCAAGCACATTACTATGGTTGTTAATGGCAGCAACCCATATATCACACTGTACGTCAACTTTGGTACCATCTCAAACTACTAAGAAATGAGAAAGTCTGCAACCAAATTACTGCACTTCAACAAATCCACCAATCACTGTACTACTTCAGGTGTTGTTCCATCTACCAGGACACAGTCGTGAGATTGAACCACTGTTTTTTGTCTGGCAGAGACATACAGGAAATTCCCCTCAGAAACATCCTTGATTTATATGGCCACCACTAAAAAGCTAGAGCCTATCTCTAGAATGGAGTACCTACATTCAGAACAATACAAAGTTTGGGAGACATGGACTAACCTATTATATCAACCCTTCCGTACCCTAGAAAAATGTAATGATCTGTTTAGCTTTTATGGAACAAATGCAGATTATCTGAAGGGCAATAATTTACTTTGGGAGTGTGATTCTAGGCATTTGCTATCTAAATGCATTACCATGAGTAGAAATTAATGAGATTCTCATAAGAAAATCAGAACGTGACTAGTTCTCTGCCCATTTCATATCATCCAAACTTCTCAGAAATTATGTCATTTCAGCACATTATTGAAAATAATAATTCAGGGGTGTGGCATCAACTCTTCTCTCTCAAATAAAGGTTTTTAAACGACTGACTTTTGAGGAAACAATTAGCCAAACTAAGCTTGCTGAGGATTTAAAAGATTGGGCAGTGCTAATTCAGAAATCAACAGATACACCAGATATTGGACTTCCCTATAGATGCTAGCATTAGGAAGGTGTTGCATGGAGCAGGCTGCATGTGAACAAGGGGAGGAGCCGGAAGCTGTTAGAGCTAAAGGTAATAGAATTTGACTGAAGAAGGGAGGAGGCAGAGGAAAGAGTCATCCATACCAGATTCCTTACTGGCAGACTGTGGCAGGCACTCTCAGAGCTCTGAGGTCATACTGCTGAACCAGGGGTGGCAGTACACGCTTTTCATCATGAAGTTAAAGGATAAGCTATACATTTTTTGGATTGCCAGTTTGATACCACAGACCATGAACTTTGGAGTGAATCATGCAGCTCATGCATCCAAAGTGACATTCAGTCTTGCATTTCAGATATTTTAGAATTCTGAAAATATGAATTCAGGTTGACTTATTTACACAGATGTTTATTCATGAATAGGAGGCCAGCTTATCAGGATGCAACTGACATGAAAGGGTGAGACAAGGGAGATTTCTCGTTTGGAAGGTATGGCTGGTTATTGGGTACAGTCTATACATACATTATCTGAATGAACAATGATCTGGTTTGGATTGGAATGAATGAGGAGAGTTCTGTCCAGCAAAGATCTGAGTAGGAATAGTCTGAATGAAAACTCATCCGAGGGGCATTGATTGACATGAGTTAATTTGAAGTGAGAAGTGCAAAGGGTGGTAAAGAATGTGCAAGTCTACCAAAGGGAGTTGGAGGACTACAATACTGTAACCTCTGAGTTGCATTGCAATAGGATATTCCCTATAACTTTTTACACGTGTATTGCAGCCCTTCATGTGTTGTATAAATATATATTAGGTTATCTGCATTTTAGGAGGCATGCAAGTCACACTTGGGCACTTCAGAAGGCTTGATAAAAGCTATACCAATTACTTTTGCAAACATTTACACAACTTCCAGATTCGTTTCATTAGACATCAAACCAAACACCAACTGCTAAACCTTAATTATCTCAATCTGCCTATCCCAATTATTATACAAAATAAGCAATTATTACAGGATTTTTTGAAGTTAGAAAAAACAAGAAGACTGTTGTCGTCAACTGCATTGCCCGGAGAGTGGCATTATAATCCTAGCTTTTCCACTTCTAGATCAAAGCTAAGAAGTGTGGGCAAACCACTTTCTCACTCTGTTCCATGGTCTGTAAAATAATGTTTATAAAATCATGGATGCACTTGCTAAAGACTAAGCAAACACCAGGAGTGTGCAAAGTTCTAATTAGGTTAGTGTAGTCTCACCCAGGTAAGGGTTACTGGACTAATTCGCGGAGTTGCCCTCTTTTCCTAATATTACGTACTTCCATGGTATTCTCTTGAGAGTTGGTGTCGTGAACTCACAAGTATTTTGTACGGGAATGCTTATTTTGCTTAGCCATTTCTCGTGAGTGACAACACGAATTACACTTGCCTAGAAAAAAAATGGTTGCAAAAGCCCCACTTTGCAACCCCTGTGTAGTTTTTAGAGTTTAAGAAAAATACAATATTTGCGAGAAAAAGAAAATACTAATTCGCATACCCTTTTTAGGGGCCTTGGCTTAGGGAGTTAAGCACTCGTCGTTGATGGCTAAAGCTTCGTTGCCAAGGCTTATATGAAAAGGGGTTGTTGTTGTACTACACAGGCTCTAGGAGGTAAGGCAGGTGTAACTCCAGCAGATGATAGAAGCAAAACCCACCTTTTCAGACTTTCCCGTGCACCTATTCCTTCAAGCCAAGAAGTGCATTGAAGGAACTGTGTTCTCAGAGCTGCACCACATGGATATACTTCTGAATTACACACCCCTCCCCCTTTCAGGATAGTCATTCCGACGGTCCAATAAAGAAATGATGTACCACCCTGGGCTGTTCCAGTGCCCACCTGAGGTCAGGGACAGCAGCCATTCCGCGCGACAGAGGCTTTCCTTACACACGTAAATCATTCATGGCCAATATCCGAGCCCCCCCAGGAGCAGGTGCCCGGGGCAGACAGCTGCTTGCAACGGGGAAGGCTTCACCGGCTCAAGGGATGCCACTGATACATGAACAGATCTGTCAATAATACATGAGGGCGTGTATTTATCCAGGCAGGGCGGTCTCCGGAGGGGCAGGCCCAGCCATCCTCAGCGCCATGATACACCCTGCTGGCGGGGCCAATGAGAACACACGGTTTCAGACCACTGCACTGAAAAACAGAAGGGGAAGAGTCAGTCATATGGCAGGCTTCACCTGACAGGAGACCGACTGCCACAGCCCGCTACCCTGTCAGAACCCCACCCTCTGGTAAATCGCAAGGGGTCTTTACAGCCCCCCTTCCCGGGGTGTCTGAAACCGCCTTCCTAGCTCTGAACGCATTAAAATGCTCCGTTCACAGCAATAATACATCTGAGGGAGCAGGGAATCCACGGACTCGTTCTCCGAGCAGCCTGGCGAGCTATTCTGCTGAGTTCAGATGTCTGGCATGCCCAGGCAGCTCTCGGAGAGAGATTTAATTTGCGCAGGGACGACATCAGCCACAGCTGTAGTCACGAGACTAGACAGGCAGATTGCTGGTCACCGACTCCATGGCCGGGAATGGTTGGACACGCAGGGGGGGGGGGGGCAGGGGGAAAAAAAAGCATCTCATTCTGGGGAACAAGGTCCACTCTTTCCCTCCGAGTACAGAACGGCTCCTTCCCACACAGCAGCCTGTTTACACTAGGACACACTGCGGGGCTGGGCAGAGACAGGCCCGGCACTGTTCGGCGTGAAACAAGATCTGCCGAAGTCACCGTGACAAAGCGCGGGATCGGCCTGGCACGGACATTTAAAGCTGCAGAGCCCCCGCTAACAGCGTGCTCAGCAAAAACACCCGCTGGGCCTTTTTAATAACATTTGAGGTGCACTGCAAGAGCAAAACTCAGAGCGCACTCCCTTAAAGCTGCATCTGTGATACGCTTTACCTTCACGTTATTCTATTTGCATTGATGCTGACAGGATATGTGGGCAGGCCTAGTGGGAAAACCGTGCGAAAAATCTAGGTTTGCCGATGTGACTATGTCAGTCATATGTCAGCCCTACCAGCCTTTCAAAGGCCATTGTTCCTGGCACTTCCCCAGACCTATCTGCACATCAGAGGCAGGTGAGCCATACAGGCAGATTTTTTTCTGCCAGTCAGGCTGGCCTTTTAAAAGTTTGTACCTAAATTCATAGAAACTGACAAACCAAATTACCAAAAACCAGGATAATGGAAAAACAAACTAAACGCAATGGAAAATGATCAAAAATAAAAACAATCTAAGAGCAATTAAAAAAGAGCTAATTACTAAACATTTTTTTAAATATATGTTAAATGGAAAAATGTCTGGATACCATTGAGAATCTCGATAAGGAACATGGTTTTAATGTTAATGCTGGTAAAAAAAAGAGGTAACTAATCGTATGGAAGGAGGACCCATAAAAGTGTGAGGAGGGAGCATATGGGGGAGGGGGAAAAACGAAGGGGTTTAAAGAGGGTGTCCACTCACCTCTCCCACCGCCAGAAAACAAACTGGGTAGGGATGGAAAAGGGAGATTAAGAGAGACAGAATATGGAGGGGGGGGGGGGGCGTGGGCAGTAGGAAAAGGATTGGGAATGCAGAACCTTGGTGAGGACAACTCTTTAAACACTCAACGAGAGACATCACCCAGTACCAGGATTTGGGAGAGAGGTGAAATGACAACTTTGCAGAAAAACCAAGAGACAAAACATTTAAAAAACAAGTAAATGTCAATTTCGACAAAAAATACACATTATAAATGGGTTTCTACCAAATGGCAAATACAATTCCTTTGGAAATAGAAAATTAACAGTTCGGGTGAAATGGCTTCTCAGAACCGACATTCTAGGAATGAATTTTTCTATAAAATCCCACACAACCAAGCAAGGCTCACCCTCACCCAGCCTACCCTCCTTGCAGAGAGGTAGGCGAGCCAGAAACCCGGCTGCCACTTCCATAGCTCTACTGGCCCTTGGAGTGTGCTTTGCAACACCATATATATACAACAGGGTGTTAGAGAAAGATATTATGTCCAAGTCTCACCTGCACCAGCACTGCCTTGGCTTTGGGCCCTCGCTTCTTGCACCCCAACAGCTGATCCTGCCGCTCCCTGCAGAAAGAGAAAAAAAATAATCAATAACAAATGCAATTAAGACAACCTTTCCAACACCGCAGCGAAACCTTAAACCACCTTTAACAATCCATCTAACACATCAGCGGCCTATGAAGGGGGGCTCCGAGGGGGTGGGGCTGTACAGCTAACCGCACAGCAAATACACTCAAACACATCACTGCTAGATCAGGACAGGGCGCTTCCAGCAGCAGTAATGAAAGGGGGCAGGAGGGCTGGGAGCCGTCAGCAACCAGAGATGGGTTTATTTATCTGAATTCTACATCCGAAAAAACGTCGATAATGGGGTTATACACGGTTTGCCGTGGAAAAAAATGGTTTGTCTGGCGGTTTTGTGTAATATCAACAAATATACGAATCAAACTTATTTTAGAATCTCAAAGCTATAACACTATACACAATCAAGAAAAGGTTTCTTTATTTCAGGGCAGCTTATTCCAACAGTCCTCCAAGAATACTCACAGGACTGGAAAAAGACCGAGGCGTTTCTTGGTGGTGGACGTATGCCTGACCTGTGCGCCAAGGGGCAGCTTGTCCAATGCCAGGAAGAGAGGCCAGACCCATCCACAGGGAAAAGGCGCCCTATTGGGCAAAGGCCTAATCAATCCCAAATACAAGGAGAGCTTCCATCAGCTCCGCCAACATGCTAATGACCTCATTACGATTCACATAACGAGTCGTTGCCTGAAACAGCACCACCTCAGCCCAGAGAGGGGGAGGGGGCGCCGATCTATTTATTCAGCAGCAAAATTAGCTTCCACGTACAGAGGGGGTTGGAACGGGCGAGCGCTGCTCAGATCATCGTCCAAAGAACAGCCGGGAATTTACTGCCATTTAGAAAGCCACGCCGGGTTTAAAGGGATCTCAAGGGCCCGGAGGGCTGCAAGATGCGATTGTTCAACAATTACAGATATAACTCGTCAGCGACCTGTGTCGGATACAGCAAAATGGTTAGAAAACCTTACACCCTACCGAAAACCAAAAGCCTCACCCGTCGGTCTAGCTCACTATATACCCAGTGGTTTAATGCAAAAAGACACGAAGAAAACGCTGCTAGAACCCTAGAAGTCCATTTTGACCGGGGCTGAGCAGGGGGGCCCCAAGGTAATGGCCCCTCCCCATGCCTGGCCCTTTCACATTCTGCCTCGAGCACGCTCCGGAATATAACCCACGGAAGGTCCAATAGTAGCATTCCCTTTGCCCCTCGTTCTATCACTCTCTCCCTCTGCAAAAACAAACAGGGAAAAGAGCCAGGTATTTCACGAGCCTTGTGGTTATTCCACATTCCGGGAAAACACTCCATTTACGGAATTTGCTACAGGTATACCAGCCCGCAATCAAGGAGAGCAAAGTTCAGGTAAAACATGGCGACTGCATGGTTACAGGTCTTTGGTGCACACAACGATGCAGAGAGGTGCGAGGGTAGGTGAGTAGATATGAGAAGATAAGATTAGCTCCTTCCTGCTGTACAGGAGAGTGAGAATTGGGTAGAGGGAGAGGTGGGTTTCCTTCAATGGAAGTGACTGCATCAAAATGCTAAGGGTAACTAAGTGACTTCACTCACCTCGATACCACAAGGAGTACCATCGCAATTATTCCAGCCATGATGGCGCCAGAGAAATTCTCACTAGG
This sequence comes from Calotriton arnoldi, assembly GCA_963921515.1. Taxonomy (NCBI): domain Eukaryota; kingdom Metazoa; phylum Chordata; class Amphibia; order Caudata; family Salamandridae; genus Calotriton; species Calotriton arnoldi. The sequence goes on from CAWUFW010002576.1 coordinate 628,915, forward strand.
TATTTGATACTGATGATACCAAAGATAGCAATTACTTAAGTGGGAAAACTACTGTAGGTGAAATATAAGATAACAATGAAAGTTAAAACTGTAATTTTATCCCCCGTCGAGTCCATATAGTGTTGCATCATATACCCAGCTACAGTTCACATGCCAACAAGTACAAACGCATGTGCCCAAATATAGTCTCACATTCTCAAAGCTCTAAAGCGCAGGCACATCCATTATATTCCCTGGCACATGCAACTCATCTCGGGTACACAGCCAAATGTCCAGGGCAGCCATGCTATGATTAGGTGCAGTCACAGATATCCAGTACGGCACCATAATGCACTGATATATTCTTACATGCAGCTGAAATACTCATTACTGGCACATAGTGAAAAGCTATTGCCTAAAATACTCAGCGCAGCCTCATGCACAGGTATAGCCGGTGGTGTTGCAAGGATGCCATGAGCCTAATACAAGCAAAGAAACTACCCCCTCTTGGGTAGTTAAAGAAATAGCCAAAAGTGTGGTGCAGTGGGCCCCTCATATCCCTGGCCACGGTGCCACTGCACAAATAAGAGTGATGTCCTTGGGCTTAGCCTCAAATGCCCAGTGCTGCATCACAATGTGCAGCTATCACTTAAAAATGCCAAGTGCGGCCTCATAATGCCCAATACAGTCTCTAAAGTACAACAATAGCATCAAACATCCAACAAACAGTCAGTACATGAAAGTTTAGGCTTAAACAACAAGCGCAGCCTCAGAACACTTGGAGATAACCTTAAATATGCCCAAACCTGGTTCCCCGTTCCAAAGTCAGCAGCTCTGGCACATAGGCCACATCTCCGCCTCATCTCCGTTTTTGGGAGTATTTCTAACAGTATGCCTGTACCCTCATGTTTGGCGGAAGGGTATACCAAACTTTGGGGCTATTTACTCAGACACAAAATAACTTTTTTTTTAAGCTTAACAGGATTGGGAGCAGCGGATTTTGGTCGGGTTAGGGTGCGGTCGTGCTTCCCCTCATCCTTATAGACTCTTTGGTCGAAAGGTTTAGGAGAGCGGGGGCAACTTAAACACGGTAGACATCTCCTTCTAGGACAAACAGTGCTGGTTCTTTTGTCACCCGGCTACACCGGAGGGTCAGTTCTGCTTCTAGGAAGCAGGGTTAGCAGAAGTCAGGTCCGAAGTGGTGACCCCGTAGCATTGCCAGATCAGAGTGGTATAAAAGGTTATGTTGCTATGACCGTGACCTTTCTTCCATGGTCCGGGATGGACCCAAAGCCACTGTTAACACAGGGGTCTCTTTTTGGTACTATATTCTTGTCGCCCTCAAGAGTGCCTCACATCTGCCCAACAAGCCAGTGTCGGGCTACCAGAGGTGAATAGAAGCTAGGGTGGTTAGCTCTGCTTTCATTGGGACAAGTCTTCAAGACTTCTGGAAGCCGACTGGTTGCCCTATCGCAGGCCTGGTAAGGGCCTATTCCTTGCCGGTCGGTTGCACACTGAAGGACAGAGGTGAGATGGGGGAAATCAGGTGCAGACATTGTGGGCTTCTTGAAGACACTTGAACACAGTTTATCGGGTGGTGGGCAGAGGAGAATCTGGCTACTAGTAGAAGAGCCGGTGATAGCAGAATTTAGTTAGCATAACCAAGAGTTTGGGTCAAAGCAATGAGCCAGACTCTCACCTGACCTAGATTCTCAAATTAGTGCTTGGAAAAAGGCCAGGATAGAGGACTCTGGTCAGAAGCCAAATGCATTGTCGTATGTCCATGATGTCCCTTTTCAGCCAGTTAAGGAGACAAGGAAAGCAGCCAAAAAGAAGAATTATAGTGAAAGTGCACCAAACATATCAAGGAAGTCTGTGTGCTGAGACACCATGAAAAGTTGACATTTCAGCAGTGAGTCTGGTAAGTGAAGAGGACATTCTTCATAGTGGAAGGATATCTGCCCCAATGAAGACCAGCAGTTGAGGTGGTGATGCCCCTGCTCTCAAAGTAGAGATCCAAAACTGAGACATGCCAGCCCTAAACAACTCAGCATTGGCAGCAATGATGTGGGTTTGTTAGATTTCATTGCAAGGGCACTGATGGAAAAACCTGCAACCATGGCTGCTGATCTTGGAGGCACCATGCGCATCTCATTAGCAGCAGCATGTTCTCGCAGCATGGACAGGGCTCCAACACTCTGCCACTGCAGATAGCAAATTTGTTGGCGACTGTTACAAATTTTATCCCCCCTACAGTAAGTTATATGGGGGCAAATCCTAGCACCGAAGATTCAAGTTAGGAAGTATCCCTTCCTTAAATAGAGCTTTGCAGACTAGTGTATTGGCTCAGCTTACTTGGCCATTTCCTTCGCAATGGCCTTGTGACACCTCTTCCAGTTGGCAGATTTAATGGCTCGCCAAGATCAGCGACTGCCCATACTCCTGCCTTCTCCACTACCGCAATCTGTCCCTCCAGTGATACAGAGCTTGGATCACTAGGGTTTAATGCAGATGCCAGTTATAGAAGAGGCAGGATGTGTTGCCGCTCAGCTGCTGAAGGAGCCGGAGAAGGAAGAGGATAATTTGAAAGCAGACAGTTGTGGCTCCCAGGACAATTTGACGCAAAGCAAGACAAAAAGCATTAACAAAGCAAACAAGTTTGACAATTGCACTCGAGCACTTACAAAAGGGACTAAAAAATGCATGTTGCACTGCAAAACAATCAAAAGTATCCCTTTTTCTATACAATGCATGGATGAGAATTAATTCAAAGCCTAATATGAGAATATACTTTTCAGATGTAAAATAGTCTCTCTTTCATTATATTGGAAGGCGAAGCATAAAGAACCAACAGAAAGAGCATCAAACTAAATACTTCTGTGGGCTGATCCAAGATGTGATTGACAATGTCGCAAGGCAATAGCTGAAGGCTGGTGAACCAAAGAAGAAAGACTGTATAGAAAACATTTTCATTACACTTCAAACCTAAATAAAAAAGTAGGGATCAGAAGAACTAGATGAGAGCCAAATAATAGAAAGGTCAGCGTCTATTCTGTCCAAGTGACTCTGAAGCCTAAAGAGAAGCTCTGGAAGGGCCCTTTGTGGAGATGTTCCTTTTAGTAAGGGCAAAGTGGAGGAGGGTGGAATCATCAGACTCCAAAGGGTCTGCAGAATACAAGAGACAGAAAGTTGAGGACAATATTACTGAATAGCGGTTTGCTTTCCAAGCGCATAAAACAACTTTGAGCTAGTCGTACAGCTTTTCTATTACGTAAACAAGTTTTTTTTAAAGGCACAACAAAATTATGGGGCACATCATGGCTCAATTATGATCACGATTTATTAGATAGGCATCATGTGGGATAACACGGTAGGCACAGTACAGTTGGACTCAGTTTCAGGACTCCCACAGATAGCATTGCCTTCGACATGGGGCTACAAGAAATGTGCTTATTAAGCATTTAATAAGTCATGGCCTCCCGCCCCCTCCGCAGGCACCTGCAAAATCAGATACACTTGTTCTACTGTGGTCTTGCATATCACCCAGAATCTCACTGTTCAAAGAAGTCGAAAGAACAAGGAGCCAATGAACTACAGCCACTGAATGCGGCAATGTGCCATCCACTGTAAAGATTAAATTTTTCGTTATCATGGCTTAATTAATACTTAGATCACAGGACCCCAAAGGAATTATATTATGGGTTTTCTGAAGGTTTCAGGATTCCAGCTATCAGCATGTAGGGTAGCAGTAGCTGTAAGAACCAGTTACCTGTTTCCGCTAACCCAGGAACGACAAGAACAAATACTGAGAAAGAGATGGGCTAATGCAATATAGCTGGACCCTTCAGAAAAACCCTCTATGGATGGGTTTGTTTGTGTACAGCTTGGGTGGGAAGAAAAAAAGAACCACAGAAATTAGGATTGATTTACAAACTATTGTTGCCGAAAGGCACATTTGTTAATTATGTAATTGACCCACACCGTATATAATATGTACTCATTTTTTGTTCAATCCCTAGAGAAATTGAAAATTGGGTCAGGGGCACACCGTTACCAAAGACTGACACTGAACCAGCCTTAAGATTAGTTCTGATGCTTTCATGTGATATCTACTTGCACGTTTTTCAGTTTGAGGGAGCGCTCTACTATGACAAGTTCAGTACATTGATTGAATGGGGTGTTTTGCCAGTACATGGGTTCAATAATGCCATTAATTAGTCTGACTCCTCCCTTCTCATGAATGCACAGACCTCTCACAAGTGCACAGTAGCATTACCTGACTTCATTCGACTTAAGGAAAAGACTAGTGAGTACCACTAGCGAGTGAGAAGGCTTTGGGTCCCTCCACACCTTTTGTATTCTTAGGGATTGGTACTGATTCACAGTCTGTCATGTGAGATTATCCCAAGGAGAGACTCATTACAGCCTGATAGTCTGCTGCTGAGGGCTATACAGGTTGTTAAAAGGCCTGAACCTGAGCCATAGGCCAGAATCCTAGGCGCAGGCCTAGAACGAGGGAGAGGGCCTTTAACAACCGGTATAGCCCGAGGCAGAAGGGCTATTAGAACATTCCACCCAATAAGAGTAGAATGTTCTAAATTAAAAAGGGAGAAACAGAAGACAAAACATTGGAGTTTCAGGCTTATACCAGCCATTACAAAGTCCGGAGCTACTTCATTGTCTTCAGTGGCGTTCTCAATTGTCTACTTATTCTTACAGTCCATTGAAATGTGCCATGGGGTGGAGTACCTCTTTAGTAATGCAAAAGAACTGAATTGTATTACGCCATTATAATTTATCAAACGTTTTCTCTCTTGCAATGTCAGTGATCGGCATCAATCCAAATAACTTTTTGCGTTCCCGATAAAGGTGACAATCAAAGGGGCCGGTTTCGGTTCAAGTCAGGAGAAGAAGTTGGCAAGCTGCTCTTCAACATTAAGTGTGCATTGAACTGCTATGATTGTCTTGAATGTGTTTCTAGCAACTTGGTGCTTTATTTAAGTGTGCCATGGTTTACGATTGTGTCTATGTGATGAGCCACTCATGCATGCCATATACTGCAGCAAGGATCTGACAGTCTAAGATGACATGAGCTATGAAGCTCTCCGGTAAGACATTCAATTGGCTTGGCAACTGAGATTTGTGGTTTGCATAGCTGTGAAGACGGTCTCCAAGTCAAGATCTCATGAGGTGCTCCAGTCGCCTAATTAATTTATCCTCCAACTCTGCGTCAACGATTAGGTCGAAAAAGGTTACGTGATTTCTCTTGGTTAGGTAAACTGACATGAAGGTAATAATAGCGTGCTCTGATACGATTCGCATGGGAAGGTAGGGATCAAGCATAGCGGCTAGGTCTATGAATGATTAGGTGAGGCGTCTTAATGCTTAAATGGTGAAGTTGTGTAGCAGACATATGCTGCATAAGTTGATCAGAGGTGCAAACATGTTCCAACATTATGGGGTGCATTTATCAGGTCAGAGCACGGATGTGTTTGAGGAGTCTTTGCATCCCCTTGCGAGGGTTAAGGACCTGGTTGTCATGTACACCCCTGTGGCAGTACAGACTCTCTATAATGAACTAAAGAAAAAGTTCCTAATAAATACCGCTTATTAACACTGATTGGCTAACTTTTTTTATTCTACATCTCCCCACAGTGGTTGAGTCAATGAGACTAAGACTTGAGCAGGGCATCAGGTGAAGGAAACTCCATTACCTAGTGGGTGTGGCAGAGAAAGGTTGGGTCGAGGGCTGGCATGTCCTCTCATCGGTTGCACACTGAACAGACGTGTGGGTGGCTTAGCCTTAGTGTGAATAGACAGAATGGAAATTTAATTTTGAATTATAGTGTTGCTGGGTTGGGGGGGTGGCAACTTACCAGTGCTATGTAAAAATGAATTGAAATGAAGTGCTGAATTACGTGAGTGTCAGATATATGAAAACCCTTGTTAATCCAACCACAAATTAGGATCATATCTATTTAGAGGGGATGGGGAATCGACACCAAATGCATGCCTGGCCTAATAAAATGTCAATGTCTAGAATGAAGTGTTTCTATTCAAAAGGAATAGGCCCTTCGTAAACTGTTTGGAAGATAGAACAGTTAAAATGAAACAGCAAAAGCAAAACGTGCCAACCTGGCTGTTTACAATGTATCTCTAGAGCACGAGTGGCATAGCACAACTATATCTTGAAGTCTGGTGAGGATTTTGTGATCAGTCTTTCCCACCTTCAATTAGCAGGTAGAAAAAGGAGGGTAAAAGCGCAAACGATAAGTGAAGGTTGTTGTGGGCCTTGGATCAGGTTAGTAAGATGGAGTGCAGTAAGTGAATGGTTAGACCAAATTTGGGATTGGACTATTAGAATGTACTTGTGAACACTGGGTCAGTATATATGCCCAGCGTGCTGCTTCTCAGCATACTGATTCACCAATAATCCTTTATGGGTTCCAGAGTAGAATGCTACTTGCCAAAAAACGATTCAAATGCCTTGTCAGGGGTAGTAAGCGCTATATAAACTCAATTACAGTACAATACAATTTAAGGCTTCCATGCTCTTTGCCATGTTCAGTCATTTTATGCTCTTGGATGTCCACACACAGGTTGCAGTGCCCTAACAGCATTTCTTGAGCCAGGGCCTGTAGGTACATTGTCAATTTGATGATCTCATCCAAAAATGTACTTGTCCCAAGCAAGGGTTGTCCAGTGACTGCTTCGACCAAGATGCTCATAGTTCCCAAAATTTTCTTAATGAATTTGCAGCCCAGAGAAAGAAATTCATCCATAGTGGCGATTTAGTGACCGACAATCTAAGTTTGTCAGACCTTAGATCTGGCATTTGTTCTTACCAAATGTAGTTGAATGTTATGGATGAGTTTGTTGTTGAGTAAATAGGAAACACCACATTCAGTAAATGCTTGTAGCACTCCCAGGACAATAATTCTAACCAGAGTTTGGAATCATCAGCATACTGATAGAGTCAGTTGTGGATAAGCAAGTTGCCCCGGGTTTAGTATACATGTTAAGGTGGATCTCTATAGTACCCCACAGTTAAGGGAGCGCAAAAAGAACTGTACCCCCAGTGATTAGGCTTACGAAGGCACCATGCCCCACTTGCAGGGAAGCTGGCTTAGTTCTTCAGCACAGCATCAAGCTTGATACGTAGATGTGTGACTGAGTCTGTAGATCCCCGTGTTCCTGTAGTTGCACACTGAGGAGCAAAACGATTGCGGAACGCAAACATTTACTTCAGTTCTGGGCCTTCTTCTTCTATCCCCACCTCTGCTTTTGGAACTCACTACAAAAACACCTGCAATACTAAAAATTGGGTGTTCTCTGGCTCACTCAAACAGGGTTATGGTCCATTCTTAAAATGCAATGCACTGAGTCCTGGTCTAAAAATCAATACTCCGAACCAGAATTTAAATGTTCCATTTCTACAGCCCACTTAGAAAATTAAAAAAAACTTGTGGGCCACATTTCTTAATAACATCTTATATGTCTGCACATAGTATCTCATTCATAAAATGTGTCATTCTGTATGCCTCTGTTTCAAGCTGTCAAACTAGGAAACATTAAGGGTTGAGCGAGCCCTCTCAGGGTTATAACATGTGACAGCAGGCAATACACAGATCTCTGCAGCAGAAACTGAACTAAGAGAGCAACGAGGCGGCGTCTAGCCACACTGGTTAAAAGACTACAGATGTACAATAACACTCATGCACCATCCGCAGATGGTGCATGGTTGTCCACCAGCTCCTCTCGAAAGAGTGGGTTGAGGAATCACAAATATTACGTCCATGCAGTTGATCCCCAGCCTGAAATGGTATGGTACTCCCAAGAGAAAATCGTCTCAGTGCCCCTCTCTTTTACTCCAATTCCCCTGCATTTCTCGCCCAGAAACTCGTGATATCCGGAGGAGCCAGAAACTCACGATCTGCCAGAGACCTTTTGCTCCAACCAGCACGCTTCCGGAAAACAAAACACCCTACAATCGGGCCTTCTTGAGGGCCGCTCCAAGAATTTGGAACTCTCTCCCGCCCATCAGAAGACTTCCGTCTTTGGCACGCTTTAAAAAGGAGACCAAATCTTTCCTAATGGGCAAATTCCTCGCATAACGATCACTTTACAATCACCTCAGCGACATTTTCCACCCACCTCTTCGGCATTATCCATGGCTTTTTACGGATGATACCTACCCTGCACTCCTGGGCATCCCTCCCAAGAGTTGAGACTGCGTGCCTTCTTTTATAATGTATCTACCTGTTTTTTTTATCCCAAATATATCCGGGACTTTAGACTGCTTGCTTTTCCTTGTATAATGTATCTACCTATTTTACCCAATTGGTACCCTCCCCTCCCAATTCTTTTGTATACCACCCTTCAATCCTGTAAACCGCTCTGATACCCTCACGGGTCTGGTTCGCGCTCTATAAAACTTTAAAATAAATAAATAGGTGCCTGCCATTGTGCTGTTACACTTCTGCCAAAGAGTGCAAAAGTAGAGTTTCTCCTATTGGAAAAGGGGGCATTTCCAGACAGGCCCCTGTCGAATTAGAAAAATACAGTAGGGCTGGGGTCAGACCCGGCTACCCCACAGACAGCTCCGTCTTTCCCCAGCAGGCCAGACTACACCTGTTCCTTTAATTCCCACGACCTCACGGCACATTCTTCGAAAACAAGGCCTGAATGCCGGTTTGCAATAGACCGCTCCCAAATGATTCGGCCACTGGGGGTAAAAGGGTGTATGTATAACTTCTGAGATGCTATCCGCTGGAAGGACTTTGAAAGAGGTAAATGCGAAGATTTCGGGCTATACGTGTTCCAAATGAGATATACAAATATGAGAACCACTGATCAGTGCACGCAAATGCACAGATACCTGGTAGCGACAGGCCCTTCCGGCACATGTATGCGCAGGAGTATGACACCGGTGGACTCTTATCGCAGCCGGGCTGCTCCGTCATTCTATAGGGAGGACAGGCTCTGATGCTGCAAACTGGATGGGTAATTCCATGGTGACCGGCACGGGTGAACCAGCTGGCTCGCTGTAGGGTCATGCGCTTGGGTCGTGCAAGTTGGAGAGGTTATTTCATGCCGACATCCTCAAATGATCTACAGACACGCCGGATTGTACCATGTGCACAGGGTCGGATGGCATTGGTGCCGGGCTCAGGCTGGTTCATTGCATGACGATAGCTCCAGTGGTCTATACCACGGTGAAAGGCACAAGAGATCACCCGAGGGTGACAGCCTTTGGTAGAAAACCTTGGCAGGACTATTTATGATCACAATTTCTCTGGTGTTGCAGTGTGACTGGACTACTCCAAAGCGGCAGGTTCAGGATAAGCACGCTGGTTAAGCCATCCAATTGGAACAGGCTGTGAATGAGTTAATTCTTGGTAACAGGAGCTGATGGCACAATCACCGGTGTAAGTCCAAAACGAAAGAATCAAATGGTAAAGTCTGGCCATGTTATTTCATGGGCTCCGATGGTACAGACAGTCTGGATGTTTCCATGGTAACAGAATCTGCAGTTGTGTTTACGTTCAGACAGACAGACAGGCTGGATAGCTGCATGACGATACCGTTGTAGCCTCGAATGAGTTAACTCCACTCGTGACGCCGAACAGCACACGCAGAGGATTGCGCAACCCGGCCCCAGCGCCGAGGCTTCTGCTGCAACGAGCAAAACAGGCAACTGCAAGGAGGCACGGTTACCAAAGCAACAAGGACATGCGGGAGCACGGGGCAGACGTGCACCCATACCGCCTGCGCCAATCCCGGCGCAGGACTGGCCTTCCTCCCCCAAAATTAACAGCACACGGCAGGCCTACCCCTGAGCAGCAGGGGGTATTCTGCCCCAGCCCTCGCAGCACAGCTTCATCCTTCCTAACTACAGCAGGGCAGGCCCGGCCTACTGCGCAAAGGGCTGCAGCCCAAATCCAGCAGAACAGGGCCGACCCGCCACCACAACTAACATCTTCCACACCGACAGGACCCAGCTCGAAGACAACAAGCACCATCTGGCCCGACGTTCACCAACCACCCACAGCACAGGACCATTCTGCAACCAACTCGAGACCAATGACACAAATCCCTTGAGATACAACCACCAGGCACAGCGCGGACCACCCCAGCACACAGCCGACCTGCAGCCGCCAGCAGCAGTGAACAGAGCTCTACCTGCACCGCAGCTCGATTTCATATAACTCCCACCCCCCGGCAACACCCTGGCATAGCGAACACCCGCGACACCCTGGCATAGCGCTTGGTGACAGTGGAAGAGTTAATGTGCATGTGCTGCTCACCTGTTTTGGAAGGCGATAAGGAGCCGGGGATCGAGGATGTTTTCTTCTGGTTCCCAAGTGTTGTACCTGGAATAGATAAAAGAGGAAATAATATACGTGATTAAACCAATAATTCATCTCCATACAAGAAGCAGCCCTCAAAGCAACCTGTGCACTCACACCGCTTGTAGACAAAAAACGAAACGTGCACAGCTCTGCCTGTTATGAACATGGGCAAAGAGCACCCTGCTCTCCTCGTGTGAACCTACTCATGCATCACGAGCAGACCACACCCCCTCTCCCGCTAATGCCATCTTATGTAGGGGCCAACCCCCAGGTGCTGCCACTAAATGAAGGCGCATAGTCCCACGCGACCTGCTGCGGAGTGTGCCCTCTGGCGGCAGGTTCGAGTGACAGCAACGCTAAACTGAACAAGAAGCACTATTGTACTGTATGCATCACTTTACCCATCCGGTGTATTTACTTTGACAGTACCCTCCAGGATGTACAGTGTCGTGCTGTATGCTGCAGATTCCAAGGCGGACCCTCATACCCACCCCCAAAATACACGTCTATGCAAAGACGGGGAATTGGAAATGTCGCACCAGCCAGGATCAAGTGAAAAGGAGGTTGCACCACCGTTGTAGGAATGGGGGTGGTGGGCTCCACGCAGGGTGATGCCCTAAAGATTAAATAGTAGAGGATCCGTCTTACAGTTACTGCGCAACCAATTCTGCGATATTTAAGTAGGGAAGCCATGTTCTCCTGATGTCCCACTGCTCCTCCCCCATTTTACCACCTTGTCACGCCCCATTCTAAAAACATCAGTGGGTGCAGCTCTTTAGTACGCAGCCTATAAACGAAGAGCCTCGAAAGGCCGCAGAGGCGCCTCTACATCCCAACCTTTCCAGGCTCAATGATCATGTCATACTTACTTGGGGGACCATCCTCTCCATTTCACCAGGTATTCCACTCTGCCCTGCAATGGGAAGCGATAATTGGTTAGTGATGCCGCATGTGCACGCGAACCTCCTCCATGCATTCGGCACTAGGCGTGCACTCAAGCCACCTCGCCCTCCATGCCCCGGGTCTTGTACCTTAACCTCAGTGTCGTTGGAACATGCGTACACCCCAGAGAGTTCCGTCAACAGGCCAGAACGTTCGCATCTACGTTTGCACCCCAAATCATCGACCTGTCCTCCGAACACTCAAAAGACCTTGGGGCATCCCTCGGACGCCCTCTGCAGCGCCTATGCACCGCAGAACTTTCTCCCTGTCCTCGTTCTCGCTATGCCGGCTGGATCCCCCATGCATTGCACACACCCTCCTTCCCCCGAAAACAAGTCACTCTGTACACCACACCCCTTTCTGCGCCCTGGGGTTCCCCAGGTAGCCCAAAAATAGTCTCTGGGACTATGGAGGCAGTAAGTACTGTATAGCGCCACGACAGCACAGGGCAGCTATTGCTGGTTTATATTTTACTGTTAAAATCAGCGTCACAACTCCGTTCGGAAACTTGCTACGGCGCCAATGACCTCCGTGCACCTGCCCCACCATCCCCCCACCGCTCACGCTTCACACCTAAAATAAATGTCCGGAGACTCACCTTGCGGACCCGCTTCTTTTCGATGCTTTCCACAGCAAATACGTGCTCACCGGCCGCGGGCAGCTCCATTGCTGCGGGCTCCGCGCCCGCTGCCCGGCTAGAGTCGCTCGGGCCAAGGAATGTCGCCGCCGCTGTCCTCCTACGCGTGCCTCGTGCAGCGTCTCTTGGGTCGCGCCACCTCGGAGGCTGTAATCCGCTGTCTCCCGCCCGCTGCCCGTCAGTCCAGTGCGCCCGCTGACTCGAACCCGCCCGCTGCACTCCGGCTAGTCTGACGCTCGGTTGCAGTGCAGCTCAGGCAGACCCGACGCGTGACGTCAAAACACCGCCTACTTGTCACTCCGTGGCCTTGGCGGCAGCTGATTAGCGCTGATCTGAGGGGGCGGGGACGGGCAGCGAGATGAGTGGTGAGGATGGCGCGTTGCTAAAGGAAGGGACGGCCTGGGATGGAGGGAAAATGAAGGCAGTGGGAATGGGATAGACAGAATGAGAATAACGTTGCGAATATGGAGAGGAGAAATCAATGAAAGAAAGGAGGGCCGCGAGATAGGAAAACAGGAAATGAGACAAGTACAGTGGAAGACAGGGGGAAGTAAATAAAGTATGGCGAAAGGGCAAGGTAGAAAAGCAGAAAAATAGAAAAGAAGAAGCTAAAAAGGGGAGAGTGTTAACTACATCTGGAAAAGAGAAAAGCAAAAAAGAATAACTGAAACGTAGGCACGACTCGAGGAAAGAAGAGATGGAAGAAAACTGGGGAAAGAAAAAGTGAATTCATGAAAAGGGAAATCTGAAAAATGTGGAAGAAGACATGAGAAAAGTATGGCAGGGGTGGGGGTGGGGTCAAACAAAAAGGAGAAAGATAAAGACATGGGGGAAGAGAGATATAAGAGGAAAAGAAGGAAATGCATGCGGAAGCTAAAGAACGGACACGAGGAGCAAGAGTACGAAAAGGAAAAGAAGGGAAGGGAAGAAAAACAAAAAGAGGAGCGTAAGGAAACAGGAAAGCGGGAATCTAGTAATGAAAGAAACATGCCAGCGGAAGGTGAGGACGATGAAAAGGAAGAAACAGAACGACGGTGGAAATGTAGAAAAGAAGGAGGAGAGGGGAGAGAACGAGGAATAGAAAAAGTTATGCTTTGAAAGTAAAAGACAAAAAGATGGAATGAAAGATGCAGAGGGGGATAAAATGCAGCTGAAAAAGATATTGAATGAAAAAAGGAGAAAATGAACTCAAAAGAAAAGATGCAACAGATGGGAAGAAGATGAGAAAAGCTGTAAACAAAATGTGATGTAAAGAAGGAAAGACAAGCAAATGAGAGAACAGAGGAACGGAAGGCAAAGTGCTGTATTTGAGACAAAAACAGAAAACGGTGACTGGAGTAAAGGGATATTCGGAAAATAAAGGAATGTAAAAGAGCAAAAGGGAGAGAAAGCTCTTCTGAAAACAGGGTAAGAGAATAAAAAAGATGCAAGGGCGATACACACTTTAAATCATCATATAAGACATCTGGAGGGGAGAGTTAGCTAGGGTAAATGGCAGCGACACGAACGGCTTTGAAATGGGGAGGGGGCTAATGGGGAAATTAGCAACATAGAAGGGAATTAAGAAGGTAGAATAAAAAAGATGAAGTTGTGAAATTAGAGAAAAGATGGAAAGAGGAAACATACGAGAAAGATAGAGGTGGTGCTTGGGGCGTGGAAAGGGAAGGAAAAACACGGAAACTGGAAAACGATAAGAAGAGCATTGACAGGTGGGGAGGTTGTGACACAGAAAGGTAGGTGCCTTTTACAGAGCGGGAGAGGGCAAGGAAAACTAGAAGGGAGAGCGGCACGCGGGGAAAGAACCCGATAGAGCTGACATTGTGCATTCAGGAGAGCAGAGAAGGCCAAATAGGGAAGTGAGGGGAGGGGACAGGGAGGAACAGGACGGGAATGGGCAGAGCAGGCCTATAATAGGGAGAAAAACATGCGCAGAAAAAAAACGGGCGGGGGAGGGCGAGACAGGCAGAATACGAAAGAAAAGGGGGTGCGAGGCGGAAAATGTGCAAAAGGGTAGAGGGTCTCTTGTATCCTGGAGAAGATAGGGGTAGAAAAATAGGCATAAGATACGGCTTGCGGTGAAGAGCAGGGCAGACGGGAGACAGGGACGTGGAACTGGTGAGAGGACATGGGGCAGTGTAGACCATACAGAAGGCGGGGGGAGGGGGGATAAGCGAAAACAGTGGTGAGGGACCGGGTTGCAGAGAAGGTGCTGAAGAGAGATAGAGAGAGAAGGGTGGTAGTGACCGGTGCGGGGGCTGGACTGGAGTGGGACAGGCGGTTAGGGAGGGGTAGGATTGAGGCAAGAGAAGCAGAGGGGTAGAATGGGGCAAGAGGGAAGGAGGGCTGCAGCCCTAGAAGATACAGCGAGGAGGAGATAAGAGAGACAGACTGAGAGAGCGATACGGGAGGGAGCGGTGGATTGAGGCACTGCGAGCGGCGAGGCACGGGGGTACACGGTACAGAGAGCCCGAATGGACATGAGGGGTAGGGTGGGGATGGGTGGAGACAGGTGAGGTATCAGGTTTGAGGCAAGTGGTTTAGAGAGGTGGTGGGCAGTGAGAGGGGCAGTGAGAGGGGTGGTTTTAGGGCTCCAGTGGGTAACTCTACTATGGTTTGTACAAAGCATGCCCCCGCCGACCTCTTTGTGCTATGTAAAGCCCGTCCTTCACGGACCCCAGAAGTGATCCCTCCAGTGACTTAGAACCTAACAGTTTGTAGACATCTATATAGCGCCTTATATACCCGGCCTCCCTCCATTTACAATTGAATAGATCAATGTACTTACCTTACAGTGTGATATTCCTGGAGTTAGTGCACAGCTATAGCGCATATTATTTTCTTGCACACTGTGAACAGGCATAGAGCTCTTTGGACAGAAAGACACTCCTTTCTCCGATTGCACACCTTAAACGATATATGCGTTTGCTTGAGGCAGTACTGGTCACCTTGCAGACAATTGAAAGACGATGTGTGCCCGACTCCACCCCATTTAGTTTACTTCCGAAGCAGTTCATATACTGCCTTGGTTTGGGACGATGACTCTACTGTGGGGAAAGCCACAAAGCGCTTTATACATAACCTCAATCTCTCAATACTTCAGAAGATCACCTTCAGTTGGGTGCTTGTGGAAACCAGTGAAGTATCTGATACTACAAGTGGCTGGCCTCTCTATACCTTGAAGGGAAGCGATCTAATACTTAATTGGCTCTTGCTGTTCTATACAGCCCACGCACCCTGCGTCACTGAAGCCATCCATGCTCCATTAATGGGATATTTGTACATGCTCTTGGTATTTCTATAGAACGTTACACAAAAAACCATCTCGAATGCTGCTAAAGCGACCTTATGCACCGCTTTAGCCTGCCATATTTGTACCCCTCGTGGCATAATACCCTGGACCTCACTTTCATACACCCCTGTAGCGATGCATGCACGGCTTAGCCTGTAACCAGCACCGTGACGTTATTTTTACCTTGCACACAACTTCACGGCGTCACGTGCAAGCCGTTTTAAATAGCTCGCACGTGATAGCAATTAATCAACCGGTAATTAAAGCGGCATAGAGTGGAACAGTGCGTTGTATTATAGGTTTTTAGCCGTAGAGCAGTAGTTTCCAGTAAATGGCGACAAAATGTGGTCTGGGGGGGGGGGGGGGAAGGGGGTTGGTCGACTGCCACATCTACGTTTCATTTTCTGATTATTATTGTTTTTTATTCTGCGTTTTCATTCAGGCAGAGGCGTAACGCAAAATGACCGGCCCCCTGCAAAATGTGATGTGGGGCCTATGAGTCTCGCATATCTCACAGCTATTCATTGGCCTTTGGCAGAATGACCCCTCCCCGCCCTTCCCTGCAGGGTTTGGGGGACCCTGAAGGGTTCCCCCCACCCGGCGCCGCATTCTGCGTCCCCCCATGTCTGAAGCTATCCTGTTTGTGTGCTTCTGCCCACGCACGTGTTTGGCGTATGTTTTGTGACTTAATTTGGGGGCAAAGATCAAAAAGTGCTTTGAGGTGTCTTCCTAGTGTGTGCACGTTATGTGGCTGCGTATTCTGGGATTCTGTTTTGCTGTATTTCCTGTTTATTCTGGGCTCATCACCCCCCGATTGGGTCTTGGCAACTGCTGACAGGGATCCTCCGCTCTGCTGCGGGAGGGAGGGTTGTCCTTTATAAACCGGAGTGTGGGGGTTAAACCCCTCTGCTCCCCTCTCTGCCGCGAATGAACCTACCCCAAGACTCCCATCGGGAAAACGGGGGCTCAGATGGGGGGACAAAGAGGGCGCACTGGAGCGGCTCTGCCGGGAGAGCGGGAGCACGGCCGCATGATCTCGCGATGCCTGCGCCGCTTCCATATATGGGATCGAAACTGCGAATTGTGCAATCCTCTGCGGAGGCCTCGAGCCCGGCCACAAACAAGCGGTTTATCCGAGACCCGCCTCCAGCCGCAGCAAGGGGCAGAGACGCCGTATCATTCCCCGAACAGATACATGTCTCGTGTTATGAGTGAAACTGAGACCCGAGGAGGGGGAGGCGGGGTGTCCTTTTTAGGAAATAGAAGGCGTTTGTTGTTACCGCCCCCCCTCTCCCCACCAAAAGTCGATTTATTGTCACATCCGTAACTCGAAGGCTTCTCTGTGAAGGTGAAAGCAGGGAGGGACCCAGGGCTTCATCACAAGTGTTTATTAACATTGAAATAACTTCTCTTAGTTGACGGTTATGGCCGATGCCTGACCCCTAACCAGTAAGAAGGTGCAACAAAGTGCAAACAAACACTGGCGTTGCCGGGAGGGGGAGATGTCACTTTACAAAGTCCAAAACATAAAATGTTGAAACGTTGTCTTACAGGGGGGAGGGATTCCGAGCTATATGAGTCGTGAAAAGCACGACTTCAGAGACCCGCTGCGAAGTTTACATAAGTCGATTCATAGAGTAAGGTCGCTTTCCGACAGGGTCTTGAATCAAAGTGCGCCCTAGAGCAGGTATTAAGGCACCCCAAGATTTACTGGTGCCTTCATTGTTTATTAGTAAATGCCCCACTGAAATACCCTTTCCAGCACATCACTTGTAGTTAAAACTATGGAGAAATGGCTACATATACAGATTAAACGCGTACAGACCATATATATTTACATTTACAGGTTAGCTAGCACATGTGTGCGTTTGCTGTGCTGTAGGCAACTTCTGGGCGCGCACTGTGAGACGAGTAGGTAAGGATCGGCCTCGTTGCTCAGTGGATTAATGCAACATTTTTAGTTGTCTGTGTTGGACCGTATGGACACACATCTCGGCGGTTCTACTCAGTATGTTATCCTTCAGAAGTCGATAAACTCAGTACCATTGAGTTGGGTAACACTAAACAAGACACTCGGCGCCAACATACCAGAGGAGAAAGCTGCTTTACAAGTTCATGTTATGTGTGCTGCTGCTCGTGGTTTTTTTTTAGTGCAAGCGGCGTGTGGTAACTTCTCTAGAACTCTCTGTCCACGCACTGATTATGTATTCACAGTTGTGTTGGGGGCTTGCTCACTCCATAGAACCGCTGAGCTGGGCGCTGGGGAAGTAACCTTCCAATACACAGTGGGACTGTCCCAAACGGTGGTTATTTCAGGCACTATTGTTTCATCAAAAAGCGAAGCTGTCTAAGAGTCTCCAGCGGCTTTTGGGATTTCAGTGCGTTGTAAACGCTTGCTTACATCAGCAGATTGACACCTATTTGGCGCACTTCGCTTCTTTTTAAAACACCCTCTAAACAATCACAGTACGAGGTCATTCGGTAAAAAAGAACACATTTGTCTGGAAAACATGTAACACGTTTCTCTCGCCTGGCAGCACTGTGTCCCAGGGGCTTCTAAGAGAAAAGTGTTGTACGCTCATAATGCAGACGGTACGAACCTGTGCGGCGTAGGTCTTAAAGTATCTCAGAGGAAAGGAAGGAGCGACACTACTCTGCCTCCGCGGCGAGAGGCACCGTAAAACCTCAACACTGCGATATGACATTACATTCCGCGACGGGTGACATGGCCATACATACCCTCTTCTGCCCGGTCAGGGCTTTCGAAGTCACGTGACGATGTACATGTGTACGCTTTTGTGGGTGCGTGCTCTCTGCGCCTGTGTTTTACACAGGTGCAAAATAGACATGCACAAACAATGACCACAGAGATAGGTATACATCGCAGACGGCAGGAGTATGTGTGCCAGTTCTTTTGTGCTGTTGCGTGCATTTCATTTTTTCGTTGTCTACGTTAGTGTCTGGTAATCAGTGAGTGTGCACGCATGTTTGTGCAAATAGAATGCAGAGAAATAACCTTTTGATGATTATTATTTTCGTTGTTAAACATACACAGTGTTGTATACTGGTGTGTCTGTCTGGAAGAGTAGGGTGACTTTGCCCCATCCGCCCCGACGTAAAAACTAGATTTGCCTAACCCCCATGCCCTCTTCTCTCAGCTGGATGGGCTTGTCACAGAAGCACTCTAAACAGAAGTCCCGCCTCCTGCCAGCTCTATCGGCTGCAGTAATTAGCGTGTTCAGTGTAATTATAAACGCGAGCTATATGCAAATCATTATGCAAATACCCTGATTTGCAGAGTATTAGGGGAGGCAGCTTTCGCAGAGTGCTTTGTGTGTACGATTTGTGTGTGACTGGTAATGCTTTGCCGCTGCCCGAGTGTTCACACTGCCAGAAAACATGCAGGCATAGGGTGTGTACCTGCCATTGCTGGTGGACAGTGGGTTGTTGGACTTGCACACAGTCAGGATACCTGCATGTAGGGCTTTAAGTGGGCCGGGTCTCACCGGGTCTGAGCACCGGCAGTTTTTTAAAGGGGGCCTCGAAACGGGTCGCTATCGGGCTCTGTTTTGTGCCCTGGCACAGGCAGTCCGGTTTTTTCCGGACTGCAGTCACAGCAGGCACATGATGGGCGCGTGCTCACACTGCTCACTTCTCACTGGTAGAGAAGTTACGGCATGGCATGACGCAGGGCCGGCTTTAGGGCTGGTGACGCCCTGTGCGACAATGTCTGTTGGTGCCCCCCCCAATGACCACCTCTGCCACGGATTCCCTCACTAGCACCCTTGAACAGTGCCCCTCAAGCCTCCATAACCACTGTCTCTCAGATTCATTTAGTTTTGTAGCGCCACTCATACTAGTGTAAGGTATCGCAGCACTTTAAATCACACACACATTGCACAGAGACAATCATACATGTGTAAATCAGTGTGTAGGAAATGTTACATCAGACAGGACTACAAGGTGTAGTGTAGGAGTGACATGTCATCTATTCTGGTAGGCAATATAGTTTGAGTCCTTATTCTGGAAAAGCACACATTCAGAATTTAAAACGTAACATAATTGTTAGGGGTTCTATTTAATAATAAAAATTGTTTTCTACCCAAATGAACCCTTTTCACAAGATTAGAATGATAAAAGACTGGGCAAAAAAACATGTAGCTCTAATATATACCTTGCAGTTTGCATGCAGCTCTTTGATGACAGTTAACAACGCAATGTTCTATATTAGGATTTTGACTTATAAACGACGAGTTACAAAAGGAGCTCTCTTACAGAAGCAGTAACACACTGATCTATTTACATTATATGCGCTTTGTTATCTGCATAATACACGTTCGTAGCAGCAGGCATTCTAACCCTCTGCACTACCTTAGTATGAGTCAAAACTTCCCCAAGACAAACCACCAGTCTCTTTCCAGAAAGACGATTAATGGCGTTATCTTGACATTTTAATTGATGTTTGAAAATTGCTGAAGGCCAGGAACGCACCAGCAGGTGCTTCTAAAATGATGATATACATTTTCCAAAAATGACGCCCCCACCCCAAGTCAACGCCCGGTGCGGTGGCACCGATCGCACCGCCCTAGAGCCGGCCCTGGCATGACGTCATGCCAGGTGAGCGTTGTAGGGGAAGGGAAATCCTTTAAAGAGAGTCATTTCTCTCTGGATTTCCCTTCTCTTTTTGAAACTGAGGAGCAGAAACATTGTCGTGGTGTCACCAGGGCTTTAAGTGGAAGCTTTTTCAATATTATATACAAGCCATAGTTGCTGCTTATTTATCTTATGCGACTAACAACCATTGACAAAGCCAATAGTCCTGACTTGTTGTTGGTATGATGTTACTTGTTGTATCATATATCTAGATGAAATGACAGAAACAGCAAAATACAAGTCGGGCGGCACACTATGCTAAGCACAGATATTTGGTTTAAGTGTCTTTAAGCCACACCCTTAATTACATTGGCCACGCCCCTTTGAGAGACCCTCCAGTTTTTTCATCCCACTTAAAGCCCTGCCTGCATGCACAGGGTGTGCGAACATGAGAGCCCATACGTTCACGATACTGGCACAAACTAGCTTTGTGCTTGTGAGTTAACACCTCTCCAGCCTTCTGTGCATACTCTGTGTCTAACTGGGTGCACAGCATGAGACTTGCGCACACTGTGTGTGTACCTACCATTGCCGGTGCACACTGGGTGCTTGATTTGCACGTGACATGTTCAGGAAACCTGCTTGCACTGGGTTTGCAAATGTGAGAACGCATACAGTTAACAATTGGCACAAACTAGATTTGCGTTTGTGAGTTGAGTTAACAGCTATCTAGCCCTGAGCATGCTGTGTGTCTATGAAGCATGCGCACACTGGGTTTGTGTCTGTAAGCATGTACTGGCTGAGCGTGCGCACTGACTATGTGCCAGAGTGTGAACAGAGCCAGATCTGTTCATAGTAGGTGTGCATATACAGCAGTGGTCGAAGTGGGGGAAAAAAAGTAGGGGAACTGTGGGCGGAGAATCAGAGGGCTGGAATAACCCGTGGATTGGGTCAGTGGGCGGAGTCAGAGGTGTGGCACAAAGAGCAAAATATCCCAATTTTTAGTATTTGTTTCCCATTTCACTAACCGGTTACAGCTTATTACGTTATTTAATTTAACCAATGGATACACATGTTTATTTAAGGTTTAATATGAGTTATTGCAAAACACACAAGATGATGGACGGAATGCTGCACATTGGCAAACATTCACCCCCAGTCACAGATCTGGGTTTAATCCATCGTTATTTTGCTTCACCACGCCACCCCAGTTCAGACATAGCCATATGCAAATCAGTCTTGACTCCTGTGCTCATGGGAACAGTCCAGACCGAACTGCCAAGCCATGTCTTCCCTGGACCGGAATCAAGCATCCTAGGACCGGTTTCAGGCTATCAGCCTTCATCAGCCAGAATAGCTTGACTCCATTGGCGTAGTGAGCACGGGACCCACGTCTGGGCATACCCTTCCCACTTAGGGCGAAATGCAAAACACACAAGATGATGGACGGAATGCTGCACATTGGCAAACATTCACCCCCAGTCACAGATCTGGGTTTAATCCATCGTTATTTTGCTTCACCACGCCACCCCAGTTCAGACATAGCTATATGCAAATCAGTCTTGACCCTGTGCCTCATGGGAACAGTCCAGACCGAACTGCCAAGCCATGTCTTCTCTGGACCGGAATCAAGCATCCTAGGACCGGTTTCAGGCTATCAGCCTTCATCAGCCAGAATAGCTTGACTCCAGTGGTGTAGTGAGCACGGGACCCACGTCTGGGCATACCCTTCCCACTTAGGGCGAAATGACGTGGGTCCTGTGCTCTCCATGCCACTGGAATCAAGCTATCCTGGCTGAAGAGGGGTGAAACCCCGAAACCGGTCCTAGCATGCTTGTTTCCAGTCCAGGGAGGACCTGGCTTGGCAGTTCGGGCTGGACTGTTCCCATGAGGCACAGGGTCAAGACTGATTTGCATATGGCTGGGTTCAAACTGGAATGGCATGGTGAGCAAAAAAACGATGGATTTAGGCCCAGATCTCTGTACTGGGGTGAATGTATGACATTGTTCTGCATTCTGTCCATCAACTGTTGTTTTTGCATTTGTCACCCCGAGTGGGACGGGTATGCCCAGACGTGGGTCCCGTGCTCTCCATGCCACTGGAATCAAGCTATCCTGGCTGAAGAGGGGTGAAACCCCGAAACCGGTCCTAGCATGCTTGTTTCCAGTCCAGGGAGGACCTGGCTTGGCAGTTCGGGCTGGACTGTTCCCATGAGGCACAGGGTCAAGACTGATTTGCATATGGCTGGGTTCAAACTGGAATGGCCTGGTGAGCAAAAACGATGGATTTAGGCCCAGATCTCTGTACTGGGGTGAATGTATGACATTGTTCTGCATTCTGTCCATCAACTGTTGTTTTTGCATTTGTCACCCCGAGTGGGACGGGTATGCCCAGACCCCGTGGGTCCCGTGCTCTCCATGCCACTGGAATCAAGCTATCCTTGCTGAAGAGGGGTGAAACCCCGAAACCGGTCCTAGCATGCTTGTTTCCAGTCCAGGGAGGACCTGGCTTGGCAGTTCGGGCTGGACTGTTCCCATGAGGCACAGGGTCAAGACTGATTTGCATATGGCTGGGTTCAAACTGGAATGGCATGGTGAGCAAAAACGATGGATTTAGGCCCAGATCTCTGTACTGGGGTGAATGTATGACATTGTTCTGCATTCTGTCCATCAACTGTTGTTTTTGCATTTGTCACCCCGAGTGGGACGGGTATGCCCAGACCCCGTGGGTCCCGTGCTCTCCATGCCACTGGAATCAAGCTATCCTGGCTGAAGAGGGGTGAAACCCCGAAACCGGTCCTAGCATGCTTGTTTCCAGTCCAGGGAGGACCTGGCTTGGCAGTTCGGGCTGGACTGTTCCCATGAGGCACAGGGTCAAGACTGATTTGCATATGGCTGGGTTCAAACTGGAATGGCATGGTGAGCCAAAAAAACGATGGATTTAGGCCCAGATCTCTGTACTGGGGTGAATGTATGACATTGTTCTGCATTCTGTCCATCAACTGTTGTTTTTGCATTTGTCGTCCCGAGTGGGACGGGTATGCCCAGACGTGGGTCCCGTGCTCTCCATGCCACTGGAATCAAGCTATCCTGGCTGAAGAGGGGTGAAACCCCGAAACCGGTCCTAGCATGCTTGTTTCCAGTCCAGGGAGGACCTGGCTTGGCAGTTCGGGCTGGACTGTTCCCATGAGGCACAGGGTCAAGACTGATTTGCATATGGCTGGGTTCAAACTGGAATGGCATGGTGAGCAAAAACGATGGATTTAGGCCCAGATCTCTGTACTGGGGTGAATGTATGACATTGTTCTGCATTCTGTCCATCAACTGTTGTTTTTGCATTTGTCGTCCCGAGTGGGACGGGTATGCCCAGACGTGGGTCCCGTGCTCTCCATGCCACTGGAATCAAGCTATCCTGGCTGAAGAGGGGTGAAACCCCGAAACCGGTCCTAGCATGCTTGTTTCCAGTCCAGGGAGGACCTGGCTTGGCAGTTCGGGCTGGACTGTTCCCATGAGGCACAGGGTCAAGACTGATTTGCATATGGCTGGGTTCAAACTGGAATGGCATGGTGAGCAAAAAACGATGGATTTAGGCCCAGATCTCTGTACTGGGGTGAATGTATGACATTGTTCTGCATTCTGTCCATCAACTGTTGTTTTTGCATTTGTCACCCCGAGTGGGACGGGTATGCCCAGACGTGGGTCCCGTGCTCTCCATGCCACTGGAATCAAGCTATCCTGTCTGAAGAGGGGTGAAACCCCGAAACCGGTACTAGCATGCTTGTTTCCAGTCCAGGGAGGACCTGGCTTGGCAGTTCGGGCTGGACTGTTCCCATGAGGCACAGGGTCAAGACTGATTTGCATATGGCTGGGTTCAAACTGGAATGGCATGGTGAGCAAAAAAACGATGGATTTAGGCCCAGATCTCTGTACTGGGGTGAATGTATGACATTGTTCTGCATTCTGTCCATCAACTGTTAATTTTGCATTAATATGAGTGATTGACATTAAAATACATTAACAATGTGGGATACGTTTCCAATCACAGAATGTCCCAAATATCCTTAAAAGTGGAATCGCAAGCCATCTGTCTCCCAGCCATGGAGTTTCTGTCATCAGCACTTCTCCTCCCTTTTTCCACAAGAATGGCAAAATATCCTAGTTTGCAAATGTTTTCCACATAATTATGGCTCTGCCATATTTGCCACATAATACATCATCTGCTGCATAATCTGACGATTTTAACTAATAAATTGTTTATTGCTCAAACGGATCAAAAGTTACTAAAAAATGTGACTTGTGCTGCTGTGAAGTGGAGGGCCCTTTACAAAGGTTGACTGGTCACCTTTCTCACTGCTGCATTTGTATGTTCCACTGGTACTAATAAGGAAAAATCTTTGCAGAGACTGTTAGCATGTGTAAAAATGTCAAAATAATAAAGTATCAGAAAATTTACAGCACCACTAATACCAGTGTAGGGTGTCAGATCACTTTACATCACACATATTACACAGAGACAAGCAATCATACGTGTGTAAATCACTGTATAGGAAATGTTACATAAGACAAAGGACTACAAGGTGTAGGAGTCACATGACAACCATACTAGTAGGCAGCATAGTTTAATAGTGATTGGTCTGGAGAAACACAAACTCAGAAATTAAAATGTAATACCATGGTTGGGGGTTCTCTTTAATAACCAGAATTGATGTCTATCCAAATGAACCCTTTTTTGCAACATTAGGATAATCAAAGACTGGGGGAAAAACCATAACGCTCTAATTTATACCTTGCAGTTTGCATGCAGCTCTTACATGACAGTTAATAGCTCACTGTTCTATGTTAGGATTTTAACTTATTAACTGCAAGTAACAATAGGGTCTCTCTGACAAAAGCAGTAACCCACTGACCTATTTACATTATGTGCACTTTGTGATCTGCATGGTACATGTTCTTAGCAGCAGGCACATTAACACTCTGCGCTTCCTTTCCATGAGTCAAAACGTCCACTAGACAAAACACCATCTCTCTCTACTAAGAACATTAATCATTGGAGTTATCATGACATTTTTATTGTTGCCGAAAGTTGTTGGAGGCCAGTAAGGAGGCAGCAAGTGCTTTTGAAAAAATATTATACTTGCAAACACAACGCCCCCACCTGAAGTCAGCGCCACCCGCGGTCCATGCTGGTAACAGCGGTGAGGCCGGGTATTGGGGGATTTCGAGGGACGATGCAGAGGGAAAATTAATTATTTATTTAATTTTCCCTCTGCATCGTCCCTTGAAATCCCCCCTTACCCGGCCCTTCTGCCCCACCGCTTTTACCTGCACGGACCGCGGATGGTCAGCACCTGGTGCGGTCGCACTGCACTAGAGCCACCCTGCTCAAGGGTCCTGAGACCTCAGTGACAGAGTCGCTGTCACTCTATGGTGTGCTGCTTCATAGGCCTGCCTGCAAGACTGGAGGTGAACTTCAGAATGAATTGTGGCGGACAGGCCTTCAAGGTTAACCCACACTTGCCACTGCTAGGGTCCACCTGCTGGTGCTAAGACATCAGGGCTTTTAAGATCCTGCAGGGCCTTCTAAGGTCTAGCATGGAATATGCTCTCTTGGGGGAGTGGTCTGGTGGACTGGTCATGAAGGCTGAACCTGGTTCCCGAGTTCCAAATACAGCAGCTCTGACCACAGTGCCACATCCTCTCCCCCTCTGAACACCATACTGCCCCACTGAGAGAAATTTGCACTGCACTGACCCGCTATAAACACCTGGATGTGACTCAATTCAAATTACGCACTAGCCAAGAGCAATATGCTGCCTAAAAAAAAATTAACAACATCCTAGAAAAAGCAAACACTCATAGAGAATGCAAGATTAAGTAAAGCATGTGAAATGTAAGCAGGAACAACATGGTTACCTTTTTCTTTTTACACTCATTATTCAGAAATTAGTGAGTGCTTTTGCCTGAAAAGTTAAGGCCATGACTACAGGGCCCAGAAGGTACCAGTTTCAATGCCCATTGCTTATATCCTTACAAAACATAAGCAGTATGGTTTAAAAAGACCACATTCGTGAACACACAGCCGCTGTACACATTTTGTTTTCCAATTCACCCATCAAGCAGCTACTGCAGTACCTCCAGGAATAGTGCACTTTCCCACCCAGGGAAAACAATGTTGTTCAAAGAGAGACGAGAAAACAAAAGTAGCGCTTCACTGGCAAACACTGTAAAGTGGCGCTAATGTGTTTAGGTGTGAATAAATCAGTCTGGCCACCTTGCAACCACGCTGTCTTGCTTTAGTTAGTTATTTTTCATATTTTGAATGTTTTAGTTCTCTCCACCCCGAGGCTGCACTTAGACATTGAAAAATGTCAGAAAAAGACGACGTTTCCAGCAAAAGTGTTTTTCTTTTTTGGACCCATTTCACAGGGGAGCAAATAAACGAAAGGAGGAAAGAGAAGGTAATACCCATTTCTTGAAGTCTCGGTTTTAACTAAATGAGGAGAAGCAAGACAGAAAGAGAGGGAAGAGGGGGAACAAAGAGAGGTGGGGGGCAGCTGCCAGCGGCAGGAGAACTGGACACTGTCCTTGTCTTCTCCGGGCACGAAGGAAAAGACAGTCCTTTTCCTTCTCTGCCCGTTCCGCCCGTCCCCAAAAGCAGAGCCTTAACTATCGGCCTTGGCGATATCTGCCGCCCGGGAGGCATGTTTAGAATAAGAAAGTAGGGGAATGGACTCTATGAAATTAAAGAAGTAGGGGCACGCCGTGCCCTGCCGATCCCGCCCACTTCGACCATTGATATACAGTCAAAAAACGTACAAACAGCAGGCGTGTGTCAGTGAGTGTGCATTGACTCAGCTCTGTTCATATTAGGTACGTGTCTGAGTGTGAGCCACCCCAAACACTGCACTGTTTGGGAGTATACACACAGCCACAAGAGTTTCATACAGTAGGTGGGTCATGTGGGTGCACACTGCCGATATACTTACAAGCACTAGGTGCTGTATTACACCATGCCTGCATTACACCGAGTGTGTCTCTGATTTTGTACTACCCTGCCTCTACACATAATGTGTGTGTCTCAGTGTGCACTCAGCCAGTGGGACAGGGGGTTAGCACTGCACATGCCTATATTTTAGAGCAGAGGAGGTGACCATCCATGTCACTCTTTGGAAACCCATTTCATGACTCTAGTATACATTTGTGGAAGTGGAGTGATCCCACTTAAAGACTTCTTGGCCCTCTCAATAATTCTTAATGTCCTGCATGGTGTTCAGCTTCGCACTATGGCACAAAAGTGAGCCAGCAGTGCCTAGCGTAGGATTTGTTTGTACTCGCTGTACATCCTCCACTACAAATTCCTATGTGTAGACAACAGCCCAGACATCGGACATGTAAGATGCGTGATTCAGGGTAAACCCCACAGTACACATTGGTACTTCAGGCAATATACCACTGGACCGATTGCCTGTGCCTGACTGCCATGGCGTTTTACATGCAGAAGTTGATTCACTCTGCTACTTGTGTCACAAGATCTCTTGCACAAACCTTTACTAAATCTGGGCCTTGCAGTATCTCTAAGAGTATCTATTGACCCGTCCATGCTCCCTTTGAATGTGTGAATTGTTCTGCAGTGCTCCATCTCTCCACACACTGGGTGCGTGTCTGAGTGTGCATAATGATGGCATATTAACATGTTTGGAGCATGATTACCTAGTCTTCTATTTTCTAGGGGCATCGAGTGGCTGTGTTGCAGAGAGGTGCCAAACTCTTAGTTCATTCTAATAGCACAGATAGCTCGATTGATTTAGACTGAACAGCGCCAACATCACCTGAGACACTTGTTCTGACAAGTAGTATCTCATCCTCTCTTGGACACTCTCTTGGGATATGGAGCTTAATGTATAGAGGTATTTGCAGTCCCAAAGCCTGTGATTTTTAAAATCACAGAATTTGCAACCACAAAGTACTTTTTTACTATTTACAGAAGCCTTTTACCAGTCGGAAAAGTATTTCCGATTCGTAAAAGGCCTTTTGCAGCCGTGTCAGAATTGCGAATAGGAAAGGGTGTGAAAGGGATGCCCCCTTCCTATTTGTGATTTGGAGAGCAATATGTCAATAGTTTGTGACTGCAAATTGCAGTCACAAATCATTAGTCACATGCAACAGTTCAAAGGGGGTGGTATCTGATTTGCAAAGGGGACGATGTCCCTGTAGGGCAGCTTCCCCTTTGGGAATCATGACAGCGGCCTAGGTCCTTTCAGGGACAAGGGACACTCTAGCATAGTAAGTGCCAGCACCTCTGTATTACATTTTAAGGATTCTGTAAGACACTACAAAGATCTCTCCGAGATTGAACTCCTTTTTCTTTCATTCCAACGGGCACCGCTTATAAATTAAACATAAACTCCTGACCAACCTCACACTACTGAACACCAAGAAAAACTATCCATCCTCAAACAATGGCACTCGCTGTTCTGGTTCAAAGGGCTCCTAAATTGAAGTGCTACAGTGACATAGTAATGATAGAAAGCACTAGGCATATGGTAAGAACATAATATATTATAGAGTATTATTTGGCTGTAATGGGGCTTCTAGTGTCATATAGAGCACTGACCCCGGTTTCCTGGCCAAGGGTCTAAATTCATTAGATCCCTCTTTCTTCAGCTCAAGCTGTTTACCAAAATGAATGAACACTTATTCACAGAAATCGTTTCTGATTTAAATAGTGTGTCCTAAATGTCATTTACAAAAATATTGTCATAGTGGGTGCTGATTTTCTGCTATTAACTCCAATGAGGAGATACTTTATAGACAATATTTAGAGCACACTATTTACGTCAGACGATATTCTGACAAAGATATTCAGGTATCACACCCAGCAGGATACTGGTGCTTTGGACATGACATTACATGCTGCTTCACCCTCAATGTTATGTTATGCAGATTTTTTGGGTGAACTATCACCTGAGAGGATATCCTGGTGCTGAGCAGGTAGGAATGTAGCCAAACCTAGGGCCTATTGCTGCTATTTGAAAAGCCAGTCCTTCAGCTTCTTGTGGAAGGCTCTTCTGTGTAGCGGCAGGTCATTCCATGCTTTAGGAGCGATGTGGCAGAAAGTTCGACCGCCGGATCTGTGTTCCGTATGCGTGGGGTGTCTGCAAGTAGGAATCCAGACAAGAGGAGGTGTCTGGAAGATTTATAAAGGCAGATGCGATTGTTGAAGTATGGTGGGCCTGTCATAAGTAATGCCTTGAAAGTGTGTGGGAGGAGTTTGAATTGTGCTTGTTTGTGAACTAGTAGCCAGTGGCACTCCTTCAGGTGTGGTGTGATGTGAGTGTAGAGAAGGAGGTTGGGGTGATTCTAGCTGCCGAAATCTGAATGATCTGCAGCCTTCTGAAGATGTTCTATGTTGATTCTGTAGGAAGGTAGGATCTGACTGCATGGTTACCCCCACTTTGTGCCTGGTGTTTTGCTGGTTTTTGACTAGTCTGACTGGGATCCTGCTAATCAGGACCCCAGTCTATCTGCTTTCTCCCTTAAATTGACATACATGTACTTTGGTACACTCCAGATTGGATACTGGGGTACCCTTATAAGACCCTAGTATATGGTACACATGTACCCAGGGCATAGGTAGCCTCAGAGGCCTCCCATGGGCTGAAGCATGTATTATGCCACCCATGAGAGGCCATGCAAAATGGAACTCCAGGTCTGCTACAGCAGCCTGTGTAAGATGGTGCTTGCACCACTTACTTTAGATATAGGTTCACTATATCTATAGGTCACTACACTTAAAACTTATAAGTCACCCCTATAGCAGGCCTTATCAATCCTGAAGGCAGGGTGCTGGGTTTTTAGTGAGAGGGTGCCCTGCATGAGCAGAGCCCTCTGCAGCCTTCGGAGACCATTCTCCCGGGTTGTCTGTGACTGAGCCGGACATATAGGTAGAGGTGCATTATAACCTCGCGGTAAATGCTATCTCGAAAACGGCTGCATAGAAACATATCGTGTTTGGTATCAAATACCTTGGAATCATACCTCCACACCAGTCAGTGGCATCACTAGAGGGGTGCGGGGGGGTGCGGACCGCACCGGGTGACACCATCACATGGGGGGACACCTTTCCCAAATGAGACTATTTAGTAAATAGTCTCATTTGGGAAAGGTGTCACCGCATGTGATGGTGTCCCGGGTGACACCATCACATGGGGTGACACCTTTCCCAAATGAGACTATTTACTAAATAGTCTCATTTGGGAAAGGTGTCCGCACTGGGTGACACCAAACCTAGTGACGCCGCTGACACCAGTAACTGGCGTGGGAGGTATGATTCCACCCTTCAGAAGCGAGCTTCGTGGGGTCACTGGTCTAACCGGTGCCAGCCTTCTCGACCCGGACAGCACAAAATGGATGCTGCCGACCAGAGACACATTTCTGCCCTCCTGCTGCTGAGCCAAGCTCGAGCAGAGGAAGGCAGCACAATTGGCATCCTGTCACAGGGGGGGGATATTCTCAAGAACGTGTGTTAACTATCGCCAAATTCGCTTAACGCAACTTCTCACATCGCAGTCTATCGCGGGAAAATAACACAGTGTTAACGCACTATTCTCAACCCGGCGGCACCATGCGATAGTCTCACGATAACACGACAAATGCCCGCGTTAAAATTAACGCGACGCCGAAAAAATGCAAAACAAGAACGCAAAAAAAAGTTGTGATGTCCCAAATCACGAAACAAAAATCAGCGATAACCAGCAACAGGCCTGCGATTCCCACGTGACTTGCGGGAAAATGCACTATAAAAGCAGAAAAAAAAAAAGATTAAAAAATGTCACTGCGAAGCACCATGGACGCACCCGGACCGAGTGCAGAGGACAACGCGAACCCCACAAGCCCCACAGATGACCAGCCAGGAACCCCGGGGAAGGGCAAGGAGAAGAGGAAGACGGGGTTCAGTCCGCAGGAAAACCGGATCATCGTCACAGAGGCGACAGAACCCTACCAACAACTGTTCGTCACCTCCACTGTGTCATCGGCAACACAAACGGAAATATGGCAGCACATCGTGAACAACGTGAATGCAGTCGGAGTGTCGAGGAGGACAATGGAAGAGGTCAAGAGGCGCTGGAATGATGTGAAGGGCAAAACCAAGAAGAAACCCGATGCCAACATGAAAGCATCAACGCAGATTGGAGGTGGGGGACCAGCGGCACACCAGGAGCTGGATGACATTGAGAAAATGGTGGCCACAGTCATCAGTCGGGATACGGTGCCAGGAGTGGGGGATCGGGACACTGCTCAACATGACCTGACACAACATCAACAGGGTGAGTACCGACCAGGGACTGGGGGGACGGGGGGAGATGGGCACAATGGCACTCATGCACAATTAAGTAGAGCACACTGCACACCCACAATGACTCTGGATCATGTCCCTGATCCCCGTGCCACACTGCAGCACACATACAGAATCTCAGGGAATGTGTGTTGAAATGAATTTATTTGCACATGCTGTGCCTGTGGTCATTTTGTACTGTCTCATGATTGCTAAGGACTGTCACAATGTGACGTCCTCATGTGAAGAAATTGTCAATGATGTTGTTCCTACGGGCTATTCCTGCTGCAGCTGCAGTGGGGTGTGGTCCACCTGCCTCATCTTCCTCATCATCGTCCGGTGCATCTGGCACTGGTAACCATGGGGCATTGGTGCGTACACATATGTTGTGCAACACACAACATGCAACGATCATCTTGCACACGATGTCTGGGCTGTACAGGAGCCTCCCACCTGTGATGTCCAGGCACCTGAAACGTGACTTCAACACGCCAAATGTGTGTTCCACGAGGCCCCTGGTGCGTTTGTGGGCCGCATTGTACTGCCTCTGGGCCTGGGTGTTCGGGGCTCGGAGGGGTGTCATCATCCAAGGGCAGAGTGCATATCCTTGATCACCTGTGACAGTGCAGAGAGACATGAGTCAATAAGTTGGTTCTGCATGATGTGTTGGCAGGCTCACTAGTTGATTGGCGTGAGATATGTGTGTCATAGTGATTCCTGTTTGACATGTACTGCTTGTAGCAAATGAGCGCCATCAATGTGTATTACGTAGCCTCACTGCTGCTCCTCCCTCCCCCGAGCCTATTCACTTGTGTGCGCTGCGCGGTTGCATCACTTGCACTCCTACGGCACACCATTGTCATGCCTGTCTGCGCATGTCCACAAGCCTGACAACGACACTGTGATGTTGTGCGTTGAAGGTGGGCGGCCACGTGTGTGTAGGCCTATGGTAAGGATAGGGCGGACACAGATGTAGAGTTCATGGCTGGCTGAACCCGCGATGCAGTCGAGGCAAGACCTTTGGCTTATGCTGCGGTAATAGAGATACACACACAACAGTTGGCATGTATGATCCCGGACCCCGAGCGGGCTTGCGCTCATTCATTTATCCCTTCGGCCGAGCCCGCACTCCGGGGCCATGTTACATTGCAACTTTGTCCATTGCGGGACGGGTGGCGCCGACACTACAATAGAGACACACGCATTAGGTACTTCATTGGCAAGCCCAACACTTAACCACGCCCAGAGCCCGGGGTGATTATCCACACCCCTACGCTTGAGTGTCGTACGCCAGCCAACTCCGGCAACGCCTACAGGGGGGTACGACACAGCTACATGTCCCAGGTCTCCCCCACTGCCTGAGGTGACATGGTTGCGTCCGCTGTACACAGCACAATGCAATGTGGTAGGGCCCGGGGCCCTCATGCATACACAATGACCACACAGACACACTTAGATAGTTTGTGGAACTGGCTACGGGCACGTGCGCCCGGCCCCTTTTATTGCCAGGGTCACATGTCCAGTGACGCCTGTGCTGGATGGGTGTGGGGTGAGTGTGAGCCAGCGCTCAAGGAGTGGTTGGTGCTGGCAACAACTACAACAGTGATCAGACAATCAGAAGTTCACAGTACAAACAGCAAGGGTCCATGACTTGAGCTGCACAGAGTTAGTGGCCCCGGATGCACAGCGGCCGGCACATGGAACACCGACACGGGACGGTGACTACCGGTGCACTGAGGTAGGGCCACGAGAGCTGAGCGGGTCCTCGTCGATATCCAAGGTGAATGTCGTGGAGGGTTTTGGGGGACAGTGGAAGGTGTTCTTCCAGGGCATGATACAGAGGGCAGTACCAAGCAGACACAGGCAATATGGAGGAGATGAATGCTACAGACTCATTTTTGACACCAAGTCAGTATCAGCTACATGATGCTGAAGACAACCCCCAGGCCATAGACTCAGACGCCACCAAAGCTCAACCAGAGAGTGTCCATGAATTTCGGGGCACGGAGTCAGTGGCACCAGAGCTGAAAGAGGATGCAGTCTGCGATGAGGCCTGTACAATGGTATAAACTCTGCCATAAATAAATCAAGACTCAGTTCCAAATGTGTGACCTACTGGACCGCAGTGTAGGCCGGAGGCAGCGGTGGAGTACGTCAATGAGAAAGGAGTACTGGGGGCCTGTGTCGCGGAGGCCGTGATGGTCTGAGGAGGCTGCCATGGTCGCGGGCCTCGGGCTTGGAGCTTGCACCGGCACATGGTGGGCCCTCTTTGACACACGCCGGTGTCGGCAGGTGAGCAGTGAGGCCTGGGTGCGCTGGGGCGGGCAAGACGGGTCTTGGGACCAGCGGCCTGGGGTGCAGCAGGCGCACAGGATCGCCTCGTGGCGGGGTGAGAGGTGCCGCCCTGGCAAACACGTTGGCCATTCCGGAAGAGAACCACACCCAGAGTAACAGGCTTTTTATTCACACCCCTACGCTGGCCTGGCGTACGCCGGGCCAGCCTACTCCGCTCACGCTTACGGGGGGGACGTAACAAGCTACATTTCCGCATTCTTCCCCACTGGCTGCGCTAACATGGTTGTGTCCACTGTCCAGTACACTGCAGACACCAGCAGTGTATGTCGACATGGAAATGTCTGTGGTCTGCATACTCAAGTTTGTCCAGCACATCCACGCCACACTTGGCTTTGTGTACATTCACATTCATGGGTCACTTGCCTCCTTCGCACATGCCTGGTTCCCACCTCTCCCCACATTCTGCTATTGTGTGGCTGAGGTGCCATGCCGTTGATGGCTTCTGTACATGGCTAGCCCAGGTTGCCACAGTAAGTTGTGTTGTTATGTCTGGAATGTGGGGATGTTGGTTGTCATGTTGTATGTGATTTTGTGACGTGTGCATTCCCAGAGTTGTGAGTTGTATGTTGGTGGAGTTGAGGTGTGTGGTGTGTTCAGTTGTTACTTACCAACGAGCAGTGCACTTCCATAGGTGCCATCCTGAAAGCGCTGGTTGATGATGGACTGTCGGAAGATGAAACAATCATGCACACTGCCTGGGTAGTTGGCGACGACATTGGTGAAGAGTCCCCGGTGGTCCATTATTGCCTGCACATTGATGGAATGCGTGTGTTTCCTGTTGCGGTAATTGTGTGCAGTGGCGGCAGGGGGCATGAGGAGTACATGTGTGCAGTCGATTGCCCCCAACACATGCGAGAAGCCAGCTATGGCGTAGAAGCCTTGCTTGATCTCAAGCTGTTCCTGCGCAGTGTGTGGGAAGTAAAGTTGCTGGGGTACCAAGCTGATGATGGCATCCAAGACAGGTGTGAGGAACTTTGACAGGGCTGACTGTGAGACTCCTCCGACTCTGGCAGTTGTTGGTTGGAAGGTCCCAGAGGCCAACAGGTGCAGCACGGCCAGCAGCTTTGTCTGCGGAGGGATGTTGGTTCTCTGCTGTGTTGGTACCGTCAGCCTGTGGGCAATGAGGGTCAGGATGCGGAGGATGGTTGTCCTTTTGAGCCTGTAGTGGGCAATGACTTCCTCTGGCGTTAAGTCTCCGAGGCTGGTGCGTTTTCGGAAGGTTCGGTGTCTTTCTCTGCGCTGCCTCTGTGGTAGTCCGGGGGGGAGGGGTCCTGGGGGACCTGGCAGTGGTGGCGGTGGGTGTTGTGGCCCTTTTGGGGCTCCGAGCTACATGATCAGTAACTCCATGGCATCTGTTGTTCTTCTGGTGTGGCTGTGGGCTGGGCTCCCTTTTATGTTGCAGGTTGTCGTCCGACTTAGCACCAGGTAGGAGCAGGTGTTAAATCCATGCTGCTAACGCGCCTTATCGCATGTTTTTGAATCTTATCGCCGATATGGCTGGTCGTTGAGAATGTTGCGGAGTGGTGTTTTCGCAGGTTTTTGCACGGGAACGCCTACGCTGCATCTCATTAGCGTTAGTTGCCGGTGTCATCCGTGGCGATGTTTTTTGCGGCTGCTATCGCGGGTAAACTGGTGATATCGGCTGTTAGCACCTGCTTGTGAATGGTGCGATGAATTTATCGCCACTTTGGCTGCGATAAAGTGCCGCTAACTCGGCGATGAGTCCTTGAGAATAGGCCCCTTAGTGTATTGGGACTGGGTGGGTGCACTCTGAGAGTGCCTGAAAGTCTGCATCTGGGGCACATTTGGTGTCCCTGTGCATAGTCCAGCTCAAACCAGTTCTGGGAGCCATTGGCTCCTGCTCTGGCGCGAAACTGGACAAAGGACATGGGTGTAACCACCCCTCTGTCCTGGCCCTCCCCTAGGAGGGTCCCCATAATCTGTCCAACCCTCTCCTGTGGGTACAAAAGGGCTTACTTGGCTGTAAGATTTCAGATTTTACGTGGACAAGATTCTACAAGAAGAAACCACTGACCTTCGACCATCTGGACACTCTGGACTTCGCTGGACCTCGACTGGGCTCGACTTCGTCCCCCTTTCCATCCGAAGCTTGGTTCATGCCCGTGCTCCATACAGGCTCTGTGCAGGACCTGTGGTGCACTAAAGGCAACTGAAGAATCTCTCTTGGAGTGAAGGAGTCACTCCCCTGCACTCGCAGGCACCAAAGTGCAACAGACCGGTCTGCTGCTCCTGAGCTCCTGCAGACTCCGAAGATTTCAGCAACACAGGAGGTGTGTTTCCGAAGGTCCCTGAGGTCGATCTGCCCTCTCACCGAGTTTGAGGCCAGTATCCCTCGTGGGGACTGCGTGACCCGAACCCCTGTGCACCGCGTCCATTTGCAAGTGCATATGCTTGTTTGCGATTCCCGAGCTTGTGCATTCGACTCCGTGTAGTCCTGACCCTGAGCAGTATTTATACCAAAGAACTCCGGCCTCCTCGCACTGAGTGCTCCGTGGGCTGGTACTTTGCAATCTTGCTCGAGGTCCCCTCGCGACTCCTGGTCATTTGGCCTGTGGGTCCTCCTGAGGGTCATCTTGATTTCTGTTGGGCTTTCCTGGTTGCTTCAGACGTGCCCTGACTTCTCATTGCTTGGTGAGTCCCCTGGACTTTGCTGGTCCACACCGTAACCTGCTTGACCTTCCTGCGTGGGTTGCTTTTGCCAAGGCTTGTTGGTGCTCCAGCCAGACACTGACCCCTCAGCACTCGACATCCTTCATGGAACAGCTCACCTCCAGCTCCTGGTCATCCTCGACGTCTCCTGATCCTCGTGGCTACAGAGTCAAGCATTCCTTCTTCGCACCTGAAGCAACCGACATCGGTGGGTATTCGTCTACCGAGCCCCTGGTCACTCTGAAGTGACCCAGACTCTGTCCCCTCTGCTTTCAGGTTCCATCTTCCTCGAATACAGGCTTGGATTCCACCGGACCCTTTTCACCTTCACGGCAGCAGCACTTCTTTGCAGCTCTCCATTGAGAACGACTGCAGTTTCCGACGCCACTTCAGACCTATGCACCCGGCTCCTCTGGGATAGGTAACTCAGGTACTATGGTATCCACGGGTGGGGTGGCTCTTCATACTCTTAAGTTCCAACAGGTTTGCTCAAAGTCCTCCTAGAAGGGTCCTTAAACTTTAAAAGTGTAACCGCGACTTCCCCATAGAATTGTACGGAGCCCGCGGACGTGTTCCCACACTGCACCCGGCCTCTGTGGGGTCCCTGTCTACTCACCTTGGGTGGTTCCTTGGGGCCCCAGCGATTCTACGTGCGCCAGACCTTGTCTTGATCTCAGTTGTGACTGTTATACCACTATTTTAGTATATGGTTTGGTCTCCCCCTGGAGCCCACTGTGTATTGTGCTACTTACAACTGTTCTATTGATCTTGTATTGTGTGCTTTGTGTTCTATCCTCGTGTAGGGGATAGTAGAGAGTGTTATATTAATAAATACATATTTTTATATAACTACTGTGTGGTTCTCCTTCATTTAGTCATTCAGGAGGTGATATTCTGGTAAAACAAGCTGCTTTACATTCCTTCAAGATTAAGCCTGAAGGCTGCGCTCCACAGCTACCACTAGGATAGATTTCTAAAGGTTATCTTTGACCTCATACATCATAAGGGTCGTTTGGACTGGTGCAGGGTGCCCACTTTAATTAGTGGACAGCATATACCAGGCCAACTTCTCACAGATTCCATCATAGAAGGTGTTCCTGTACTCCAGGTTGCTTGTGACCAAGGCATGCGTGACAGTTTTCCGGATGCTGATTCGGAGCCATTTGAAAATCTTCCTCAGCATATTCAGGGTATGAACGTATGAGGCAGTATGGCATTGACTTCGGCAGTCATGTTGAGTTTGCTGTCTATGATGACCCCGTGGTTCTTGACGTGGATGTTGGTCCTAGCTCTGTTGGCCACCAGGTGGAGTCCCGCAGTAATGTGCTCTTCCCGAAGATTACAATTTCTGTCTTGTTTAGAGCTCAATGACATATCATGGTGGGCCTCCTGTCCAACTCTTAGCCACTCTACAGCCTCTTATCTGGTGGGAACAGAACACAGCTCCTAGAGCCTTGATTACTTTATGTACCTGCCACTGTTTTTTTGACCCCTGAGTCCAAGGGTATCAAGGGCAGTACAGATTTAGCAGTGCTTCCCCGGGGGCTTCCCCTAAGGGCCACCTGTGGCAAAATTCTGGACAAGAATTGTAATGGAAAAAAAAATCCCTTCTACCACCATCTTTTTAATAGAAAATACTGTCGACGGTTAATGACTTAACGTCTACATACAATGTTTTAGATTGTGCCTTGCTTGCGAATTACGACTGTGTCTGGGAGTTTTCCCCTAGATTAAGTCTGTGGTGTGTAATTCTGCTCTTTTATGTAAAGGGGAGCAAAAATAATGGAAACATAATTTTCTATGTGCTTTTCAATTTTTGTTTTGGATTTCTAGAGGAATATTACAGGTTTTTAAATACGATTTTGTTTCTCACATTTACTCATTCCCAGTTTTAGTATTTATATATAGTACTTTTATTTCTAAGACGTACATGTTGTAGAAATACACACAATAAAACAGTACAATAGACATTTTCATTCACTAAAATAATTTCCCAGTTATTATTCAATAAATGTGGCAAAAATGTTTTCCTCTATGGATATACTTGGGGTGCAATATTCCAGACATACCTGAAGTACACAGCTTCAAAGTTGTTAAATTACTTCCAATAATGTTGCACAGACGTATGGAGTGGAATATGTGTTCTGTTACTGATGAATCAATCATTTGCTCTTTTTGTTTTATCATTAGTGTTTGGTTCACTTTTTGTACGATGATTTCCTTGTCGATGCAAATTTAGCATTGGATTGTGTAAACGCAAGAGATCTCCCAACTTTCGGTGGGTGCGTGTGTGCGCGCACACATAGCTTGGAGGCCTGCACAGATGGGGTGTGTGACTATAAGTGTGCAAGCTGGTAGGAAACATAGACACACTGAATGCCACAGAGTGTAGGCACAGCCTGGAGCCCTACGTGCACTGGCGTTGTGTCTGTGAATGTTGACATAGCCGCGAGACCTGTACATCCTAGGAATGTGTGGACGAGTGTGGTCGCAGCCAGTGGGCCTGTGTACACTGAACATATCTATGTGTTTGCACTCAGTCAGATAACCTGTAAACACCCAAGCCACAATTTGCGTTTCATTGCAACGTGGATGGACATTTTCCTTTCCTATTTATGGTTCGCACGCATCATCCTTGTCAAATCAATTTAAGTTTTGACTTTACGTTTTGAATGCCTAGTTATTTATTTGTGGCTGCTTTTTTTTATTTCTCCAGCGTCGTACGCCCTCATTGTTAGTTTTTATGACAATAACAAAACATTCGTAGCTCGGACACTCTTTAGTTCTGGTTCATCATCTTTTCGCCAGCTTTGAGTGAAGAGCAGGACGTATTCGAATTCATAAAACAGTTGGAATAATGACCAGTGTCATAACAAAAATCAAATTACGGGACATTGTGCATAGTTGTGGTGAATGACTTTAATGCGGACAAAAAAGTAAAAATGTCAGAGGAGGCAGCATTATCCTTCATGAAGAGACGCAGGACTCCCCCTAGGCCACTGCCGTGACCTTAGAGGCTGCTGTGACAGTTCATTCAAAGAGGAGGAAGGAGCGAATTTGTTTAACATGAGCTCAGAGCAAGTGATCAAGAAGTATCATTTTCATAAGCAGTACATCTTAAATATTCTGGAAGGATAAGGACAAAACTGTAACTATTCCGAAACATCTGGACTGCTTTGCGGTTAATGACGAAGTCATTGTCTATGGCCAGGTATCGTCGAGCCCCAGCCCCCTCCATGACGTGACCCGGATCACCAACCTACCCTCCACGATCCTCCTGTCGCTAGAGACAGCACACATCAGTTTAATTTCTAGGTTAGGGGTCGTAAATCCCCGGCCGTATTTATTAAGACAACAAACCACAAACATTAAAAATGCACTCAATATAATTTTCAAAATTATACGCAGAAACACCATAAATAGGATGCATGATTATTTACATTTTTGATGGATGGCTAACCTTAACATCGACTAATACATAGATGTTCCTAACCATATTTAGCCTTGTCCCTGCGTATCCAGTGTTGAGCCTACGAGTGAGATCATGACTGGTCAACCTGTGAGGGCCCCTCCCTAAGGGGAGAGGCCCCACCCGCTGGAAGTAGCCCCCTGTGAGGTTCCTAGAATACTGGGTCGGAAGTAAATGCGAGGAGGCAGCTTTGTAGGCTCAATGCTGGTTCTTTTCTGATTATGCCTTATGAAAATTTAAATCATCCATAGGGAACTCTTCTAGGGTTACTTAAAGGTTTCTTCTCTTTCTCTTCCAGGTTTTTTCCAGCGTCCGTGGAGGTCCCCGGAGATTGATGGAAATGAAGCACAAGAAGAAGTATGGGAGGAGCAAGTATGAGTTTGTAAGTTTTTACCAGTGTTTCCTCACCCCAGTAGTGCTCACCTGAAGTGTCTTTTCTTATCCTACAGGTTTGAGTGCCCGTTTTGGCCGCCCTGGCCCCCCATAGGTGGGAAAACCCTCACACCCGTAATAAAAACTTGTGCAGGAGGCACGTCTGCCCCCAGGTTACCTACCTCGGGCACTCCCTGCACCCTCATTATCCCTCCAAGAGCCTATGCTAGCTTGGTGCCCACGCGCCCTTGCGGGGATTGGC
Organism: Calotriton arnoldi; assembly: GCA_963921515.1. NCBI lineage: Eukaryota > Metazoa > Chordata > Amphibia > Caudata > Salamandridae > Calotriton > Calotriton arnoldi. Next base: position 669,170 of record CAWUFW010002576.1, read on the forward strand.
CGTCAAGGCCTGTTGGCAGCGTGCACTCCCACACCCCCGCACCACAAAGCCTGTATCCGACTTGCTGCCAGCACCCCCTGGAGGGCCCTGTGAGACCACTGTCCCACCTATCCCAAGTAAAAGGATGCCTTCTATGGGCCGAAGTGCCCCACCAACCATGACCTCACCCGCCACAGGTCAGCATAGTTCACCTACTATCTGGCCTCCCTCCCCCCCAAGATGGTCATGACCAGGCGGCTGATGTGTCAACCATGCGAGGACATTTCAAAGGAATCTCATCACCCAGTTTAAAGAGGCGAACACCACCCTGGACAAAAAAGCACTCACTTTGGATGCACCCGTGCAGAATAGCCTGCAATTTTGGTGATCTAAACAGCTTATCGACCTTCTTATTGATCCGCTTGACAGAGTTATTGAGGGACCTGACTGACTACCCCCTTGTCCATTGCAACCTCAGGATCACGTGGGACCAAGCGATGACTGAATGCGGGAGTTACTTAGCTGAACCAGCCCATTTCCGTAACCAGTAATTCAAATAGCTCCCTTCTGCCTAAGTGCACCAAATCATTGCCACCAAGGTGCACCACCACCACCCCAGGGGACGTACACCCCCTGAGTAGCCAGGATTCAAGCTTGTCCCTCCAATGTACCAAAAATAGCTCTGCATGCCCATGGAAAGTCACATAATAGCCCTCGTGGCGGGCCACTCCTGAAAACTACCTGTGTAGTACACCTGCTACGCACACCATACATAAGAATGGCCAATAACCAACACTTCTACGAATTCTGTCCCTGAACTTCAGACTTCCCTCCCTGCATCACAGGGCAGGAAATCTGTGAGAGAAGAAAACTGGCAGTTAGCAGCGAATCCTACAAGTGCAACCTCACAATGTTTGTAACAATCAGAGGACCATCTGCCAAGCATCTGCACCGCCTGACCCCAGAGCCCCATTGCTGTCGCCGCAGTGGCTACCCTGATCCTGAAAGAATGAGAACTGAACCCCTCGGGGTCAAAAACCTGCAGCCCTGAGCGCCAGACCATATATAAACATGATAATGTGTGGGAACAAATTAAAGGATCACTCTAATAGAGAAAACATGAATTAATCTCTATTGCTAGGTATCACTATCCCAACCAACATATATTTGTATAAATCTAAAATCATGAGCAAACACCAATTTGATGTTGTTGCCAGACCAAGCACCTTGGAGAGACTGCGCCCACATATGCAATGTAGTTCAATAGCAAGGGGGCAATTTTAGCAAAATGGCATAATCACTCGATGTGCGAATGATTTGCAATGCAGATCTGGTCACTACGCACTGCTGTGCAAACTTTCCAGGGTTATGCCATAGATGTGCGGCACAAGCCCACGTGGTCACTGAGTGAGTACTGCAAGCACAGGAGAGTGTTTGCTTTGAGTCATGTTGGTAGTAGTGGATTGGTATGACATGGTTTGTGACGTAGGAAGTACTACCTGATATGAACAAGTGATGTTCAGTGTTGTGTATGTTGAAAATCTGCTTGTGACTGATGCACATGATAGTATTTGAGCAACCATACACAATACGGACACGTAATGATCAGGGCCTAAGTGCGTGTTGGTGCGAGTGTATGCATCCAGGCAGTGGTCACTTTGTAAAAAAATAGGCGCTGGGGCTCTCGTCAGGAGGCAGCTTGCACCAGCCCATTTCTCCTGTTTAGTGCCACCTAAAACAGCACCAACTACTAATCATGAAAGTGGGTAAAGAATCTGGTGTAATGGCCAGAGCTGCCGACTTCCGAGCTGGGGAACCAGGTCTTGGCATTGGCTCAACATGCTGTGATTCTGTGTGAATCACTTAATCTCCCCTTGCCTACCATATATCAATGTGCCGCTAACTGGTGCTCATGAAAAGCGCCAGTGTTGATAATTAAGTGCCAATGCTGAGCACTGGTAACCACCGGCTCAAATTAAGCACCGCATCCAGGCGACCTGTCTTAGGGTTGTGTGGTACGGAGTGTGCTCCCAGACGGAAGATCTGCACACTCTGGGTTTGTGTCTGTGGGAGAGCCCACATGTAAGAGATCTGTATAGACTGCCACCCAAAGGCCATTGTTTAAATCTCATTGACTTGGTCTTTAAGATTATACATAATATACCGCCTCGCTTATCTCTCTCAAAATCTCACCCAGTAATGCAAATTTCCCAACATTGCATTCAGCTACTCTATGACAACTATCACTATCACTGTTACTGCATTCAACATTCTTTGATCAACTATCCTCTTCCAAACTTCAGTCATCTCTCTTTACTCAGCTGTCCCCTTCAAAATCACTGCATTCAGCCTCCCTCAAACAAATATGTCCTTCCATGACTGCATTCAGCTTCCCTCAATCAGTTATCGCATTACTGCATTCAGCTAGCCCCAATCAACCATCCCCTTCCCAAACACTGCATTCAGCTTCTCACAAATAACTCCTTCCATAATACTGTATTCAGCTAGCCCCAAATAATTATCCCCTTCCCAAACACTGCATTCAGTTACTCACAAACAAAACATCTCCTTCCATAACACTGCTTTCAGCTAGCCCTAAATAATGATCCCCTTCCCAAACACTGCATTCAGTTACTCACAAACATCGCCTTCCATAACACTGCATTCAGCTAGCCCCAATCAAACACCCCCTTCACAAACACTGCATTCAACTTCTCTCACACAAAAATCCCGTTCCCAAACATTGCGTTCATCTACCCTCAATCAGCGATCTCCTTCCCAAACGCTGAAATCGTTACCCTAAATCAATTATCCCCTACCGAAACACTGTATCTAGCTGCCCTAAATCAATAGTCCCCTTCCAAAACACTGCATTTAGACTGTTACAATCAACCATCCCTTCACATACACTGCATTCAGCTTCTCTCACACAAAAACACCTCTTTCACAAGTACTGCATCCATCTATCTTCAATCAATTATCCCTCAATCAATTATCTAATTTTCAAACACTGCATTCAACTACCCTAGATTAATTATTCCCTTTCCCAATATTGCATTTAGCTACCTACAGTGAATGATCTTCCCAAACACTGCATTCAACTACACATAAACAAACAAGCATCTCCTTCCATAATACTGCATTAAGCTACCCTAAAGAAATTATCTCATTCCCCAATACTGCATTCAACTACCCTCACAAAATGGTCTTCCCAAACACTGCATTCAGCTACTCACAAACAAATAGTCACTTCCATAATACTGCATTCTGCTACCCTAGATAAATCATCCCATTCCCAAACACTGCATTCAGCTAGCCTCCATCGACTACCTCCTTCACAAACACTGTATTTAGCTTCTCATACACAAACCCCCCCTTCCCAAACATTGTATTCAGCTACCCTTGATAAATCATCCCATTCCCAAACACTGCTTTCAGCTACCCTCCATCAACGAACTCCTTCGTAAACACAGCATTTAGCTTATCGCACATAAAATTCCTCTTCCCAAACACTGTATTCAGCTACCCTCAATCAACTACCTCCTTCACAAACACTGCAATTAGCTTCTAACACAAAAATCCTCTTCCAAAACACTGCATTCAGTATCCCGAGTCAATTATCCCCTTCCCAAACACTACATTCAGCTACCCACCATCAACCACCTCCTTCACAAACACTGCCTTTAGCTTCTCGCACACAAAAAGCTCCTTCCCAAACACTGCATTCAGCTACCCACCATCAACCACCTCCTTCACAAACACTGCATTTAGCTTCTCGCACACAAAAATCTCCTTCCCAAACACTGCATTCAGCTACCCTGCATTCAGCTACCCACCATCAACCACCTCCTTCACAAACACTGCATTTAGCTTCTCGCACACAATTATCCTCTTCCCAAACACTGCATTCAGCTACCTTCAGTCAATGATCTCCTTCCCAAACACTGCATTCAGCTACCCTCAGTCAATGATCTCCTTCCCAAACACTGCATTCAGCTACCCTCAGTCAATGATCTCCTTCCCAAACACTGCATTCAGCTACCCTAAATCAATTATACTCTTTTTATTTTTGCATTGACCTACCCTCAAATATTTGTTTCCAAAACAATGCATTTAACCCCCAACCAACCAATGCATTTAACCCCCAACCAACCATCCCTTCATAAACATTGCATTCAGCTACTCTCAAACAAATATCTCCTTCCATAACACTGCATTTAGCTTGCCCCAGTCAATTATCCCCTTCCCAAACACTGCATTCAGCTACCCACCATCAACCACCTCCTTCACAAGTACTGCATTCAGCTACACTCAAATATTCTTTTGACAATTAATGCATTCCACCGCCCTTAATCAACCATCTCCTTCACAAACACTGCATTCAGTTTCTGTCAAACAAATATCCGTTCCCCAAACATTCCATTCAACTTCCTTTAAAGAATGATTTCCATCCCCAACACTGCATTCAGCTACCCTAATACCCCCTTCCCAGGCACTGCATTCAGCTAACATACCGGGACCCTTCTACTGACAACCCATCCAACCCTACTCTGACCCAAGCCATCATGCCCCACAGTTGAGTAAGGTCCTTAAAGTGTACCTCATCAGTCGTATCAGGTGGTCAACAGGTCATCCTCATGGGTGACCTCCATCCCCTATTCAACTACTGACCCTATGCATCTGCATGCCTGCAGTATAATGTGCATATCAGGTGTGTCGAATTGTCTATATGTTCGATGTCCCTGTTTTGCCCTATTTGTATCAATCAGCTGCAAAAAGTGTATCTTGATACTTAACTGCCTATCTCCTTACATAGTGCCTCAATACCTAATATAGTGCTTCTGTTTTAATGCTTTATTTAAAAACAATCACAGTATTTTTATTTTCATCATTATTGTTCTTGTTTCCACTACTGTTATTGTTAACATTGTGATCATTAGTATAATGTTTTATTTTACCTTCTTCTGTAGCACCCCTCTATTCGCAAGGTGCCAGTGTGCTTTACAGAGCAGCACACCGTGGAGATATAAGCGTTGATTATTATATTGTAGCAGCGGTAACTGACAAATTGAGCATGCATTGGGCATACAGTCACCTGTATGCCCGGGGCGTGGGAGGTCTAGTTGTCCAGAGGAGTGTGGTTAGTTAGAGGGGGGACCTCTGAAAGGGCAATGAGAGCAGAGAGAAGCGGAGAGGGCAGGTAGGAGATGGTGCAGGAAGTAGTGGTAGAGGGCAAGCACCATGGGGAAACCAGGAATGCGGCAGGCAGCAGTGAGAAAGAGGAAGAGGCAGAGAGTAGGAGGGTGGGAAGGGAGGAGAAGAGGGAAGTAGAAGCCATGAGGAAGAGAGGAGGACAGGAAAGTATCTAAGATGTGGGGGCAGAGAAGAGGGTAAGGCATGGGAGAGAGGCAGGACAGGAGAAGAGTAGGCATAAGGGAGAGCAAGGCATTGATGTGATCTCATTTCACCTGGGATTTGAATAGAGCAGTTTTCAGATTTTTGCAGAAAGTGAGGAAGTCTTCTTGGCATCTGCTTTCAGCTTAAAGGAAGATACAGATAGATTGGGAGAAGGGACCATGAGGTCTAATTTTTTTCGACTATAGTCTGAGTATGACTTTATGAGATTTTTCTTGCTTCCCAAGATTTTTCGGATGCACCAAAGGAAATTGGCCTGTGGAGAGTGAATGGCTTTGAACATGATGTATACCATCTTAATCTTAATTCTGGCCTGGGTAGGAGGGTGAATGGGGTGAGTAGTGGCAATCTAGTGCTTCCGGGACCAGAATGACGTGAGAACATGTTCTTGCTACTGGATGCAGGAAGCCCGAGAGATGAGAGAGTGCTGACTTAAGAACCCTTTTGAAGATGGCATTACCATAGTCCAGGGTTCGCCAAAGCTGGTCTTGGAGGGCTAGATCCATGCCAGATTTTTAACATAACTACATTTATCTAAATGGGGCTATGGAAAAATATGGCACCGAATTTGGAGAACCCTACCATGGTCAATGCAGGATACTACTATCGGGATGTTGCTATTACATATGGGATAAAGTACCCTCTACCTTACATTGTAAGGTTATTTATTGCAAGTTAGTGATGATTTATGTGACCATATAGAGTTACCAAAGAGTTGGCTAAAGGTAGAGATCTTTAATATGGTCATGGAACTCCTAGGTGACTTGCAATATCCCAATATCCGACAGAGAGTATTTTATTCCACGTAATGCGTGATCACACCATTACCAGAGATTTCTGCTTTCATGTAATGAGCAATAGCTCTGCAAAAAATAAACATGCTGACATAAATGGCTTCTTTCTGCTGAATGTTCATTTCAGTAAAAAAGCTCAGTAGAGCTGAAAAGCTAGTGCTTGTTTTCATTGTTGTAAACAGCAGTTGTAATTCTGCTCTTTGACCTCTTTTCACATTGTCTGCTGCTGACGTTACAACTCAACTACTATAAATTATTACACTTGAGCTGCTATTTTTATTAAATACAAGTGATTAGTAATGTTATAAATAGAGAGTAATATATGAGATAAAGTCCCCCTGCCTACATTGTAAGGATATTGCAAGTCAAGAGGAGTTACATGGCAAAATAGAGAAACGAAGCCGAAGGCCACGTTCATTTATATGGTTATGGAACTCCGAGGCATGTACAGCAGAGGGTACTTTATCTCTTCATCTTTCCCACAAAATACTTTAATCCTTGGTGTAGCTCTTTCATATCAAAGAGAGAGCATGTTTGTAAAAATGAAGAATAAAATAGAATCCCTAGTGCAAAATTAAACACAGCAAAAAAAGTTGTTAACTAGTTGTTGATAAAATATATTAAATGCAGTTGAATAGACGTCAGTTAAAAAAAAGGCACAGGAGAAACATGCAAAAAGAGTCTACATTCTTAAAACTTTCCCAAAGAGTGCAAAAAATAAGAATGTTGCCATAAATATCTACTTTCTGCTAGCAACATGGCAAACATTTACAACTGACCTACTTGCAAACAGCAACCATAACATGAACGGCCCATCCAGGATGCATTTTTCAGCACCGCCCACAAGCTCAACTGACTTCAGACACAGAACCACATTTTTCCCTCAATCTAGAAGGAGCACAACTGTCTGAACAAGCAATTGCAAAAGTCATCATAAAGGCAGGAGGGATGGTACCCCTGGATTATCCCAAGCTATTTATATACAAGACTCGCAGTACTGGGCAGGAAAGCTGGCGACTCTCTACTCTAACGTAGCCGACACAGGCTTCATACCTGACTCATGGCGAGGTGCAGTCATCACCCCACTCCATAAAGGAGGAAAAAAAACATTACCAGAAAACTACTGCCTCATCACTCTCCTAGATAACAAAGCAAAATACTTTGCATCTCCTGTCCTACACGATCTGACGGCCTGGGCAGACGCAAACCGAATAATCCCAATAACTCAATCTGGTTTCAGGAGGGGTTCTGGCACAATCACAAACATCTTGGCCCTGTCCATTCTACTGGACCGAATGGGAAACCTGAATCACACAACTTATCTTTGCTTTGGCGACTACAAGTCAGCTTTTGATTGTGTATATCAAGTGAAGCCCTGGAGGAAGCTCAGGGGTTGGAACATCCCTTCACATCTGCTCAGAATCACTGAGTCACTCCATAGCCAAACATGGGTGCGAATTAAAATAGGTAATGGCTCCCTACTGTCAAGAAAGATCTAAAGGCTTAAAATAGGGATGTGTGTTGGCTCCATGCCTCTTCAATCTCTTCATGGCTGACCTTTCCCCTGCTCTTGATGAAACTAGCAGCCGCGCTCCCCGTCTCGGCACACTAGCACTGAACCACTTTTTATATGCGGATGAGGTGGCCCTGTGTAGCCTAACTAAAGTAGGCCTGCAGAGATTGATAAATACACTGCACTTGCACACTACACAAAACGACCTGGTCATTAACTGAAACAAAACAAAGGTGATTATGGTTAGCAAGGCAATCAAGAAAAATGTAACTTGGCATCTTAGCATACATGTCGTAGATACAGTAAAAGAATACAAGTAGCTAGGGGTTCAGCTAGACGACAAGGGAAAGGCCAAATAACAGCTCTGAGCCATCACAAACAAGAGCAGTGCCCTAATCGCCATTTTTAACACCCTGCGCAAGAAGCTGAAAGGTCCAACACTTGATCCACTCATGAAGGTAATGGCGGCAAAAACTCTGCCAACCTTAACCTACAGCAGTGAGGTCCTTTTTGGTTGTGAATCAGCCTTGGACAAACTCCAAACAAATGTTTATCGTTATGTGTTAAATTTAGCACAGAGCTCTTCTCCAAGTCAAATTCGACTACAGTTCAGCCTTATGAGGCAATCAATCGGGTGGTGGGGTGCAATAGTCAAGTGCTTCTTTAAATTAAAACACACAGAACCCAATACTCTAAAAACATTTTGTGGTCAGTAATCAACAACATGGATAGCTGTAACCACTGCAGCAGCCTCAACGATTACTTGGATCCATGTTTAGCAAACCTGCACCATGGGAACCATTGGGCTCTGCAACTTTCATACAATGCTTTAAAAAAGACTAGTTAATTCTGCAATGGGCAAAATCTCTTTCCTAAAGGACAAAAAAGAGCTCGCAAAAAGAGGACATACCTGGATGGTCATCAACAGTTATTCGAAGTTAAATCGATCAACGTACTTAGCCTGCACATACCCGCTTCACCTAAAACTATAGCTGCTGCAGTGTCGCCTGGGCCGCCCACCCTCATTAGTAGAAAATCTGTATGGTTGCACCCCAGTGACAGAGGCTGTCATTTATGCGGCTCAAACAAAGAGAATCTCCTGCATCTTACCTGCATCTGCCCTGCGATGCCATAGAGAGGAGGCACCTCCTCAAGCCTTCAATAAAAAGTAAAGGGATCCGCACATGCAGGTAGGCTGTCATATGCTGTTTAGAGCCCGATGACCCTAAGCTGAACTGTCGCTTCATGAAATTCTTAAATAAATTTGAATAAAAAATAACCAAGCAAGTAAACAAGTGCATCGACGTACAGTGAAAACAGTCATCAGCCGGAGGCTGGTCATTAACACCAAAAACCTGGGCCACCCTGGCAGTTCTGGGACTCTTTTCTTTTTTTTTTAAAACAAATTTTATTTCAGTTTTGAGCACATCCAGTCCTGGAAGGCCGTCACATAAGTGTATTACCAACAACACAGCAGGCCTCAATGATCCCAGTGTAACATATCCCCACAAAACATGTAGATAAGAACACCACCCCCCTGAACCCCGGTCAGTAATGATACCCATGGTTTCTTATCTTCCCTCGATGTGAGTCCTCTACTATCTCCCCGAGCCATATGACTGTATATCAGTCTCAATAGTGGCATCGGCGGATTGAGCGGGGGTAGCAGAATACCGCGGTAATCGCCCATCTGCTCCAGATTTTCCTGTGCTTCTGGGGGCAACCCCTTACTTTGAAGACCGCAACCTCTGTCCCCATACATCTGTCCATGGCTGCCTTCCGACCCCCCACCGAGGGCGGGGACACCGCCCTCCAGTGTTGGGTGATGTCGCCCTTGGCCAACGTCAGCCCCAGAAACAAGAGATGCTGTTTATATTGGTCCCCTCCAGTCTCCTTCGTGCTATGACGAAGGACCAGTTTAGGCTCAAGAGGGATCTCCCATGCTAATCCCCGGGCAAAACAAGAGGTCACCCTGTGCCAAAACTGCTGTAATGCCGTACAGCTCCACACTGTGTGTAAAAAGGTACCCTCTTTAGCATTACAGCAGAGACATGCAGGGGAGGGTATTACTCCCATCAGCCATAAGCGGTGTCTAGTGTAGTAGGCTCTATGTAGATATTTGAGTTTGATTAGGCAATAGCGCAACAAAAAAGCAGTACCCCGTGTGGCTGCCAGGGTCTCAGCTCAGTCATCATCATTTAGGTCTTCAATATCTTCCTCCCAAGCCGCCCGCAGTGTCGGTATATTGGTAAGGTTGCGTGTTACTATGGATGATTAAACTCCGGCAAATCCGCTAAACCCTGAATATAGGGAGCTACGGCATGTCGGAACTGCAAGTACTTATAGAACTGACTGCGGTGTAGCTGGTATTCCTCTTGCAGGCTTTGGGAAGACCTCAGTACCGTGCCTTGCATGACATCTTCCAATGTGGACAAGCCGATGAGATCCAATTCTCGGAACCCCGGTAACCCCACGACCTGACGCTGGACAGTCCCATACCACAACGGGGTCTCCCTTGTCATTCTTTCCCCCAACCCATGCGACGAATGCTCTGCTGCCACATCTGAATAATCACCCTGGTGGCCGGAGGCAAGTGCTCCACTCCTGCCTGACCACAGGAGAAGTCCAGGACCGACCAGGCACCCATTGCCCACCTCTCCACGGCATATGCGGGATCAGCCTCATCGCTGTACCACCAATCATTCATAGTAAGGAGGTGAGAAGTAGTATAGTAGGAATGTACATCAGCAACTGCAATCCCTCCACAGAAGGGGGACTGAACACATGTGCGGAGAGCCACTTGGATTGCACCGCCTCCTCGCCCCCACAAGAAGTGATTGAGGACTGTGTTCACTTGTAGGAACCATTAGTCTGGAATGTTGTATAGGTAATTTTGCAACTTATATAGTAGCCGTGGTAAGGACACCATTTTGAAGATGGCGGACCGACCCAGCTGTGACAAGGGAAGAGGGGACCAAGTTTTCCCTTTGTTTCGAACACGGGACAGCAAGGGACCAATGTTGTGCTGCCATGAGATAGTCGGGTCTGTGGAGACATAGACCCCCAGATATTGGAAGCCCTCAACAGCCCAGGTCAGCTGTGAAGCCCATGCCGATCTCCCCTGGATACCGCAAACCGGGAATATTACCGACTTTGTCGGGTTCATGTACAACCCTGAGGACTCCCTGAAGACCCGCAAGATCTGCAAAATCCGTGGCCCAGAGAACACTGGGTCTGTAAAGGAAAAACAGAACGTCGTCCGCATATAGGGTGATTCTGTCTGATATCTCAGCAGTCCAGTAAAACCCGTGCACCAGGGGGTCTCGCCTCACCCATGTGGCTAGTGGCTCGATTGCAAGCGCAAATAATAGGGGGGACAGCAGGCACCCCTGTCTGGTGCCTCTGCGTATGGAAAACAGATCAGATACTTCATCTGCCACATGGACGGACGCTGACAAGTCCGTGTATAAGAGACGAATATAAGCGGGGAAGCATGGGCTAAAATTGAGGGCCTGCAGAAGAGTAAAGAGGTTCTAGGACTCTTTTGACAAAATCATGATAAACTGTGCCAGGCTGTCAGCCGGGGAACAGACACTGACATTAAAACCTCGGGCTATCCTGGTACCTTGGAAACAGTATTCTGACAAAGCTATGACAAACTGGGCCAGGCTTAGCCAGCGAACAGACACTTGCATTAAAACCTGGACTATCCCGGACCACCAGAACCACTTGAAAAAGACTGGTGCATGTACCTAACTGGCTGTGCACCTTCATGATTCCATTAGACAGCTTGATAAGACTTTAACCTGCACGCCCACACTCCATGATCTACGAGTCAGTCTGATAGCGCATGTTTTGCACTTTAAAAGTATCTCTGGTCCCTAGGACTTCCCAAAAAAGTCAAGACACCTGGGCTAGGCTGCTAGCAAGGGAACAGACACTAACAGCAAAATCACAAGCTATCCTGGCATACTGGAGCTCTTTGACGAATTTGCATGTATGAACCAGAAACAGCTGTGTGACATTTTCAACCTTTTAAAACAGCTTGTTAAAACTTTTCACCTTGGACAATTGCACTTTAAATCAAGTCTTCAGGAGGCCTCCAGACAAGTTGCGTTCTTGACAACCTCTAGACAGAATTTATGCACATTAAAAAAGCTAATCTCGCACGATTGCACTTTAAAACCACTTCTGGTCCCCTAGGACCTTCTGAAAAAGTCATGATGCTTGGGCCAGGTTCAATGGCAGCTGGCACGGATCTGGGGTGGCGGGCCAGGAAGGGTGGGAGGGGGTGTAAAAAAATCAACTTACCATATCGGCGCGTCTCTCCTCCATTGTCGCTCGCGTCGGGCTGGAAACAGGAAGCACCCAGGCTCCCCATAGCCAATCACAACGCTGCAATACAGCGTTGTGATTGGTCTGAGCACCATGGTTCAGCGCTCAGCCAGGGAATGGGTGCCTGGGCATATTCTCCACCCAGGCTGTAATGCAGCCTGGGTGGAGAACACCCGGTGCACTTACAGAGTGTGCCCACCACTCCTCCCCCTTCTCTGAGAGCAGAGCAGCCCCGCCCCACAAAGCTGTCGCAGCAGGAAAAAATAAAATGATAATAACATCGAGTTATTATCATTTTATTTTTCCTTTTTCTACACAGCAAAAAGCAGTGGGGTGATGCTCCTCCACCATAGCAGAGGAGCCGCCACTGGCTAGGTTGCTAGCTGGAGAACGGGTGCTAATATCAAAATCATGGGCTATCCCGGCACCCTGGAACGCTCCGATAAAGTTGCATGAATGAACAAAAGACAGCTGTGATACATTTTTAACCTCACGAAACAGCTTGCTAAAACTTTTTACCCTGCACACCTGCACTTTATACCAGGTCTTAGGGAAGCCTCTAGACAGGTCACGTGCTTGCCAACCTCCAGACAGCACTTACATACTTTAATACAGCTTTTAATTCGTTTGGGGCCCGTACCCACTAAATGGCATAAACGCTTGATGTTTCCTCACCTCTGTTCTGTTTTATGAGTTTTCATCAGTGTTTTTCTCTATTGTAAGATTTTAATTAATCAATACAAATAAAGTTACTCACCCGCTTGGCACCGTAGAGTTAAAAGAAACAGAGCAGAAAAAGAGAAGCAACGTTTCCAGCTTCTTTTCTTGTGCTCTGTGACCTGACCTGCCTTTCCCCTTGGCTGCTGCTGTCAGCTGGCATTGTGATATAAGAACTCGACTGCAATAACTTATTACAGTTGAGTTCTGATGTCTTTTCTTTATAATTGGTGACTATGTGCGTCACAAGTCACTGATTATAAAGATATTAGAGATGTGTTTATACAGGGATTGCAGAATCCTATGTATTATAAGGCAGTTAGAGACATGTTTTATACATGGATTGCAGGCTCCCATGTGTTATACTACATTATCAATGGCAATAATGATAATACTTATGATAACAATCAATACAATTATAGACAATGATAAACACAATAACAGCCTGCGCAATTAAATGAGTATTAATATTACATATTGTATTGTATTATAAAATTTTTTTCACAAGAATCGAATATACAATACATAATAATATTTCATACCAACAAAATTGTATTCAGATCCACACCATGATTAAGAGATTCTGTGATTTTGGGATATCATCAGGTCATGCTTTTTATCAACACCTTGTAAAGCATGTCTGTGTTATGAAAGAATCAACACTGGTGAATCCTTGTGTCGACATACCTGTATGATTGCGTTAATGCCTTCAAATGCTCCTCATTTCCTCTTGTGCAGGTCTTGTCTTCTGATGTTTCAGTCTCTCAGGAGTGACATACTGTTATAATCAAACGTTACAAGTTCCAGACCATCTCGGAAGTTAAAGATTATAGAAGGAGATATAGAAGTTACAGATAGTTGCATACACTACTGACTGTTCTAGACATTGGAGACCATTATAGAGCAATGTATCAAAGTTACAAATGGTATAGAATGAGTTACAGAGGTTAAAGATGTTACAGAAGTTCCAGACCATTATACAAGACTGATGATAGTGTTATAACTAAGCTACCCTGCCTCTGGAAAGCTAGAAAGACTTGGAGGATGCGACAAGGAAGAGTATCATCAGAGAGAAGCGTAAGGATGAGGATGCGCACAAGTGGAACCAAGGGTAAAACCTTGCACTTAAAGTTGCTAACACTGACGGAAGAGTTTTTAGGATTCTCTGTGGATTCCCCAATGAAGCTGAGGAGATTGTGGAAGTAGTCTTTTATCCATGGGTGAACACTGTGAGCTCTACTGAAAGAAAATACTAGTGGAGTCTGGTGACAGGGATGCATACCTCGGAAGACAGAAAACTGAATGTTATATTTCATTACCACTGAATCTGTGGAGCAAGACAGTGCTGTGTTAGGAAGTATTGTTAGAACTCTGTTTAGCCAGAGTGCTGGCCAGCATGTTGCAGGAAGGCTACACTCTGAAAACACTTCTTACTCTCATTTTTACAACTTAAACATTAAACTGTTAAAATCCCATTTAGAGTCCCAAATCTCCTGGCTGTTATAGCAATATTTAAGGAGCTTGGGCTGCACCTTATCTTCTCCAAAGTAACCCATATCGCCCGGCAGGCCATTTCATGCTGCTGATCAATGGCTTCATTTTTTCGCAAGGCTTGACGATTTCGTCCTGTTGTCAGTCAGTCCAAACCTACTATGATCTGCCTTGTTTATGATGTTCTGCTGGTGTCTCAACAATTTGTGGAAAATTGCCAAGTAGCAAATAGAAACAGTAAGGAAAGCAATACCTTGTTAGCTGAAATAAAGTAAAGTGTAACACTTACCAAACTATGGGGATAAGACAGCATCCAGAAGAATCACATGAATAATGCAACAGTAATAATTTCAGACATGAAAAGGAAAGAAAAGGGCTATGACAATACCCCCAACACCATTCTATCTGTTGCTAATGTAGTTTTATCAGTGAACACGATCTTACAGAGATTAAAAGTAACAGTAGATACTGCAACCTCCATATTTCTGGCCTGTGCATTGAAGTCAAAGTATGAGGTTTTAAATCAGAAGTTTGCCTGCCTCTTTGAAGTTTACAACTCTCATACTTCTTCTCAGTCTTTATGTTTCTTCTCCCAAAATAAGTCAACTTATGTCATATGAACATGTGCCCATGGTTCCAATAGTTCACTGTAAGGGTCCATCTTTGATAAAGGTTGTTGTAATTTTTTCTTGAGCCAAGACTTTGCAAAGAAAACAATATTTGCAAGCAGTTTCAAGATATGCACCTAAGAATGATGTTACTTGGAATATAACTATGACTTTGCTAACCCTCAGTCGCGGTCCGTGCAGCTTACTGCGGTGAGGCCGTGTTATGGGGATTCCGACGGACGATAACGAGGGAAAATGTATTATTTATTTAATTTTCCCTCGGCATCGTCTCTCGAAATACCCCCACACCCGGCCCCACCGCTGTTACCTGCACGGACCGCGGCTGCTAACCCTATTTTAACACAGAGCATTGCTTCTCAAATACTATGTTACAAAAACATCATTTAATTGTTATTCTAAGGCACCAAATGCCATCAGCGATTACCTTGACCATATGAAATTAGAAGGGGGTAGGCCTAACAGATGTTGCTTGGTGTCAGTTTGCGAGGATGTAGACCCACTTAAAACCCCTGCTGTGCCTGAATACCTAGCCTTGTGAGTAGAGATGGACGTGTTGCTGACAACAGGAATCTGGAGAGAGAAAGGGAGAAAGAGAAACACCAGACTGGAGCTCGCTCCCATCTTGAATTGTCTCAATCAAGAGAAAACACTGTGCAACCTTGATGGAAACACACTAGTTTCCTGTGTACTGGCTGGAAAACAGCGACGGGCTGGTGGGCATATCAAACCAGCCAGACAGAAGATGTGAGCACACATCGATGTGCAAGCTTACTGGTTTCGACAGCCGATATTGCTGTGTTGAGCCTCGGGCTGACCAGAAATCCAGCAGTGAGCCACATGATGCTGCCACTTCACACTGGTGAGTATGGAGCTACAAGAAGCAAACACACTGGCAAAATGTAGCGATGCAAAAAGAACTCGGACTCAAGAAGGGAAATGATGGAAGGAACCGAAAAAGGAAAATACGACCAGCTGACAAATACAAGTTCTAAACTGGTACATAAACAGAGAGGGCCAATCGAACTAGCAACACTTGTCTAGCCAAAGACTCTGAGAGATGAATGATCTTAAAAAGGGATCTGCCGCTGTTGGCCAGGATGTGACCGTGACACCAAGACGCGATTATGTGAATTCATGCAGTTAGCGGTCCTGGGTTCCTGTTCTCATGAGTTTCGACTGATATCCAGTCTCAGCATGCTACCCTGCTTGAGTTTGCCCTGAATCCTGACACCTTGCCAAAGCAAATATAGAGATCATCTGTTAGATCTTGATGTATAAATCCTAGATTTTTAGTTACAGATTATCTTAATGGATTGAAGCGTGAGATTTTCTTCCTTAACGAGATGCACAATGCTGTAGAGAAATATTCACTTTACTAAAAGTCACACAGCTTATGCATAGCCCCCCTCTCCTGAGTACCATGATATAATTTAACAGGCCTTATGCTTCAAAAGTCAGTTACTACCAGACTCCTTGAAAAATTAAAAATTGATTTGTTACTTCTCTGTTTCTTCTATGTCAAGATCACATTTATGACAGTATTGGAGTTCACAAAGAATCACAAGAGGACTTCTAGGAAGCTGTGGCCGTTGGATATCATTGGAATGCTTGTATATTTTACTATATGTGCATTGGGAAATGTACTAGGTACACATATTTCAACATTGTTATTTTAAGCAACATGCACTCTAAGGTCATATCAACATTAATGGTTATTTGTTGTCAAATCCAATCTGGTTGCAACGATCTACAGAGCTGATGCATGTGTGTTGCTGTCATGGACATCCTAATTCCTGGCCACGTCTCCCCTTCTGCACTCTCCAAAACCTCTTTTTCCTCTAGATATACAGGGTGGACTTCCTGGCTACGCAACTGGTAGCTCCTACGAGCTGGTTCCCAAGAGTTGGTATGATCATGTGGCCCGAGCTGATAATGCAGTGTAGACATTCACAGTGAGCCCCACCTGTTTGTTACCAGGGGTTTTGCTGGTTTTAAATTGAACATTGGCTTCTGAAACTCTCTGAAGCTCTCTGGAACTTTCCGGAACTCTCTGGAACCTTCCGGAACTTTCCAGAGCATTGGGAGCCATCTTATGTCCTGGACAAGATGGTCCTTCTCTCTGTGAACCTACCTCATGAGCTACAGAGTGTTGCGGTTCATCTGTCTGGTCCCTCTTGGCCAGCGATAGCAGTAGCTGCTTCTTGCCTCTTTTGGAGGGGGACATCTATTTGACAACGACGACCTCGGAAGAAAAGAAAAGCAAGATGATGCTAAGTGCCTTGAGAATAAAGCCTTGCCTGTGCGTGCATGGGAAAGAAAATGAACAGTATCTAAGACAAACCCAATGCTACAAGTAAGACAAAACCTACAGTTATTTTCGCGCTGAAGTAAGCGTTGCAGAGAAAGCATCCTATTCCCAAACCTGTGACAAAAAACACTGATGAAGTGTTACTAAAGAGACTTAGGACTAATTGGGTGACTCGCGTTCTCACGCCAACCTGCACCTACAAGTAGCCAAAGCAGAGATTGATAATCATACAGCGAGTGTAACATGTGAAATGTACTTCGTGACTAATCAATGACTAGATAGAGTGAATGTACTGTGACTCATACTGTTTATCTTTTACATAGACACAAAACATGGTATTCAATAAATATTGAAGAAAGAATATTGGTGGTGAGACCATAAATGATCATCAACTACACAGAGAGCCGGTTGGCTGTCTTTTATTGTTTTATCCCATCCCCCTTAGTGACCTACCACAGTGAGTGGTTCTATCGCTATCTCGGTCAAGCATCACAGGGCGTGGATGGACTGGCTTAGTCCATCGCTCCCGCCGGGCCGGGCTCACAGTTTAGTCATACCAGATCTGACAGTAATGTTTCAATGATCCTTGTCAGCAATTGGAAGATAGACATTGATCCCTTCTTTGATAGGGTTGCTATATTTTCATTCAAACAGCTGTTTTATGATTTGATGAATGTGTAGAAGCGGATGTTTACAATTGATAAGGATATCACAATATTGACAAATCCTATTCATAATTCCCACGTTAACAAGCTGCATGTTTCTAGGAACTGGGGTATCCTTCCCAATTATTGAGTCATGCCTTGATCACAACATTGAGCAATTTGTAGCTATCAACCTCTAGATCGAGTCCCCTAGATCGAGGTGGTGAGTAAACGTGGTGGTCAACCTTTCACTGCACTGGACGAGGTCCTAGCTGATGACTTCCTAAGAATAAACCAGTTCACGTGTCTTATCTGCAAATGGGGCACATTCAGGGTGACCCCAATAGGAGTGATTATCTCAGTTGTGACATACTATAACACATCATATATGCAGGATAAAACAGCTGGAGAAAGACATCAAGAGGAACCAAACCTAACGGCTGGAGAAATACATAAAATAAACTAAATGGCTGTACAATTCTCGGGAGGATGACTCTCACCTCTTTGCGCTGCACAAACTCCAAAACAAATATTATTATATTTTCAGACATCTAGAGAAAAAGTAGTGAGATTTGTTGATTCCCATAAGGCAGAAAGTATAATTGCTATCAGCTTAGATTTAGAAAGGAAAGAGGAAGTATGTAGGAATAATGAAGACAATGGTGGGCGACGCATATAAACAGTTGTGGGGCGGGTGAAGGGAGCACGGGTTGGTGGTAGGGGAGCACGGGGGGAGGGCTGGGGGGTGGAATAATAAAAAATCAAACTTACCTGATGCTGCTTCTGCCATCTCGTGCCTCGGTGCTCCTCTGCTTCCTGGTCCCAGCAGTCCCTGGGACAGCAACAGAGACTCCCTGTGAAATCCCCGCGCTGCTCTCATGTAGCATGAGAGCAGCATTGGGATTGACCTGAGAGGGCTTGTGTAACGCTTGCTCAGACACAGGAAGTCTGTGCTGTTTTTACAATCCGGCTGTGCAATACAACTGGGTTGGAGGGACCTAACTGTGCATGTCTGTTTGGTCGGCCTAAGACGGCCGGCCAAACGGACATGCACAGTTAGCAGTGCACTTCACTCCGCCCCATTTGCCTTGGGCTGGCCTTGCCCATGCTGGCTCAGCCAGCATCTGAAAAATAAAACGATAATACATTTTTTTTTCCAGCTGCTGGCTTTGAGACAGTGGGGCGACGCTGCTCCGCCACTGTGGAGGAGCCGCCACTGAATGAAGAGCTGACTACCGTGGCTGATGGCATCAATAGAAAATTCAAATATTTGTATTTCACTCAACACACAAGTGCAGGTGACACATGCGAAGAAGTCTTTCAATGCTTTGTGCCCGCATGACTGAATGAAGCTACATAGTGGAACCAATAAACCCTCATCCAAGAGGGATAACAGTTATTTCATAAAGGCAGGGGAGACTCCAGTACAGGACAGTATTCTGGAAGATTTATACAAATCTTTAATAATCTATTATTGCTGCACCTACGTGGTATAGACCAACAATTCATCCTAGAGGGAGAGGTCACTAGATCTTTTAAAAGCACCAATAAATGAGTTACCCCACTCTGTGGAGGAACATGCTCAACAGCACGTTACAGACCCATTTCCCTGATCATTCAGTGATGCTAACTGTATGATACAAGTCTAGTGAAGCAGTGAGCAGTGGCAGTAAGAATGGGTCTCACAGAATTTCTCAAGAGACGCCTAGCCTCAGACAACTTGTGCTGTGTGTGTCATGTATTATGCATTCTTTTTCAATCCCAGAGACGAAGGCATTTGTACTTTTCTGTTGAAAGCAATGAAAACGTTTGATGTTTCCTAGCTTTATAAAAAATAATGCAAGAGCTTTGGTCTCCAGAGATGACAAAATGTATATTATTTTGTGGAACAAGGCAGGGGTTCCACTTCTACCTTTACGTTTGTTGCTCACTTTAGAACCAGTTCTGGTAACTACACAAGCACACACAAATTTTAGAGGGATACTTATTGACAACTTTGAAGTTAGGTTGCAGTTTATGCTGATGACATTGTATTATGAGCATCCGTAGTCATCAACCCCAGCCATTGTAGCTAGGATACAGGATTATGTCCTAGCCTCTGGGAATTTATTAACCCAATCTCAATTTTTTTTTTGTACTACTCAATCTGTAGAGAGAGAGAAAACTCTTTATTCGGCCAATTCCAGTCACATAAGAACATAGATACAAATTTTACATATATACAATAAAATGTGAAATACAATTGTGCAAGAGCCGCAATTCTAATACAAATATATTAAAAGATTTGCATTCTACTACAGATATTTATAGAAGATTTTCATGAGACTGTGTAACTCGAGTCTATCATCAGTGAACTCAGGTAGTATCTAATTGTAATCTCATAAAAATTTGCAAAAGGCCTAGATGAAAAGATATAAGACCATTGCATATATGCCAAGGTGACACATGATAAAATAAACAAAGCAAAATTTGTGGCCCAGGTATTAAAATACAAAAGAAATTTGTATTACTAAGATGGAGTGAATGAGAGGGCTTTTATCTGCTGGAGTAATGTACACATTCCTGTCAACAGAAATCTCTAAAATGGGTCGGTTATGTACGCAGGGAAGCAAAAGTCTACTTATAAAAATCATCTGAAATTCATTTGATATATTCATTTATGTTAAAACACCTCCACTACCAGAGCATCACAGAGCAGTTCTTCCTAGTTCCTTGTGTGCCCAATTACTCTCCGCGATACTTGTGCCTCTCCCTCGAAGCCTTATGCAAATATTTGGGCACAGCACAGGCATATAGATCATCGCTATCGGTTTTTAAAATCCTACGGCTACTTCAAAGTTCCTCACACCCAAATTCCTGCACATATGTGCCAGCCACAGTCTCCTAATACCCCCATAAGCTGGACAGAAGAACATGAAATGAGCTACTGTTTCGCAGGGGGAAGCACACACTGGATAAATTTAAGATGCTGGTGGCAGAGAGCACCACCTACTGAGAAACCTATTTACAGGAAGAGTACCATATCGGAATATCAAATATAGGGCTCTCGCTTCAGGGGGCTCAATCATGTCAAGAATCTCCATCTGTACGCCCCAAGTATTAGGCCATTCAAATATCTGATTCGTAAAATCTTCAATCAAGTATTTATGGGTCTAATTTGCTGAGGCTGTGGCTCACACATATCCCTATACTAACAAGATGGTCGTCACTCCAGCGTTTCTGGCGAGGTTGTGTTTAAGCTTTGATAGAACTATTGCCCCACAGGCATTTGCCATGTTAGCAATGCTCCCAGC
The DNA here is from genome assembly GCA_963921515.1 of Calotriton arnoldi. Taxonomy (NCBI): domain Eukaryota; kingdom Metazoa; phylum Chordata; class Amphibia; order Caudata; family Salamandridae; genus Calotriton; species Calotriton arnoldi. Next base: position 690,288 of record CAWUFW010002576.1, read on the forward strand.
TCAGAGTTTAGCTCAAGTGTTCCAGATACTGTGTTGCAATAACGTCCCCTTCATTTGCAAGGGGAAAAGACAAAACTAACTATGCAGAAGCCTAAATTAGCGAAACGACGAGGAGGGCACCTTGCTGCACTTTCTAAGTAGGCTGAGTGCCTTCAGATTTGATGCAAATGGTGCGAGCCTCCTAATCCCACAGTGGCTACTTATTGAGGAAAATCATTCCGTCCCTCACACTTTGGGACAGTCTGAAAATGACCAGCATACTTCCTCTTCTTGCAACTCCGCACAAATCCCTTCCACAAAAAAGAATGACGAAAGTATGAGAGTATCTTATCCAGGCAGATGCACCAATCTTGTCTCATGTCTATGGGAAAACCCCTTTATTTTCATTCTGTCACTCAACCGAATAGCGAGATTGGAGAACTATCTGCTGACATTAGGTTCTATAAAACATTCCAGACAATAAAGTATGTTATCTATTTAATCAGCATTGGATCCAATTCATTCTTACATTTCCACCAACCTGCACCGCGGGGTGGAAAATAAACAATCCATTACACTTTCATGTTTGGTGTTTATCATTTCCACCAGCACATTGAAAACAAGGACCTTTCTCTTCCCCAAACCCACTCTTCAGTCAGCATTTCTACAGGACCTAGGTGAGGCCTTGCTGCTCAACATAGCAGGTCTATTGCTACCTTAGCTCTGCTGTGCAGCTTTGAAACTTCAGCTATTAGCAGGCAAGTTATGTTTCTTTGTGCTTACCGATATACGTCAGGTCCTCACAGTCATTCACTGTAACCAAATTCCCACTGGCCACAATTGTCATTTTCTTCATGGCAAAGAACCCCGTCTGTCTGCCTCTTCTAAGCATCTTTTTGAGGGTGAACCTTACTGCTGTTTGCACAAGCTGTCACAAAGACCCACCAGCCTGTGGCACTGTTAGTTCAGTGTATCAATTGTATTTTGCTTAAAGATTAAGACGTTGTAGTCGCCTTCCAAGATGGCATTTTAGTATTTGTTAAAGACAGGAAGAGAAATGCAAAGCTATAGAGAGTCTTGTACATTTTTATCATCATAGGTACTACACTGTAAAGGACTAGAGACTTCTGTGGTCTGCTACATTTCTTTCTAGATTGCCAGAGGAAACAGTGACTTCTTTCAGTAGCTATGGAGCCAACCTGTACTTGATAATGCACATTAAATGTGTGGCGTGTCTCTTTGAGAAGGTCCCAAGCAGGAGGAAAAAACTACAAGTCTAAAAAGCCACCATGGCAATATGATACCTCTTGTAGGAATGATGGAACAGTTTAGCCAGGCGCTAAACTCTCCTAACATCAGAGAAGAGGAAAGAGCCAAGCTAAGTCATCCATAAGAAGACCCACAAAGGAATCCAACTGTGGGGAGCAAAACATGGACAAAAATAGAAGCCAGTGAGCGAGGAACACAATCAAAAACACAATGAAATACAAGGTTAAAAATGGGCTCCAATTTTATGGCCCTTATACAACTTTTATACACGGATCTTACGGCCTCGGTACGGGTTGCCGGGATGGCTTCTCAGCGTTTTCTGATCGGTCGAGGTACTCGGCAGGGTTGTCCTCTCTCCCCCCTTCTATTTCTTTAGCCAGCGAGCCGTTGACGGTATGGGTCCGACGGGATGCAGTAATGCGCGGATTCCAATGGACTCCCGAGACATCAGACCGTATTTCACTTTATGCGGATGATGTCCTATTCTTTTTTATAGACCAACATAGATCCGGACCAAGGACCAAACGTCCCTCGTGTGGCCGATCCGGGGCTCCCTAGGACATGGACGCTGGATCCAAGAGGTAACCGTGGTAATGAGCGGGTTCATATACCTTGGTGTAATTCTGGCTGATGCGCAACCTCTCTCCTGGGACCAGAACCTTGGTACTCTTACAGAACGGGTGAAGGCAGAGGTCAAGGCATGATCTAGCCTTCCATTATCGCTGTATGGTAAATCAGCCATCTTCAAAATGGTATCCCTCCCGCGCCTCCTATATCAACTACAGTCTCATCCATATCCAATACCGCAACGTTGGTTCAAACAAATTGAGGTGATCCTAGGTCAATTCCTTTGGGGGGAATTCAGCTAGGGTAGCGCTTCGCACCTGCTTTCAATCTACATAATGTGGTGGAATAGCAGCTGCAGATATGGAATCATACCATGCAGCCGCCCATTTACAGGTGCTGAACGATTGGTGGTATGGCTCCAGGTCCGACCCGGCCTATAGGGTGGAACAATGGATATTAGGGGACCATTCCCACTATTCCTACTTGTACAATAGATCAACCCCACCGACACTCCCACCAGCAACTACTACTAGTACTGTTCATAGTATGGCGACAATTCCTTCGTCGAATGGGGTGGTGGGGGCGAATCACCAGAGAAACCCCGTTATGGCATAATCGTTTATTTCTGCAAATGGCAAGCTTGCAGGGCTTTGGACAGTGGGACCGAATAGGAATATCCATGGTGGGAGACAGTGCGTGGAGCAGTTTTCAAATCATTCTAAGACCTCTCCACTACTGTCAGGTCTTGCCAATAAATCTAAATTTATTCCGCCAACTTATAATATACCTAAAGAAATTGTGGCCTATGAACAGGTCATCATGTCTTCCATCACTCAGTTGGAAAAAAGGAAATCCTTCTTACAACGAAATATATCCCAAAAACAGCAAGTGGCCATAAGTAATCTCAAGAAAGATACTTCAGTTGTTATCAAGCAGGCCGACAAGGGGGGTGCCCTTGTCATCTGGCCTAGAGATATGTATTTAGAAGAAGGAAGACATCAAGTCAACAACCAGGAGTGGTATCGCCAGGTCAGAGAAGATCCCACAAGATCAACGCAAGAATTGATTTCAGTGATCTTGAAGTCAGGATTTGATGAAGGCTTTTTGGGTCCAAAAGAATATGATTTTTTGTATAAAAAATTTCCAAGGATTCCGGTAATTTATTTTTTGCCTAAAATTCATAAAAGACTCAGTGATCCGCCAGGGAGACCAATTGTTTCGGGGAATGATTCCCTGCTTGAGAAAATTTCAAAATACATTGATGTTTTCCTGAAGCCCTTTTTGGCTGATGTGCCATCGTATTTACGAGATACCACTGATTTCATTACTAAAGTGGAAGGCTGTGAGTTTGATGATCAAAAACACTTGATGGTTTCTTTTGATGTAACCTCCTTATATACGCAGATACCTCAGGATGAGGCGTTACAAGTTATTGAGATCTACTTAGAAAGTAGACCATGCCCACATAGAGTGCCAACATCATTTATTGTACAGCTCGCCGAGGTTGCACTTAAAAAGAATTATTTTAAGTTTGAAGATTTCTTCTATATTCAGACCAAGGGGACCGCCATGGGATGTCCTTTTGCGCCAGAGATGGCGGTCCTCTTTATGGCGCAGTACGAAGAGAAATTCATTTTTAACAATAATCCCTTTCAAAAGGAAATTATACAGTGGCTGCGTTATATAGATGACATCTGGTGTCTTTGGCATGGCTCTGAAGAAGAATTGGAGATTTTCCATGGTTGGCTGAATACGCGTCATGAAGATATAAAATGTTGTCTTAATAAAAGCAAAAAAGCCTAACATTTCTAGATGTGGAGGTGTTCCCACATGAGAACCGGTTGATAACCTCATTGCATCGAAAAGATACCGACAAGAATACAATCTTGCACCATAGGAGTGCCCATCTTAAAAGTTTGAAAGAAAATCTTCCGTATGGTCAACTATTGCGGATACGTAGGAATTGTTCTCGAAAAACTGATTATGAGCAGCATGCAGCAATTTTTTGTGATGAAATGTCTAAGAGAGGATATCCGAAGAAATTGCTAAAACACGCAACAAAAAGAGCATGGTACACGCCTCGTGAAGAACTTCTTCGGAAGAAAGTGAAACCACCATTAGAGAAATTGGTTTGTGTGTTGACGTGCGGCCCTGATACCAATAAATTCAGACAAATTATTTTAAAGAACTGGCATTTATTGCAAAATCTAGAATGTCCGTTCCAAAAGCCATTGTTTGCCATGAAGAAAAATCAAAGTATTGGTCAATAAATTGTCCGCGCTGATATATTTCCTCCACAACCGAAAAGCAACTTACGAAGTCAGTGGCAATTAAAACCTATTGAAGGCCACCATAAGTGTGGGAACTGTGCTGCGTGTGAGTCTGTGATTGAAGGGACGGAATTCATACATAATGCTGTCAAATGGAGGCACACAGATTTCACGAACTGTAAAACGAAAAATGTCGTGTACGCGATTTTGTGTCCGTGCCCCAAAGTATACATTGGTAAAACAAACCAGCAAATAAATCAACGGATCACACAGCATCAGTCAAGAATAAAAAAGCAAGTGGCAACTGCACCCATGATCGAGCATTTCATCACAAAATCCCATACTGAAAAAGATTTTAAGTGGACAGTATTGTCAGCAATAAATACATCAAAACAACTAATTGACATTGATGCTGCTTTACTTCAAAAAGAGGCCTATTTGATTTTAAAATTCAACAGTGCTGTAACTGAATTGAATGGAATGACTGAATTATCGAAAACATGAAGACCTTTATACTAAACTACCAGACCCAGAATGCATCTGGTTGGCGGTCTGTGTGAACCATTAAAAAATCACTTGCCCATTGGTTGTTTGGCAACGTACTACAATTCCCATGAGTCTTTACTCATTTGTGTACTTGAAAGTGCTCGACAGGAAATGCCTCCAGCTGCCCTTCGTTGTTTTGGTGCACGCCGTGGTGAGAGGAAGTTTTAGTTCAACCAACTCCTGACAGAAGTAAGTCTCTGCAGATGTAATTAAGTAGAATATAATCCCGTATTGATTTTATTCAGGGAAACTGACGCGCGTTGTCTTTGCAGGAACGCGGAACGGGTCAGAATTGAGCAGCCTGATTCGAAGCGGTCGAAATACGAACCGCGGTAGGCAGGTACGCCTTTCAGTCTTTAAACGTCTTGATGTGCAGATAATGCAGGTGTTTACGAATAAGGTCTTCTTTTAAACACAAATCCTTGCTCAACAGATAGAGATAAAGCGGCGGGACAGCCGTCCAAGTGAATTGTAGAAGAAACGAGCAGGATTAACACTACATCTGTGCAGGTATGTGCCTGGATTAGCACAGAGACATTAGAGTAAGCACTGTCACGCTGGGAGATATAACTAATTCAGAGTATCCCTTTGTCCATATAGGATTAATGTAATTTCCCTACACGCCCAAGTAAGAGGGCCCCTGATGGGGACGACAACTTCCATCAGGTAATTGTTTTTGTGTAAATACATTTAATATAATACTTTTTCAACCAGTTGGAGATTGGGAGTGGCATGTAAATATCACTGAAAATCTGTTTTTGCATCATTTTATAGATTACATCAGATTACATCAGATTACATCAATATCTACATACTCCTTTTTCCCTAAAGAACCTTCGCTACTTGTGCTTGACCCTGTTCGGGTGGGGTCCTACTGTATTTCTGACCATTTTATATTTTCTGAACATACGGCCAAGTCTTCTTCTCATTCAAGGTAGGCTGCCTTAAGGCCCCCTTTGTTTGTTTTTTCTCACTAATTGCTACCTGACCATCACACCACTTTCCCAGGTTTTCTTGGGTCTAGCCCTGTCTTCGCCGTCTAATTACACCCCATCGGACCTACAATGTTCACCATGTGTCCTTTCTTCGCTTTCCCCTCTTACGTCTTTTTGACCTTTAGCTGTGCGCTTGATACGGTTTACCTAAACACAGTGATTTCAACTGTCTTTCTTTGCTTTTTTTACTTATGGTTTATTCTGACATTGCACATCCTGTTATTCCCCTTTCTTTCTTTGTAGGTTTTTTAACTATTGTAAGTTTATCATGTCCCTCGTTTTTAAATCAATGTCATACTTTATGGTAATGTCTTAGTTTTGTTTGTTATTATGTTGTAAACACGTATTGTACTTTGTTAAGTCTCTGTATGGTCATTTCTTTGTCATAATATATACTATGTACCTTGTATGTTTTTGCAGCCCTGATGAAGTCCATATCTATGGACGAAACGCGTTGGCTGTTTTTCTGTGGGCAACACTAAAGAATAAAGAAACCACGTTTTTGATACCTACATTGAATGGACAGCAATTTCTTAAATGGAACATTGGTGGTGCTCTCCACATTGGTAAAAAGTTATATTGGTCTCGGTGACTGCCACTTGGAAACAGCGGTGGCAGTGGAGGTGCACACCGCTTCTGAGCATACCGGCTCAGGCTTTTTGATTTGGACTTCCAGTCGGGGATTGGTTTTGTGTGGGGAGGTGCGTTACCAGCGCATCTTGGTGTGCAGGTTTGGCTTGCTGTTTCACTTCTGGGGTTTTATATCTACATACTTGAAGCCCTGATGAGAGTCCCTGTACTTTTTGCCCGGGACTCGAAACGCGTTGGCATTCATATACATTGAGGAATTATAAAATAAATATATGTTCAGTCTGAGGGAAATGAAATGAATAATTGCCCCATTCTGCACGTGTTTAGTTGTTCCCTTTGTATAGCATCTCCTTGAGGTTGATAAATTGATTGCCTTGAGGCTTGTTGTTTTGATCAAATAAGATGTGATGCTTGAATACGTTTTGTTATTTGTTTCATGTAGTGATGTCACATTTTAACATTGTAATTGTCTTATTGATTGTTTAATGTACATGCTTCTGGAGTGAAGAAGTGGTGTTTTCTTTTCAAACATTTGCATTTTGCTGAAAAAAAATGTTTTTTACTATCCACAAATGAAAAGGGTTAATAAATAACCTGATCAAACTGAAGTGATTGCGTTTGGTCGTAGCTCCAAAGAGATAGCTTGCTAAATTGATAAGGTGTCAGGTGTTCTTCTTTTTTCTTGAATTTATATGGCCCTACCTGACCCTGTCCTTTGGGCCTAACCCCTCTTGTTGTTTCGTAAACGAGAGGAGGGCATCTTCCTTCATACTACATGGTCGTGTTCGGTTCTGCAACGTTTCTGGTTGAGAGTATTAGGATGCCTGGGGGAGGTGTTGGGGTGGGACCTTCCGAGGTCTCCAACATTTATAATGCTCCACTGAACTGAGGGAATTAGGGGAAAACTCTACAAGCAGCACTTGTTGTTTTTAGGGCTCACAGTAGCAAAACGAGACATTGCCAGAATGTGGAAAGCTGAAACACCACCAAGTATTGGAGCTTGGAAACGAGGTATGGACTTCAATATGGGGCTGGAAAGCCCAGTGTTTATGGCACGTGGCTGCCCTCAGAAGCATAAGAACATTTGGCAGAGATGAGCCAATTATAGAGGTTTGCCTTTAGAAGTTTTGAATAAAGATCATCGACCTTCAGACGACAGGTCTATAAATGGGAGGGGGTGGGTCTGCGGATAAGGGTCAAATTATCCCACATACTAAATGAAGACATATGGGGTTTGTGGAGAGGTGCGCGGTACTTCAATGCGTATTGTTATAAGTTTAGATTCAGTTTAAGACGGGGCATTCGTAGCAGTACAGCCAAGTTTGTTGACATACCTTGTGACATGTACAACCTTGGTATACGACTATCATTTGTCTCACTGTGCCGGATGTTTCCAGTATGTATTTTCTTAAATGCCAATAAAATATGTTTTGAAAAAAAATGAAAAACAATGAAAAACAGGGAATGAATGCCTTGCAACACATCTTCCATTCATGTCTGCCTCCTTTATATAAAATTCAAACAGTCACCACAGGAGCACACAAACTTTATCTTACATTGAAAACTTCTGGTAAAGTTCTCTGGACAAACCAACATCGTGGAAAGAGTTCTTCATAACCTCATCCACATCCCTTTTCTCAGAATCAGTGTTGATCTGACATGCAAAGAAGAAGCCCAGTGTAACGTCCTGTGTGCGCTGCCAGACTCTGCAACTCTGCTGCTGCACTTCTGGATTAATGCTTCCACCTGATCGCAGAAGAGCACTTCCGGTGACTGCAGTCATGCAATTATGAGCTTGGTTCAGGACATACAGATTTTTATTTATTTATTTAATGCGATTTTATATAGCGCAAACATTACCCGAAAGTGTCAGAGCGCTTTACAGATGACTAGGCAGCTGCTCAGCGCGGCTTCCAGTCGATGCTGCTTGGGTGCACGATATGTGCATAGTCTCTTTTCTCCGCGGACAGCTGGTAAGGTCTCAACACAGATGTGACGCACTCACAAAAGAGAAATGTCAGAATTCCTGTGATCATGTGCATTATTTGGGACACTTAGTTATTGCACAAGAATAAAGTGTCTTCTGTTTTCGATGAAGGATATCAAACTAGCCCAACCACTTCAAAACCATGATGAAATTAGATCCATATTAGGCTTGTGTGAATTTTACACAAAGGGGCTGATTCACAAAAAGCTTTTATGAGTACGGGAAGTAACACTACAGGAGTACTCCAAACTAGGAGATTGGAGAAAGTAGCATGGAATAAATAAGGACAATAAAAACACCCAAAACTGAGTGGAGCGGGATCTGAAAATGAAATTTGTACTTGTAAAGCGCACTGCTACCCCAGCTGGGGCGTCGTGGCGCTGTACGCATACCGCTGTGGAACCCTTCCTGGCTTTTCCCTGTGAAATGTCCACTCCTGGGCACCCCCAAGGTGAAGCCAGGCATCCCAGCGCTGGTGGGGCCATTGTGGAGATTAAGCAAGCTATTGCCCAGAGTTGCAGAGTGGGACCCATGATTAGAATAGGCACTGAGGCGAGAATTATCAGGTCCGAGGAAATTGAGCCCAAGACCCGCCGAGGCGGGAATTGAACCGTGGTCCCGGGCCAGATCTCTGCATCAGGGTCTGCCGCTCTAACCATTGAGCCACACTTCTCCACTGGATCTGGAATCCTTACTGGATTCTTGATGCCAAAGAAAGCAACCTATGATAAACTGGAGATTCTTGACGCCAAAGGAAACAACCTATGAAAAAAAGAAATATTCAATGGGGTATACACCTAGGGCATAGGTCACAGATGCAGCGAAAAACACTTTTGACTCCATCGTGGCACACATCTCCCTGAACACAGTGGCCTTATATACTGGAGAAGCAGGAAATTACATCAGAGGAAGTGCAGGCACCATCTTAGATTGGGATTCAGTCATAAGAACGTGAAGCACCTACCATCTTAAATTTGAAAACTGATATAGGCTAGCTTCTCCTCTTCCGCAACTTCTGTGGAGACAGAGAAGGCAACATGGATGATTCCAGTGGGTTCTAGAAGTAAGTGCATGGCTTACTCCCACTAATGAGTCTTTCCATCCACCTCTAATAGTATTCTTTATGGAAACTTAGCCATATCAGGAAAAGTGATGCGCACATCTGAGGTCCTGAGAGATGACTGTGAAACCAAAATGCCATTATGGCACCTCAGAATCCTCGAGGAACAACATTTCTTTCAGTAACAGGGAACTGGATGTTTTGGGGCTGATTCTCAGACATGTATGAGCATGTAAAAGATTTTTTTCTCCTGTAGTACAACTTCCTGTACTCATAAATGCATTTGTGAATCGGCTCCAAAGCGTATGCATGACTTTGTCGGCAAAACAGCTGCTCTCAGAAACTTTTAAAAAATATATTGTTTTATGTTGATCAGACTTGCTGCGCTTGTGCTTTAAATAGATGAAGTCTACCATCATTTATGCACCCACCCCACATACTTTTTAAGTAGAAACGTCAACTTAAATTGAAAAGATGAGTAGATTGTTGCATTAGTGACAAACAAGCTTTCATTTTGACATTATCACTAACAATGGGGTGCAGTTCCTTGGGGGGATTCGGTGTAGAAGAACTGCCTATCATCACCAGTCCGATGGTCCAGTGGAATGTGCCAAACAGGATGATTTTCGAGTGCATCCAGTATGTTGTGTCTTATAGTAGTAAATCTGTCATACCCTCCATAAGATCACCTTTCTGTGACAGTTGGTGGAGAAACTAGCCAGGCAGAAATCTAGATATTGGCATGGTATGAGAAAAATATCTGAAACCATCAAATGTAACAAATCTAAGAAAAGATTGGTGTAAGATGGTGAAAGGTCTATGTGAGAGGCTCGCCTGGTATATGATGTCTACCTATGTAAGTGGGCACCTTGCACCAGTCCGGACAACCCTTATGGTGATTTAAGAGGTCTTAGACAACCTTATAAAGCTGTCCAAGTGGTAGCTCTGGAGAGCAGCCTTCAGGCTTAGTCTTGAAGGAGTGTAAAGCAGCTTGTTTTACCAGAATGCAATCTTATAGTATAGATTAAATGAAAAGAACCACACCAAGTATTTATAAAATTATGTATTTAATATATAATATTCTCTAGTGTGTTCCAATATCTCCAAAATGGAGATAAACACAATGCACACAATACTTTAGCAAAGTAACACAGTAAATAGCACGAACTACACAGTGGGCCCCAGGGGGGGACCAAACCATATACTAAGAAAGTGATATAAGAATCACGTCTTGAGTCAGGACAATGTCGAGAGGACGTAGAATTGCTGGGGACCCACAGAACCACCCAAGGTAAGTAGATAGGGACCCCACGGAGAGCGTGTGCAGTGATTGAACACCACCGCGTGCTCCATACAAGTCTATGTGCAAGTCGCGGTTGGGTTTTTAAAGATTAAGGACCCTTGCCAGTGGACCCTGAAGAAACCCAATGGAAGACAGAAGGTTGGAGATCCACCCCACCCGTGGATACCCTAGTACGAACGTTACCTACACCAGGGAAGCCGGGAGCAGACGTGTGAAGTGGTGTTGGAAACCGCCGTCGAACCCAATGGAGGACTTCAGGAAAGTGCTGCTGCTGGAAGAGGAGAAAGTGTCCGTGACCTCCAAACGTGGATTCTTGAAGAGGAGTACCTGAAAGCAGAGGGGACAGAGTCTATGTCACTCAGGAGTGACCAGGAGACTTGGAAGACGAATGCCCTCTGATGTCGGGTGCTTCAGGGAAGACGACGATGAACTTGACTCTGCAGCTGTGAGGACCAGGCGATGCTGAGGAAGACCAGGACCCGGGTACGAGCTGTCCCACAAAGGATGTTGAGTGCTGAGGGGTCGGTGTCTGGCGGGAGCACCAACAAGCCTTGGCAAATGCAATCCACGCAGGAAGTCGAGAAGGTGCAAAGTTGGGACCAGCAAGGTCCAGGGGACTCACCACAAGCAGGGGAGTCAGGGCAGGCCCCAAGCAGTCAGGGGAGCCCAAACAAAACAAGTGTGACCCTCAAGTGGACCCACAGGCCGGAGGCACTGGAGTCGCAAGAGGACCTCAAGCAGCTCACCAAAAGATGCAGGCCACGAAGCACACGATGCAGTTTGGCTGAAGATTCCGGTCACTGGAGGTGCTCGAGGTTAAGGCTACTTGGAGCCCGAAGATCTTCTTGCAAAGATGCCAACAAGCCTTTGCAACTTCAAGTTGGACGCGGTGCACAGAGGTTCGGTTATTGCAACCACCACGAGGGATACTGGCCTCAAACTTGGTGAGAGGGCAGGACAGGCCTCGGGAGCTGTGGAAAACCACCACCTGTGTTGCAGAGCACACGGAGTCCGGAGGAGCTCAGGATCTGCAGACCAGTCGACTTAGTTGCAGTGCCTGCAAATGCAGGGGAGTGACTCCTTAACTCCAAGGGAGATTACTTCAGGTGTCTTTAATGCTTCACAGGCCTTGAAAGGTTCCTGTATGATGCACAGGCACAGACGATGCAGCAGACTGGAAGAGAGATGAAGTCAGGCCCAAACGAAGTCCAGCGAAGTCCAGAGTGCCCAGACGGTAGAAGTGCAATGGTGTCTGTGTCAGATCACAGATTGGTTAACAGCATACAGCCACTAACCTTCGGGAACAAATCCAGCAGGGGCGATGCATACGTCCAAATCCCCCTCTGCACTACCCCCCCCCACCCCACCCAGGAAGCTTGTAAGCTCTTCCCCGGCGAGGCAGCACGCAAGGGAAAGGGGAAAGTGGATAAAATAACAAAAGGTAGCGGTCCGCTACTCAAAGAGCCTTTTCGATCCTCATATATGGAAGCGAACCTTCTTACTCGAAGAATTCCACAGCCACTGGAGGTATCCTGCACATGGAAGAAAGGACAGCAATTACTTCTATCAGATTAACACATGAGCCCCAGGAGGCAGTACCAACTCCCTACCACCCCAGCGATATTACTTACAAGCTATACCACGGTGAAGGAATAGGGTATCAGGTGGGCTGCGAGTGAGGAATATAACCTGGAATCCAAGGTACAGCCAGTCCAGAGTAACAAGGTCCCCAAAGAGAATTATATGAGCGTGTGTCACTCTCTCCCATAGAATGCGCACCAGCCGTGCGTAACCATCCTCTCCCACAACTAGTAGGATGTCTATGAGGCAAGGAAAAACAAAGGATGTATAAAAAGAAAAGCAAATATTCCAGCTGGGGCGTGATAAGTCTCACGCTTTGCAGAAAAAGAGTCACAATCCAAAAGGGCAACACTGCCCAACCACAGGCACGTGCATGGAATGGTGGCACGTAGGTATATAGATGCGGAGTTGGTGGGACGACAGACGCTCCTATCCTTGGAGTGGTCCCGACTACAAATCCGTAAATGTGTTATCAAAAGCAGGCTTACCTAGCGTGCTTCTGATACTTCACTGTCTTGACATTAGAAAATCCTGTGAGTCACATGACAGCAAGACGGCAGCTCCCACAGCCTGTGAAAGCTCCAAACAGTGCGAGTAGGCTCCTGTCCGTGGAGCGATTCGAATTAATACAAACAACAGCGAAGCGGCAGTTTCTACCGCCGGAAGACGCTCTACCAGAACGGGGAGACTCCGTATCTGAAAACGATTACCGGCAACAGCGAGGCGGGGCTCCGTCTGTCGGCAGACGCTCAACTCGAGCGGAAAGGCTCCAATCCTACGGAGCGCGGTGCACAACTGTGGGCGGCAAACAATTCAGAGAGAAACTAAGGACAAGGCTCACTAGTGAAAATTGACAAGCACCGGTGTGCCCGAGGGAAGGGCTTATAAAGGTAGCCTAGTTTCCCTGAGAAAACCTGGAGATTGCCCCGGGGCATGTTGGGACTTGTAGTTTATACGGACCTTGTGTGTCCGTTTAATCCACGGAGGATCATGACAGTCTGATATGAATCTTATCCCACGGCGAATCTAAGGACCCACACCCAGGTAAGCCCTTAAGTACTGTAGGGAAAGGGTCGGGAAGATTTAGGAGACCCTCCCAGGGGAGGGTCTGGACAGGGGGGAGGTTACTCACATGTCCTTTGTCCAGTTTCGCGCCAGAGCAGGAGCCAACGGCTCCCAGGACTGGTTTGAACTGGACTATGCACAGGGACACCAAATGTGTCCCTCATGCAGACTTTCTGCCGCTGGCAAGCGCACCTACCCAGCCCTAATACACTAAATTCTGTCTGGGAGCTGGTCACACCTCCCTGTGACAGGATGCCTATTTTTCTACCTTCCTCTGCTCGAGCTTGGCTGAGCAGCAGGAGGGCAGAAATGTGTCTCTGGTCGGTAGCAACCATTTTGTGCTGTCCGGGACTAGAAGGCCAGTACCGGGAACACTGAGAGCCTAACGGAGGGCTCTTCCAGTGCTTGGAATCATACCTCTAACACCGTTTACGGTGTGGGGGTATGATTCCAACATGTTTGATACCAAACATGATAGGATTCGCTGCAGCCGTTTTCGAGATGGTCATCGCGTAAGTACACAGTGCCTCTCTATATAGTATATAGCTGCTTCACTGGCAACCCGGGAGAATGGACTCCGTAGGCTGGCGGGGTGTCCTGCTCAAGCAGGGGCACCCTCTCACTTAGAACCAAGCACCCTGCTTTCAGGTTTGCAAAGGCCTGCTATAGGGGTGACTTATAGGTTTTAAGTGCAGTGACCCTTAGATATAGTAAACCTATATCTTTAGTAAGTGGTGCAAGCACCAACTTACACAGGCTGCAATGGCAGGCCAGTAGTTCCATTTTGAATGGTCTCTCATGGGTGGCATAATACATGCTTCAGCCCATAGGAGACCTCTGGGGTACCTATGCCCTGGGTACATGGGTACCATATACTAGGGACTTATAAGGGTACTCCAGTATCCAATCTGGGGTGTACCTAATTACTGAACACAACAATTTAGGGAGAAAGCAGATAGACTGGGGTCCTGATTAGCAGGATCCCAGTCAGACCAGTCAAAATACAGCTTAGCACCAGGCAAAAAGTGGGGGTAACCATGCAGAAGGATCCTACCTTCCTACAGTCTGCATCTGACCACATCCAGGATTCTAATTAGAGTTTTCACAAGCTGTGAGTCAAGTGACAACATTCCTCTGAAGAGTGTGCCACAAATGCAGCTCAGGAATTAAGAATAAATAAGCCATTGCACTTTAATGCTTGGAGTTTATCATTTCAGTCATCACATGTTGTTCTGTTACATTATTTACAGTTGTATAGCGCACAGTCTGCCCTTGCTAAGGCACTGCAAGACTTTTGTTAATAGCTGTTATATAAGGAACTAAAAACATTGCACACATTAGTATAAATTCTATATACAGTACATCGATAAGATATATATGTACTATAAAAGGTACACCCCTTTATAGAGTGAGTTATAAAAGTAAGTTAAAAATGAAGTAGAAAAGAATATTTAAATTACAGATTACATTGTATTACAGGTTTAAAATAGGTTACATATGTCAAGGAAGGAGTCACGATCACCTTGGAAGGAGTTCTAGGGGGCACATGTGCAACGGAAACATTTTGCGAGTTCCTAATTGCAACTTTTTGCGACTCGCAATTAGGAACTCCCAAAATGCGATGTACAAAAGTGTCTCAGACACTGTTTGCGATTCCCAATGGGGTCGCAATTGACCTGCTGCATCAATATTCATGAGGCAGGTCGCAATTTGCGATCCATTGGGAATAGCCTGTAATCACAGGGATGGTGGCCTGCTGGGGTCAGCAAACCACCATCTCTGTGATTGCTTTTTAAATAAAGCAATTTTTTTATTGAATTGCTGCCTGTTTTCTTTAAAGGAAAACAGGATGCATTTCAAAAATAAAAATGAAAAGATACCTTTTCACTTGTTAAGAGTAGGCAGTGTTCTGTGGGACCACTGCCTGCTCTTAAAAAATGTTGGAGCCAACATTCACAAAGGGGAAGGGGTACTTTGAGGACCCCTCCCCGTTTGTGAATGGGTTACCACCTCCTTTACGGAGTCGGTAAAGTATGAATCTTTTATGACCACATTCCAGTCGCAAAACATTCATACATGCCCCTGCGACTCGCTATTAGGAAGGGACGCCCTTGAAACGCCCCTTCCAAATTTCGGCTCACAAACCTTAGTTTGTGACTCGGTAATAGGTTACCGACTTGCAAAATAGGGTTAGTACATGCCAAACAACTCTTTAGCGGTATCAAAAGCCCCGATTCTCTCTTTGCGACTGCTAAAACATGTCATACATGTGGCCCCTAGATATTAAGGACGTTTTTGAAGGAGTTGTAAAATGGACACACCATTAGAGAAGGCACTATAGAGATTACAGCAATTTAGAAACAGCTATATGAAACACAATTACAGAGTGATTTATAGATGTTTAAGGGAACATTGCCAGAGTCATAGAAGTTCCAGACTTTTATAGAAGAAGTGGTAAAACTTAAGGGTGCTTTAGCAGGAGTTACAGACCAGGGGAATATAGCTGGAGTTAAATGTTACAGATGTTGTAGAAGGTACTGATGTTCTGGAAAAAGTTATACATGTCCAGGCATTGTAAAGCGAGTTACAAAGGGTAAAAACAGAATAGCAGAAGTTAAAGACATTGTAAAAGAAATAAGGTATAAATATCGGAGGTACAGATGCTATCAACGTTAAAGAAGGAATTAAACCTAATTCTGACCCTATAGTAGCATTAGTAAGTCCTCATTTAGATGTTAGCCAATGGCACACCACTTAGCCCCATTTGGAGTTCCCTGCCGTTCCCTGCCACGGTTTCTGGACTTTTTCCATTTTTTTTTTTTTACAGATTTATATAGCGCGAACTCCACCCGAAGGTATTGGAGCGCTTTACATGAGCACCAGTTACGTTACACATTCATTTTTGGTAGGCGCGGGGAGAGTAAGTGATTTGCCCAGAATCACAGGATGTTGAGCTGACACAAAGGCTTGAACCTGGTTCCCCAGCTCCAAAGTCGGCAGCTCTGGCCGTAAGGCTACATCCTCTCCATTGAAGTGGCTCCCAACGCAAGGTTGGAGCCACACCAGGGTGGAACATGTCTTCGCACCATGGCTCTAAATGTGGGTTTTGGAAACATAAATTCAAGCTGTGGATACGTTTAAAGAATAAACATAAAACATGTCTGAGTTTCTCCCAGCTTGTCAGGGACATTTTGAGGCTTTTATAGAAAAGACGACCAGACATTCTTGCACACAATGGCGCACCTGTAAATGGCGGCGGAACAGGCCATCCACTCTAAAGGCTGCCGTCAGTCCATTGCTGGAGATGGGGTATTCACCTGTCTAGGTGCATAGCCCTTTACCACCATCTTTGAATATAGCCATAGGAAATACAGAAGTAAAGGAGGGTGTGATGTAAACTACAGGCCGGTGTTCTGGAAGTGACACATCACTACAGAACCTATGGAAGGTGAAGGCCGATCTAGAAGTCTTTTAGATGTTCTAAAGTTATCAATTGTTCCTCTATTATGACTGGATGCTGTGAGTATATGTTTAGACAGGCTTCACTTTTTTGTAGGTAATGTTTTATTGAATTATAAAATAAACTTTTCATGACTATCGGCAAATCCGGGAATTCACGATGTAAAAGACATGCACGGCACTAAATTGAAGCAATTATATCCATGCAACGCCTCTGTTCTTCCCCAGGGGCCGCACCCAGAAAGAAAGCAGTGAAGGGGGGCGGGGGGTGATCGACATGTTCTGGTGGCCGTGCAGAGGCAGAGCTGCATTTATCGACCTGCACAGTTTATCGATCCTAACCATGTGCGGTCGATGAATCTGCCCCTGTCCTTCCCTGGTTCTATTTATAGCTGAGTAAACACCAAGGCTGGGTGCCCACGAGCAGGGTGCAGCCAGCAGACGCTCACAATTGGGCGAAGGCCCCAGAAACCCAACAAGGGTCAGGGGAGGGCGACCAGCACAAGCAAAACAGATTCTGCGGAAATCGCTACATTAATCAGCAAATATATGCAGAATACAGTGCGCACTGCACTTAAAACCCTGGAGTAATGTAGATGTCAACGCATGATGCACATTTAACCAGTAAATAATGACGGAAAGAGCAATAATTGCACATTAACTAAGACAAGGTAGAATGCAGCTCATTAACACAGAAGTAATGCAAAGTTAAGCAAGCACAGCACATTAATCATAAATAATGCAGAATACAGCAGACCTTGCAAAAATCATTACAAGGAAGTGGTTGCGGGTATTGTTGCGCACCCCAGTTTCACCAGTGTTTGCCAGTTGAGTATATTTTTGTTAATGGTAGGGTACTGAACCTGGCATGACACGCTGCAACCAAAGGGTGTCAGATGTGTGGTTGAGATGTGTACTACACTACCCTGTGCACTCAACAGCAAAACGCAGTAAACTAGATAAATTAAGGTAGCACTCCCATGCTAAATCACAGCAGTCTTTACAATATTGTGTAAGCATAAATATTTAACAGCTCAGGCCTGTAGTAACAGACGCTATTGTCCTATATGTATTGTGCAATCTAACTGAATCCGCATCCACCAGGAAAAACATCTTTCCAAAAAAACCTAAACAGTTGACAGGTGTTTCGTCCCTATAATAGAACTTAAGCCTCAACTGAACTTGTAAAGCAGATGAAAAACAATCAGGCTCCACACGGATTGTGCTAGTTGGTGGATACAAATCAGCCTGTGGTGAATGGAAATGGCCAATGCAAGAAGAAAGACTAGCACGAGTTGATGTCATCAGGTCCAGGCTTTGGTCAAGGTAGCCAGCAACGGAGTCTGTAGTGTCGGAGCACGATTGTCCTACAAGTTTTGTGCTTCTTCTGGGCTTGTGCTCTCAAGTGAAGTTAATGGCGACTAGGCAGTTACCGGACACTCTAAAACAGAGTGTCCCACAGATCAGCATGGACTACACATCAACCCAGAAATAATGCAGAATACCACGAACACTGGATATTATTCTAAAACGATTCCAGAATAAAAGCACTGCATAGTAATGCATGCAGAAATAATTCAGAATACAGCCAAACAAGAAGTGTTAATCCGGAAGTAATAAAACAAGCGTTGCACGTTAAGAAAGTATGCAGAAATCAGCAAAAAATGCATGTTAACCTAGACATAAAGCAAAGCTTCACACAATAATCCAATATAAAGTAGCATTAAAGCAGCATTGCACATCAATTCCAACTAAAGCAGAAAACAGCAAGATTTGTATATTGACCTGTTGCGGGACGGAATAAGGGACGCGCACTCCGGCTCTAGGTAATGAAGATTTTATTTTTCCTGTTACACGCTTCTTAACCGAAGCCAGGATTATTGTCCACAATCCTTCTCGTCTTCAGGGATCTCCTTCCAGGTTCTCCCGGTCGTCTGCTTCACCCGAGGTTGGTGGGCGGGGAACAGCTTCTCAGTCGTGTTACCGGAAAAGAAACGAGATAAGGGGACGTAAGTGTAGGGCTATACCGTATAGTAATGGGACGGGAGTGAAGGATACACACGTGAGCACTTCTAAGTAGTAGTGACAAGTGTAAACGAAGCGGTGATGGAGTGATTGTGAGTGGGGGGGGTTTCAGATTCCAGCCGTCTGTCTCTATGTAACAGCCCCGGGTTATTGAGAGGAGTTTTCCCTCCTCCCGACCCAGCCCGCGAGCCGCTCACGTACCTGGCTGGACCACGCACCTCCAGGAGCGTGGCTGGGCGAAGCGTGATACCGTTGGCCTCCTGGCTCTCCTCCGGCGTCTGATGGATTGACTGCACGGCTTCGGTCTGCTCCCTCCTCGTAATCGTTCTCCTTACTCCTCGCGTCTCCTCCGATCTCCGCTCTCTCCTCTCCGGTGAATGCACACACCCGTGCCGGGGAACTCCACTCTTTTACTGGTCCGGGAGGGATGACGTCACGATGAGGGGGCGGGAGTGTCTCCTCCGGCCATTCCCAGTTAAAGGGGCCGTAGTATTCCTTCGATAGTGATTCCCCTGAGCGATACGGTGTCGCTGGCCATTCCTCCGGCTGTGGGGACACAAGAGGGGAAGAAAGGGGTGTCCACCAGTCTAACATAGTCCTTTCTCCGTCCCCGTCCACCTCCTCCCGCTCACACTCCCCCCCACCAGGATTCTCCCGATCGGGGAGAGGGAACACCCGAGACAGGTAATCAGCGTTCCCGTTGTCCGCCCCCCTTCTGTGTAGCACTCGGAACGAAAAGGGTTGTAGGGACAAAAACCAACGGAGGACCCTGGGGTTCTGAGCTCTGTTACGGGCCATCCACTGCAATGGGGCATGGTCGGTGTACAAGGTGAATGGTCGGCCCTCGAGGTAATAGCGGAGTTTCTCTACCGCCCATTTGATGGCTAGGCACTCCCGTTCAATGGTGGGGTACCTGGTCTCTCTTGGGAATAACTTCCTGCTTATGTACAATACCGGGTGCTCAACACCGTCGTCCGTCAACTGTGACAACACGGCTCCCAGGCCGTAGTTAGACGCATCTGTGTGTAAAATGAAAGGTTTGTCAAGGTTGGGAGCGGCCAAAACCGGGCTGGACGTGATTATACCTTTTAGTTTCTGGAATGCCTCTAACAGCTCTGGGACGGGGTTCACTAGACACCGTGGATGTATGTCCTTTCTCAAAGTGTCTGTAAGGGGTGCTGCGATTTCCGAGAACTGAGGGATGAACTGGCGGTAATATCCTACTAGCCCTAGGAACGCCCTCATGTCTTTTCTGCTGGAGGGAAAGGGGGTTTCCTGGATGGCTCGGATTTTCTCGTTCTGGGGTGCTATAGCTCCGTCCCCTAAGAGGAAACCTAAGTACCTCACTTTGTGAAATGCGGCCCTGGATTTCTTTGAGTTGATGTGTAGCCCTGCTTGTTTGAGAGCCTGAAGTATGGTTTGAAGATGTTTCAGATGGTCTTCCCACGTCACACTGAAGACCACAATGTCGTC
This sequence comes from Calotriton arnoldi, assembly GCA_963921515.1. NCBI lineage: Eukaryota > Metazoa > Chordata > Amphibia > Caudata > Salamandridae > Calotriton > Calotriton arnoldi. The sequence continues at coordinate 710,458 of CAWUFW010002576.1, forward strand.
CAAGTAAGCTGAACTAAAAGCCTGATGCTCTTGTAGAACGTTGTTCATTAGCCTTTGGAAGGTGGCCGGTGCTCCGTGCAGTCCAAAAGGGAGCACGTTGAATTCGAATAGGCCGTCCGGTGTGGAAAAGGCAGTTTTGCGACGGTCTTCTTCCCTTAAGGGTACCTGCCAATACCCTTTGGTCAGGTCTAGTGTAGTAATATACTTGGCTTCTCCCAATTTCTCGATCAATTCATCGATTCTAGGGATGGGGTATGCATCAAAGGAGGAGATGTCGTTCAAGGCACGAAAGTCCATGCAAAAACGCGTGGTTCCATCGGGCTTCGGCACCGTCACAATCGGGGATGACTAATTGCTCTTGGAGGGCCGGATGACGCCCAATCGTAGCATGTCCCGTACCTCCTTCTGTATCATGGCCCTCTTCGCGGCGGGAATTCTGTACGGGTGTTGCCTTACAACCTTCCCGGAGGTGGTCTCTATACAATGCTCGGCCAGTGTTGTTTTACCTGGAGCATCCGAAAACAGGGAAGCGAAAGGCCTTAACATTGAAAACAGCTCCATTTGTTCCTTTCCAGTTAATTCTTCGTTGACGACTAGGTGGTCCAACGTGTTCCCTATAGGGTCGGTGTCCGGCAATGTCAGGTGGGCGGTTTTTGGTATGGGACCCAACCATTTTTTAATATGTTTATGTGGTAGGTTTGTTTCTTGTTCGGAGACATCTGTAACTGGTAGGTCGTCTTTCCTATTACCCGGATGACTTTATATGGACCCAACCACTCGGATTGGAACTTTTTGGTAGACGAGGGTAGGAGGACCAGGGCCCAATCATCAAGGGTGAGCCGTCTCCACTTCTTTCCCTTGTCGTAACAGATCTTCTGTTGCTGCTGGCGTCGTTCCAGATGAGAGTAAGCTATCTCTCGGAGTTTCCCGATTCGGTTTTTCAGCTGTTGGGTGTACTCCAACACGGTTCGTGTCTCGTCTGTCTCCTCTTGTTCCCAAGCATCCTTTGTCATTTCCATGAGGGATCGTGGTTTCCTTCCATATAGGGGTTCAAAGGATGAACAGCCCAGGCTGCTTTGGACCTGGGCTCGTATGACATACAAGGCCAGCGGTAGTAGGCGGTCCCATTCTCTTCCTTCTACTGATAGCATCTTCTTCAAGGTGGTTTTTAACGTCCTGTTGTACCGTTCTACTAATCCGTCTGTTTGAGGGTGGTAAACAGAAGTTCGGATGTGTCGGAGGTCCAGGAACCGGCAGACTTCCTTCATCAGACGAGACACAAACGGCATACCCTGATCCGTGAGGATCTCCTTCGGGAAACCCACCCTAGAGAAGAATTCCACCAGTTTGTCAGCGATGTTTCGTGTGGTTGGGGCCCTTAGTGGAAAGGCCTCCAGAAACCGGGTCGCATAGTCTACTACGACGAGGGCGTATTGATTCCCTTTTTGGGTTTTGGGTAGAGGTCCAATAAGATCCATGCCTATCCTCTCAAATGGATTCCCTATGATCGGTAGGGGCTGTAATGGTACGGCCGGGGGTCTCTGTAGGTTCTTCTTTTGGCAGATTCCACATTCCTGGCAATGGGTTTGTATATCCTTGTAAATGCCTGGCCAAAAGAAGCTTCTCAATATGGTTTGTGTTGTTTTTTCGGTTCCTGTATGTCCGGCTGTGAGGTGCGAGTGTGCAAAAAACATCATCTGATCCCTGAAAGGTTTGGGGACTAGCAGCTGGGGAGGGTCAGCAACATTACTCTGGCGGTACAAAAGCCCTTCTTTTATGAGGAACCGGGGATATACCGGCGAGGGGTTGTCCTGGTTTTGATGGGCGTTCTCCCAGGCATTGAGCAAGGTAGCATCATTGGCCTGGGCGAACTTAAAGCTCCGATCCATCAACCAGGGCTCTGGGGTAAGGAGGGCAGGTCAGCGTTCAGAGGGGCACACCCTGGATAGTGACAAGGTACGTTGGAATAGGATCAGAAACTCAGGATTGTCGGTACCAATGATTAGGTCTTCTGGCAGCCCCTCTAAAACCCCCACATTCACCCTACAGGGAGAGGTGTGTTTGGTATGCAGGACCACTGAGGCTAGGGGGTATGGACGGACGTCCCCGTGCACACACTTGATGTGCACTAAGGTGTCTGGTATAACCTGAGAGGGTGATATGAGAGTCCGCTGTATAACTGATTGCTTGCACCCCGAATCTAGGAGTGCTTGTACCTCTTTCCCATTCACCTGTACACTCACGTGAAAAGTGCCTCCCATCTCAGCAGTATAAAGGATGGCCTTTGGGATGTAACCCACTTCCATGGGCTCTTCCGTTGGCTTCCGTCGGGGACATAGGCGAGCAATATGGCCCCAGTCCCCGCAGTCAAAACACTGTGGGCCTCGTAACATGGGGACCTCCGGTTTAACAGGCCTAGGTTTGGCAGGTTCGTTCCAAGGCCGTAGTTTCTTTTCTGTCTTTTGAGGATAAGGGTGAGGGTGTTTCTCAGTGTCCCACCCGGGAGTGCGCGGTTGGGCTCGCACATAGGTAGCCGCCATCTCTACTGCCTGCTCGGGGGTGAGATTGGTATGTTGTCTTAACCACCTTTGAGTGTTGTACGGGAGGGCCTCGAGGAACTGTTCCAAATAAATACGGTCCATAATTTCCTCTTTTGTACTAGTGGCGGGACGCAGCCATTTGTCCGCAGCCATTTTGAGGCGAAAGTACAGAGTTTTGGGGTTTTCCCCAAGCAGTCCTTTTTCTTTCCTGAACCGTACTCGGTATGCCTCCGCATCAAGACCAAGGTGGTCCAGTATAACGTCCTTGATGTCCACGTATGGAGTCCCCCAGTTGCGTTCGCCACCTGATACGCGGCCTGTGCCTCCCCAGTGAGTAAGGGGGCAAGGAAGAACGGCCACTTATCCTCAGGCCAACCGCAGGCCCTGGCGGCTCGCTCGAAATTCACGAGGAATGCATCAGGGTCCTCTCCGTGTATGTACTTTTGTAATGACACGCCAGAGGGCCCATGGTGGGTACTACGATAGTCTCTAGACATGGGGATCGGCGTTTCCGTTACAATTTTCTGTAACCCCTCCATCTGTGCGGAGATCGTGTCCTTGAAGACGTCGCGATCCGCTTGGGCCGACGTCATCTGTCGTTCGACAGCCCATTCTAGCTTTTCTTGTCCTTTCACTAGATGTTGGATCAAGGCATCCATCATGGGTTTACTGATGGCAGATGTTATAATGCCTGCATTCTCCACCACTTGTTGCGGGACGGAATAAGGGACGCGCACTCCGGCTCTAGGTAGTGAAGGTTTTATTTTTCCTGTTACACGCTTCATAACCGAAGCCAGGATTATTGTCCACAATCCTTCTCGTCTTCAGGGATCTCCTTCCAGGTTCTCCCGGTCGTCTGCTTCACCCGAGGTTGGTGGGCGGGGAACAGCTTCTCAGTCGTGTTACCGGAAAAGAAACGAGATAAGGGGACGTAAGTGTAGGGCTATACCGTATAGTAATGGGAGGGGAGTGAAGGATACACACGTGAGCACTTCTAAGTAGTAGTGACAAGTGTAAACGAAGCGGTGATGGAGTGATTGTGAGTGGGGGGGGGGTTTCAGATTCCAGCCGTCTGTCTCTATGTAACAGCCCCGGGTTATTTAGAGGAGTTCTCCCTCCTCCCGACCCAGCCCGCGAGCCGCTCACGTACCTGGCTGAGCCACGCACCTCCAGGAGCGTGGCTGGGCGAAGCGTGATACCGTTGGCCTCCTGGCTCTCCTCCGGCGTCTCATGGATTGACTGCACGGCTTCGGTCTGCTCCCTCCTCGTAATCGTTCTCCTTACTCCTCGCGTCTCCTCCGATCTCCGCTCTCTCCTCTCCGGTGAATGCACACACCCGTGCCGGGGAACTCTACTCTTTTACTGGTCCGGGAGGGATGACGTCACGATGAGGGGGCGGGAGTGTCTCCTCCGGCCATTCCCAGTTAAAGGGGCCGTAGTATTCCTTCGATAGTGATTCCCCTGAGCGATACGGTGTCGCTGACCATTCCTCTGGCTGTGGGGACACAAGAGGGGAAGAAAGGGGTGTCCACCAGTCTAACATAGTCCTTTCTCCGTCCCCGTCCACCTCCTCCCGCTCACATGACCCAAACAATATTCGGAATGGAGCGAAATGTGTACATTTATCCAGAAACAAGCAGAATACTGTGACAACTTCACATTTCATAACATTTCATGCTTATGAGGACCTTGTTTATTTTTAACTCCAGGTTAAAACCGTCTTTTTGGTGTGGTTTAACGTCTATGACCCTATGGAACAAATATGTGTTTATTTTCCTAACCTGGGGATAAAATAAAGTCATTATATGATGCATGACATGTTGTGACTGAATGAGAGATATGAGTGATATGTATGTCTGAGATAAGGTTCTAGGGCTTGTGACAATGAGACGTGTTTTAACATTGAATTATTTGTGAACATTGTAATGTACATATTTCTTTTGCTATAAATTGAGAAAATAAGCCTATATTTGTCATACAATAGTTAAATAAAGATTTTTTTTTAAATATAGATATGTGTTAATTCGGATCATTCGGTGGATGAATTTCCTGGTAGAAGCTATACAGGTAGTGCTGGAAATTTTTATATGATATATATAGTTACTTGTCCCGTTTCTCGAACCTAAAAGTAATTTATGGGATTACCCATTGTGGCTAGTTTAGTAATACAGAATGCAACAAGCATTGCACTTGAAACTAGAAAGGGTTCCGATAAAAAGAAGCATTGCACAATAGCGTGGACTAGACCAAGAATGCACCCTAATATGGAATAATGCAAACCACAGGAGGCAGTGGATTGTACAAACCGCCCCACTCCATGAACCTCTAAATCATGCATAACATTGCACACTAATCCCAGAAATAATACTGCACAGTAATTCAATATGATTCAGAATACAGCTAGTAATGCATATACAAGGCTCTGGCAGACGTCACTTGCGAGAAAACAATTTTTTTCCTTTATGATCCACCCTGAGCCTCACTGGGTAAAACACTGAGGCCCCAAAACCCTTCTCCAACATTACCTCCTGCACCGTCAGTTACCTCTTCCACGGCAGGGTATCTGGGTGCAAATCAGGAAATACCAAAAGACATCTAATATCAGCATTAAACACTCTCTTGATGTTCCTGCGGCCTCCTTAGCACTCCCGTGGACCTTCCATGAAATTCTATAGACCTTAGTGATTAACTCTGTTTCATCAGCATATGGAGAGCCAAGCAAGTCCTGCAGAACCCTTTCAAAATCTTTAGCTAGAGACGCCACTGGAATAGATGTTTGAACCCCTGGGACATGAGGGTGGGCACCACTCCGAAGGTTATCCAGAACTTCCATCCTGGCATCTAGCTTCAGGATAGAAGATCTCACACAGGATTTTAGGGTAGCCCAGTTTTCCACCCTGGAGTGCATGTTGTTGACTTGTGTTTCCAGTGTATGGGTCTTATACCTCAACTGCTCGAGACCTGATTCCACATTGCGTACCCTCTCTACAAGAGTTTCCCATGTTCGGTCTACTACACTCCTCAATGGTATTTCAAAATCCGTTGATCTGTCAGCCAAACCAGTGTGTAGAAAAGGGGATGATGGACGGAACGTTTGAGCCAATCAAACACTCACCCCCAGTCAACTGATCTGGGTTTAATCCATCATCATTCTTTAGCTCACTCCACCACCCCAGTTCAGACATGGCCATATGCAAATCAGTCTGACCCTGTGCCTCATGGGAACAGTCCAGCCCGAACTGCCAAGCCATGTCTTCCCTGGACCGGAAACAAGCATCCTAGGACCGGTTTCTGGCATTCCAGCCGTCATCAGCCAGGTTTGCTTGAATCCAGTGGCAAAGTGAGCAAGGGACCCACGTCTGGGCATACCCCGCCAACTTAGGGCAAACAAAGCGATACAAAAGGGGATGATGGACGGAACGTTTGAGCCAATCAAACACTCAACCCCAGTCAACTGATCTGAGTTTAATCCATCATCATTCTTTAGCTCACTCCACCACCCCAGTTCAGACATGGCCATATGCAAATCAGTCTGACCCTGTGCCTCATGGGAACAGTCCAGCCCGAACTGCCAAGCCATGTCTTCCCTGGACCGGAAACAAGCATCCTAGGACCGGTTTCTGGCATTCCAGCCGTCATCAGCCAGGCTTGCTTGAATCCAGTGGCAAAGTGAGCAAGGGACCCACGTCTGGGCATACCCCCGCCAACTTAGGGCGAACAAAGCGATACAAAAGGGGATGATGGACGGAACGTTTGAGCCAATCAAACACTCACCCCCAGTCAACTGATCTGGGTTTAATCCATCATCATTCTTTAGCTCACTCCACCACCCCAGTTCAGACATGGCCATATGCAAATCAGTCTGACCCTGTGCCTCATGGGAACAGTCCAGCCCGAACTGCCAAGCCATGACTTCCCTGGACCCGGAAACAAGCATCCTAGGACCGGTTTCTGGCATTCCAGCCGTCATCAGCCAGGCTTGCTTGAATCCAGTGGCAAAGTGAGCAAGGGACCCACGTCTGGGCATACCCCCGCCAACTTAGGGGCGAACAAAGCGATACAAAAGGGGATGATGGACGGAACGTTTGAGCCAATCAAACACTCACCCCCAGTCAACTGATCTGGGTTTAATCCATCATCATTCTTTAGCTCACTCCACCACCCCAGTTCAGACATGGCCATATGCAAATCAGTCTGACCCTGTGCCTCATGGGAACAGTCCAGCCCGAACTGCCAAGCCATGACTTCCCTGGACCGGAAACAAGCATCCTAGGACCGGTTTCTGGCATTCCAGCCGTCATCAGCCAGGCTTGCTTGAATCCAGTGGCAAAGTGAGCAAGGGACCCACGTCTGGGCATACCCCGCCAACTTAGAGGCGAACAAAGCGATACAAAGGGGATGATGGACGGAACGTTTGAGCCAATCAAACACTCACCCCAGTCAACTGATCTGGGTTTAATCCATCATCATTCTTTAGCTCACTCCACCACCCCAGTTCAGACATGGCCATATGCAAATCAGTCTGACCCTGTGCCTCATGGGAACAGTCCAGCCCGAACTGCCAAGCCATGACTTCCCTGGACCGGAAACAAGCATCCTAGGACCGGTTTCTGGCATTCCAGCCGTCATCAGCCAGGTTTGCTTGAATCCAGTGGCAAAGTGAGCAAGGGACCCACGTCTGGGCATACCCCCGCCAACTTAGGGCGAACAAAGCGATACAAAGGGGATGATGGACGGAACTTTGAGCCAATCAAACACTCACCCCCAGTCAACTGATCTGGGTTTAATCCATCATCATTCTTTAGCTCACTCCACCACCCCAGTTCAGACATGGCCATATGCAAATCAGTCTGACCCTGTGCCTCATGGGAACAGTCCAGCCCGAACTGCCAAGCCATGTCTTCCCTGGACCGGAAACAAGCATCCTAGGACCGGTTTCTGGCATTCCAGCCGTCATCAGCCAGGTTTGCTTGAATCCAGTGGCAAAGTGAGCAAGGGACCCACGTCTGGGCATACCCCGCCAACTTAGGGCGAACAAAGCGATACAAAAGGGGATGATGGACGGAACGTTTGAGCCAATCAAACACTCACCCCCAGTCAACTGATCTGGGTTTAATCCATCATCATTCTTTGTCCTAACTATTTGTGCCTTCTGCCAGTATCCTAGGTCACATGACTGTGAATGGCTCCGCTGTTGGGGTTTGTGCATTCCTTCCAGACTGGCTGATGAGGGTTTTGAACCCGAAACCGGTCCCAGGATGCTTGTTTCCGGTCCAGGGAAGACATGGCTTGGCAGTTCGGGCTGGACTGTTCCCATGAGGCACAGGGTCAGACTGATTTGCATATGGCCATGTCTGAACTGGGGTGGTGGAGTGAGCTAAAGAATGATGATGGATTAAACCCAGATCAGTTGACTGGGGGTGAGTGTTTGATTGGCTCAAACGTTCCGTCCATCATCCCCTTTGTATCGCTTTGTTCGCCCTAAGTTGGCGGGGTATGCCCAGACGTGGGTCCCTTGCTCACTTTGCCACTGGATTCAAGCAAGCCTGGCTGATGATGGCTGGAATGCCAGAAACCGGTCCTAGGATGCTTGTTTCCGGTCCAGGGAAGTCATGGCTTGGCAGTTCGGGCTGGACTGTTCCCATGAGGCACAGGGTCAGACTGATTTGCATATGGCCATGTCTGAACTGGGGTGGTGGAGTGAGCTAAAGAATGATGATGGATTAAACCCAGATCAGTTGACTGGGGGTGAGTGTTTGATTGGCTCAAACGTTCCGTCCATCATCCCCTTTGTATCGCTTGTTCGCCCTAAGTTGGCGGGGGTATGCCCAGACGTGGGTCCCTTGCTCACTTTGCCACTGGATTCAAGCAAGCCTGGCTGATGACGGCTGGAATGCCAGAAACCGGTCCTAGGATGCTTGTTTCCGGTCCAGGAAGTCATGGCTTGGCAGTTCGGGCTGGACTGTTCCCATGAGGCACAGGGTCAGACTGATTTGCATATGGCCATGTCTGAACTGGGGTGGTGGAGTGAGCTAAAGAATGATGATGGATTAAACCCAGATCAGTTGACTGGGGGTGAGTGTTTGATTGGCTCAAACGTTCCGTCCATCATCCCTTTGTATCGCTTTGTTCGCCCTAAGTTGGCGGGGTATGCCCAGACGTGGGTCCCTTGCTCACTTTGCCACTGGATTCAAGCAAGCCTGGCTGATGGCGGCTGGAATGCCAGAAACCGGTCCTAGGATGCTTGTTTCCGGTCCAGGAAGTCATGGCTTGGCAGTTCGGGCTGGACTGTTCCCATGAGGCACAGGGTCAGACTGATTTGCATATGGCCATGTCTGAACTGGGGTGGTGGAGTGAGCTAAAGAATGATGATGGATTAAACCCAGATCAGTTGACTGGGGTGAGTGTTTGATTGGCTCAAGCGTTCCGTCCATCATCCCATTTTGTATCGCTTGTTCGCCCTAAGTTGGCGGGGTATGCCCAGACGTGGGTCCCTTGCTCACTTTGCCACTGGATTCAAGCAAGCCTGGCTGATGACGGCTGGAATGCCAGAAACCGGTCCTAGGATGCTTGTTTCCGGTCCAAGGAAGTCATGGCTTGGCAGTTCGGGCTGGGCTGGACTGTTCCCATGAGGCACAGGGTCAGACTGATTTGCATATGGCCATGTCTGAACTGGGGTGGTGGAGTGAGCTAAAGAATGATGATGGATTAAACCCAGATCAGTTGACTGGGGGTGAGTGTTTGATTGGCTCAAACGTTCCGTCCTTCATCCCCTTTTGTATCGCTTTGTTCAGCCCTAAGTTGGCGGGGTATGCCCAGACGTGGGTCCCTTGCTCACTTTGCCACTGGATTCAAGCAAGCCTGGCTGATGACGGCTGGAATGCCAGAAACCGGTCCTAGGATGCTTGTTTCCGGTCCAGGGAAGTCATGGCTTGGCAGTTCGGGCTGGACTGTTCCCATGAGGCACAGGGTCAGACTGATTTGCATATGGCCATGTCTGAACTGGGGTGGTGGAGTGAGCTAAAGAATGATGATGGATTAAACCCAGATCAGTTGACTGGGGGTGAGTGTTTGATTGGCTCAAACGTTCCGTCCATCATCCCCTTTTGTATCGCTTTGTTCGCCCTAAGTTGGCGGGGTATGCCCAGACGTGGGTCCCTTGCTCACTTTGCCACTGGATTCAAGCAAGCCTGGCTGATGACGGCTGGAATGCCAGAAACCGGTCCTAGGATGCTTGTTTCCGGTCCAGGGAAGTCATGGCTTGGCAGTTCGGGCTGGACTGTTCCCATGAGGCACAGGGTCAGACTGATTTGCATATGGCCATGTCTGAACTGGGGTGGTGGAGTGAGCTAAAGAATGATGATGGATTAAACCCAGATCAGTTGACTGGGGGTGAGTGTTTGATTGGCTCAAACGTTCCGTCCATCATCCCCTTTTGTATCGCTTTGTTCGCCCTAAGTTGGCGGGGGTATGCCCAGACGTGGGTCCCTTGCTCACTTTGCCACTGGATTCAAGCAAGCCTGGCTGATGACGGCTGGAATGCCAGAAACCGGTCCTAGGATGCTTGTTTCCGGTCCAAGGAAGTCATGGCTTGGCAGTTCGGGCTGGACTGTTCCCATGAGGCACAGGGTCAGACTGATTTGCATATGGCCATGTCTGAACTGGGGTGGTGGAGTGAGCTAAAGAATGATGATGGATTAAACCCAGATCAGTTGACTGGGGGTGAGTGTTTGATTGGCTCAAGCGTTCCGTCCATCATCCCCTTTTGTATCGCTTTGTTCGCCCTAAGTTGGCGGGGGTATGCCCAGACGTGGGTCCCTTGCTCACTTTGCCACTGGATTCAAGCAAGCCTGGCTGATGACGGCTGGAATGCCAGAAACCGGTCCTAGGATGCTTGTTTCCGGTCCAGGGAAATCATGGCTTGGCAGTTCGGGCTGGACTGTTCCCATGAGGCACAGGGTCAGACTGATTTGCATATGGCCATGTCTGAACTGGGGTGGTGGAGTGAGCTAAAGAATGATGATGGATTAAACCCAGATCAGTTGACTGGGGGTGAGTGTTTGATTGGCTCAAGCGTTCCGTCCATCATCCCCTTTTGTATCGCTTTGTTCGCCCTAAGTTGGCGGGGGTATGCCCAGACGTGGGTCCCTTGCTCACTTTGCCACTGGATTCAAGCAAGCCTGGCTGATGACGGCTGGAATGCCAGAAACCGGTCCTAGGATGCTTGTTTCCGGTCCAGGGAAGTCATGGCTTGGCAGTTCGGGCTGGACTGTTCCCATGAGGCACAGGGTCAGACTGATTTGCATATGGCCATGTCTGAACTGGGGTGGTGGAGTGAGCTAAAGAATGATGATGGATTAAACCCAGATCAGTTGACTGGGGGTGAGTGTTTGATTGGCTCAAACGTTCCGTCCATCATCCCCTTTTGTATCGCTTTGTTCGCCCTAAGTTGGCGGGGGTATGCCCAGACGTGGGTCCCTTGCTCACTTTGCCACTGGATTCAAGCAAGCCTGGCTGATGACGGCTGGAATGCCAGAAACCGGTCCTAGGATGCTTGTTTCCGGTCCAGGGAAGTCATGGCTTGGCAGTTCGGGCTGGACTGTTCCCATGAGGCACAGGGTCAGACTGATTTGCATATGGCCATGTCTGAACTGGGGTGGTGGAGTGAGCTAAAGAATGATGATGGATTAAACCCAGATCAGTTGACTGGGGGTGAGTGTTTGATTGGCTCAAACGTTCCGTCCATCATCCCCTTTGTATCGCTTTGTTCGCCCTAAGTTGGCGGGGGTATGCCCAGACGTGGGTCCCTTGCTCACTTTGCCACTGGATTCAAGCAAGCCTGGCTGATGACGGCTGGAATGCCAGAAACCGGTCCTAGGATGCTTGTTTCCGGTCCAGGGACGTCATGGCTTGGCAGTTCGGGCTGGACTGTTCCCATGAGGCACAGGGTCAGACTGATTTGCATATGGCCATGTCTGAACTGGGGTGGTGGAGTGAGCTAAAGAATGATGATGGATTAAACCCAGATCAGTTGACTGGGGGTGAGTGTTTGATTGGCTCAAACGTTCCGTCCATCATCCCCTTTTGTATCGCTTTGTTCGCCCTAAGTTGGCGGGGGTATGCCCAGACGTGGGTCCCTTGCTCACTTTGCCACTGGATTCAAGCAAGCCTGGCTGATGACGGCTGGAATGCCAGAAACCGGTCCTAGGATGCTTGTTTCCGGTCCAGGGAAGTCATGGCTTGGCAGTTCGGGCTGGACTGTTCCCATGAGGCACAGGGTCAGACTGATTTGCATATGGCCATGTCTGAACTGGGGTGGTGGAGTGAGCTAAAGAATGATGATGGATTAAACCCAGATCAGTTGACTGGGGGTGAGTGTTTGATTGGCTCAAACGTTCCGTCCATCATCCCCTTTTGTATCGCTTTGTTCGCCCTAAGTTGGCGGGGGTATGCCCAGACATGGGTCCCTTGCTCACTTTGCCACTGGATTCAAGCAAGCCTGGCTGATGACGGCTGGAATGCCAGAAACCGGTCCTAGGATGCTTGTTTCCGGTCCAGGGAAGTCATGGCTTGGCAGTTCGGGCTGGACTGTTCCCATGAGGCACAGGGTCAGACTGATTTGCATATGGCCATGTCTGAACTGGGGTGGTGGAGTGAGCTAAAGAATGATGATGGATTAAACCCAGATCAGTTGACTGGGGGTGAGTGTTTGATTGGCTCAAACGTTCCGTCCATCATCCCCTTTTGTATCGCTTTGTTCGCCCTAAGTTGGCGGGGGTATGCCCAGACGTGGGTCCCTTGCTCACTTTGCCACTGGATTCAAGCAAGCCTGGCTGATGACGGCTGGAATGCCAGAAACCGGTCCTAGGATGCTTGTTTCCGGTCCAGGGAAGTCATGGCTTGGCAGTTCGGGCTGGACTGTTCCCATGAGGCACAGGGTCAGACTGATTTGCATATGGCCATGTCTGAACTGGGGTGGTGGAGTGAGCTAAAGAATGATGATGGATTAAACCCAGATCAGTTGACTGGGGGTGAGTGTTTGATTGGCTCAAACGTTCCGTCCATCATCCCCTTTTGTATCGCTTTGTTCGCCCTAAGTTGGCGGGGGTATGCCCAGACGTGGGTCCCTTGCTCACTTTGCCACTGGATTCAAGCAAGCCTGGCTGATGACGGCTGGAATGCCAGAAACCGGTCCTAGGATGCTTGTTTCCGGTCCAGGGAAGTCATGGCTTGGCAGTTCGGGCTGGACTGTTCCCATGAGGCACAGGGTCAGACTGATTTGCATATGGCCATGTCTGAACTGGGGTGGTGGAGTGAGCTAAAGAATGATGATGGATTAAACCCAGATCAGTTGACTGGGGGTGAGTGTTTGATTGGCTCAAACGTTCCGTCCATCATCCCCTTTTGTAAACCAGTGTGTAGGGCATTTATATATCACATCAAAACCCTTTCTTCATTAATCAGGTCACTTAACCAGTGGTAGGCACCTCTTCTTTAAAACCATTTTTCCAGGGGCCACTGAAGGGTATGAAGAAGTCTCCTTTACCACTTCTCTTTTATGTGTCATTGGGACTATTCGACAATCGGCTCTCAGTGTATTCAGGGACTGGATAAACCCTCTGTTATTACTCCACCAAGTTCCTTTTCAGAGGGTGCCACCGGGGAGGGTAGGGGAGTACACACCCTTCTCCCAGTAGCTCACCTTCAGTACGAGTCACCGTCTGATCCAGGGACAGCAGTCATCTCCTCAGCAATTTCTGTCCCTCGTCCATCTCCATGGTCATCATTCTTCTCCACAGCAGTTTCAGACAACTGTTAGCCTCTTACGGCGCTCTGCCACAGGTCGATAGGCCACCTCACACCACTGGAGCGGGCCAAGACAAAGACGCCTCTCCCAAGGTACGCGCGAGCACACCTCATAAAGTGAACCGGATTTGACGTCTGTGGAGGCCTCAGATGGTACTGCTTCACTGGTTTGGCCACTGCATTAAATCGACACTCACCACTCTGAAAATGCTTGCGGGCTGCCCTATAGAGTCTCTGATACTCAGAAGAGACAGGCCCTGGACGGTGAAGGGGAATCTTGCAAGAGTTCCAAGGAATATCGGCCATCTTGGGCTCTGGCAGGCCCAGTCCGCTCAGGTGCTGTACTTTAAACAACATTAATGCAAAATGTAGCATGGCTTGCCTATTCCACAATATGAATGCAACGTATAGTAGTCAGTGCATATTGAACTGGAACAATGCAGAGTGCAACTAATATTGCAAAATACCCAGTAAATAATGCAGAATACGTAAGTGATATACACCGAGAAAAAATGCAGAATACATCAAACATTTCATGATAACCAGACAATAATGCTGAATACGACATGCATTGCACATTAACCCAGAAAACATCCATAATGCAGTAAGCATTGTACAGTAACCCACATATTATGCAAATATAGCAAGCATATAAAGCACTTCACAATAAGCCTAAATAACGGAAGCTTCAATGAGCATTACACATTAGCCCCAGAGAGAATATAGAATACAGCAAGGAGTGCACATTTATCTTCAATGAGGAATAATCAAACAATGCATATAACAGGGCAATTGAAATTATGTAATTTTGCAGCCGTAGCGTTTTCTGAATAATTGTGAAGTCGCCCCACTTGCCACATAACTCATCTTCTGCATAATTTGCAAGTTTTAACAAAAAAGATTACATTTCTAGCTCAATCAGATCAAAAGTTACAAAAAATGCTAGCATGTGGACACAGTGGCAGCCTTCTGCTGCACAAACAGGTCACCTTTCAGTTGCTGATTGCTGTATTTAGGTATTACATTAATATTAATAAGGGGAAACATCCCCTTACAGTCTTGATATGTGTAACAATGACAAAATAGAGAAGCAATACTGTTTCAAAATGCGCCGCCTTATGTTGCATAATTAGCTTTATCTTTCTGCTTAATATGGAGCTAATTTAATCCTTGGCAGAAAAGTAATTACCGTCGCGATGGCGGAGTATTTTACTCCCGCCATGGTGAGGGTACTCTGCAAGACGTATTTATACATGTCCGGTGCCCCTGTGGACATCTCTTGCATTTCCAGGTACCGCCACCATGGAAATGCATTGTAAGTTTGGCGATGGCTCCGTCATAATGACTGAGCCGTACGTCAAGCTTACAATTTGTTTGTTTTTTCAAAAGAAAATCCCAAAGCGTGATATTCTTTTTGAATAAAAAAAACATTGACCCCCTGCTATAGGAGCATTCTCCCATGGCATGCTGGATCATTTAAAAGTTTTCATGGCCCTTGCTACCACGTTTTTAATGGCAGTGATGGACAGTGTGAACCAGCCAGGTGCCCGGACAAACACATGGCCAAACCTCTGACGGCCTTACTCCATCGGCCATCAGAGATGTGTGTAGGTGGTGGAAACAGGGTAGTCTGCACAGTCTACCCACCAAAGGTCCACCCGACTCTAAATGAAGCGGACAAACGTTCAAGTTGGCGGAAAAAGTACTCCGTCACCATAGCAAAGGAGTACCCTTTCCGCCAACATATAAATCATGCCTTTAGTCATAATTCGGTCCTCCCCTGCAACATAATTCCAGCAGCCCTGACATTAAGCGTACAAATAACATAAACTATAGCATGTGTTCCACATTAACTTACTTTTAATGTTGAAAACAATAAGTAAGGTATATTACGTATACGTAATGATGAGTACAACGAGCGTTAGAAAACGAGGAGTAATGCAACAATCTTTCACATGACCCTTAAAATGCTACAGAATACAGCAAACTTTGCACATTAATCCAAAAATAATGCCAAACAGCAAGCATTGCACCGTAACCCGTTGAGATATCCCTAGGCAACAGTGAGCAATGCTCATTTTCTTAGAAATGCAAAATAAAGCAAATATTGCACATAATCCATAATAATGAAAAAATAACAATAATTATATGAGCCTATAATAAGGTAAAATACAGCAAACAATGCACATTCTCTCCAGCATAATGCAGAAGTGTATAATTCATTCCGTCTTAACTCAAATCAATGTAGAATACAACGAACACAGCATACTCACCTGTAAAATTGCTTATGACAGCAAACAATATATAATCACAGAAATAATGAAGACTACAGTAAGAATAGCACATTCACTGGGAAACAATACACAAAGGGATTCATATGCTTAAGCTGAATTTAAGGACACAAATACCTTCATGTACGAGTTTAATTTCACATTTGACATTTACAAAGCTTGAATTGACATTCGTAACGAGATGTACTCTCCCCTCAGAATGCACTAGTATAGTGAAATTTCACATGCGAGCAGATATATAATCACAGTGGCAGATTGTAGATATTCGTGGGTGGGGATTCCTGCCTCAGAAAGTGATCAGTCACAGACCTGCAAATTTATAGATATTCAAAATAAACTGCCAGGCGCATTCCATGCAGTGAGGTAGATATTTCCTCTTGTTGGAACTGGGCAGGAACGTCTTCAAGAAATAGGTGGTGGTCTAGGAGAGAGGGGGATTCTTCACTATGAGATATAAAATGTATGGAAGTGCTGTGGGAACTTTCTCAGACCTCCCAAGACAATTAGGTTTCTGGGCTCAGATTGTATCAATGAGAGCCTTTTACTACTGGTGTCCTGAGGCTTTGACTTATTGTTGGATCTAAAACTGATCACCAAATACACCCCTTGACCTTCAAGACAGCGAAGCTGAGCTGTCCAAGGCTTACACAGGGAGGTAGTGCGGGGTAAAACCTCAGATCTCAATCAGTAACTGACAGCCAATAACATATCGTTCAATCAATGATTTTACTTGAGAAAAAAGTACTTTAATCAGAACACTCAGCTCTATACTATACAAAAAAATTAGAAGGCACAGAAATGTGCAGCTTTATGCAGAGCAATCACTGTGTGGGGGAACCACCCGGTGCTGACTTAGACTGGCCCCAGACTCTGTTAGGTATAAGGTATTGTAGTAATAATGTCAATTCAAAGCAAAACAAATTGCTGCATGGGAAACTGTTATGTTGTAATTTCCTGCCACTCGTCTGAAATAGTAGTTAACCCCAGGTATAGACTGGTTATCTAGTAAAACATGTAATTGCTCTAGTCCCCGCAGTGTCTCTATTTCACACTGTACCTTTAAGTAGTTGGATATGGGCTGTACCCACTTCAGTCGGCCAAGGGTTGGAGTGGCATTGCTTCTATGGGTGAACATCAGGTTACAAACCACAAAGAGTGGCTGTTTCGAGTCTGCTTCAGTCCTAAAGGTGTCTCCTTTCCCCTGCAGCTATGCCCAGATGCACACCTGCAGGCTGGAAAGGGGGAGGCTTCGTGGGCACAGGTAGGGGTAGACCATGCTCCTCTCACTCAAATCTGGGACAGATAGAACTTCTTTCATGGAGCTTCCTCAGGCCCAAACAAAAGCCCACCGCACAGAAATAGCCCATCCTGGGTCACAGTGGGGCTCAAGTTTGAGGTAGAGTTGTGAACCGGTAAACAGGGTTGCGATCCTTCAAAAAGCCAAGCTGTCCAAAACACTTTTGGGTCTTGATGTAAAATGCCAACCACAGCTGTGATTCTTCTCCGCGCCCAAACACCTGGTCATCAGGTCTTTCTTTTTTAGTTCACTAGGTACCGCACCAGCTGATTTTCATAGGTCTCTGTGTTCTGGTCAAGGCAGATACTCCAAATGCACAGTTGCAAACACTGTTGCAAGGAACGGGGTCTCACTGCGGAAGATCCAGCATCACAAGGCCTTGTCACAAACTTGGAGGGGCAGATACTTCTGGGGTACAGCAAGCCAACGTCAGTGCTTCCTGCACTTCTTCTAAAGAAACTTTAGTTCATGCAATGGTGCCTCCTCTATCCCCCACTAGCAGCTAGTGAGCTCCTTCCTTCAAGGTGTTTTCAAGGTTGCTCTTCCTAGCACAATGCAGAACTTCCAGATTCCTGTCCTGGACCAGGCAAGAAGAGTTCGCAGTCAGTGACCCCAACCCTGGAGCTCAATGGTCTTTCTCAGTCTCCACAGTTGTGGGACCGTTGGCTGATGAGAAATCTTGGCACAAGACTGGGAGTTTCTGCCTCATACCAATACCATTTTTGCAGCTAGACATTGTCTGTGCCACAGGTCCAGCCATGGAACAGGTTTCAAGCATTTGCTAACTATGGCATATTCCTTCCAAGCTGCTCAAGCAACAGTCTTTGCCCACTAGTGTCAGAAGGAAAGAGGGATGGAGCTGTATGCTTCCTGCCAGGGGAACGCTAAAGAGAAGCTTCCTCACTTAGCTAATGCTTAACCTTTTTGGGGGTAACACCTGTGGACAACAATGAAGCAAGAAGGGGCAAGCGCTGTCCCCACACTCCATCTTTCTCTAATCCACCACAACTTAAAGTCTAGTCCAGTACAATGGACCTCAGGAATACTTTGGAGGATCCATGCATTTCACATTATTTTTGGCAGGTTCTTTCCAACCACCATCATTCACCTACAGAAATCCAAAATGGATTCCTGGGCTGACAAGTTCAAGCGCAGCATACATGCTTCATGCTCATCACACGACACATACTTTGGCCAAACATACTTGGAGGCGTGCACGCGCTCCTGGGCTATGCAAGATACCTTTTCTGTCCCAAGACGCATGAATGCAATTCTGCATTGTATTTAAGTATGTGCAAATGAACACCTCCTACATATCTCAACTAAGCAGGTGTAACTATCTACATATGTGATTACTCCTGGAAAACAGCGACAACCACTGCTCCCTAGAAATATTCCTGAGAGTTTGCTGTGAATTTCAGATACCTCAGAAATATACTGCATATATTGCATGAGTATTCAAGAGTAAATTCCCATTTATTGCGTGAATCTACCAGACAATAATAGCAATTTCACATTAATTCTGAATAATGCAATTCAGTAAATGTTGCACATTAGACCATACAACTTGGGGAGTACATCAGCATCGCATATTAATCTCAGAACATTTAGAATACATCAAGCATTGACCATTCATTTAGAATAATGCGCAGTACAGCAAACACTGCAAAGTAGGGTAGAAATAATGCAGAAAAACAGCAGCGTCGACTAACTGGAATCATGCTGAATACAGTACAGATTGCAGGATAATATAGAATTGAGTAAACACTACACTCTAACCTGGAAGTAATGCAGAAGAGAGCAAGCATTACAAGTTAACCTTAAAGTAATGCAGAATGGAGCAAGCACTGTAAACTAACCCAAGCATAATGAAGAATACATCAGGCATTGTACGGTAGCCTGGAATAATGCTGAAACAGCAAGCATCGTGCTCTACCTTGGAACAATGCAAACAACAGAAAACACTGCAGCGCAATTCAGAAATAAAGCACATTACAGTAAACAGAGCATGCTCGCTCAGACAAAATACCAAATACAGCAACAGTAATCCAGGCATACTATAGAATACAAGAATTGCACTTGTAGCTCATCATTAAGCAAAATAAATAATGCAGAATGCAGCAAACATTGCACATTACATTATCCCCACTATATTGCAAAATATAGCATATGTTGCATACTAACTTGGAATAAGGAGTAACACAGAAACAGTCACTGCACATTGACCTATCGTGCATATTACAGCAAGCACTAAATAACCTGAAAAATGCACTACACAGCACGCAATGCATTGTCGCATAGAAATTGTAGAATACAGTCTGCATTGCATTTTACCCCAGCATAACACAGAATGTAGAAAGAATAGCATAACCACAGAAACAGTGAAGATTACAGCAATCGTTGCATATTTTCCGTGAAATAATGCAAACTGCAGTATCTATTCCATGGTAATTTAGACGAATGCAATACAAAACACATTGCACATTATCTCCATAAATAATGGGGAATAATAATGGGGAATACAACAGCGTTCTATCTAAACTATATACACAATGTAAAATCCATCAAAAATTGACCATTGTTTCTGAATAATGCAAACTTCAGCTAGCATGAAAAATTTACCTAAGGAGTGATGCAGAACACAGCAGCATTGGCTACTAACTGGGGTTAGGGAACAATGCAGCAAGAGTTCCACAGTAACCTATAAGTAATGCAGCAAAGAGAAAGCACTGCACGCTTACTCAGGGACCACACAGAATCCATTATGCGCTAAGCATTAACCTCAACCAATACAGCAAAGAGCAAGCACTGCGCGCTTACTCAGGGACAACACAGAATCTTCATATGCTGAGCATTACCCTCAATAATTGCAGCAAAGAGTAAGCACTGCACGCTTACTCAGGGACAACACAAAATCCATCATGCCCTGTGTATTAACCTCAACGAATGCAGCAGAGAACAAGCACTGCACGCTTACTCAGGGAAAACACAGAACCCATCATGCGCTGTGCATTAACCTCAACGAATGCAGCAAAGAACAAGCACTGCGCGCTTACTCAGGGACAACACAAAATCCATCATGCCCTGTGTATTAACCTCAATGAATGCAGCAGAGAACAAGCACTGCACGCTTACTCAGGGAAAACACAGAACCCATCATGCGCTGTGCATTAACCTCAACGAATGCAGCAAAGAACAAGCACTGCGCGCTTACTCAGGGACAACACAGAATCCATCATGCCCTGTGTATTAACCTCAACGAATGCAGCAAAGAACAAGCTCTGCGCGCTTACTCAGGGACAACACAGAATCCATCATACGCTGTGCATTAACCTCAACTAATACAGCAAAGAGCAAGCACTGCGCGCTTACTCAGGGACAGCAAAGAATCATCATGCGCTGAGCATTAACCTCAATGATTGCAGCAAAGAGCAAGCACTGCACGCTTAATCATGGACAACATAGAATCCATCATGCGCTGTGCATTAACCTTAACGAATACAGCAAAGAGCAAGCACTGCGCGCTTACTCAGGGACAACACAGAATCATCATGCGCTGTGCATTAACCTCAACTAATACAGCAAAGAGCAAGCACTGCGCGCTTACTCAGGGACAACACAGAATCATCATGCGCTGAACATTAACCTCAATGATTGCAGTAAAGAGCAAGCACTGCACGTTTACTCAGGGACAGCACAAAATCCATCATAAGCTGTGCATTAACCACAACTAATACAGCAAAGAGCAAGCACTGCGCGCTTACTCAGGGACAACACAGAATCATCATGTGCTGTGCATTAACCTCAATGAATGCAGCAAAGAGCAAGCACTGCACGCTTACTCAGGGACAACACAGAATCCATCATGCGCTGTGCATTAACCTCAATTAATACAGCAAAGAGCAAGCACTGCGCTCTTACTCAGGGACAACACATAATCCATCATGAGCTGAGCATAAACCTCAATGATTGCAGCAAAGAGCAATACCTGCGCGCTTACTTAGGGACAACATAGAATCCATCATGTGTTGTGCATTAACCTCAACTAATGCTGCAAAGAGCAAGCATTGCACGCGTGCTCAGGGACAACACAGAATCCATCATCCGCTGTGCATTAACCTCCAACTAATACAGCAAAGAGCAAGCACTTCGCGCTTACTCAGGGACAACACAGAATCATCATGTGCTGTGCATTAACCTCAACGAATGCAGCAAAGAGCAAGCACTGCACGCTTACTCAGGGACAACACAGAATCCATCATGCGCTGTGCATTAACCTCAATTAATACAGCAAAGAGCAAGCACTGCGCTCTTACTCAGGGACAACACAGAATCCATCATGCGCTGAGCATAAACCTCAATGATTGCAGCAAAGAGCAATAACTGCGCGCTTACTTAGGGACAACACAGAATCCATCATGTGTTGTGCATTAACCTCAACTAATGCTGCAAAGAGCAAGCATTGCACGCGTGCTCAGGGACAACACAGAATCCATCATCCGCTGTGCATTAACCTCCAACTAATACAGCAAAGAGAAAGCACTGTGTGCTTACTCAGTGACAGCACAGAATCCATCATGCACTGAGCATTAACCTCAACTGATGCAGCAAAGAGCAAGCACTGCACGCTTACTCAGGGACAACACAGAATCCATTATGCGCTAAGCATTAACCTCAACGAATGCAGCAAAGGGCAAGCACTGCACGCTTACTCAGGGACAACACAGAATCCATCATACGCTGTGCATTAACCTCAGTTAATACAGCAAAGAGCAAGCACTGCGCGCTTACTCAGGGACAACACAGAATCATCATGCGCTGAGCATTAACCTCAATGATTGCAGCAAAGTGCAAGCACTGCGCGTTTACTCAGGGACAGCACAGAATCCATCATACGCTGTGCATTAACCTCAACTAATACAGCAAAGAGCAAGCACTGCGCGCTTACTCAGGGACAACACAGAATCCATCATACGCTGTGCATTAACCTCAACTAATACAGCAAAGAGCAAGCACTGCGCGCTTACTCAGGGACAACACAGAATCATCATGCGCTGAGCATTAACCTCAATGATTGCAGCAAAGAGCAAGCACTGCGCGCTTACTCAGGGACAACACAGAATCCATCATGCGCTGAGCATAAACCTCAATGATTGCAGCAAAGAGCAAGCACTGCGCGCTTAGTCATGAACAACACAGAATTCATCATGCGCTGTGCATTAACCTTAACGAATGCAACAAAGAGCACGCACTGCATGCTTCCTCAGGGACAACACAGAATCCATCATACGCTGTGCATTAACTTCAGTTAATACAGCAAAGAGAAAGCACTGCACGCTTACTCAGGGACAACACAGAGTCCATCATACGCTGTGCATTAACCTCAACTAATACAGCAAAGAGCAAGCACTGCGCGCTTACTCAGGGACAACACAGAATCATCATGCGCTGAACATTAACCTCAATGATTGCAGCAAAGAGCAAGCACTGCACGTTTACTCAGGGACAGCACAAAATCCATCATAAACTGTGCATTAACCTCAACTAATACAGCAAAGAGCAAGCACTGCGTGCTTACTCAGGGACAACACAGAATCATCATGGGCTGTGCATTAACCTCAACAAATGCAGCAAAGAGCAAGCACTGCACGCTTACTCAGGGACAACACAGAATCCATCATGCGCTGTGCATTAACCTCAATTAATACAGCAAAGAGCAAGCACTGCGCTCTTACTCAGGGACAACACAGAATCCATCATGCGCTGAGCATAAACCTCAATGATTGCAGCAAAGAGCAATAACTGCGCGCTTACTTAGGGACAACACAGAATCCATCATGCGCTAAGCATTAACCTCAATGATTGCAGCAAAGAGCAAGCACTGCGCGTTTACTCAGGGACAGCACAGAATCCATCATACGCTGTGCATTAACCTCAACTAATACAGCAAAGAGCAAGCACTGCGTGCTTACTCAGGGCAACACAGAATCATCATGCGCTGTGCATTTACCTCAACGAATGCAGCAAAGAGCAAGCACTGCACGCTTACTCAGGGACAACACAGAATTCATCATACGCTGTGCATTAACCTCAATTAATACAGCAAAGAGCAAGCACTGCGCGCTTACTCAGGGACAACACAGAATCCATCATGCGCTGAGCATAAACCTCAATGATTGCAGAAAAGAGCAAGCTCTGCGCACTTACTCAGGGACAACACAGAATCCATCATGCGCTGTGCATTAACCTCAACGAATGCAGCAACGAGCAAGCACTGCGCGTGTACTCAGGGACACCACAGAATCCATCATGCGCTGTGCATTAACCTCCACGAATGCAGCAGAGAGCAAGCATTGCACGCTTACTCAGGGACAACACAGAATCCATCATGCACTGTACATTAACCTCAATGAATGCAGCAAAGAGCAAGCACTGCACGCTTACTTAGGGACAACACAGAATCCATCATGCGCTGTGCATTAACCTCAACTGATGCAGCAAAGAGCAAGCACTACACTCTTACTCAGGGACAACACAGAATCCACCATGGGCTGCGCATTAACCTCGGCTGATACAGCAAAGAGCAAGCAATGCACGCTTACTCAAGGACAACACAGAATCCATCATATGCTGTGCATTAACCTCAATTAATACAGCAAAGAGCAAGCACTGCACGCTTACTCAGGGACAACACAGAATCCATCATGCGCTGAGCATAAACCTCAATGATTGCAGCAAAGAGCAAGCACTGCGCGCTTACTCATGGACAGCACAGAATCCATCATACGCTGTGCATTAACCTCAATTAATACAGCAAAGAGCAAGCACTGCACGCTTACTCAGGGACAACACAGAATCATCATACGCTGAGCATTAACCTCAATTAATACAGCAATGAGCAAGCACTGCGCGCTTACTCAGGGACAGCACAGAATCCATCATACGCTCTGCATTAACCTCAATTAATACAGCAAAGAGCAAGCACTGCACGCTTACTCAGGGACAACACAGAATCATCATACGCTGAGCATTAACCTCAATTAATACAGCAAAGAGCAAGCACTGCACGCTTACTCAGGGACAACACAGAATCCATCATGCGCTGAGCATAAACCTCAATGATTGCAGCAAAGAGCAAGCACTGCGCGCTTACTCAGGGACAACACAGAATCCATCATGCGCTGAGCATAAACCTCAATGATTGCAGCAAAGAGCAAGCTCTGCGCGCTTACCCAGGGACAACACAGAATCCATCATGCGCTGTACATTAACCTCAACGAATGCAGCAACGAGCAAGCACTGCGCGTGTACTCAGGGACACCACAGAATCCATCATGTGCTGTGCATTAACCTCCACGAATGCAGCAGAGAGCAAGCACTGCACGCTTACTCAGGGACAACACAGAATCCATCATGCACTGTACATTAACCTCAATGAATGCAGCAAAGAGCAAGCACTGCACGCTTACTTAGGGACAACACAGAATCCATCATACGCTGTGCATTAACTTCAGTTAATACAGCAAAGAGCAAGCACTACACTCTTACTCAGGGACAACACAGAGTCCATCATACGCTGAGCATAAACCTCAGTGATTGCAGCAAAGAGCAAGCACTGCGCGCTTACTCAGGGACAACACAGAATCCATCATGCGCTGAGCATAAACCTCAATGATTGCAGCAAAGAGCAAGCTCTGCGCGCTTACCCAGGGACAACACAGAATCCATCATGCGCTGTACATTAACCTCAACGAATGCAGCAACGAGCAAGCACTGCGCGTGTACTCAGGGACACCACAGAATCCATCATGTGCTGTGCATTAACCTCAATTAATACAGCAAAGAGCAAGCACTGCACGCTTACTCAGGGACAACACAGAATCATCATACGCTGAGCATTAACCTCAATTAATACAGCAAAGAGCAAGCACTGCGCGCTTACTCAGGGACAACACAGAATCCATCATGCGCTGAGCATAAACCTCAATGATTGCAGCAAAGAGCAAGCACTGCGCGCTTACTCAGGGACAACACAGAATCCATCATGCGCTGAGCATAAACCTCAATGATTGCAGCAAAGAGCAAGCTCTGCGCGCTTACCCAGGGACAACACAGAATCCATCATGCGCTGTACATTAACCTCAACGAATGCAGCAACGAGCAAGCACTGCGCGTGTACTCAGGGACACCACAGAATCCATCATGTGCTGTGCATTAACCTCCACGAATGCAGCAGAGAGCAAGCACTGCACGCTTACTCAGGGACAACACAGAATCCATCATGCACTGTACATTAACCTCAATGAATGCAGCAAAGAGCAAGCACTGCACGCTTACTTAGGGACAACACAGAATCCATCATACGCTGTGCATTAACTTCAGTTAATACAGCAAAGAGCAAGCACTACACTCTTACTCAGGGACAACACAGAGTCCATCATACGCTGTGCATTAACCTCAACTAATACAGCAAAGAGCAAGTACTGCGCGCTTACTCAGGGACAACACAGAATCATCATGCGCTGAACATTAACCTCAATGATTGCAGCAAAGAGCAAGCACTGCACGTTTACTCAGGGACAGCACAAAATCCATCATAAACTGTGCATTAACCTCAACTAATACAGCAAAGAGCAAGCACTGCGCGCTTACTCACAGACAACACAGAATCATCATGTGCTGTGCATTAACCTCAACAAATGCAGCAAAGAGCAAGCACTGCACGCTTACTCAGGGACAACACAGAATCCATCATGCGCTGTGCATTAACCTCAATTAATACAGCAAAGAGCAAGCACTGCGCTCTTACATTAATATCAATAGAGGGGTCAGGCAGGGGTGTGTACTGGCCCCATTACTGTTTATTCTATATATTAATGAGATACATAATGCTCTGTCTGTACTCACCAATGACGTCCCGAAAATTAATGGTAGTGTACTCCCCGTCTTACTGTACGCGGATGACGCGGTTTTAATGGGCCTCACCCCGAATGCATTACGTATTTTAGTTGGGGGTTTTGTTGATTTTATGGTTGGATTAGACCTCTGTACTAATTTTAAGAAATCTTTTATAATGTGTTGCGGACCTAAAAAGCACTCTATCAATTCAATTTCCTCAGGGTCTGAACGTCTTCAATGCACTTGCACTTTTCCATATCTAGGCCTAATGGTTTCAGATAATGGCTCTTGGGCAGCTCACCTAGCGCATGGTAGGAGTAAACTCCTAAAGTCCCCTAATTCAATTGTGTCTCTCCCTCAGCCAAAAAGAACAGAGGTTGTGCTATCCTTGATTAAAATCTATAAAACACAATGTATACCGACGGCGACATATGGTGCAGAAATTTGGGGTTTTACTAAATGTAGTAGCATTCAGGGCGAAGAGAATAGATTCCTCAGAAAACTCCTGGGGGCCCCCATCTCATCATCTAATTTTATTTGCCATAGCGAACTAAGAATGCCTTACATTGAAGATTATATTAGGTCCCGCCCTGCCATATTTTGGTTAAAAGTTTGGCAAAACCCTGCAGCAACGTTAACCAGGGATATTATTCTAGACTGCCTAAATTGCGACAAGGGCATGGATATACCGTGGCTTGAAGCAGTCAACCAAAGTTTGACCAGCGTGAACCTAAATCACATCTTTACAAACCCAAGTGATGTAGAGGGTATAACTAAGAAGATTTTACAGGAGGCCCTGTACGAACGATACAGTGGCCTACGAAACAAATCCGAGGCTCAGAAAACAACAGTCTCTAGGTATATTTCCTCGGTGACCGTTAACTGCCCTTCATCACATTTGCCATCTAGGTACCTTCTAATGAGTTTAAGCCGTTGGGAAAGAAGCCTGCTCTTCCGCCTTAGGGCTGATACTTTAAAATATTTGTTGTGCTTCCCCATAGGCTTTAACAAAAACCTTGAGCAGATGATCTGTCCTTGTGGGAACCAGGGTAATCAAACGATGTTACATTTTTTATTCTTTTGTGGTTTTAATAAAAGATATACCAAACAATTACTGATCCCGTGTTTTAGGGCATCCATCATTGTTGATTATAGGACAGTTTACAATGAAATTTTAAATTTAGCAATGACAGATTTGATTTTCAGTGTAAGCTCTTTTGTGAAGGCGGCAGTTCGCTCACGCGCCTCTATGAGTGTCTGATTAACTTATTATTTATCACTTCTAAAAACCCTGACACTGATCCACTGCTAATATTATGTTTACATGTTGGACGGTGTTGTGATATCATGCGTTGTAACTGTCCAAATTTGAGAGTAATTTGATGCACCCTGTTTTATAGAAATGTTTAGGTGAATTATGAGTTTATAACATTGTTTACATTATTTGCACTGAAACAAATCATGCTGCTATACATGTCTGCACTTGAATGCACTTTGATACACTAAGCTGCTGTATGTTTAGATCCGATTGTGTGTGTATTTATTCATCAGATGCTGATTGCTAACTTGTATTTTTATTGTGTCATTTTAAATGTTGGGATTTTAACTGCACTTTTATGGATATCTCATATCCGAATAAAGATTTGTTGAATTGAATTGAATTGATTGCAGCAAAGAGCAAGCACTGCGCGCTTACTCAGGGACAACACAGAATCCATCATGCGCGGAGCATAAACCTCAATGATTGCAGCAAAGAGCAAGCACTGCACGCTTACTCAGGGACAACACAGAATGCATCATGCGCTGTGCATAAACCTCAATGATTGCAGCAAAGAGCAAGCACTGCGCGCTTACTCAGGGACAACACAGAATCCATCATGCGCTGTGCATTAACCTCAACGAATGCAGCAACGAGCAAGCACTGCGCGTGTACTCAGGGACAACACAGAATCCATTATGCGCTGTGCAATAACCTCAGCGAATGCAGCAAAGAGCAAGCATTGCATGCTTACTCAGGGACAATACAGAATCAATCATGCGCTCTGCATTATGCGCTGTGCATTAACCTCAACTAATGCAGCTAAGAGCAAGTACTGGGCGCTTATTCAGGGACAAAACAGAATCCATCATGCTCTGTGCATTTACCTCAACGAATGCAAAGAGCAAGCGCTGCACGCTTTCTTGCATTAACCTCAACTAATGCAAAAAGCAAGCATTGCACGCTTACTCAGGGACAACACAGAATCCAGCAGAAAATAGTCAGCATTCCACTTTAGCAAGAAGTGAAGCACAACACTGCGGTGAAAGCATGCTAACCACTGTTTAATGCAAAATGCAGTAGGCATCGCAAGGTCAGAAATAATGCAGAGTAAAATAAGCACTGTTCAGTAACCAGAAATTAATTAGAATACAGCAAGGAATCTGTGTATAATGCAGAGAGCAGCTAATAGTGCAGGTAAGGCCAGAAACAATGAGTAATAAAACAAACACTGCCTATAAACCAGAAATTCAGCAAGCAACGCTCGTGAACCCAGAGAACAGAGCGACTATTGTGTACTAAACCAGGACTAAGCACGGAATATTGCTCATTGACCCATTAATACTGTAGAGTACAACAAACTTTGCACCCGAATTCAGCAAGCAACGCTCGTGAACCCAGAGAACAGAGCGACTATTGTGTACTAAACCAGGACTAAGCACGGAATATTGCTCATTGACCCATTAATACTGTGGAGTACAACAAACTTTGCACCCGAATCCCCAAAATAATACAGCAAATATCTCGCATTCACCTGTTTAATGCAGTATGGAGCAAACCCGAGTATTTCCCCACAAGTATGTTGTATTGTGTGAGGTTATGTTGTGTTAGTTTGGGCCTTCCTCTTGTGTCTATGTATGTAACGCTAAAATCCCACCGTCACAGCCCCCCTGCAGAGGCCACAGCTGCCGCCGAGAGGAAGAGCAGCGCTATTTTAAGAGCCCCTGACCAGGCACGTTCTTCTCATTCCCGTTCCTGGAGAATGCTGTGCTGCCGGTCTCCTGTCAAGCTGCTGCCGCTGTCTCCTCAGACGCTGCCAGGCGGCACGCGGGCAGCCAAGATGGCGGTGAATGAGTTTGAGCACAACAACAATAAACATAATAACAGTAACGATAGTAATAAGGATGATAAACACTGTGAAGACTGTTATTATTATTTATAGCTATTACTATTACACAAATTATCATTATGATTGCTAATATTAATAGTCCTATTATTTTTGTTTTTATTGATAAGAAGAATATTATAACTACTTTAAATATATGTTTGAACACACACATATATGTATATATATGTATATATATATATGTATATATATATATATATATATATATATATATATATATATATATATATATATATATATATATATATATTTTCACCAACCACCAAAGTTGCAGAAACTGCACGCACTCCTTCCAGACAGGAAAAGTCATAGACTTAAATTATAATTCCAGAGTGATTTTATTCTTTGGCCAAACTATATATATATATATATATATATATATATATGTAATTATTAACAGCCAAAATAATAATCAGACTGATCGTCGTAGTGATTGTTATTATTTACAATTGTACGTACGTATATATCAATATTATCAAGTGTTATAGTAATAAGAACAATAATAATAATAGGAAAACATCATTGATAGTGTTGTTGCTGTTGTGTTGTTATTATTACTATTAGCAGTATTAGCATTAGTAGTGGTAGTAATGTGTGTACTTAACAAAAAGAGCGATGATATGATAATAATAATAAAAGCATCAATAGCTCCACACAAGGGTTGGGGGAGGGGTCTGAGAGTGCCCCCGCCCTGTGAGGCAGCAAAGGAAGAGTTACTTATGAAGGGGCAAGCAGTCCTGCAGTGATTAGTGGCTGTGTGTCATCTCTGTGTTCTGTATCTTCTTGTAAAATTTGTAGGTTTTATTTTACACTATATTTATTGTTATGTGTTTATGGATATGTGTGCAGATTTTAAGAAATTCTTAAGAAACATGGGGACTTGTTGGATGAGTAGTTTAATGTCTTATGTACATTTCAAGTGCTTTGAGTGGTTTGATGGGGAGTGCCCCCAATAAACACCAACTGGGTAGTAATACCAATAATAATAAGTTAAGATTATTCTTGAAGCATAAATAGGTCATTAATATGGTCTGATGGTGCTGTAAGGTGTCTGGGGTGTGTGTGTGAGCCTGTATTTAGTGAAGTGTTTTAGGCGTTGACTTCTGTCTATGTGCTGTCCATCATGTGACGTGAAGAATAAATGCTTCAGTTGCATGAGTGACAATATGTGGTAGAAAGATAGAAAAGAGAGGGTTTTTTTTTTACTTGGCTGGAGTATGTGATTTTAGAGTAGGAGATTTACCCACCATTTGCAAACATGTCTCTTAGGTTGTGGTTAGAGTTAGATTGTGTGTGTGTGTGCATTCACCTGAAGTACCTGGTATTAAAGTGGTAATAGGCCACCCAACACAAATGTCCTGTGTTAGATAAATATTAGGGGCCAGATTTACTACTGTTTCACGCCACCTAGCAAGGGAACTTGCTGCGCAGTGTTAAGTGAAACAGAGAGAACATGAATGTGCCATATCTACTAAGCTATGGCACACTTCTGTTCCTTCCTTACGATGGTGCACTGTGTGTTGCCAAGCGTCAGCACAGGCATCCTTGCGCCATGGTGTAAGTTCCCTGCGTTGCAGGCAAGATTGTTTTCGTGCAGGAAGGTAATCCTAAGAGACAATTTCCTCTTTCTGTGTGTGGTGCGGAATGCATCACGCATAGAAAGAGGAAGTAATGAGGAGAAATACAAATATTTCTCCACATTACGCCTTCCTCTGGAGGCACACTAATTTAGTGCAATCCCAGGTTTACTGAATTAGCAAATCTTGGATTGCATCAAATTCCATGGGTGGATGCATTCAAATGCCCATCTTCCACCCATGGAACGCCTACTACTACAAAATGCAATGCAATGCAATGCAGCACTAGCCGCTGCATTGCGTTATATTTCTTTACACAGTCACGCAAGGTGGCGCAAACTGCCCCTTGCGTGACTTAGTAAATATCACTTAAGGACTTTCGTTGTCTTGCGTCGACTTGTGTGACGCAAGGAAAATGCAAGCCATTAGTAAATCTGGCTCCAGATGTTCTGCTAATGTGCTCTGTTGTGTCTCTATGAGTCTCCTGGTGGGTTGTACCATTGGGAGCAATGTGGTTTTCAGTTATGAGTTGTAAATCTGCAGTGCTGTATGTATGTGAAATGTTCTCCATAATGAGTGTGATGCTTTGGTCTCTGGGACGTCTTTGCTGCCAGGACTAATGAACACAACTCTATTGCATACTATATGGCACAACTGTGAGTTATTATTTGCATATATAAATATTTTATTACTGTTTGTAGAAACCAACGCACTTACATTTAATAAAACAAAAATACAGTCCTAAACATATGGAGTACCACTTCCTCATATACAGTTACTCAATTAAGAAAATATTTCTGTCATGATATAGATCAAAATGTTTCCCGAAACTGCTTGAAAATGTCTAATTTAGTAAATAGGTACCTCTTTCCATAGTGGTCAGGCCTGCAGGTTTACTGACCCAATCTTTGGTTATAACATAACTCTGAGATTTTCATTTCTACTAAATATATTTTTACCAGTGAAATAGCGTGTTGAATCCAGAGCATTGTGCATTAGCTAACCCCGGGCGGAGTTGGCGTAGTGCCACTACGCGGAGTTCCACGGAGTAATGAAAAAAATCAGTGGAACAGGAGCCCACGTCCTGCGGGCACCCGAGGGTCCGTGGGCCCGGGACGGGGCTCCCTCGTGCCCGGGCAGGCTCCCAGATCCCCCTGGCCTGGCTGGGTTGAGAAGCAGGGACCTGGCCCGGGGCCTGCCAAGGGTCTGTCTGCCCGGGACAGGGGTCCCTGGTGTCTGGGGAGGCTCCCCTCCTCCCCGGCCTGGCTGGGTTCAGAAGCGGGGACCGGTTCCGGGGCCTGGGCTCCGGCGGGCCCTGGGGTGCAGGAGCCCACGTCCTGTGGCCAGCCGAGGGTCTGGGTGCCCGTCACGGGGATCCATCGGGCCAGGGCAGGCCTCCCCCGCTTCGCCTGCGTGTCAAGGTGCCTGCGGGCCCCAGGTCAGAGTTCCGTTGGGCCCCCCCTTGCAGCCCCGCGTCCGAGACCCAGCTAAGGGCTCTGATGAGCCCCCGGGATGCAGAGCCCCCGAGCCCTCCAAAGGGCAGGCGGGAGCCCTCCCGCGAAGGCTCGGGTGGGCAGATTGGCATCCTTCGGGCCCGGCCATCTGGTCGCACCTTTCACCTCGGCCATCTGGTCGCGCGCAATGCTTTCCAATGGGGCGACCAGATGGCCGGGCCGGCCTGGAAGTCCCAATGAGGGCTCACCCGCCTCCCCGATCCCAGCCAGGGCTCCAGGAGGTCGGACGCCTCCGTGCCCGGGGTCCTCTCCGTCACTCGGTGCGCACAGATTACCAGAAAGAAGGGTAGCTTTCCTCCGGATTACTAGGGACAGGGTATGCCGGAACCGCTCCTGGGCTGGCGGCTCTCAGCCGGGGACCAGATGGGCTAGGCCCAGACAACGCCTCCCCACTGCCCGGGGCTCCCTCCTCCGGCCCGCCGCGCGGCAAAGTACCCGGGACGGGCTCCATCGGTCCTGGGCAGTCCTCCCCTGGGCGTCCGGGCCCGAGAGCTCTGGCCGGGTGCTCCCACCCCGGGCTCCGTCCCGCGGGCCTTCCTTCTAGAAAAGGGACCCCCCTCTAAGAAAAACTGTAGGTCAGGGAGAAAAAGGAGGAACACCAAAAACACCAAAAGTAGTATGTCTCCCTCGAGACCTCTATTTCTTTATCTTTAGAGAATAAATCTCAATGGGTTACATGTCAGAGACTGAAGAAAAATCACATATCTTTATTTTCAACATTTATATTTATTCATTTTTGTAGAATATCAAAGATTTGGAAAGATTTTGCTTAAAAAAACATACATAGTCATAAAAGAGAAAGAAACAATTCTTTTAAACATTTTTGTACAATTTGTCTTCTTTAATAGACAGTTATACATCTTCAATAATTCATCATTAGACCCCTACAGAGGAGGATTAAATCACTTCAAATATATACAGAAAATCATAAACATGCTCACTCACACCACTCAAACTAACAAGCAAACCCACTCAAAACACATAACTGTCCTGGTCAGAAGGGAAACAGATATTATGACTCTCCATGACCAAGTCATGGGTTAGGCGCATGTGGTCTCATGCGCCTAACCCACGACTTGGTCATGGAGAATCATAATATCTGTTTCCCTTCTGAACAGGACAGTTATATGTTTTGAGTGGGTTTGCTTGTTAGTTTGAGTGGAGTGAGTGAGTATGTTTATGATTTTATGTATATATTTGGAGTGATTTAATCCTCCTCTGTAGGGGTCTAATGATGAATTATTGAAGATGTATAACTGTCTATTAAAGAAGAAAAATTGTACAAAAATGTTTAAAATAATTTTTTCTTTCTTTTTATGACTATGTATGTGTTTTTAAGCAAAATCTTTCCAAATCTTTGATATTCTACAAAAATGAATAAATATAAATGTTGAAAATAAAGATATGTGACTTTTCTTCAGTCTCTGACGTGTAGCCCATTGAGATTTATTCTCTAAAGATAAAGAAATAGAGGTCTCGAGGGAGACATACTACTTTTGGTGTTCCCGGGCGGGCCTTCCCCAGCTTGGCTGGGTTCAGGAGCATAGGCCCGGGCCCTTGGTGGCCCGACACAGGCCGGTGGAGGCCTCCCCCGTGCGGCCTGGCCCAGGACCGCCGGGCGGGCCCAGGGATGGGTTAAGCTCCGCCATGGGCCCAAGTCGGAGGTCCGCCAGAGACCCCCATTCTCAGCCCCGAGCCTGAGGCCCAGCTGGGGGTCTCCGAGCCCCCGGGACGCAGAGCCCCCGAACCCTGCATGGGCAGGCGGGAGCCCTCCGGTGAAGGCTCGGGGCGGGCAGATTGGCGTCCTTCTGGCCCGGCCATCTGGTTGCGCCTTTCCCCTCGGCCATCTGGTTGCGCGCAATGCTTTCCAATGGGGTGACCAGATGGTCGGGCCGGCCTGGAAGTCCCGATGAGGGTTTGCCCGCCTCCCCGATTCCAGCCAGGGCTCCAGGAGGTCGGGCGCCCCCGTGCCCTGGGTCCCCTCCGTCACTCGGTGCGCACGGGTTACCAGAAAGAAGGGTAGCTTTCCTCCGGATTACTAGGGACAGGGTATGCCAGAACCGCTCCCGGGCTGACAGTTCTCAGCCTGGGACCAGATGGGCTAGGCCCGGACAACACCTCCCCACTGCCCGGGGCTCCCTCCTCCGGCCCGCTGCACGAAAAGTGCTCTGGACGGGCTCCATCGGTCCTGGGCAGTCCTCCCCTGGGCGTCGGGGCCAGAGAGCTCTGGCCGGGTGCTCCCACTCCGGGCTCCGTCCCACGCCCTTGCCGCGTGGCAGGGTGCCTGGGACGGGGTCCCGCGGGCCCGGGGAGGCTTCTGCAGCGCCTCTGGGCCCAGCAGCCCCGGCTGGATCCAGGGGCCCTACCGGGCCCCGTGTCGGGTGCTCCAGCCCAGGGCCCCGTCCCCCGGCCTGCTGCTATGCCAAAGGCCAGAGACTGGGTTCCGTCGTGCCCGG